>RCWM02000580.1:0-659050 GCA_003667255.2 Euschistus heros | reverse complement strand
TACTAGCAGCAACAGGAAATAATGTTTGAAATATTTTGTTGTCTATTGGGACCTTAACAACAGAAACAGAAAAAAATCAGTATAAAATTAATGAATAATATGTTTAAAAAATTTTAAGAAGAAAAGTAAATAATTTTTAGAAAAAACAAAAACAACCCCGACTTCAAGATTAAACCTACATACACAAACTTGAATAATATTTAAATTGCTTCGAAAAAAAAAAAACAACCATTAAATGACAATCAATGAAATTATCGACACTCATATCCTAATCCTAAGGATAGGACTAATCCTGCCTTTGCAATGCACTTTCGAATGGCCGAAGACAGCGGTGTGGCGGTGATGAAACAGTGGGAGGATCATTAAAATTACCATTTCTTTTAAAATTCTGTTTGTTTCGGTTGGCACCGACTCCAAAAGTAAATGATCATAAATTGTGAATAGGTATATAAGTGTCGATAATTTTGTTGATTGTCATTTAATGGTTTTTGTTTCGAAGCAACTAATATATTATTTTTTATTTTACTTAAAAGTTACCCTGAAAAATATTTCGACTTACTGAACAAAGAATTATCGAGGTTATCATTCCACTTAGCTTCATATAATGGGAAAATTGAACACAAAATTGTAGTTGAAATCATTACATATATTTTTCATTAATGTGTAAGTTGTTTGTACATACATATAAAATCACTGATACAGAAAATTAAATACCCGGTACCAGTTATCATATAACTTTCAACTGAATGGCGCTTTTTTCTGAGGGTGCCTAAAAGTAGACTTACCGCCTTCCACCAGTGGCGATCTTTTCTTTATTCTTTAGGATGGTTGAAAGAGAACTACGCGGAATTCGGAATTTACTAGCAACAAACGCCCAACATCTTTCTCATTTCTCCACTTTGCAAATCAATTTTAACTTTTCGTTAATTGAAAGAATTTACAATAGCTACTGTAAAATTATTCACTCGAGTGAATAACTAATAATAAGTGACTGGTGTAACTATGAACTGGAAAGATAAACAATGACGGGAAACCGGAATATAAATTACACATGAAATTCTTTTAATTTGAATTCGAGTTATAGAGGCGATGACTTCTAATAGTTCATTTCATAGAGGTGGTCCTAGAAGTTCTCTCTTTTGAACCCTATTTTCAGTTCGACCTATTTACACAATTTTTAACGTTTTCTATCTGAAATCGTCTCTTTGAGGTGAAGTTTAAGTGTAATGTACTTCCGACCGTAGATTTTGTTCGACTTATTTAAGGATTAAGCTTATCGAAGTACGACACATCGAGAGTTGACTGCATATGTAAATCAATTATTTTTGTTAATAATTCAGATTTAGTTACCATGGAGATTTTAGATTATCATAATTATAAATATGTTTAAGATGGAAGGTTATATAACAGTGATTTTTTTTAAAAAGTGCTGAGTTGATTTCAAAATATTTTTTATGGGACCACCTCTGAAGTATGCCCGTAGGATGAAGTAGCAAAAGATGCCCCAAAATTAAGAATAAGAAATTGGAGAATAGAAGCGGAGGAGGACAGAGATGGAGAAGAAAAATTCAGGAGGCCAAGGGTCGTCCAGGCCTGTAGCGCAGAGGAGTAAGTTATAATAAGTAAAGTAGCTAAGGTAGTTCTTACTATATGAGGTTGATATAATGTGCCAATACCAAATCAATACAAGAACCACAACATGTTATGCTGGAATTTTTGTTATTGATGAGTCAAACTAGAATTATATTAATAATAATAGTACTTGACGATAGACTCTAGTGCGACATTGAAGCAGGAATCTAATATCAGAAATATTATTATTAATTGATAATATTACTTTCTTTTAATAAAGAGTAACAAAAAAAAAAAAAAAAAGGTTCCCCTGAGCATGTCAGCTAAAGAAAGTAAAAAATGGAACGATGATGAACTTTATATTTTGGTGTGCTGATGTTCCGACCTGCCTTGCTGGTCTTCATCAGGGCTAAAATAACAAAAATTGGATGTGACCAAGATGATACAAACATTAAAAAAATAAATAAATAATAAAAATAATTTAAAAATGAAAAAGAAAAAAATAATAATACAAAGTAAATTAGACAACGAAAGAATTAATAGCTGTTTACATAATTATAACAATATCTAAGGTTAATTAAATAATTGAACACAAAAGAGTATCGAAGTCTAGGCAAAGATACAGCAATAATAAAATAATTGAATAATACAAATTTTAAATTGTGTAAAGTAATACAATGTAACGATTTTATTAACAGATTTTTTAATAGGAATTTTAAAAATATATATAAGGGATCTATATGGAAAGGAAAGAGGTAAGATAGAAATGTAAGAAAGGGAATAAAGTTGGCATAACAATAAACGAAGGAAGAGGAAGAGGTTGGGGAAATTAAAATAAATGGACTTACTGATTGTTGTCTGGATAAAGGATTTACTAATAATGACTGTTAACAAATAAAATCAGGGAAAGGGGGGAGGACTTTCAGAAAGTGATTAATGACAGGAAGGGTGGCAGTGACAAATATAACATATGAAAGGCGGTGCATGGTGGATGAAAACCGAACTATTTTTTTTATTTTATTAAAAAGGCGTGGAAGATGTTAAATGTGAATTTAACCATTTTGCAAAAAATAAAGCGTGATCAACATCAGAATAAAAAAAAAATAATAATAATAAAACAATAAATATAATAAAATATAAATAAAAAAATATATAAATAATTATACTATAAAATATATACTAACAAAGGAGAATTAGTTATAAGGTGTATTTTACAAAAAGCAATTTAATCTCCTATCATTATTATTAAAAATCATATAATATAAACATGATTATCTAAAGTTTGCGACGTTTCATGGCTATTGCCACATTTTCAAGCCCTGAAACATGCAAAAACACACATGCACGACTAATGCGAATAAAGTATATTTATGTGAAACTATATTCATCAATGTACATTATATATAATTAATGAATTACCTTACAGTGTCCAATAATATATAGATCCATCTTATTGAACCAATAAAATCTTTCAACGACTAAAAAAAGTCTTGTCACTGGTAAGTATCATACATTAAAACTTAAATGAATAAACAATTAAAAACAATATAAATATTAAATTTAAATTTAATAAATAAATAATACGAAAAATGTACAATGTTCTAATGCACTGCTATGATTTTGCAAAATTTATTATTATTATTATTGTTATGGCTATTGTTAAATTACTATAATTATCTTAAATAACGAAAAAACTCTATTTGAACTTTAATATGAATCACATTACTACATTACATTACATTTATCACTGTCTCCTACTGCAATAAGGTCTAAAGGTTAACCTTTATATATTCAGTTTGTTTATCAATAGTGCATAGTGGGCTCCTATTTTTTGTGTGTCTGTTTTGAAATTTACAGCTGTGTCCAAATTTTTTGTTATGAAGATGGATTCCAAAATTTTTCTTTTGTAACTGTTTATTGCATGTTGTGCCAATGCTGTTTTTCAATCAGATGGATCTATATATTATTGGACACTGTAAGGTAATTCATTAATTATATATAATGTACATTGATGAATATAGTTTCACATAAATATACTTTATTCGCATTAGTCGTGCATGTGTGTTTTTGCATGTTTCAGGGCTTGAAAATGTGGCAATAGCCATGAAACGTCGCAAACTTTAGATAATCATGTTTATATTATATGATTTTTAATAATAATGATGTGAGATTAAATTGCTTTTTGTAAAATACACTATATAAATAATATTATTTTTTTATTTATATATTTATTTTTTATATATTTTTTTATTTTTTATTACTATTATTTATTTTTTATTTTATTGATTTAAAAAAAAAATTATGCTGACGGTGATCACGCTTTCTTCAGAACGCCAGACCGGTTTTTATATCGCGGGAAACTGACCCGAAAAGTGAAAAAAAAAAAATCTACCATTTTTTAATACGTTATTAGGACTCAAAATGGTAGTTAAAATCCAAGTTTGCAACCCCCAAAACCAAAAGCGATTTTTAGAGTACTCGAAAAAACCCGAAATTTATGCACTATTTTAATTTTTTCGTTTATATCTCGTAAAATATGAGCATTTGCTAGAAATAGCATATTTGCAATATTAAAGAGCACTCAATTTATGTTAATTTAAGTCTAGTTGCATTATTGCGGAGATAGATTTAATTAAAAAGATGTTTTAGTATGAGGAATTTTGCTGTTGAGAAAGTTTAGATTAGCGGTTGTCCACAAAAACGTGTTTGTAGGTACTCTTTTGGCTATAACACCGGAACTTTTTTCATCTGAAAGCTGGTTGAGTTTACTATCAGATCATATGCATGATATTCACAACAGTTAGCGGTGTTTAGCGTGCTGGTATGGTTATTTCACGGAATTTAATAAAAACATTTGAGAACCGCAAATCTGAACTTTCCTCACAGCTAAATCCCTCGTTCTAATACATCTTTTTAAATACAAAAATAGGTACTTATATATGTATATTAGTAAATTAAAATTGAAATGGGTCGGTTCCTACCGACTTACACTTGTCAAACCAGTCTGTATGATTTTCTCTCCAAAAGCTAATTAAATTTCCTTTAAATAAAATTAATTGTTTCATTTAAGGAGATTAATATAAGTTTTTCATTTTTAAACAAGGCATAACTCCCTCACAGTTCATGGATTAATAAAATTACATAAAAAGGAAGAAAACTTAAGATTAATAGTAAACAATATAAATGGACCAACTTATAAATTAAATAAATACTTTAACAACACACTAAATGCACTTAATAATAATAATAGCTATGATATAAAAAATGGTTTTGAATTAAAATGTAAACTGAATGAATTTGAGTATAATCAAAATATAGAAATATGCAGTTTTGATGTAACAAATTTATATACCAATTGACTTGAACCTTAAAATTATAGAAGAAAATTGGAAGGAAATTGAACCAAATACAACAATTAAAAATAAAAAAATGTATTTGGAAGGAATGAAAATTTGTTTATGTAATAACTATTTCCAATACCATAATTGTTTTTATAGACAGATAGATGGAATAGCAATGGGATCTAGTCTAGGTTTAAACATACTCGTAAGCGGAATCACCATGAACCACTTAATTAAAAAAAGTTTAAATAATAGTATAATAAATCAACCATTATTAATAGTTAAATACATAGATGACTTGATAATAATAAAAGAAAATAAAAATGAAATGGATATACTTTACAATAATTTCAACAAAATGAATAAAAAAATTAAATTTACAAAAGAAGAAATGTCTAACAACAAAATAAAATACCTAAACTTATTAATAATAAAGAATAAAAATGCTATAAATACTAAATGGATAAAAAATGAAAAATCCAGCAATAGAATTTTAAACTTTTTCAGTAATCACCCCATATACCAAAAACTAAACACAATAGATAATTATATCAATACGGCAATAAAACTAACATCACATATACCTAAATGAAATAAAAAAAGAAATTATAAACAACCTTACAGATAATATGGTCCCATATAAGATAATAAAGTTAAGCTGCAAAGTTGGTAAGATAAATGAACAATTGAAAATCACTGACTTCTACCATAAAAAACAAAGTACTGATGAAGAACTTAATAATAGTATAAAAGAGAACACAGTAGAAACAATGTCAAAAACATCTAACATAATTTTAAAGAAACTTATAACAGAGTGAATTACATCCCAACACTTACAAGACAATTAATAAATAATTTAAATAATGAAAACTTTAAAATTAATGGTGCTTTATATAATAATAATAAAATTATATTATTATTATGCTTAATAAAACATAATAAGAAATACAGAAACAATAGACAAGTGGACTAAAAAAGATCTGATTTATAAAATAAACTGCAAAGATTGTGAAATGCATTACATAGGTGAAACCAAACCGAATTTAATTAAAAGAGTGGACCAGACCAGCATAGATATGAATGTAAAAGAACAAATAACAAAGCGAAAAATAATAAGACTGCACTGTGCGAACACACAAACATATTCAAACATGAATTTGACCTTGAAAATACAACAATATTAAATCATGAGAATAAAACAAAAAATAGAAAAATAATGGAAGCAATTTATATAAATAAAACAATAGACCAGGCTGTAAACTACAAAACAGATACACATAAAATAGGTACAAGCTATGCAAAATTAATAAATAGATTGAAAATATAAATAGTCTACATAAGAATAAAATCATTAACAATTAAAAATAATAAAAAAGTGAATAACAGTAACAGCAAATAGAATGAAATTGGAATGTTAATAGAACCATATTAAATAGGCCAGAATGTTGGTAAATAATAAACAGACAATGATTGAGCATTGCCCAGTGGTGTCAGTGTGAATTAGAATGACCAAGTGAGAATATCACAGTGTAATGGTAAAAATTGAAACATTGTTAAATGTAATAGTAATAGTAATATAGTATAGAATTGTAAAAATAACATAATTGATTGCAGAACCTGAGGATGGAGCAATTGATAGCTCCGAAACATGTCCAAGTAAATGAATAAAAAATAATAATGGGGAGTTATGCCTTTTTTAAAAATGAATAACTTTAAATTATTTTCGTTAAGGGTTCGTTGCAAAACCAATACTTTCATTAGTATGAGGCCAAGAACTTGACTGTCAATTTATTGCAAATTGTGTGCAAAATAACCATTTTTGGAGAGCTCTATCTCCGCAATAAATTAATTTACAGAGATGCAACTAGACTTAAATCAACACAAATTTAGTGCTCTTTAATATTTCAAGTATGCTATGTCTAGCAAATGCTCATATTTTACGAGATATAAACGAAAAAATGAAAATAATGCTTAAATTTAGCGGTTTTTCGAGTACTACAAAAATCGCTTTTGGTTTTGGGGGGGTTGCAAACTTGGATGAAAACTACAATTTTGAGTCCTAATAACGTATTAAAAAATGGTAGATAAATTTTTTTTTTCCACTTTTCGGGTGTTTCCCTCGATATAAAAACCGGTCTGGCGGTATGTTTATGTTATGTTCTAGCTCTTTGGTTTGAATGATAAAAGTCTAATTTGAAACCGCTGTTATCTCTCGACATTGTTCATTTTGAATAATTATTTATTGTTAATTTAATTAATTATTTAAGTAATTTGATTTTTTTAATCCTATAATTTAAATTGGGAAAAGCAGTAGATTATAGATAGATATATCCATCATCTATTGTTTTTCCAAATCAAAGATAAATTGAGTTTGTTTTTTTTAATCCTATTTTATTATATGTTTTTGTTTCAACTTGGAGTAATTCACTATTTATTTTAAAATATTAAATTTTTCAACTCCACTCTCCGGAAATAATTATTAGCCCATACGAAACGTACACAAAAAAAGCTTGATAGTCCAGTCAAATGGTTTTAAAATAAGGCTTGGAGTGGAAAGTTTATGGGGTGCTGAACAGGAATCTGAAGTTTTCCAACAAAATTTCCATCGGCAAATATGAGAAAAAATAGAAAAAAGTAAGAAAGTTTTTATTTTTTTCATTATTTTGCTTGTAACTTGCAAAGTAATCATTTTAATCAAAATAACTTTCTATATTAAAATAAAGAGGACAAAATGACTTACAATTTATGTCCCTATGTTTTTTTTGTCAGACGTAAGGTATCCAAAAAGGAATTTGGCCACTGGGGGGCCAGTCCCACTTCTCCAAAAAAAAAAAAGTTTGTCATACTTTTTTGTCAATAACTCCGAAACTATTAGTCCAACTCAAAATTCCTTTTTTTTTAATCTAAAAAGTGGTCAAATTTACTATTGGAATCTATATATAATGTTTATGTCGGGTCCCTTCAAATACACATGCCTTAACGCTAAGGTCTCGTACTTTTATGAAATCCACGTTTTTTTTTTGGCACATTTTTCGCTATAACTCCGAAACCATTTGTTCGATTAAAAATTTCAAAGCTGGCTAAATTTAATACTAGATCGTGTATATTTATTTTTTTTTTTAAATGCCGTAAAACACTGAACAGCCCACTGAACATGTCATAATTGTCATATTTCGCCAAAATATACATATTTAGCATGCTAGCGTGGGTGTTTCACGGGATTTAATATAAATTACATATATATTATATAAAAGAATGTTTAGCCAGCTTTTAGATATAAAAAAGCTTTTTGAATCGAACAAGTAGTTTCGGAGTTACTGCGAAAAATGTGCCAAAAAAACGTGGATTTCATAAAAGTACTGGATATTTAGCGTCCTGGCATGTGTATTTTAAGAAACCCGATTAAAACACCATATATACAGTCCAATAGAAGAAATTTTGAGTCGGACATATAGTTTTGGAGTTATAGTGACTAATGTGCAAAAAAACGTGGATTTTACAACAATACGGGCTTTTTAGCGTGCTTTTAAGGAACATTATTAGAACTTATATATAATAGTCTAATAGTAAATTTAACCAGCTTTAAGATGAAAAAAAGTAAGTTTTAATCGGACAAATAGATTCGGAGTTATTCACAAAAATGTACGACAAACATATTTTTGCGGAGAAGTAGGACTGGCACCAGTTGACCAAATTCCTTGTGGATACTTTACGTCTGACAAAAAAAAAACTTAAGGACATAAATTGTAGGTCATTTTCTCCTCTTTATTGTATAATAGAAAAGTATTTTTCTTAAAATGATTACTTTGCAAGTTATAACCAAAATAATGAAAAAAAATTAAAACTTTCTTACCTTTTTCAATTTTTTTCTCATATTTGCCGATGGAAGTTTTGTTGGAAAACTTCAGATTCGTGTTCAGCACCCCCAAAAATATAAAGTAAGCCATAAAAAACAATTACCCATAAACTTTCTAGTTCAAAATACCTTTTCACTGGACTATGAGAAATTGTGAGAATATGACGCATGAACAAAATAGAGGCCAAAAAAACTGTGATTTGGTGTCACTTTTTTCGATTTTCACCAATAACTCTTCAACTGTGCAGGCTTTAAAAATTGCCTTTCTATAGAGTAGAATAAATTTACTAAAAAAATGAGACCCATCCCCTTTTTTTTAAAGTTAAATAATAACAAAGATATAGCTCTTCAAATATTGGAGTTATTCTTTAAAAAAAAAAAAAAAAATTAATCCTTCTTCATTTCAAGTTAACTAACAGCAAAATGACTTTCTTCAAACGAAAGTTCAGTTAGTTCCATAAGCCGATTTACCACTTTCGTAGCAATAGACATTGTAATACCTCTTTAGTACTAGTTATATCCAGAAAGTAAGTTCTTTACACAGGTAAAATAAAGTAAATGTATATTAGCAAAAATAATTTATTGCAAAGGAATCAGAAGATTTAAAAATATTTTTCAACATATCTACCATCATGTCTTTTTAAACTCCTTTTAGATGATGTTTTGTGGTTACAATAATGATATTTATAATTCTTCATGTTTGAATGGCAGGCTGTTACATGTTTCTTTAAATGACTTCTAACTTCTGAATTACGGTCACAATTAGGTTATTAGATCTGAATGACGGGCCATTACATGTTTTGTTAATGTGCCATGTTGCACTGCTTTAAATTTAGTGAGGGCATTTATGAGGCACTTGTATGATGGGCCATCTTTATATGATATTTTAATCTTATCTTGCTTCCTGATTTATAGCCACAATGTTCACATTGATAATACTTCTCACCTGTATGATGTTCCATTATATGTATTTTTAAACCATCAGATTTTACTGATTTGAAGTCACAATGCTCACATTTATAAGGTCTCTCACCTGTATGGCGGGCCATTACATGTTGTTTTAAACCGTCAGAGTCTACTGGTTTAAAGTCACAATGAGGACATTTAAAGGGCTTCTTACCTGGATGATGGACCCATATATGTCTTTTTAATGAATAGCTCACTGCTGCTTTATAGTCACAATTAGGACATTTATAAGGCTTCTCACCTGTATGGCGGGCCATTACATGTTTCTTTAAACCATCAGATTTAACTGATTTGAAATCACAATAAGGACATTTATAAGGCTTCTCACCTGTATGAAGAGCCATTATATGTCTTTTTAAATTGTTAGATGTTACAGTTTTAAATTCACAGTGAGGACATGTATAAGGCTTCTCACCTGTATGGCGGGCCATTATATGTTTTTTTTTAATGAACATTTCTCTACTGAATTATAGTCACAGTGAGGACACGTATAAGGCTTCTCACCTGTATGGCGGGCCATTATATGTCTTTTTAATATATGTCTTTCTACTGAATTATAGTCACAATGAGAACATTTATAAGGCTTCTCACCCGTATGACGGGCCATTAAATGTTTTTTTAAATTGTTAGATGTTACAGTTTTAAATTCACAGTGAGGACATGTATAAGGCTTCTCACCTGTATGGCGGGCCATTATATGATATTTTAATCTTATCTTGCTTCCTGATTTATAGCCACAATGTTCACATTGATAACACTTCTCACCTGTATGATGTTCCATTATATGTATTTTTAAACCATAAGATTGTACAGCTTTAAATTCACAGTGAGGACATTTATAAGGCTTCTCACTTGTATGGCAGGCCATTATATGTCTTTTTAATGAACATCTCTCTACTGAATTATAGCCACAATGAGGACATTTATAAGGCTTCTCACCTGTATGACGGGCCATTACATGTTTCTTTAAACCATAAGATTTTACTGATTTGAAATCACAATGAGGACATTTATAAGGCTTCTCACCCGTATGACGGGCCATTAAATGTTTTTTTAAATTGTTAGATGTTACAGTTTTAAATTCACAGTGAGGACATGTATAAGGCTTCTCACCTGTATGGCGGGCCATTATATGTTTTTTTTAATGAACATTTCTCTACTGAATTATAGTCACAGTGAGGACACGTATAAGGCTTCTCACCTGTATGGCGGGCCATTATATGTCTTTTTAATATATGTCTTTCTACTGAATTATAGTCACAATGAGAACATTTATAAGGCTTCTCACCTGTATGAAGAGCCATTATATGTCTTTTTAAATGTACAGATTTTACTGATTTGAAATCACAATGAGGACATTTAAAAGGCTTCTCACCTGTATGACGAGACATTATATGTTTTTTTAAACTGTCAGAGCCTACTGATTTGAAGTTACAGTGAGTACATTTATAAGGCTTCTCACCTGTATGAAGAGCCATTATATGTCTTTTTAAATGTCCAAATTGAGCTGATTTGAAATCACAATGGTCACATTTATAAGGCTTCTCACCTGTATGACAGGCCATTATATGTCTTTTTAAATTACCAGATAATGATGCTTTATAGCCACAATGAGGACATTTATAAGGCTTTTCACCTGTATGATGTGCCATTATATGTTTCTTTAAATTGCAATATTGCACTGACTTGAAGTCACAAAGATGACATTTATGAGGCTTCTCACCTATATGATGGGCCATTATATGATCTTTTAAACGTTTTTTGCATGCTGTTTTGTGGTTACAATAATGACATTTATAATTCTTTATGTTTGAATCACAGATCATTACATGTTTTTTCCTTTCACCTTCATTTGCAGAACCTATAAAAAAAAAAAAAAAATTATATATATATATATATATATATATATATATATATATATAATAAATTTTTTTTTTTTTTTATAGGTTCTGCAATATATATATATATATATGTATGTAAGTATATGTGTATGTATGTATGTGTGTATATATATATATATATATATATATATATATATATATATATATATATACATACACACCCATGTATATATAATAAGGTTCTTGAGGTTCAGTCAATAAGGTTATTTACTGAACCTCAAGAACCTTATTAACATCTAATAGTAATAGTGAAGGAATATATCCATATATGTACATATTACCATATTGTACTATTTAATATGTCCTTATGAATCTTATTGTATTTATTTTTTTTTTACAAATTCTTCTAATTTTACTGCCGAATTAAAACTATTTGTATTTTTAGTATTTTATAGGCATAAAGCATACATAAAGTAATTTATATAAAATTTATGAAATGTTCGAATCCTAATGAATAATCCTGAGATATAATATTGTTGCGGTCAAAGGGAACAGCTCGGATCGAGGACTTCCCAGGCCCTAGGCCAGGTAGGTCCGGGAGAGTCCAGGTTCAACAACAAAAGGCTTAGACTTTCTGACCGACAGAACCAGAACATTCTGGAATGTTCGATGAGGATTTAAAAGGACCAGTCCCCCTGATAGGTCGGTCACTGACTGTGCAGTGGCAGTGGATGTAGTCATGAGTCAGTAAACGTTGTAGTGATAAGCCTGTGTCAGTGCAAGTAGTAAGAGCCTCTGTGTGTGTCAGTGTTGTAATATAGATTTAGAGAATCTTAGAAATGTTTATTTATTTATTTATGATCCGTAATTAAGTTATTTAGGATTTTAGTATTACCTTATCATACCAATAGGGGATAGAAATATGTGTGTAGTTAGGTATACGAGTAGGTTAGGCCTAAGTGATAATTGTTATTGTAAATTTTTATTAAATAAAGAATCTGGTTGTATTTATTAAGCGATACATAAATTAGGGTTTAATATTTAAGAGTAGCTTAGTTAGTCATACCCCAGTGGCCCATAACAATATAATAATGCATACTAGCAGCAACAGGAAATAATGTTTGAAATATTTTGTTGTCTATTGGGACCTTAACAACAGAAACAGAAAAAAATCAGTATAAAATTAATGAATAATATGTTTAAAAAATTTTAAGAAGAAAAGTAAATAATTTTTAGAAAAAACAAAAACAAAACCGACTTCAAGATTAAACCTACATAAACAAACTTGAACTAAAAAATAAAATATATTTTAATTGCTTCGAAACAAAAACCATTAAATGACAATCAATGAAATTATCGACACTTATATACCTATTCACAATTTATGATAATTTATTTTGGTGTCTGTACCAGCCAAGGACAGTTTAATCCTGCCTTTGCAATACACTTTCGAATGGCCGGAGACAGCGGTGTAGCGGTGATGAAACAGTTAGAGGATCTTCAAAATTACCATTTCTTTTCAAATTCTATTTGTTTTGGTTGGCACCGACTCCAAAAATAAATGATAATAAATTTTGAATAGGTATATAAGTGTCGATAATTTCGTTGATTGTCATTTAATGGTTTTTGTTTCGAAGCAATTAAAATATTTTTTATTTTTTAGTTCAAGTTTGTATATGTAGGTTTAGTTTTGAAGTCGGTTTTTTTTTTTTTTTTTTTCTAAAAACAATTTTAATTTTTTACTTTTTATTATTATTGTTTATACAGTCAATTCTCGATCTTCAAGCTACCCTGAAAAATATTTCGACTTACTGAACAAAGAATTATCGAGGTTATCATTCCACTTATCCTCATATAATGGGAAAATTGAACACAAAATTGCAGTTGAAATAGAGGTGGTCCTAGAAGTTCTCTCTTTTTTTGAACCCTATTTTCAGTTCGACTTATTTACACAATTTTTAACGTTTTCTGTTTGAAATCGTTTCTTAGATAAAAAGAGAAATTGAGTTTTTTTTTTTTTTAATCCTATTTTATTATATGTTTTTGTTTCAACTTGGAGTAATTCACTATTTATTTTAAAATATTAAATTTTTCAACTTCACTCTCCGGAAATAATTATTAGCCCATACGAAACGTACACAAAAAAAGCTTGATAGTCCAGTAAAATGGTTTTAAAATAAGGCTTGGAGTGGAAAGTTTATGGGGTGCTGAACAGGAATCTGAAATTTTCCAACAAAATTTCCATCGGCAAATATGAGAAAAAATAGAAAAAAGTAAGAAAGTTTTTATTTTTTTCATTATTTTGCTTGTAACTTGCAAAGTAATCATTTTAATCAAAAAACTTTCTATATTAAAATAAAGAGGACAAAATGACTTACAATTTATGTCCCTATGTTTTTTTTTTGTCAGACGTAAGGTATCCAAAAAGGAATTTGGCCACTGGGGGGCCAGTCCCACTTCTCCAAAAAAAAAAAAGTTTGTCATACTTTTTTGTCAATAACTCCGAAACTATTAGTCCAACTCAAAATTCCTTTTTTTTTAATCTAAAAAGTGGTCAAATTTACTATTGGAATCTATATATAATGTTTATGTCGGGTCCCTTCAAATACACATGCCTTAACGCTAAGGTCTCGTACTTTTATGAAATCCACGTTTTTTTTGGCACATTTTTCGCTATAACTCCGAAACCATTTGTTCGATTAAAAATTTCAAAGCTGGCTAAATTTAATACTAGATCGTGTATATTTATTTTTTTTTTAAATGCCGTAAAACACTGAACAGCCCACTGAACATGTCATAATTGTCATATTTCGCCAAAATATACATATTTAGCATGCTAGCGTGGGTGTTTCACGGGATTTAATATAAATTACATATATATTATATAAAAGAATGTTTAGCCAGCTTTTAGATATAAAAAAGCTTTTTGAATCGAACAAGTAGTTTCGGAGTTACTGCGAAAAATGTGCCAAAAAAAAAAAAAAAAAAAAGCGTGGATTTCATAAAAGTACTGGATATTTAGCGTCCTGGCATGTGTATTTTAAGAAACCCGATTAAAACACCATATATACAGTCCAATAGAAGAAATTTTGAGTCGGACATATAGTTTTGGAGTTATAGTGACTAATGTGCAAAAAAACGTGGATTTTACAACAATACGGGCTTTTTAGCGTGCTTTTAAGGAACATTATTAGAACTTATATATAATAGTCTAATAGTAAATTTAACCAGCTTTAAGATGAAAAAAAGTAAGTTTTAATCGGACAAATAGATTCGGAGTTATTCACAAAAATGTACGACAAACATATTTTTGCGGAGAAGTAGGACTGGCACCAGTTGACCAAATTCCTTGTGGATACTTTACGTCTGACAAAAAAAAACTTAAGGACATAAATTGTAGGTCATTTTCTCCTCTTTATTGTATAATAGAAAAGTATTTTTCTTAAAATGATTACTTTGCAAGTTATAACCAAAATAATGAAAAAAAATTAAAACTTTCTTACCTTTTTCAATTTTTTTCTCATATTTGCCGATGGAAGTTTTGTTGGAAAACTTCAGATTCGTGTTCAGCACCCCCAAAAATATAAAGTAAGCCATAAAAAACAATTACCCATAAACTTTCTAGTTCAAAATACCTTTTCACTGGACTATGAGAAATTGTGAGAATATGACGCATGAACAAAATAGAGGCCAAAAAACTGTGATTTGGTGTCACTTTTTTCGATTTTCACCAATAACTCTTCAACTGTGCAGGCTTTAAAAATTGCCTTTCTATAGAGTAGAATAAATTTACTAAAAAAATGAGACCCATCCCCTTTTTTTTAAAGTTAAATAATAACAAAGATATAGCTCTTCAAATATTGGAGTTATTCTTTAAAAAAAAAAAAAAAAATTAATCCTTCTTCATTTCAAGTTAACTAGCAGCAAAATGACTTTCTTTAAACGAAAGTTCAGTTAGTTCCATAAGCCGATTTACCACTTTCGTAGCAATAGAAATTGTTATACCTCATTAGTACTAGTTATAACCAGAAAGTAAGTTCTTTACACAGGTAAAATAAAGTAAATGTATATTAGCAAAAATAATTTATTGCAAAGGAATCAGAAGATTTAAAAATATTTTTCAACATATCTACCATCATGTCTTTTTAAACTCCTTTTAGATGATGTTTTGTGGTTACAATAATGATATTTATAATTCTTCATGTTTGAATGGCAGGCTGTTACATGTTTCTTTAAATGACTTCTAACTTCTGAATTACGGTCACAATTAGGTTATTAGATCTGAATGACGGGCCATTACATGTTTTGTTAATGTGCCATGTTGCACTGCTTTAAATTTAGTGAGGGCATTTATGAGGCACTTGTATGATGGGCCATCTTTATATGATATTTTAATCTTATCTTGCTTCCTGATTTATAGCCACAATGTTCACATTGATAATACTTCTCACCTGTATGATGTTCCATTATATGTATTTTTAAACCATCAGATTTTACTGATTTGAAGTCACAATGCTCACATTTATAAGGTCTCTCACCTGTATGGCGGGCCATTACATGTTGTTTTAAACCGTCAGAGTCTACTGGTTTAAAGTCACAATGAGGACATTTAAAGGGCTTCTTACCTGGATGATGGACCCGTATATGTCTTTTTAATGAATAGCTCACTGCTGCTTTATAGTCACAATTAGGACATTTATAAGGCTTCTCACCTGTATGGCGGGCCATTACATGTTTCTTTAAACCATCAGATTTAACTGATTTGAAATCACAATAAGGACATTTATAAGGCTTCTCACCTGTATGAAGAGCCATTATATGTCTTTTTAAATTGTTAGATGTTACAGTTTTAAATTCACAGTGAGGACATGTATAAGGCTTCTCACCTGTATGGCGGGCCATTATATGTTTTTTTAATGAACATTTCTCTACTGAATTATAGTCACAGTGAGGACACGTATAAGGCTTCTCACCTGTATGGCGGGCCATTATATGTCTTTTTAATATGTTTCTTTCTACTGAATTATAGTCACAATGAGAACATTTATAAGGCTTCTCACCCGTATGACGGGCCATTATATGTTTTTTTAAATTGTTAGATGTTACAGTTTTAAATTCACAGTGAGGACATGTATAAGGCTTCTCACCTGTATGGCGGGCCATTATATGATATTTTAATCTTATCTTGCTTCCTGATTTATAGCCACAATGTTCACATTGATAACACTTCTCACCTGTATGATGTTCCATTATATGTATTTTTAAACCATAAGATTGTACAGCTTTAAATTCACAGTGAGGACATTTATAAGGCTTCTCACTTGTATGGCAGGCCATTATATGTCTTTTTAATGAACATCTCTCTACTGAATTATAGCCACAATGAGGACATTTATAAGGCTTCTCACCTGTATGACGGGCCATTACATGTTTCTTTAAACCATAAGATTTTACTGATTTGAAATCACAATGAGGACATTTATAAGGCTTCTCACCCGTATGACGGGCCATTAAATGTTTTTTTAAATTGTTAGATGTTACAGTTTTAAATTCACAGTGAGGACATGTATAAGGCTTCTCACCTGTATGGCGGGCCATTATATGTTTTTTTAATGAATATTTCTCTACTGAATTATAGTCACAGTGAGGACACGTATAAGGCTTCTCACCTGTATGGCGGGCCATTATATGTCTTTTTAATATATGTCTTTGTACTGAATTATAGTCACAATGAGAACATTTATAAGGCTTCTCACCTGTATGAAGAGCCATTATATGTCTTTTTAAATGTCCAGATTTTACTGATTTGAAATCACAATGAGGACATTTAAAAGGCTTCTCACCTGTATGACGAGACATTATATGTTTTTTTAAACTGTCAGGGCCTACTGATTTGAAGTTACAGTGAGTACATTTATAAGGCTTCTCACCTGTATGAAGAGCCATTATATGTCTTTTTAAATGTCCAAATTGAGCTGATTTGAAATCACAATGTTCACATTTATAAGGCTTCTCACCTGTATGACGGGCCATTATATGTCTTTTTAAATTACCAGATAATGATGCTTTATAGCCACAATGAGGACATTTATAAGGCTTTTGCCCTGTATGATGTGCCATTATATGTTTCTTTAAATTGCAATATTGCACTGACTTGAAGTCACAAAGATGACATTTATGAGGCTTCTCACCTATATGATGGGCCATTATATGATCTTTTAAACGTTTTTTGCATGCTGTTTTGTGGTTACAATAATGACATTTATAATTCTTTATGTTTGAATCACAGATCATTACATGTTTTTTTTTTCCTTTCACCTTCATTTGCAGAACCTATAAAAAAAAAAAAAAATTTTTTTTATATATATATATATATATATATATATATATATATATATATATATATATATATGTATGTAGTATATGTGTATGTATGTATGTGTATATATATATATATATATATATATATATATATATATATATATATATATATATATATATATATACATACACACCCATGTATATATAATAAGGTTCTTGAGGTTCAGTCAATAAGGTTATTTACTGAACCTCAAGAACCTTATTAACATCTAATAGTAATAGTGAAGGAATATATCCATATATGTACATATTACCATATTGTACTATTTAATATGTCCTTATGAATCTTATTGTATTTATTTTTCTTTACAAATTCTTCTAATTTTACTGCCGAATTAAAACTATTTGTATTTTTAGTATTTTATAGGCATAAAGCATACATAAAGTAATTTATATAAAATTTATGAAATGTTCGAATCCTAATGAATAATCCTGAGATATAATATTGTTGCGGTCAAAGGGAACAGCTCGGATCGAGGACTTCCCAGGCCCTAGGCCAGGTAGGTCCGGGAGAGTCCAGGTTCAACAACAAAAGGCTTAGACTTTCTGACCGACAGAACCAGAACATTCTGGAATGTTCGATGAGGATTTAAAAGGACCAGTCCCCCTGATAGGTCAGTCACTGACTGTGCAGTGGCAGTGGATGTAGTCATGAGTCAGTAAACGTTGTAGTGATAAGCCTGTGTCAGTGCAAGTAGTAAGAGCCTCTGTGTGTGTCAGTGTTGTAATATAGATTTAGAGAATCTTAGAAATGTTTATTTATTTATTTATGATCCGTAATTAAGTTATTTAGGATTTTAGTATTACCTTATCATACCAATAGGGGATAGAAATATGTGTGTAGTTAGGTATACGAGTAGGTTAGGCCTAAGTGATAATTGTTATTGTAAATTTTTATTAAATAAAGAATCTGGTTGTATTTATTAAGCGATACATAAATTAGGGTTTAATATTTAAGAGTAGCTTAGTTAGTCATACCCCAGTGGCCCATAACAATATAATAATGCATACTAGCAGCAACAGGAAATAATGTTTGAAATATTTTGTTGTCTATTGGGACCTTAACAACAGAAACAGAAAAAAATCAGTATAAAATTAATGAATAATATGTTTAAAAAATTTTAAGAAGAAAAGTAAATAATTTTTAGAAAAAACAAAAACAAAACCGACTTCAAGATTAAACCTACATAAACAAACTTGAACTAAAAAATAAAATATATTTTAATTGCTTCGAAACAAAAACCATTAAATGACAATCAATGAAATTATCGACACTTATATACCTATTCACAATTTATGATAATTTATTTTGGTGTCTGTACCAGCCAAGGACAGTTTAATCCTGCCTTTGCAATACACTTTCGAATGGCCGGAGACAGCGGTGTAGCGGTGATGAAACAGTTAGAGGACCTTCAAAATTACCATTTCTTTTCAAATTCTATTTGTTTTGGTTGGCACCGACTCCAAAAATAAATGATAATAAATTTTGAATAGGTATATAAGTGTCGATAATTTCGTTGATTGTCATTTAATGGTTTTTGTTTCGAAGCAATTAAAATATTTTTTATTTTTTAGTTCAAGTTTGTATATGTAGGTTTAGTCTTGAAGTCGGTTTTGTTTTTTTTTTCTAAAAACAATTTTAATTTTTTACTTTTTATTATTATTGTTTATACAGTCAATTCTCGATCTTCAAGCTACCCTGAAAAATATTTCGACTTACTGAACAAAGAATTATCGAGGTTATCATTCCACTTATCCTCATATAATGGGAAAATTGAACACAAAATTGCAGTTGAAATAGAGGTGGTCCTAGAAGTTCTCTCTTTTGAACCCTATTTTCAGTTCGACTTATTTACACAATTTTTAACGTTTTCTGTTTGAAATCGTTTCTTAGATAAAAAGAGAAATTGAGTTTTTTTTTTTTTTTTTAATCCTATTTTATTATATGTTTTTGTTTCAACTTGGAGTAATTCACTATTTATTTTAAAATATTAAATTTTTCAACTTCACTCTCCGGAAATAATTATTAGCCCATACGAAACGTACACAAAAAAAGCTTGATAGTCCAGTAAAATGGTTTTAAAATAAGGCTTGGAGTGGAAAGTTTATGGGGTGCTGAACAGGAATCTGAAATTTTCCAACAAAATTTCCATCGGCAAATATGAGAAAAAATAGAAAAAAGTAAGAAAGTTTTTATTTTTTTCATTATTTTGCTTGTAACTTGCAAAGTAATCATTTTAATCAAAATAACTTTCTATATTAAAATAAAGAGGACAAAATGACTTACAATTTATGTCCCTATGTTTTTTTTGTCAGACGTAAGGTATCCAAAAAGGAATTTGGCCACTGGGGGGCCAGTCCCACTTCTCCAAAAAAAAAAAGTTTGTCATACTTTTTTGTCAATAACTCCGAAACTATTAGTCCAACTCAAAATTCCTTTTTTTTTAATCTAAAAAGTGGTCAAATTTACTATTGGAATCTATATATAATGTTTATGTCGGGTCCCTTCAAATACACATGCCTTAACGCTAAGGTCTCGTACTTTTATGAAATCCACGTTTTTTTGGCACATTTTTCGCTATAACTCCGAAACCATTTGTTCGATTAAAAATTTCAAAGCTGGCTAAATTTAATACTAGATCGTGTATATTTATTTTTTTTTTAAATGCCGTAAAACACTGAACAGCCCACTGAACAAGTCACATTTGCCATATTTGCCAAAATATACATATTTAGCATGTTAGCGCGGGTGTTTCACGGGATTTAATATAAATTACATATATATTATATAAAAGAATGTTTAGCCAGCTTTTAGATATAAAAAAGCTTTTTGAATCGAACAAGTAGTTTCGGAGTTACTGCGAAAAATGTGCCAAAAAAACGTGGATTTCATAAAAGTACTGGATATTTAGCGTCCTGGCATGTGTATTTTAAGAAACCCGATTAAAACACCATATATACAGTCCAATAGAAGAAATTTTGAGTCGGACATATAGTTTTGGAGTTATAGTGACTAATGTGCAAAAAAAATTTTGAGTCGGACGTGGATTTTACAACAATACGGGCTTTTTAGCGTGCTTTTAAGGAACATTATTAGAACTTATATATAATAGTCTAATAGTAAATTTAACCAGCTTTAAGATGAAAAAAAGTAAGTTTTAATCGGACAAATAGATTCGGAGTTATTCACAAAAATGTACGACAAACATATTTTTGCGGAGAAGTAGGACTGGCACCAGTTGACCAAATTCCTTGTGGATACTTTACGTCTGACAAAAAAAACTTAAGGACATAAATTGTAGGTCATTTTCTCCTCTTTATTGTATAATAGAAAAGTATTTTTCTTAAAATGATTACTTTGCAAGTTATAACCAAAATAATGAAAAAAAATTAAAACTTTCTTACCTTTTTCAATTTTTTTCTCATATTTGCCGATGGAAGTTTTGTTGGAAAACTTCAGATTCGTGTTCAGCACCCCCAAAAATATAAAGTAAGCCATAAAAAACAATTACCCATAAACTTTCTAGTTCAAAATACCTTTTCACTGGACTATGAGAAATTGTGAGAATATGACGCATGAACAAAATAGAGGCCAAAAAAAACTGTGATTTGGTGTCACTTTTTTCGATTTTCACCAATAACTCTTCAACTGTGCAGGCTTTAAAAATTGCCTTTCTATAGAGTAGAATAAATTTACTAAAAAAAATGAGACCCATCCCCTTTTTTTAAAAGTTAAATAATTACAAAGATATAGCTCTTCAAATATTGGAGTTATTCTTTAAAAAAAAAAAAAAAAAAAATTAAGCCTTCTTCATTTCAAGTTAACTAGCAGCAAAATGACTTTCTTTAAACGAAAGTTCAGTTCGTTCCATAAGCCGATTTACCACTTTCGTAGCAATAGACATTGTAATACCTCTTTAGTACTAGTTATAACCAGAAAGTAAGTTCTTTACACAGGTAAAATAAAGTAAATGTATATTAGCAAAAATAATTTATTGCAAAGGAATCAGAAGATTTAAAAATATTTTTCAACATATCTACCATCATGTCTTTTTAAACTCCTTTTAGATGATGTTTTGTGGTTACAATAATGATATTTATAATTCTTCATGTTTGAATGGCAGGCTGTTACATGTTTCTTTAAATGACTTCTAACTTCTGAATTACGGTCACAATTAGGTTATTAGATCTGAATGACGGGCCATTACATGTTTTGTTAATGTGCCATGTTGCACTGCTTTAAATTTAGTGAGGGCATTTATGAGGCACTTGTATGATGGGCCATCTTTATATGATATTTTAATCTTATCTTGCTTCCTGATTTATAGCCACAATGTTCACATTGATAATACTTCTCACCTGTATGATGTTCCATTATATGTATTTTTAAACCATCAGATTTTACTGATTTGAAGTCACAATGCTCAAAGGTCTCTCACCTGTATGGCGGGCCATTACATGTTGTTTTAAACCGTCAGAGTCTACTGGTTTAAAGTCACAATGAGGACATTTAAAGGGCTTCTTACCTGGATGATGGACCCGTATATGTCTTTTTAATGAATAGCTCACTGCTGCTTTATAGTCACAATTAGGACATTTATAAGGCTTCTCACCTGTATGGCGGGCCATTACATGTTTCTTTAAACCATCAGATTTAACTGATTTGAAATCACAATAAGGACATTTATAAGGCTTCTCACCTGTATGAAGAGCCATTATATGTCTTTTTAAATGTGCAGATTGAGCTGATTTGAAATCACAATGAGGACATTTAAAAGGCTTCTCACCCGTATGACGGGCCATTAAATGTTTTTTTAAATTACCAGATAATAATGCTTTATAGTCACAATGAGGACATTTATAAGGCTTTTCACCTGTATGACGGGCCATTACATGTTTCTTTAAACTGTCAGATTGTACCGATTTGAAGTCACAATGAGGACATTTATAAGGCTTCTCACCTGTATGGTGGGTCATTACATGTTTCTTTAAACCATCAGATTTTACTGATTTGAATTCACAGTGAGGACATGTATAAGGCTTCTCACCTGTATGGCGGGCCATTATATGTTTTTTTAATGAACATCTCTCTACTGAATTATAGTCACAATGAGGACATTTATAAGGCTTCTCACCTGTATGACGGGCCATTAAATGTTTTTTTTTTAAAACAGTTGTATAAGGCTTCTCAATTGCCAGTTGTACAGCTTTAAATTCACAGTGAGGACATTTATAAGGCTTCTCACTTGTATGGCAGGCTATTATATGTCTTTTTAATGAACATCTCTCTACTGAATTATAACAATGAGGACATTTAAAGGCATCTCTCTACTGAATTATAGTCACAATGAGGACATTTATAAGGCTTCTCACCTGTATGATGGGCCATTAAATGGTTTTTTAAAATGCCAGATTGTACAGCTTTAAATTCACAGTGAGGACATGTATAAGGCTTCTCACCTGTATGGCGGGCCATTATATGTCTTTTTAATACATGTCTTTCTACTGAATTATAGTCACAATGAGGACATTTATAAGGCTTCTCACCTGTATGAAGAGCCATTACATGTCTTTTTAAACCGTCAGATTTTACTGATTTGAAATCACAATGAGGACATTTAAAAGTCTTCTCACCTGTATGACGAGACATTATATGTTTTTTTAAACTGTCAGAGCCTACTGATTTGAAGTTACAGTGAGTACATTTATAAGGCTTCTCACCTGTATGAAGAGCCATTATATGTCTTTTTAAATGTCCAGATTGAGCTGATTTGAAATCACAATAGTCACATTTATGAGGCTTCTCACCTATATGATGGGCCATTATATGATCTTTTAAACGTTTTTTGCATGCTGTTTTGTGGTTACAATAATGACATTTATAATTCTTTATGTTTGAATCACAGATCATTACATGTTTTTTCCTTTCACCTTCATATGCAGAACCTATAAAAAAAATATATATATATATTTATGTAAGTAAGCATATGTGTATATATATATATATATATATATATATATATATATATATATATATATATATATATATGTATGTAAGTATATGTGTATGTATGTATATATATATATATATATATATATATATATATATATATATATATATATATATATATATATACATACACACCCATGTATATATAATAAGGTTCTTGAGGTTCAGTCAATAAGGTTATTTACTGAACCTCAAGAACCTTATTAACATCTAATAGTAATAGTGAAGGAATATATCCATATATGTACATATTACCATATTGTACTATTTAATATGTCCTTATGAATCTTATTGTATTAATTTTTTTTTTACAAATTCTTCTAATTTTACTGCTGAATTAAAACTATTTTTAGTATTTTATAGGCATAAAGCATACATAAAGTAATTTATATAAAATTTATGAAATGTTCGAATCCTAATGAATAATCTTGAGATATAATATTGTTACGGTCAGAGGGAAATAGCTCGGATCGAGGACTTTCCAGGCCCTAGGCCAGGTAGGTCCGGGAGAGTCCAGATTCAACAACAAAAGGCTTAGACTTTCTGATCGATGGAACCAAAACATTCTGGAATGTTCGATGAGGATTTAAATCGACCAGTCCCCCTGATAGGTCAGTCACTGACTGTGCAGTGGCAGTGGATGTAGTCATGAGTCAGTAAACGTTGTAGTGATAAGCCTGTGTCAGTGCAAGTAGTAACAGCCTCTGTGTGTGTCAGTGTTTTAATATAGATTTAGAGAATCTTAGAAATGTTTATTTATTTATTTATGATCCGTAATTAAGTTATTTAGGATTTTAGTATTACCTTATCATATAGGGGATAGAAATATGTGTGTAGTTAGGTATACGAGTAGGTTAGGCCTAAGTGATAATTGTTATTGTAAATTTTTATTAAATAAAGAATCTGGTTGTATTTATTAAGCGATACATAAATTAGGGTTTAATATTTAAGGGTAGTTTAGATAGTCATACCACAGTGGCCCATAACAATATAATAATGCATAATAGCAGCAACAGGAAATAATGTTTGAAATATGTTTTTGTCTATTGGGACCTTAACAACTTTATGTACACCAACTATGGTAGGAAGGTGGAAGAACCTACAGGTTACCTAGCTATTGTAATTGAGGTGGAGATAAATTCCAATAATCTAAAAAAAAAATCAATGTCAACCCGTCTAAGCTCGATATGAAACAGTGTTGCTAAGATTAATTGAAATGGCATGAAGTTTACAAACATCAAAAAGAAGAAAGTTGTATACATAAAATAAGGCTAGCTATATTAGCCAGCAATGTTAGTCATTAAAAATTAGCTCCTATCTAAATAAAAATCGGAACAAGAACAGAAACAGATAAAAATCAGTATAAAATTAATGAATAATATGCTAAAAAAAATTTAAGAAGAAAAGTAAATAATTTTTAGAAAAAACAAAAACAAAACCGACTTCAAGATTAAACCTACATAAACAAACTTGAACTAAAAAATAAAATATATTTTAATTGCTTCGAAACAAAAACCATTAAATTATCAACACTTATATACCTATTCACAATTTATGATAATTTATTTTTGGAGTCTGTACCAGCCAAGGACAGTTTAATCCTGCCTTTGCAATACACTTTCGAATGGTCGGAGACAGCGGTGTAGCGGTGATGAGACAGTGGGAGGATCTTCAAAATTACCATTTCTTTTCAAATTCTGTTTGTTTTGGTTGGCACCGACTCCAAAAATAAATGATAATAAATTTTGAATAGGTATATAAGTGTCGATAATTTCGTTGATTGTCATTTAATGGTTTTTGTTTCGAAGCAATTATAATATTTTTTATTTTTTAGTTCAAGTTTGTATATGTAGGTTTAGTCTTGAAGTCGGTTTTTTTTTTTTTTTTTTCTAAAAATAATTTTAATTTTTTACTTTTTAGTAGAGTATTATTGTTTATACAGTCAATTCTCGATCTTCAAGCTACCCTGAAAAATATTTCGACTTACTGAACAAAGAATTATCGAGGTTATCATTCCACTTATCTTCATATAATGGGAAAATTGAACACAAAATTGCAGTTGAAATAGAGGTGGTCCTAGAAGTTCTCTCTTTTGAACCCTATTTTCAGTTCGACATATTTACACAATTTTTAACGTTTTCTGTTTGAAATCGTTTCTTTGAGGTGAAATTTAAATGTAATGTACTTCCGACCGCAGATTTTGTTCGAATTATTTAAGAATTCAGCTTATCGAAGTACGAACGACACATCGAGAGTTGACTGTATATGTAAATTATCAATTTTTGTTAATAATTTAGATTTAGTTACCGTGGAGATTTTAGATTATTATATGATTTTTATTAATTTTTTTTTTTTTTTATTGTTCTTAAAAAGTGCTGCGTTGATTTCAAAATATTTTTTATGGGACCACCTCTGATGTATGCCCTACCGATCTAAAAAAGGATCATCAAAATTGATTCAGAATTGACCGAGTAATCGCGTAACATACACAAAAAAAAAAAAAAAAAAAAAAAAAAAAAATTACAGATGAGTTGAGAACATCCTTTTTTTTTTTTTTTTTTGAAGTCGGTTGAAAGCAAGACAATCTGAATGTTTTTCGTTTACACATATGGATTATCAAGTTAATACAAGAGGATATTTTGACAACTAAGCGTCAAGCTGCCCTCAATGAGTGCAGAATTGTTATATTTGTTTTATAAGAGAACATGATGCGGCTTCTTTGACGGTTTGGCCAATCCAAGAGCAGCTCTGTATCATGCAGGTAACGACATCAGCTTTCTACACATTGAGCTAATACATTTACTTGAACTAGCAAATTGTCTAATCTAATAATGCTACTTCTTATTATGCTAAATATTATTTCACAATATTCACATATTTGAATTATTATTACCTTTCTATTTCTTTTTAGTTTGTTTTCCAGGCTAATTATTGTAACTGCTCTTTTTTCTTTTTTGATTATTTATACCTTCCTTTTGTAATATAGCATAATTTTAAGTTAATTATATCCTAGCATATAGTGTTGCATGTTGATTTTATTTGAATTTCATTTCTACTTTTTTTGTTTACATGGATATGTCTTTTGGCAGGGAGTCGATACTTTTTTGCAGTCATGTTTTTTTCACATTTAATAATTTAACATTTTGACATGCCCTTACCCTGATCAAAAATGTGACAACAGTTTTCAGTCAGAAATTTTACTGAAAATACTTTTTGATTTATAAAATTTATCTCTAGGACCTAACGCTAGGAGCTATATTGGTTTGGTTTAAATGTAAAAGCTATATGTGTTTATCATGGTACATACATTGTCTTATCTCAGTTTAGATCAAGGATCAAAGGAAGGATTCATGGTACATGTTTTTCGAATAGGTATTTATTTACATTAGTATATACATACAAATATAATAATACAACCAATACGATTTTCCTGTTCAAATTCTTTCTTATCATGAGGATGGTACTGATAAAAATATATACTTATATTCGAGTAGGATCAGTTTGCACAATCATTTTACAGTATAGCTTATATATACAGTATAGCTATTAAGGCCTAGGGGAGGGAAACCCCAATAAAAAAAGACCATGTCCTCCAGATTGGGGGATGAGCATGCGGTTAATGGCCCCATCTTGTAAAAACAAAAGGTTTATGACAAGTCCCAGGGTGAGCCTCAGCTACTCGGCGGGTCACAGGTGGCAGGTAGTGAAATCCCTTAGATATGATGGGAAGCTGTAAATAAGGGATTAATTCTGAATAAGCAGACCCAGACCGAGGCGACATCTATTGGTTTTGGGGATTGCAAACTAGAATTTTAACTACAATTTTGAGTCCTAATAACGTATTAAAAAATAGTAGATAAATTTTTTTTTTCCACTTTTCGGGTCAGTTTCCTGCGATATAAAAACCGGTCTGGCGGTATGTTCATGTTGTTATGTTCTAGCTATGTAGGTGTTGCTATATTGGTTTGAATGATAAAAGTCTAATTTGAAACCGCTGTTATCTCTCGACATTGTTCATTTTGTGTAATATCTCTTTAGTACTAGTTATATCCAGAAAGTAAGTTCTTTACACAGGTAAAATAAAGTAAATGTATATTAGCAAAAATAATTTATTGCAAAGGAATCAGAAGATTTAAAAATATTTTTCAACATATCTACCATCATGTCTTTTTAAACTTCTTTTGGATGTTGTTTTGTGGTTACAATAATGATAATTATAATTCCTCATGTTTGAATGGCAGGCTATTACATGTTTCTTTAAATGACTTCTAACTTCTGAATTACTGTCACAATTAGGACATTACACTTGTATGACTGGCCATTACATGTTTTGTTAATGTGCCATGTTGCACTGCTTTAAATTCAGTGAGGGCATTTATGAGGCACTTGTATGATGGGTCATCTTTATATGATATTTTAATCTTATTTGCTTCCTGATTTATAGCCACAATGTTCATATTGATAACGCTTCTCACCTGTATGATGTTCCATTATATGTATTTTTAAACCATCAGATTTTACTGATTTGAAGTCACAATGCTCACATTTATAAGGTCTCTCACCTGTATAGCAGGCCATTACATGTTTCTTTAAACCATTAGATTTTACTGATTTGAAATAACAATGAGGACATTTATAAGGCTTCTCACCTGTATGACGGGCCATTAAATGTTTTTTTAAATTGCCAGATTGTACAGCTTTAAATTCACAGTGAGGACATGTATAAGGCTTCTCACCTGTATGATGGGCCATTACATGTTTCTTCAAACCATCAGATTTTACTGATTTGAAGTCACAATGCTCACATTTATAAGGTCTCTCACCTGTATGGCAGGTCATTACATGTTGTTTTAAACCGTCAGAGTCTACTGGTTTAAAGTCACAATGAGGACATTTAAAGGGTTTCTTACCTGGATGATGGACCCGTATATGTTTTTTTACTGAATAGCTCACTGCTGCTTTATAGTCACAATTAGGACATTTATAAGGCTTCTCACCTGTATGGTGGGCCATTACATGTCTTTTTAAATTATCAGATTTTACTGATTTGAAATCACAATGAGGACATTTATAAGGCTTCTCACCCATATGACGGGCCATTACATGTTTCTTTAAACCATCAGATTTTACTGATTTGAAATCACAATGAGGACATTTAAAAGGCTTCTCACCCGTATGACGGGCCATTAAATGTTTTTTTAAATTGCCAGATTGTACAGCTTTAAATTCACAGTGAGGACATTTATAAGGCTTCTCACTTGTATGGCAGGCCATTATATGTCTTTTTAATGAACATCTATCTACTGAATTATAGCCACAATGAGGACATTTATAAGGCTTCTCACCTGTATGATGTGCCATTATATGTTTCTTTAAATTGTAATATTGCACTGACTTGAAGTCACAAAGATGACATTTATGAGGCTTCTCACCTGTATGAAGAGCCATTACATGTCTTTTTAAACCGTCAGATTTTACTGATTTGAAATCACAATGAGGACATTTAAAAGGCTTCTCATGGGCCATTATATGATCTTTTAAACGTTTTTTGCATGCTGTTTTGTGGTTACAATAATGACATTTATAATTCTTTATGTTTGAATCACAGATCATTACATGTTTTTTCCTTTCACCTTCATTTGCAGAACCTATAAAAATATATATATATATATATATATATATATATTTATGTATGTAAGTATATGTGTATGTATGTATTTATCTAATATATAAAATTCTCGTGTCACAGTTTTCGGTGCCATACTCCTCCGAAACGGCTTGACCGATTTTGATGAAATTTTTTGTGCTTATCCGGTATCTATGAGAATCGGCCAACATCTATTTTTCATCCCCCTAAATGTTAGGGGTAGTTCAACCCTAAATTTTTTTTTTTTTTTTATTTTTTAGACAAAATTTTTAATTTCTATTTTTTTATGATACAACATACAAAAATACATACAATCCTCAACTTTCACCCTTCTACGATCAACCCTTATTTTTAAATAGCCATTTTAGTAATTTAATCATTTTTCCTCTCCGGTCGATAACTGATGAATCGTCATTTAATTAGTTGTCCCCGCCAGATGTCTACAGGTGTCACTTCTGACTCAGTAAACAGCACGGAGTAGGATGAGAACGAAGCCGGTCTCCTTTCTTTCTCACTCCCTACACAGTTGTCGGCCATCATTATTGTTTATGCATCAAGTGTAGTAGTAACGTTGACAATTATTATTTTGCTATCTCAGTGTAACTCTCATATTAACTTTTAATCATTCCTATTTTATCAATAATAACTAAATTATCAATTTTGAGTGTATTTTGCACGATTAGTTAATCAAGTGATTTTATAACCTCAAAAGTACTCAACACGTGACACGAGCTTCCAATAACAACGGATTTTGTGTTGTAAGTATACTTTTTTTTATTTATATCGAAAATGTTGTTGATCTTATAAAAATGTAATTTTAATTTAATCTTATTAAAAAAATGTAATTGAACAATTAAGATTTTCATAGTTTCCAAAAAATCATTCATTATGAATCTTTATTTTGAAATGTCAATGGAAATATTGGTTGTATGAAAAAATTATAACAGACAATGTTTTCATAAAATTTAATTTTTTACTTTTGTTTGAAAAATTTTTCCATAAAACTTATATTTTTGTTATAATTTCATAAATTAAAACTAATCATTTCAAAACTGCGGCAAAAATCCTGCCCTAATTATACTTTTAACATTTTTCATCATTAAATAATTTCATTAATTCTATTTATGTATGTTTTGTACAGTGAGCAATGCCAAGAAAACGCAAAGGGGCTGATTTGAGCCGCAGTACAAGTAAAGCTCGGTACTTGCAGAAATAGCAGATCCGAAAGAACAGAAGAACAAATCCAGCAACAAAATACTGATGCACGTGTCAGAATGGCGCAATTGCATCAAGAAGAGCCACAAGATACACGAGCTGAACGCAATGAAGTCAGAAGATTAGAACAACGACAATCACGCCGTTTCACAGTCAATAGACGAAGAACAAATGACCAACAACGACAACAGGTACATCGAGCATTTATATCTGATTCATTCCTGCGCCTAGCATTCAAGTATGAGCCCGATATTGAATATTATGCTCATTCAAAAGTGGTAATTGGTGCTATGGACAAGGAATGTCCGCATTGTCATGCTCTGAAATTCAAAAATGAGCCAGCTGGGATGTGTTGCGCGTCAGGAAAAGTGCAACTACCTGAAATTGAAACACCACCTGAACCATTGAACGGCTTACTTATCGGCACGGATCCAGATTCTAACGTGTTTCTGAAGTCAATTCGAAGATTCAATTCATGCTTTCAAATGACATCGTTCGGAGCAACAGAAATAGTTCGAAATACTAATGCAAATGGTCAACAATTCTATTCTACATTCAAAATCAGAGGCCAAGTTTATCATAAAATGGGCTCACTGCTGCCAATGCCAAACGAACCACATAAATTCTTACAAATCTACTTTATGGGCGGCGAGGATTCCGGAAGCGCACTTGCCAATCGCGTGAATGCACGTTGTAATTATAATAACCTTGATTCACTTTATGCCAGGCGCATCGTCAGCCAGCTAGATGCTCTTTTGAACGAGCACAACGAGTTGTTGAAAATATTCAAATCACATATGCACCAATTACAAAGCGATAATTACGCTATCGTCATTAATCCTGATAAAACACCAGCTGGAGAGCATATTCGTAGATTCAATGCACCCGTTGTTGATGATGTTGCTGGAATCATGGTTGGCGATTGTACAGCTGCACGAGAAATTGTGATTCGTAGAAGAAATAATAATCTTCAGTTCATTTCTGACACACATCGTTCATATGACGCTCTCCAATATCCGCTAATATTCTGGAAGGGACAAGACGGATATTGCAAAAACATAAAACAACGAGACCCCGTATCAGGTACTTCATTGATTATTAATTTGATCATTAATCATTTAACGAAACAATTAAATTATTAAACGTAATAAATTTAAATTAATTTTTATGAACAAATATTACAGGAGCTGAAACAAACAAGAACGTTAGCTCAAAGGATTATTATGCGTACCGATTAATGATTAGACGTGGTCTGGACAACGTCATTTTACGATGTCGTGAGCTTTGTCAACAATTCATGGTCGACATGTACGCGAAGATTGAGAGCGAACGACTACGATACTTAAGATATAATCAACAAAAGCTGCGCGCGGAAGAGTACATTCATTTGCGAGACGCTATCAACAACAACGCCGACGTCGCCGAAATTGGTAACCATGTCATTTTACCATCATCGTACGTAGGCAGTCCACGTCATATGCAAGAATATATACAGGATGCTCTGACTTTCGTGCGCGAATATGGACGACCATGTTTATTTATCACGTTCACATGTAATCCAAAATGGCCAGAGATTTCATCTTTGCTACTGCCTGGCCAAAATGCAATACATCGCCATGATATTACAGCACGTGTGTTCAGACAAAAGTTGAAGTCTTTAATAAGTTTCATTACTAAATCACATGTATTCGGTCCCACACGTTGCTGGATGTATTCGGTTGAGTGGCAAAAGCGAGGATTACCTCATGCACACATTTTGGTTTGGTTCATCGACAAAATCCGTCCTGAAGAAATCGATAGTATCATTTCTGCGGAAATTCCAGATCCATCCACTGACCAAATGCTGTTTGATATTGTTACAACAAACATGATTCATGGTCCATGTGGTACTCTTAATAGTTCATCGCCTTGCATGGCTGATGGAAAATGTACTAAAAATTTCCCTAAAGATATTACCAATGATACGGTCAGAAATGTCGACGGATACCCAATATATCGTCGAAGAAATCCTGAAAATGGCGGACAATCATTTATTAAAAATATCATCGACACAGACATTGATATTGACAATCGTTGGGTGGTGCCATATTCGCCTCTGCTGAGCAAGACATATAATGCTCATATTAATGTTGAGTTCTGCAGTTCTGTGAAGAGCATCAAATACATTTGTAAGTATGTCCATAAAGGCAGTGATATGGCTGTGTTTAGAGTGGAAAATACTAATGTGAATGCTTCTCCAGTGAATAAAAACGATGAAATTACGCTCTACCAAATTGGTCGGTACATCAGCTCCAATGAAGCTGCTTGGCGTATCTTTGGTTTTCCAATTCATGAACGGGATCCAGCAGTTGTTCAGTTAGCCATCCATCTTGAAAACGGTCAGCGTGTATTTTTCACGAACGAGACAGCGATTGATCGTGCAATAAATCCACCTAAAACTACACTCACTGCATTTTTTGAATTGTGTAATCGTGCGGATGATTTCACATGGACTCAAACAAAAACATGGATGCCCCGCAAGCAAGGCTCACCAGTTGCTGCATGTCTCAATTTATTTAAATCAAACGCCTTGGGGCGATTATTTACAGTCAATCCAAGACACACTGAGTGCTTTTATCTTCGACTGTTGTTGGTTAATGTTACTGGCCCATTATCATTTCAAGATATACGTAAAGTGAATGGGCAACAATATCCAACGTATAAAGATGCATGCCTTGCACTCGGCTTGCTGGAAGACGACAACCAGTGGGAATGCATGCTTGCTGAAGCTGCATTGAACTGTACAGCAATACAAATTCGTTGACTATTCGCTATAGTGTTGACTACATGTTTCCCAGCCCGAGCTCAGATATTATGGGAAAATCACAAAGATTCAATGACTGATGATATATTGCATCAACATCGTATACGGTGCCACGATCTAACCATAACATTCAGCGACGAAATGTACAATGAAGCATTGATTGCTATTGAGGATCTTTGCATTGTCATAGCCAACTTACCACTTAGTAATTTCGGTATGAATTCGCCAAATCGAACTGCATCTGATTTAATGAATACTGAAATGAATCGTGAACTGCAGTACAGTACTGTAGAAATGGCAGCGATTGTTGCCCGTAATGTCCCACTAATGAATGAGGAACAAAGAACCATTTATGATCGCATTATGCTCGCAATTTCAGCTGGACAAGGTGGGTTCTTCTTTTTGGATGCACCGGGTGGAACTGGCAAAACATTCGTTATTTCGCTAATTCTTGCTGAAATACGATCAAATAATGGCATCGCATTAGCCGTTGCATCATCGGGCATTGCAGCAACTTTATTGGATGGAGGTAGAACAGCTCATTCAGTATTTAAGCTGCCACTAAATATTCAGAAAAACCCTGACGCAGTATGCAACATTAAGAAACAATCGTCCATGGCCACTGTGCTGAAACGGTGTAAAATTATTATTTGGGATGAATGTACTATGGCACACAAACATTCACTTGAGGCGTTGAACAGGACATTGAAAGATATTAAAAACAGTGACAAACTATTTGGCGGAACTCTGTTGGTCCTTTCAGGTGATTTCAGACAAACACTTCCAGTCATTCCACGTTCAACATACGCTGATGAGATCAACGCTTGCTTAAAAGCATCTCCATTGTGGCGTAATGTTGAAAAATTACAGCTAAAAATAAATATGCGCGTTCAAATGCTTCAAGATCAATCCGCTGAAACATTTTCAAAACAACTCTTAGATATCGGTGATGGAAAAGTTGCTATAGATGAAACTGGATACGTAAAATTACCGATCGATTTCTGCACAATCGCTGATTCGCAAGATACTCTCATTGAACAAATATTTCCCGATGTACACACACAGTACATTAATCATGAGTGGCTTGCAGAAAGAGCGATTTTAGCGGCAAAAAATGTAGACGTTGACAATTTAAATCTGAAGATACAAATGTTGTTGCCAGGGAACTTGGTATCATATAAATCTATTGATACAGTTTGCGACGACAGCGAAGCAGTAAATTTTCCCACAGAGTTTTTGAACTCACTGGATTTGCCAGGCATGCCACCGCATAATTTACAATTAAAGGTTGGATCTCCAATTATCTTGCTTCGTAATTTGAACCCGCCCCGGCTGTGCAACGGTACGCGATTAGTCATTTAAAAATTAATGAAAAACGTAATCGAAGCCAGGATTTTAAATGGCAAGTTCAGAGGTGAAAATATACTCATACCACGGATTCCTATTATACCTACAGATGTGCCAATTCAATTCAAACGTATTCAGTTTCCGATTAGATTGGCATTTGCAATGATTATCAACAAATCCCAAGGTCAAACGATGTCTGTTTGTGGATTAGATTTGAGAACACCATGTTTTTCACACGGACAATTATACGTGGCATGCTCTCGAGTGGGTAAACCATCCAGTTTGTTTGTGTTAGCTAAAGATGGACTAACAAAAAATATTGTTCACGCTATAGCATTAAGAGATTGATATTGTTTAATAGTGCTACTGTCGTAATTGTTTAATTAATGATATATAATTTTAAGGGATAAATTATAATAATTAAAAAATAATGTTTGCCTTTTGTTATTTTTATATTCCCTCATCGTTCACAGCGCTCCATGCTTATTTCACGCATATACCACATTCTTACATACATACAATATACACATTCTAACATACATACATACTTACAATAAGTAAGCTATTTTTTGTCTACACTAGAAATTACTAGGAAATTATTTATATGGCAAAACAACGTTTGCCGGGTCAGCTAGTATATATATATATATATATATATATATATATATATATATATATATATATATATATAATATACATACACGCCCATGTATATATAATAAGGTTCTTGAGGTTCAGTCAATAAGGTTATTTACTGAACCTCAAGAACCTTATTAACATCTAATAGTAATAGTGAAGGAATATATCCATATATGTACATATTACCATATTGTACTATTTAATATGTCCTTATGAATCTTATTGTATTTTTTTTTTTTTTTTTTTTTTTTTTTTTTTTTTTTTTTTTTAACAAATTCTTCTAATTTTACTGCCAAATTAAAACTATTTGTATTTTTAGTATTTTATGGGCGTAAAGCATACATAATGTAATTTATAAAAAATTTATGAAATGTTCGAATCCTAATGAATAATCCTGAGATATAATATCGTTACGGTCAAAGGGAACAGCTCGGATCGAGGACTTCCCAGGCCCTATGCCAGGTAGGTCCGGGAGAGTCCAGGTTCAACAACAAAAGGCTTAGACTTTCTGACCGACGGAACCAGAATAGTCTGGAATGTTCGATGAGGATTTAAATCGACCAGTCCCCCTGATAGGTCAGTCACTGACTGTGCAGTGGCAGTGAATGTAGTCATGAATAAGTAAACATTGTTGTGATAAGCCTGTGTCAGTGCAAGTAGTAACAGCCTCTGTGTGTGTCAGTGTTTTAATATAAATTTAGATAATCTTAAAAATGTTTATTTATTTATTTATAACCTATAATTAAGTTATTTAGTATTTTAGTATTACCTTATCATATAGGGGATAGGAATATGTGTGTAGTTAGGTATACGAGTAGGTTAGGCCTAAGTGATAATTGTTATTGTAAATTTTTATTAAATAAAGAATCTGGTTGTATTTATTAAGCGATACATAAATTAGGGTTTAATATTTAAGAGTAGCTTAGTTAGTCATACCCCAGTGGCCCATAACAATATAATAATGCATACTAGCAGCAACAGGAAATAATGTTTGAAATATTTTGTTGTCTATTGGGACCTTAACAACCCTATGTACACCAACTATGGTAGGAAGGTGGAAGAACCTACAGGTTACCTAGCTGTAGGTAAATATATAAAGTCGGCCTATACGCGTCGAAAGGTCTTCTCAAGAGCAATCCAATGATAATAATAAAACACCATATGAGTGATTAAAGCAGCGCCGGGAACGTAAAAAATCTTGATCAGCATTGTTTTATACTTATTACCGCCATTAATGCACAAAGCTTGGCTGCGCACTCAGAAGACATCTCTACTGATACAATCATCAACCGATCTGATTATTTGGAAATCAGCGAAACTTGGATGGAAAATTCCATACCAGTGAATGTGCCTAGCTTTGATCTGATATCATATTGTAATACCGCTAAGAACAGACAAATTGTAACTACATCATCGGTAGTGGTATCATTAAGCCTGATCTTACTACACCAGTTATGATAGTTGGAGAATTTAATTTAATATTGATATTTTACAAAACCGCTCATGGCCCGACTTGATGCTCAGCGAGTTCGATTTGCCTTATATTAAAAATCCAACAACGTTAGGTAATACGTACCTGTATTGATTTAACGTTTAGCAGAAATCTCGATGTATCTTTTAAGTCATTTGTATCGTACTTATCGTATCACAGACCTATATTTAATAAAGTTATATTGTAACACAAAAATTATTTGTTTTAATCCTAAATACATAAAAAAAATAAATATATTAATAAAAATAGAATAAAATAAAAATATTTTTTTCAACAAATATAACCCGTTACATAAACGTATTCACGTTCAACACACGGCCGTTTTTTTAGTTTTTTAAACTTTAATTTATTTACATAATTGTTAGTCTCTAAACGATGTCAATCGTATTTATGATCATGTTAGATATAAACTTATAGTCCTGGAGGCCGCCACATGTAAATTTAATTGTAAATCACATAAATTTGTTTCTTAACCCATTTTATCGTATCATCCGCCATGAAATGATGTATCGTAGTCTGGCAACCTCTATCCGTCAGAACGCGGTGTGGAGCACGCTTTTAAAATCGCCCAAAATAGCAAAATATAATTGGAAAGGTATGTTCCTGAGTTTGGCCTCAGTGTTTAGTATATCCTTTTCTAAACACGAATCAAGTGGTCTGGAAGCCGAAAGCCGCCAGAACGTTTTTTATATCGCGGGAAACTGACCCGAAAAGTGAAAAAAAAAATTTATCTACCATTTTTTAATACGTTATTAGGACTCAAAATGGTAGTTAAAATCCAAGTTTGCAACCCTCAAAACCAAAAGCTATTTTTTTAGTACTCAAAAAACCGCGAAATTTATGCACTATTTTCATTTTTTCGTTTATATCTCGTGAAATATGAGCATTTGCTAGGCATAGCATATTTGCAATATTAAATTTGTGTCGCTTTAAACCTAATTGCCTCTCTGTAAATTATTTTATTCCGTAGATAGAGCTCTCCAAATCCACTGAGCTACCACGCCTCCTATGGTTTTTAAACATCAATTTAAATAAACGGGAAATAAAAAAAATTTGTAGATTGCGGTCGAACCTCGGATTATGTATCAGTTATTTGCACTGTTTATTTGAATTTCGGATTGGGCCGCATACCAAACTGCAATAAACGAGAAACTCTGGATTATATTGTAATGGTATGTAAGGCATATACCTCATCCTCATATACATCTCATAGAAACAAAAAACTACAAGACCTCAAGAACAACAACATTACATATAAAGAAATAATATCAATAAGCATCAGAGATGAGATAAGCTGCATATTGAATTATTTTAAATCAATAAAAAAATTCATTAAAAACATAATTATGTAAATATTTTTCTTTATTTTTTTACAAAACAAATAAATCGAATTGAATATAACTGGCTGTACGGAACTATCAAATGCCAAAATCCCTCATCCTTTCTGAATAATACCAAATCGAGTAATCCTACAAGTAGGACGAGAGCCCGAACGATTTGTTCGTTGCATCTGACCTGCAATAATAAGGAGCTTGAAGTAGTAAATGAATTCTCCTACCTAGGAACTGTGATCTGCAGAAATAGAACATTTGAACAAGAACTATCCCAAAGGATAGCCAAAGCTAACAACAAATATTACTCCATCTGCAATACAATTGTGGGAAAGAGAGAGATAGGGAAAGATGTCAAGCTCCACAATTTCAAGGCTGTATATATGCCAGTTCTGCTATATGGAGCAGAGAGTTGGGTCCTTCCTGATAAAAAATGGAGCTATAACTGCTGCGGAGATGAAGTACTTACGCAGAGTGGCTTCCAAATCATGGCGGGATAGAATCCGAAATGAAACCATTAGGGAAGAATTAAATATCCACGCGATGAAAGAGACCCTGGAAAAGAGGCAGCTGAGATGGTATGGGCAAGTATGCCGGATGAGCCCAGACAGAGACCCACGAAAATTTATGGAGGCGAGACCAGCAGGTACTAGACCTAGAGGAAGGCCTCGGTTTACCTACAATAGCTATATATCCAGGTTGGGACAAGCAAGAGAAAAGACACTGCAAGAGATGACAGCTCTTGCGAGAGAAAGAGACGGATGGAGGTCCTGGGTTGGATCAACTCTACGCTGAAAGGCACAAAAGAGAAAGTCAAAGAAGAAGAAGAGTAATTTTAATTCCATTATTTACAAATTACATTTTGAATTTGTTATTATTAAGAAATAAATTAAATGTAATATTAATAATAATTTCACTATTCACCTTTATTTTATTAAACTATTTTATAGGATTAATACCAGGGAGGAGATATATAAAAGAGCAGTCTCGATGGGATTCCTTCCCCCTCCACTATACTACCCTAATCTCCGAAGCGTACCACGTGTTTGTTGCGTGATTTCCTTGAAGTTACAAGTGCTTGCTTATAATTCCTTATTTTTTACGTAAACCTATTCTCGTTGAGTTTTTATTTTGTTTACAACTTCATTCCACATTAGTATGCCTTTATGTGCTGCAATTGGGTGTAAGAACAACAACAAGACTGGGACTAAAAATGATAAGCAGCTTAGCTTTCATAGGTAAGTACCTAACGCAAAATTCTTTCATTGTACCTAGTCAAATTTAGTTCGCGATGGTGTTAAATGCAATTACTTTTTTATAATAAACCCCACGTCAAAAGTTTTGCAATACTTTGAAATATTTGAATTTTTATTGGTAATTATAACTTTTATATTCAATAAAAATCCTTTATATTAACAAAGTTTAAGTAAAAAATGATACACTGTGTTTGAAGGAATTTTATTACCTATACCTGCATCAGCAGCAGTCTAAAAAATGTTGGTGAGTTGGGAACTGAGCTAACCCTGGGGGGGTAGCGTAGTGGTGGGGAATACTAGTCCCGCCTCCCTGTAGCTCCGCCTTATCTCAAAAGCAGCTCTATTTCTATATCTCATCGCTGATTAATACCTCATATTAAGATACAAGATGAAGCCATTTAGACTTTTCCTTAAGATTAGGTTTACCTAATAAGAACAAGAATAATGATCTACGGATGACTGCAAAACACTCTATAGAAGTGGCAATTAATTCATCAATCCTAATTGCATTGATCCTTCTATACCATCATGGAGTACCTCGAGTGACCAACAGAATATTTGCACACCTCGCCCCAAGACGAATAGGAACACCTACCATACTTATACCTTTTATAGTCCCAATTGAAACTATTATAGGCATCATTCGACTAAAGACAGAGGAGGCTAGCATCAAGACATCAAACATCAAGACGAGGGAGACTAGCATCAAGACGAGGAAGGCTAGCAGTAGGATTAAGAGCAAACATAATTGCTGAACATTTATTAATAAGACTATTAGGCAATAAATCCTTAGATATTGAAAATTACCTATCAACCTTGATTATAATAATTCAAAAAATATTAATATTATTTGAAGCAAGAGTAGCTTATGTATTCTCTGTATTTTATCACATTATACTCGTAGTAATAAGTAATAAATTATCAAAATAGATAAAAATCATCTTTATTACATAACAGAGGACGTTAGCTGGATCAATCGGAGCGATAACTTTGAGCAATGATGAGGAATTGTAATTATCATTCCATCAAAATTAAATATACTTATTTTACTTAGGAGTAAGAATTTTACTAATAATAAAAATTCAATTGTGACGAGATATTATTTGAGAAGTTTACAGTGGTCCCATTAAAAGAGCATCACATCACACAAATAAGGTAGCAAATGGATTACCAGGTATGCAAGTTTAAAATGTCGTTTTAATTCCAATAGAATGCGCTCTTAGCCTATTGAAGGATTTGCTTATCTCTAAACGCTATTTTGTTTGTTAGTCATTTGTTTACAAAAGTCAGTTGTTTTTAAGTCGTTTACGTGGACGTATCATACCTTTCTTTGGTGTTAAAAATGTCTAATTTTAAGCCAAATAAAGAGCATTTGCGGCATGTCATGATTTTCTTATTTAATCAAAAGAAAAAGGCATCTGAATGTCATCGAATTCTTGTTGAGACTTATGGCGATGTTGCTCCAACCGTCAGGACATGTGAACGTTGGTTTCAAAGTTTCAAACGTGGTGATTTTGATGTTACTGATCAAAAACGAGAAAATCGACCAAAAAAGTTTGAGGACTTCGAATTGCAATCTTTATTAGACGAAGACAATACCCAAACCCAACAAATGATGGCAGAACAGTTGAATGTCACTAGGCAAGCCATTTCCGATCGCCTGAGAGCTATGGGAAAGATTCAAAAGGTTGGAAAATGGGTTCCACATGAATTGGACGAACGACAGATGGAAAAACGAAAAACTGTGTGCGAAATGCTGCTTTTACGCCACGAAAGAAAGGGTTTTTTGCATCGAGTTGTAACTGGCGATGAAAAATGGATTTATTTTCAGAATCCCAAACGAAAAAAATCATGGGTAACGCCAGGACAACCATCCACATCGAGTGCAAGACCGGATCGTTTTGGGAAGAACACAATGCTGTGTGTGTGGTGGGATCAGAAGGGAGTAGTCTACTACGAGCTTCTCAAACCCGGCGAAACAGTCAATACCGAGCGCTACCGACAACAAATGATCAATTTGAGTCACGCATTGATCGAAAAACGCCCAGAATGGGCTCACAGGCACGCCAAAGTCATTCTTCAGCATGATAACGCTCCTGCATATTCAGCCAGATTGACTAAGGAAACGATTTCTTCGCTTGGTTGGGAACTCCTACCCCACCCGCCGTATTCAAATGACCTTGTATCTTGCCTTTTCATTGACTGGGTTCACCGACTCTGTATCCCCCATCGATGGGACGCCACTTCTAGTTTGGCATTGGTACTGTGGTGTACTGTTCCAGGCCACCATACAACGGTAAATTTTCTTGCGTGGTCACACACCGATTGAATATTTATTGAAAAGTAAGCTTTTCTATTTCTATAAATTTCTTCTATATTCTGGCAATTGGAGATCAAAACAACCTTCGAAAAGACGTCGAAATTTCCTCTATGGCATTTTACGAAAATGGCTCGATGAATGGATTTCAAATAAAGATGAAGCATTCTTTTGGAATGGTATCCATATATTGCCCGAGAGATGGACAAAATGTGTAGAAAGCGAGGGTCAGTACTTTGAATAAAATATATTATACTTTTTTTTTAAATTACTGTGTATATATTTTAAGAAATAAACGACATTTTAAACTTGCATACCTGGTAAAAAATCGGAATAATTTTATTTATTATTTCACAAGTATTCTTTTTCATTTCATTCTTTTGAGAGGACAGAAGATTAGCTTAGCGCCAACAGTAGAAACTGATATAACATGAGCTTTTAACAGTATTTAAGTAATGAACCCAATAGAAATTCCTGTATTAAATAATGTAATTATTTTATGTTCAGGAATAACAGTCACATGAGCGCACCATAGAGTAATAAATAATCGACATAGAGAAACAACTAAAAGATTAACATTACCAGTATTATTAAGTATATACTTCACAATCCTCCAAGCATATGAATACATAGAAGATAGTTATTGTATTAGAGATTCAGTCTATTGTTGTGAGATTTTGAACTTTTAAGCTAGCTGGAAACTTTCAAATTTGGTTGGTAAAATTATCATACGATACGAAAGGCACGCAAAGATGACGTCTTAATAAAAATACGTTGGAAAAACCGTTAGGCCCAATTGACACAGAACAAACCACTGGCAGAGACGAGGCTTCGGCATGGCACGGACGTGGCGTATGCAATGCACACAGAGGGGCGGGACAGTGGCGAGAAATGACGTCAGTAACCTGTCGGTTTTGTGGACTACAATGTGACTTTTTAAAGCAGTGGCGTAGATGATGAAGATATGTTGGATTTGGTTTATCTGGCAAATGTGAATAAAAAAAAAATAAAAAAATAAATAAATAAAAAGAAAAAAAAGAAGGAAATATTGGGTCCATCCATCGTGGCTGCAGAAGGGGAAAACTGGTGGAACATTCGACCTAAGCCGTGAATTGAACACGTACCCAGAACGGTTTCAGATTTTTCACAGAATGTCTCGTGAGTGTTTCCATAAATATTTTTTTTTTAGCTTTTTAATATTTTCGTAATTTTATATTTTTGTATTAAGCATCATTTTTACGGGTAATTGGCCCAGTGTTAGAGGACCCGTTACCTCGGAGCAACTGGTCCCCCTAAAATATCCCAGGGGGGGGAAACAAAAAAAAAAAAACGGACTAATCGGATTCTGGGGGATTCCAGCATCCTTTAGTCCCAGCTTCCCCGCCGGCCGTCAGACCTCATTCACAAAGCAAGCGTGCCGTACTGCGAATAAATAGTTTTTTTTTTTAAAGCTTATTTATCGTTTCGTAATTTTTTATTTTTGTATTAAGCATTTTTACGCGTGTTTGGCCGTTTTATTTATTTATTTTTTATTTTTTTTTTTTTGAGGGAGGAGTCCCCCAGAATCCGGTTGTCCTTTTTTTTTTTAAACCTTTTTCATCTTTTCGTAATTTTTTATTTTTGCATTTAGCGTAATTTTTAAGGGTTAGGCCCAGTGTTAGAGATAAAAAATCTTTATATTTTTGATTAGTCCTTTTTTTTTTTTTTTTTTTTTTTTTTTTTTTTTGTCATATCGTAATTTTATATTTTTGTAATTTGCATCATTTATCATTTGTACGGGTGATTGGCCCAGTGTTGTGAAGGACGGCCTGGAAGAGAAATCAACTAATTGGAGACAACCAATTTCGGAAGAGAGACTACTATTAACTTTGAGGTAAGTGAAATGAATGTTTCCTGTTGAGAAATAATTTTAATTCAAAAAGCAGAATAAATATAAAACAATTTTTTTTCTTTTGCATTTAAAAAAGTAGACAGTTGCAAGAGAAAAAAAACAAGATGAAAACAATACTTAAATGAAAAATTAAATTTCTTTCAGAATCCAGTTACTCTCTCTGACGAATAAATTACTTTGGGAGAAATGTCAAGTAGCTATCCATTTGAAAAAAGTCTTCATTGTTGTCACTTGGACATCGGAATTGGGTGTTGAGCACCTCTTCTCCAGGAGTGGTGATGTGATCAGCGGAGTGTGATGTCGATGAGTCATCAAACGTACTCATTGCGGTGTTTATTGACGGAGCACTCACTGAGGTGCCAGTAAACAGTTGATGTTGCGGGTTAGTATTTTAACCGCCAGTTGCAATAAACCCATTTTGAAGCACCTCTTCTGCCAATCGTTGATAGCTTTCATCATAGCCAAAATACTCTGAAAGAATGGCATATCAGGGTCAGGGTGGTTGACCCTGCAATCTTCGGTCTAGCAGTCGTTGTAGGTAAAATAGCTACAAGCAAAAGTGTTCACGCCCTATAAACTTGTAACTGAGGATCTTCCTCGCTTTCGGTAACCACCGGTTACCGGAACCGGTGTTGTTCTGTTTAGGTGTAAGAGGAGTCAGCGGTGTACTTGGTGGCAAGTCGCTTGAGCCTCGCCTATGCCCTCAACTAGGATACCATCATCACTGTTCCCTGCTTCCTCCTGGGTTGGCAGTCCTCCGGCAACGATGTTGCATTTACTTGCTCGTGGCTTTAGGAAAGAGTCCAAGAACTGAAGACGGCTAGCCAAGTAATAATCTTAGGACTCGAATGGCAGTTTCAATTGGTTTTTGTATTTCGTATAACGTCCTCTCACGTTTTTCCAACGCTTCTTGCAATCTATCGCTGAAATGAGAAAGAATAATACATATTAATGAACGTAATGCTGGAATAATTGTTCGGTGAACCCAACATCATATCGATAGTCAAAGTAGGCAGATTAAGGTGGCTCGGTCATGTGCAAAAGATGACGGAAGATAGACTTCCAAAAAAGATGATGAACGGCAGGCCGAAAGGAAAAAGATTGAGAGGTATCAGATGCAGATGGTATGTGTCGTGATAGTGGATGTGGGGGAGTACGGGCGTAATAGCGATGGCCGGGTATTGCAAATAGTAATTTCGTCAGGGCTTTGCACTCCGCAAACCTTGATTTACCTGAACCTCGTACCACCAGGAGACAAAACGCCGGTTTCATTTTACTTCACTGCTGATGAATTATTTTCCTTGAAGAAAAATATGATGAGGCCATTTTCCCGCAGACAATTGACAACTAACAATCGACAGATGTATAATTACAGATTTTCGAGAGGAAAAAAATCAATGGAATGCTCTTTTGGAGCTCTTAATACACTCATACGATGTAACCCCGATAAAGTTGATGCTATAGTTGAAGCAATGTGTGTTTTGCATAACGCCATAAAAGAATGCGATGGAGTTTTTACAAAACCGCAATACGAAAATGTGGTTGTTGCTCGATTACGACTATTACCCCAATCGAATACAAAAAATATCAACGAGTGGGTGAGTGAGGACCTAACATTTTTCTCCAATCCCAAATCAGGATAGCTATTACCTCTAATGCATACCCACAAGGCAAGGATGTATGTATGTACAGCATGCTATATTTAAAAAATAGCAATACTCAAATTATAGTACAATTTTAGTAAAATGGTTTATTTATTCATTTGAATTTATTTTGTGTAAATCCTTCTTTCTGCCCAATTTCCCTCAAAACCATGTAAATTATCAAGTTAATTGTAAACAAATGTAGTAAATAAGTTACAACTTACCTTGAGCGTCAAATTTATCACTAATTTTCTGCCAGGCCTCGCCTTGGGCACTCATATTACAATAATCAGCAAGATTAAAATTAACCCACTCAATTATCATATTGTAGAGTGCATGGAATTTTTGACTTCATAGCTTCGGTAGGAGTAGTTATTGCAGAATGTCCTTGACGGTAATTTAAAAAAAAAAAATCTTGCCGTATTTCCGTTATTCGAGGTCTCAAAACCAGGTTTTGGCCTATCCACAATTAACCCAATTTATCTTTTAAAATATAATTAAATTTCTTCTTTTCTTTTTTTACAATTCGGTTTTCTTAGATTCAATTCTTCTTTTTTATAGTTTATAGGGCGGGCATAATATAATACGAGGGATATATTTTGTAACTTAAACTCATCGCACGTTTTTGGGTCGTTTTATTTGCAGTTAGTTAATTTGGAGTCAATTTAACATGCTGAGGACTCATCATGTGCTAGTGGTCTCTTTTTTGCAGAATCTAATCTTAACTTTTTTAATTGTCTGGCGGTCTGGGCGGTAGTTAGTTTTTTTTTTTTTTTTTTTTTTTTTTTTTTTTTTTTTTTTTTTTTTTTTTAATATTTGCAGTGTTTCGCTTTCCACATGATCGCACGGCAACCTTAGCTGCAAATGTGATTTCTGAGTAGCTTCTGGTTTCTTGCAAATCTGGGATCTTCTTTTTTTTCCCCTTTGTCACAACATTTTTCAAAACTTTTTGAAGGTCAACCTGGAGGCGCCAAATTGTGCAATGGTCCAGGTGAATCTTGATGATAATGTTCAAATGAAAATGTAATATCGGATTTTGAGAACCACTCTTGAACTTTCTTCGAAAATAACTCCTCATTTCTTCGACACTTTTGTCATTTACTCGTAATATTGGCCGTAAAACACGACAATGAAAAAATATTTTATTTTCATTAGAACTCTTCCATAAGGAAAATATTTTCAATCGACGAACTGTTAACGTTGTACCGGAAAAGGAAAATCCATCAAATTGTTAACATAGCAGACCATTGTGCTGGTAATGTTAGTATACAATACAAGTGTTAGTTAACAACAATTATGGTACCGGTGACATGCAGTGTCATGTTAAAAATATTGTAATGAAGTTAAAATTACACTTTAAATTAATTTCTTTAAAATAATAAAATTGATAAATAAAATCCAGTATTATAAAATAGTGACATCGTCCATGTTTAATAAATAAAAAACTATTTCAGTCCCTATGGCTCAAACAATACCAGCAAACAGTAACGCAATTGTTAGTATATAGATCCATTTTCTTTTAATTAGAGCTTCTAAGGGATTAAGGCAATGATAATTATAAAATCCTCTAAGTAAATATTGTTCTTTTCAACAGTGAACGGGATTCGGTGATATGTAATATTTTGCTATGATTTATTTCCACTTAAAATTCATTTTTCGTTATACTGTAGAGGTTAGCAATGTAGTTGAATCTGGAAGAAAAATCGATATAATTGCTAAAATGGCAGTTATTAGCAGCTGATTTTTGCTGGAAAAGGTAACATAGATACTATTGTCTGTAATCAAAAAGGTTTAAAGACGGTGTCACGCGGTGGCATTTCAAAAATATATTAATCAAGTTAAAATTAAGCTTTAAATTTGCCTATTTAAAACAGTAACATTTGTAAATATAGTTAACTATTACAAATGAAAACTACTTCTTATGTGAAATAATACCGTTCATCCATAATACTGGATTATTTCGTTGGATTTTCAAAAAAATTTATTTTAGGCACCATGGATCAGGGCACTATTGGGTCTTGATTTATTTTCCCCTGGAGCTGCAGAACGATAAAGCTAATAATATCCTGCCAATGGAATCCTTTAATTTAACATCCTTCTTATTAACAGTGAACCGGAATTGATGATTCGGAGATATGACTTTTTTCCACTTAGAATACCATACGTTATTCGTTCCACTGTGCGGTGGAGGGGAGGGGAAAAGTTCATTTTTTTTTTTGGTTTTTCGATAATATCTCAAAAACAGTTGACTCTAGAAAAATATGATTCAAATAAACATAAAAACTAATTTAATTTCTTATAAAATCGATTATATATATATATATATATATATTATATATATAATATATATATATATATATATATATATATATATATATATACATTTTTCGTAATTTGAACTGTTTATGTTAACTGTACCTTCCACGATTAAAGTACTGACCCCAGTTAAAGTGCTGAAATGAGGGACGTAGAGTCCATGAAATATGCAAAAGATTTTGACTTCACAGCTTTGTTAGGAGTAGTTAGAAGGTAAACATACTAAAAGTCGCCGCCCCTGGGGGTGAGGGGAGAGAATGTCCCAAATTTGTGTTTTTCGATTGTATCTCGAAAACGGTGGACTCTAGAAAAATATGCTTCAAATCAAAATTAAAGCTCATTAAATTTCCTATAAAACTAATTATATCCATATTCGTCGAAATTCCAACGGTTTTCGATATATACATAATTTAAATTATGTAAATACATTATTTAAAATCGATAATTCTAGTAATAAAAAAAATGTTTACCTTACTTTTTATTAAACATTTGCTTCAAATGCCAAAAACGTATAAATTAAATTAAAGTGAATTTAATGGTCTACAATTTTGATACTGTCGTGTTTTTCTGAGAAACAATTGTGGAAAGTACTAGAAGCAAAAGTTTGACAAAAAGTGAGGTGACATTGGTTTTTCCGCCCGAAATTCACCGATTTTCAATAACGAATATCTCGTAAACGGTTAAAATTACGATCAATTCATATATCATCGATTTTATAGGAAATTTTATTAGGTTTTATGTTTATTTGAACCTATTTTTTTAGAGTCAACCGTTCGAGATATTATCGAAAAACCAAAAAAAATTGAACTTCTCCCCTCCCCCCCACCGTTAAGCTCACCCCCAGGGGCGGGGACTTATATTATGTTTACCTTATAAATATTCCTAACGAAGCTATGAAGTCAAAAATTATCGCATATTCAATGCACTCTACACCCCTCATTGATCGGACTAAATCATATAAACAAGATTTGCCATCTTTGCAAAATTGTATGTTGAAGTCAACATCATCCCGCATTTTTGAGCATGAACATGGAGAAACTCGTGGCGAGGAACTGGCGTGCCCCTTCTTGTACGCCATGAAAATAGCAAATTCGGTCGAAAAAATATTTGGATCAATTTGAAAAAGAAATGATTGAAAAGAACTGATATATTTTATATTATTGATCTTACTTAAAGGGAAAAAAAAACATGGAATTAAATTAAACAAATTGTTTTTACTAAATAGATACTGGCATAAACGTACTAAATACGTATTAATAGACACACCATAACATAAAATGTATCACTTTTATATTAAAAAAAAAAAAAATTATAACAATTATAATTTATTCTAAGTAAATATCCATATTATGCATTGTTGTTTGTATGTACAAAAAATTTAAATCTTATATAAAATGAATAAGGGATAGTCATCTTTCACATGTAAGTATGAGTATTTCATAGCCTTTTAGGAACATTTGTAATCAATGTTTAAAAAAAAAAAAAAAAATGTATGTAATTTAAGAAATTAAATTTTTTAATTTTACAGCACCTGTCCAGCGCGGAACATGCGCGGTTGCAACAGGGTTTGCCGGCGTCGCCGATAAAATATTCTCCCCCACAATTGTTGAGGAGGTTGGTCATGTGTTGGCCGGTGACGGAACGGTTTAATGGGCACGCTCTTATACTAATTAACCAAATATTCTTGCAACAAGATTTTCAGTTTTGATTGCGAATTAAAGGAAAAATACAGTCGCTCCATAGATTTTGGTTTAGGTTAATTAAATTCTAAAAAAATGATTAGTTTTTCAAGCAAACTACCTCTATAGATTTTTTCACACAAAAATTGAGATCAGATTCTAATTCAGCACCCTCAAAAACATTAAAAAACGGTTATTCAACAAAATCAAAAAAATATCATTTTTTTCACCCTCTTCCAGGAAAATGAAATTTTAAAACCGATTATTGGTTACATACCTTTAAATCGTCATTACTTTGTCATGCAATTCACTGGTTGGTATCGCTGGAAAGAGGAGGGTCTCAGCTTTCTTTTGATGTATATAAATGTAAAATTCGATGAACAAAAACCTATTAAAAAAATTGGAAAATCCGAAAAACATTTTGATTTTTATATTATAAAAATTATATTGAATATACTTCACTTGAAAAATTTTAGCTTTTACACTGTAAAATGTGATAGAAAATTCTTTTAGCCCTAGAATTCCATCTCAGCACCCTCAAAACTAAGGAAACGTATAAATAGATATCAATAAAAAAAAAAAATATATATATATATATATATATATATATATATATATATATATATATACTAATTGGGAGAAATAATTTGTTACTTTAATTATTATTAAAATGATTATAATTATTAATTATTATTGTAATGATAACTTATTACAAATTAATATTTACATTATATACAGACAGAACCACATATTAGATTTGATTGTTAAGTATTTACAATTTTTATTTTATTTTGCAGTTGAACATGTAAAAATATGATTGTGATAGTTGACATAAAAACATTATAGCAATAACTGCCTCACTTCCGTTGCTGACAGGATTTTGTTGAATATAATGAAAATGAAATTGTAATGTAATAAGCTTCAGTTATTAGAACCCAGTAGACAAAGATTACAAAACGGGTTAGAGATGTGTTCTGGGTTTGAAGAATAAAATAAAAATTGTAAATACTTAACAATCAAATCTAATATGTAAGCTTCAAAGTTTGCCTGACCAAATGGTAGGCAACTTTTGTTTAAATTGATAAAAACATGAATTACGCTTAGACGGTTTAACGTATCAACTTTATTTTTTTTTACACAAAATATAGGGTGGTAATACGCTTGAAATGTATTTGGTTTCATCATCCTATCTGGTTTCAAACTCAAGTTAAAAATCAAAATGTTTTTCGGATTTTACAATTTTTTTAATAGGTTTTTGTTCATCGAATTTTACATTTATATACATCAAAAGAAAGCTGAGACCCTCCTCTTTCCAGTGATACCAACCAGTGAATTGTGTGACAAAGTAATGACGATTTAAAGGTATGTAACCAATAATCGGTTTTAAAATTTCATTTTCCTGGAAGAGGGAGAAAAAAATATTTTTTGATTTTGTTGAATAACCGTTTTTTAATGTTTTTGAGGGTGCTGAATTAGAATCTGACCTCAATTTTTGTGTGAAAAAATCTATAGAGGAAGTTTGCTTGAAAAACTAATCATTTTTTTTTAGAATTTAATTAACCTAAACCAAAATCTATGGAGCGACTGTATTTTTCCTTTAATTCGCAATTAAAACTGAAAATCTTGGTGCAAGAATCATGTCGATATCATTTTTTAAACTCAAGATAAAAAATGAATTAGTTTAATGCTATTTTATTTTTTTTCTCGGCTTCTAGGGCCCATTGGTCGGAACGGCAAAATACTTGTCTAATATTTTTTGACCAGGAACCTCCAAAAAAATTGCCAACAAGATCCGTGGGAGACTGAGTGTGTCCTCCTTCCTGTTCCTACTCTCCTAATATCAAACTATCAAACTATGCCTAACACCCTAGAGTTCCCCAAAAACGTACCGCTTTTGACCAACTGGTCAATTAGGTCACTGGTAGATAGCATGTTACATTATAAATGTAATATTATCATATAATACTATTATTATTATTATTATTATCAATTATAATCGTATTAATATAATTATTAAATGATTGTACCATGTACCATGCATCCTTGCTTTAATCGTTGATCTTAACCGAGATAGTCCGGGCTTGGGGGTGCCTCCCAGAAATCATATGACAATGAACAGTGAACCATAATAAATCAATCACAGTTGACAAATTTTATTTAATTCATCTTCCCAAACTAAGTTTCTAATGTGAAACAGGCAAGAAGATAAAATGCATATCAATAAAATAAAAGAGCCAAAGATGAAACTAAGAAAATCTGTAATTTCTAAAGAACAATCTGAAGGCAAATTTAAAGACAATGAATTGGAAAACAACAACAACTTCTCATTCTTCAAAAACGTATACACAAAGTGAATAATGATACAAAAAGGTCTGCTTCGTAAGAAAACATTTAAATAATAATAAATTATGATATAACAGTTAAATGATAAAATAAAAACTGTTAATAATTGTAACATATGGTGGGGGGGGGGAGGATGACCCACAGCTATCCCCACCACTCAGAAACACTTCTGTTTAACTACCTCCAGATATAATATGCTTTATACTCGTATAACATACATTTGTACACACTTAGAATTTTATATTATTTACTTGCCTGATTCAAACCCATATGTATACAAGAGTGTTTGTTAGGGAAAGGGTCGATAGACAAGGAATAAAGTCACTTTTATCTAATACTACTGTGTCATCGATTGACGGCATATATTTGCATATTTGAATATTTTTGCTAATTACACTTACAATAACATCATCATTTATTAGTAAATAACAAACTATCCAAGTTTTTTTCCCTAAAACTGTAATTTTATTTAAAAGTACTAAAGATAACGATTTTAAAGTCTAATGAGTATATTTTATAATAAATTTACTTTATTCTATTTCAAAATACGAAATAAACATTTTTTTAAATTAAAAAAAAGCTCTAATTAAATATTTTAAAAAAGCGGAAAATATTACAAAGAACTTGTAGTTTTGGCTCACATAAAGGCTCTTGAGATTTTGGAAGGTTAGAAACATAGCTAGCTTAAGTTTAAACTCATTGAAACTCACAATGAGGACATTTTAAGGATTCTCACTGGTATGATGGATCATTATATGTTTATTTAAATTGCCAGAATGAACAGCTTTATAGTCACAAAAAACACATTTATAAGGCTTTTCACCTTTATATAAGTTTTTAAACTACTCATGTTTCTTGTTTTATAGTCACATTGATAAGGCTCTTCATCTGTATGTCGAACAGTTATATCTAATTCTAGTAGGTAATCTGATCTTGCTGTTTTAGGATCTCATTTACGTTGCTGTTTATGTTTATTATTGTGCAGGACAATAATAATACTTCGCACTTATATTAGTATTCGCACGGGTTGCTATCATGTTTCCTTTAATTGCCAGATTGCACTGCTTTAAAGTCACAAAGATCACATTTCTAAGGCTTCTCACCAGTATGCAAGGCCATTATATGTCTTTTTAAATCTCCTGATTGTACTGATTTGAAGTCACATTGTGAACATTTAAATGGCTTCTCACCAGAATGACGGCCCATTATGTGAATTTTTACACTATAAGGCTGTACGGCTTTAAAGTCACAAAGATGACATTTATATGGCTTCTCTCCTGTATGACGGGCCTTAATATGATATTTTAAACCACTCATGTTTGTTGTTTTATAGTCACAATGTTCACATTGATAAGGCTTTTCACCTGTATGACGAGCCATTATATGTTTCTTTAAACTGCAAGATTGCGCTGTTATATAGTCGCAATAATGGCATTTATAAGGTTTCTCACCAGTATGATGGACCATTATATGATATTTTAAACTTTTCATGTTTGCTGCTTTATAGTCACAATGTTTACATTGATAAGGCTTTTCACCTGTATGACGGGACTTTATATGATCTTTTAAACTATTCATGTTCGCTGTTTTATAGTCACAATGTTCACATTGATAAGGCTTCTCACCTGTATGACGGGCCATTATATGATTTTTCAAACAACTCATAATACCTGTTTTAAAGTTACAGTATACACATTGATAAGGCTTCTCACCTGTATGACGAGCCCTTATATGATTTTTTAAACTACTAGTGTTTGCTGTTTTATAGTCACAATGTTCACATTGATAAGGCTTTTCACCTGTATGACGGGCCATTATATGAGTTTTTAAACTACTCGTGTTTACTGTTTTATAGTCACAAAGATGGCATTTATAAGGCTTCTCACCTGTATGACGGGCCTTTATATGAGTTTTTAAACCACTCATGTTTGTTGTTTTATAGTCACAATATTCACACTGATAAGGCTTTTCACCTGTATGACGAGCCATTATATGTTTCTTTAAACTGCAAGATTGTGCAGCTTTATAGTCGCAATAATGACATCTATAAGGCTTCTCACCTGTATGACGTGCCTTTATATGAGCTTTTAAACTACTCATGTTTGCTGTTTTATAGTCACAATGGTCACATTTCTGAGGCTTCTTGTCTGTACGATGACCTACTGTATGTGTTTTTGGTAATCTATAATCACAATGAAGACTCTGTTTTGTCATTACATTTTCCAGATGGGGTATTACACACTTCTTATTTATGTTTATCTTATATTTTAAGGTCTCCTCGGTTCCGTGGAAGGTACTCTTGGAACCTATAAAAAATAAATATTACCATTTTGTACTACTTAATATTTCATTATGATATAATTTCATTTTTTTTTTCATTTACCACTAATTATTCCAATTCTACAGCTTAAATAATTATATACATTTAAATATTTAGTATTTCATAGACGTAAAACATAATATAATATAATTTATATAAAATCTATAAGATTTTCGATGGGCAGTGTTGGAATCCTTATGAATAATCCTCAGATATAATGTAATAACTAATACTATTAGCAACAGCAAATAACAGGTTGAAATATTTTGTTGTCTATTGGGACCTTAACGACCTTATGTACACCAAAGATGATAGGAAGGAGGAGGAACCTACAGGTTACCTAGCTATTGTAATTGAGGTGGAGATGAATTCCAATAATCTGAAAAAAATCAATGTCAACCCGTCCAAGCTGCATATGAAACAGTGTTGCTAATTAATTGAAATTGCATGAAGTTTACAAACATGCTTAAGTCATGCTAGTATGTTAGCCTGCAATGTTATGTTAAAACAGTCATTTAAAATTAGCTCCTAACGAAATAAAAATCAGAATAAGAACAGAAACAGAAAAAAATCAGTATAACATTAACGAATAATAAGTGAGAAAAAAAAATATTAAGAAGAAAAGAAAATGGTATGGGATATAATTCATAATGAAATTCAGAACAAAATTAAATTATATAAAAATAATTTTTAGAAAAAAACAAAAACAAAAACCCACTTCAAGGTTAAACCTACATGTACCAACATGATTAAAAAGCAAGAAATAATATTTTAATTACTTTGATACAAATTACAAGACAATCAACGAAATTATCAATATTTAATTACCTATTCACAAATTATGATCAGTTATTTTTGCAATAAGCTTTTGAATGGCATGAGACAGCAGAGTGGCGGCGATGAAATGGTGGGGTAGATATTTACTATTACCATTTTTTTTTCTGGTTGTTTGGGTAGGCACCGACTCCAAAAATAATTTATCAAAAATTATGAAGGTATGTATATAAGTATCGATAATTTTGTTGACTGTCATGTAATTCTCTTTGTATGAAATTAATAAAAATATTATTTTTTGCTTTTTTAGTTCAAGTTCGTACATGTAGGTTCAATCTTGAGGTTGGTTTTTTTTCCTAAAAATTATTTTTATTTTCAACTTTTTAGTGGCAAGTGTTTGTTTATAAAGTCAACTCTCGATAAGTCAATCTTCAAGGGATCCTGTAAAATAGTTTGACTTATCTTCATGTAAATAGGAAAAATTAACACAAAATTGGAATTGAAATCATTGTGTATATTTTTCACTAATAGTTATAAATGCATCTTGTTTGTACATACTGTTGTGATATTTTAAAACTGAAAAATTTGGTAGATGTTTGTGTGAAAATAATCAATAAATAGTAATTCTAAAGTTAAGTGATATTAAGGGAATTAAAACAAAAAAACAAAATGAATTTCGAGCAAATGTTGGAAGCTATCAATAAGAATGTTGATTTGCTTTTTAATACTATATCTGAAAAAATATATAAAATTGCTGAAGAAGAAAATAAAAAACACGAAGAACATATGAAAAAGTTTGAAGAAGAACCGAAATCATCTGAAAAAGATTTAAACATTCAGGCCATTGAAATAAAAGTTTTTGAAGACGAAAAAATATATGAAGCTCAAGAACAAGTGGAACATTTAGAAGGAAAAGAATGTGGATAAAGAAAAAGAATTAAAAGATGAAATAATAATGGAATCTGAACAAACTTTTACAAATGGTACTTTTTACAAATCTCAATAGAAGTGGCATTTAATTCATCAATCCTAATTTTACAAATGAGATTAAAGTGTGTGAAAGTAAAATTGTTGATAAATTAAATGAAGTGGAAAAAGAAGAAGAAATAAAAGAGGACATTGGTGAAAACATAAACAATGACTTTGATGAAAATGAAGAAGTGCTAAATTATGACATGGTACGACAGAAACTTAATCATAATATTAATTTTCAGAAAAGTAAAACCCTTGTTTCTTTGAATATACTCAAATATTAAAATATGTGTCTAATATAGGCTTGAATAAGCGTATGATGGAGTTTCATATTCCACTTAGTTGGAGCAAATACACTTTAGAATGGTTATGGTGGTTATATAAATTAAAATGTTCAAAAAGCCATAAAACGTTTAAAAAGAAATTTATATACGTCAAGAAAAGAATTAAACAAATTTTTCTGGGTGAAATATATTATATTACTTACAAGATAAATAAAAAATAAAAATAAATAATAATAATAAAAATAATTTTTGTGTAGAACCATTTTGTTTTTAAACAGCATACATGAAAGTTAATTTGTATTTTAATGAGTCTCTTTTTTCATTAAATTTATTTATTTTTTATTTTAAGCATCTTCCAATCATAGAATAAAAAAAAGGTGTGAAATTTCACGAAGAATTAATTGTTAGTATAAAAAATTTTGCTTATCTATTATATATTTGTCAAATACCACTCACTCACTTAACACGAAATCTCAGAAACCACCGAACGGATTGGAATGAAATTCGATATGTAGATTCCTCTAGGGCCGTAGGTGCTTGCTAAGAAAGGAATTTAAAAAAATCGGCCTGGATCGCGGCTAATTTGCGAAAAATGCGATTTCAATTTTTATTGGGTGAATAATAAAAGATTAATTATCATATGGTATTTGGATATAAGCTAAGTTAAAAAATAGGTTAGATCTTTAAGCCGCAAACTTTGACCACCGTTTAAGTTCCTTATAGTTGTAAACAAACAAAAATACGATCGATGTCGAAACCTTATAATATTGGTACTTTCTGTGAACTCATGGTAGCTGCAGAGGTTACTTACAACTTACAAGTTTGAGTTGTTTCGTGAAGAGAAGCTATTAAAAGACTTATGTTAAAGAGGAGGTTAAAAGACTTATGTTCTCTGGTGATGACATGTAAGGCCAGTTCGATGTAGCGACAAAAAACAGATAAGAATCAATAGTTCTACCAAGCGTATGATTCTCTTTAGTATCGTATCATGTTCTGCAATGAAGAAGAAAGGTACAGTATTAACATCCCTCAGCGTGACCCAAACTCCAATACATCACTTAAGAAAACTGTGTCTGCAGCTGATTTTTACGCCTAAATGTTAGTGGAGCGAGGAGGTGAAGAACCTTATTTACTTTAATTTTGTAATCTCCTCAACCAATTTATGCTTGATATGTACACAAAAATAGAAACAGAAAGACTAAACTTTCTTCAAAAAAGTTAAGAAGTTAAGACTAAATTCACTTAAAGTATGCCATAAGAATAGCTTATGGTCTGGTATCAGAACTGGGTAAGATGGTAGTGCTGCCTCGAAGCTTCACTGGAAGACTATCAAAATAATAATAAACTTTTGCAAACTGTCAAATTTACTTATTAAAATTATTCTAAGAATGGAATTCTTTAGGTTTATTTAAGTAATGATAATTATCAACGTTAAGCTTAACTTTTACTAATTTAAGTAGTCCTTAATCCTAATGATATTAAACCTTAGTGGAGCAGGGTTCTTTCAGCTAGTTTATAATAAATATAAATTAAAATGCACAAAAGTTTGTTTTAATATTTTCAGTCATAATTCAAAAGAATATTGACAGAACCCCATAATGAATATAAAGTCAATTAATTATTAATATATAATTTAATTAAAAATTAATGATTGAAGAAAATCATTACATTACATATAAAGCCATTGAAACAGAAAATTAAACACCTGGAACCATTTAATCACATAACTTTCAACATCACTGAACTTTTCTTTTTCTGGTGTTACTTAAAATTAGACTTACCGTCTTCCACTAGTGGCAATAGTTTCTTTAGTCTTTTGGATGGTGGAAAGATAACTGCGCGGAATTCTAAATTCACTAGCAATAACGGCCTAACTTCTTTCTCTTTTCTCCACATTGCGAATCAGTTTTATCTTTTTGTTAATTAAAAAAAATTTCAATTTTCATAAAGTCATAGTAAAACCTCTCAAATGACTAACCAATAAGTAACTGGGGTACCGATGAACTGAAAAGGTAAACAATCAATGAAAACAGGAAAACAAATTACCCATGAAATTCTTAGAATTTGAGTTTGATTTATAGAGGCGATGACTTCCAATAGTTCAATTCATAGAGGTTGAAGTCCTAGAAATCCCCTCTTTTTATCCTTACTTTCAGTTTGACTTATTGAAGTGAAATTAGCGAGTAATGTACTTCAGACCGTAGATTTTATAAGACTTATTTAAGAATTCGGCTTATGGAAGTTTGTCTCATTGAGAGTTTACTGTATAAGTAAATTATTTTTGTTAATAATTTAGATTTAGGCACCATGGAGAAATGTGTTTTTAGTGGAAGGTTATATAACAGTGATTTCTTATTAATTTTTTTTTCTTAAAAAGAGCTGAATTAATTTCAAAAAATTTTTTATAGGACCACCTCTGAAGTAAGATCTACTGATTAAAAAAAAAAAAAAAAATCATGGTAATCGATTTATATAAGTGTCAAGTTGTTCTCACTCTTAACGAGTACAGAATTTTTATATTTTATTTCATTAGATGTTTTAGTTTCAACTCGGTGAAATTTAATATTTGTTTTAAGATATTAAGTTTAAAGAAAACAACTTCTCATTCTTCAAAAATGTATACACAATAATGATACAAAAAGATCTGCCCATAACAAAACAATTAAATAATAATGAATTATAATATAACAGTTAAATGATAAAATAAAAACTGTTAATAATTGTAACATATGGTGGGGGTGGATGACCCACAACTATCCTCACCACTATTTAACTTCCACAAGATCTAATGCGCTTTACATAACATACATTTGTACACTTAGAATCTCATATTATTTATTTGCCTTATTCAAACCCATACGTATACAAAAGTGTTGGCATAATGTTTGTTAGGGAGGAGGTCAATAGACAAGGAATAAAGGCACTTTTATCAAATACTACTGTGTCATCGATTGACGGCATATATTTGAATATTCAAATATTTCTGCTAATTACACTACATTTTATTTGAGAGTACTCAAGAAAATGGCTTTAAAGTCTAACGAGTTTATTTTGTAATAAATTTACTTCATTTTATTTCAAGATAAAAGTTAACATTTTTTTTTAAAGCCCTCGTTAAAAATTTTCAAAAGTGGAAAATAGTACAACGAACTTCAGCTCACAGACAGGCCTCTTAATGATAAGCATAAATAAGTATTTATAAACTGCTAACTAGTACTCATTGAAAGTCACAATGAAAGTCATATTTTAAGAATTCTCACCAGTATGATGGGTCATTATATGTCTCTTTAAACTGAAAGATTGCACAGCGGTATAGTCACAATAATGGCATTTATAAGGTTTCTCACCTGTATGACGGGCGTTTATGTGACTTTTTAAAGTATTCTTGTTTGATGTTTTATAGACACAATGTTCACATTGATAAGGCTTCTCACCTGTATGACGAGCCATTATATGTCTTTTTAAATCTCTAGATTCTACAGATTTGAAGTTACAATGGGGACATTTATGTGGCCTCTCACCTGTATGACGAGCCATTATATGTCTTTTTAAATCTCTAGATTCTACAGATTTGAAGTTACAATGGGGACATTTATGTGGCCTCTCACCTGTATGACGAGCCATTATATGTCTTTTTAAATCTCCATATTCTACAGATTTGAAGTCACAATGGGGACATTTATGTGGCCTCTCACCTGTATGACGAGCCATTATATGATTTTTTAAACTACTAGTGCTTGCTGTTTTATAGTCACAATGTTCACATTGATAAGGCTTCTCACCTGTATGTCGAGCTATTATATGTATTTTTAAACTACTCATGTTTATTGTTTTATAATCACAATGTTCACATTGATAAGGCTTCTCACCTGTATGACGGGCCATTATATGATTTTTCAAACAACTCTTAATACCTGTTTTATAGTCACAATATTCACATTGATAAGGCTTTTCACCTGTATGACGAGCCATTATATGTTTCTTTAAACTGCAAGATTGTGCAGCTTTATGGTCGCAATAATGACATCTATAAGGCTTCTCACCTGTATGACGTGCCTTTACATGAGCTTTTAAACCACTCCTGTTTACTGTTTTGTAGTCACAAAGATGACATTTATGAGGCTTCTCACCTGCATGACGGGCTGCTATATGAGTCCTTAAATTGCCAGATTGCACTGATTTAAAGCTACAAAGATCACATTTATAAGGCTTCTCGCCTGTGTGACGGGCCATTATATGATTTTTCAAACAACTCTTAATACCTGTTTTATAGTCACAATATTCACATTGATAAGGCTTTTCACCTGTATGACGAGCCATTATATGTTTCTTTAAACTGCAAGATTTTGCAGCTTTATGGTCGCAATAATGACATCTATAAGGCTTCTCACCTGTATGACGTGCCTTTACATGAGCTTTTAAACCACTCCTGTTTACTGTTTTGTAGTCACAAAGATGACATTTATGAGGCTTCTCACCTGCATGACGGGCTGCTATATGAGTCCTTAAATTGCCAGATTGCACTGATTTAAAGCTACAAAGATCACATTTATAAGGCTTCTCGCCTGTGTGACGGGCCATAATATGTCTTTTTAAATTGAAAGAGTTTGTTGCTTTAAAGTCACAATGATCACATTTTTGAGACTTCTCGTCTGTATGATGAGCTACTGTATGTGTACCTTTTAAATTACTGGTTCTTGTTAATCTATAATCACAATGAAGCCTCTGTTTTGTCATTACATTTTCCAGATGGGGTATTACACACTTCTTATTTATGTTTATCTTATATTTTAAGGTCTCCTCGGTTCCGTGGAAGGTACTCTTGGAACCTATAAAAAATAAATATTACGAAATTGTACAATTTTATATTTCTTTAATTTTTTTTTTTTGTGCTACTAATTCTCCAATTTAAAGGATAAAAAGATAAAGAAATCTAGTTCAGACAAGTAGTTAAATGTAAAAATATATTTACAATCGACAAATGGATTATTGAGTTAATGCAAGAGCCTCTTTTGACAACTAAGTGTCTAGTTCTCACTCTTAAGGAGTACAGAATAGTTATATTTTATTTCATTAGATTTTTTTGTTTCAACTCGGTGAAATTTAATATTTGTTTTAAGATGTTAAGAAAACAACAACTCATTCTTCAAAAACGAATACACAAAATGAATAATGATATAGAAAGGTCTGCTTCATAACAAAACAATTAAATAATTATTTAATTATTTTTTAATTATTTCTTTTTCTTTTTTTTTTTTTTTTTGCAATTTGTATATTGTTATGTTAATACTACAAATTAAGGTAAGTTTATTTTCTATTGAAATCTAATGTGCTTTTATAGCAATGTTATTGATATAAACAAGATATCTAACTATTTAATGACAATTTAAGATAGAAAATGCGTAATAGAAGGAAATCCGGAGAAGGAAAAAAATTAGATGAACCTTGCTCATCTAGAAAACGTAAGTTTCAATTTTTTTTTCTTTGAAAATTATTGTCAAATTGATAATAGTGTTTTATTAATTATGTTTACATTTATTAATGTGTACAAAATAAACTCATAGGTATCACTTTCGATGCAGAATTTGGTGATAGAGCAATAGATGATATTACTTCTAGCACATCTGGAATTAGCACAATCTGTAAGTAAATTGTTCTTTGCATGCTGTCGTTTGTTCTAGAAGTATTTTAAGTTTTTTTTGTTTTTTTCCAGTTTTTATTAAAATACTTATTTTATAGCTACAGCGAATGTGGGAGGCCATCAATTTTCAGTCAGAACATTCATCTGAAAATAAGCCTTTTAAGTATTCATAATCAAAATTTTATGAAATATTATATAGTATGGTCTGATGTACTAATTTTTATTTTTAATTAGTGGTATTGCTACCACAATTAAAGAAAAATTGCAAAGTGGGCAAAAGATTCAAGTTTCTGAGCTAGACCAGTTAGATGGAAATGAAACACTGAATGTTTTTAGTTCAGGGGAAGATGACATTTCTTCAGATGAGGATTAGTCATGGGTCGGATCTTCCAGCGAAGAGGAAAGCGATTCAGATAAAGAAGCAATGTTTACTGAAAATGATACAGGAAATATACCAACTTCCCCAATCCCAGGTACTTCTAAGCAACCCTCTATTAGTCCTAGGTCTTGGAATACCGTTAGACCAGATGTACCTCCTTTCCCTTCAGGTAAAAGGAGACAACTAAAAATTTTACCTGCCGATAACTCTCCTTACGAATTTTTTCGGTTGTTATATACAAACGAGAGGTTGAGTTAATTGTTAAGGAAACAAACAATAATGCCGAAGAGATTTTGTTCCAAAGTCCTTCCCAGCAAGCAAGGGTTACAGAGATTGGAAACCATTAGATGGGGAAGGGTTTATGGTATGGTTGGGTTTTTTTTTTCTATGGGAATTATCAAAATTAATATCTATGAATATTGGCGGATGGATGGATTTTTTAATTTGCCCTTTTTTAGAAAAAATATTAGCCGCGACCGCTTCCAAAAAATTTTGGGGGCATTACATTTTTCCCCTGTCATAAATTCGGAAGAAGCTCCTACTACACTATATTTAAGAGGTAGAGTCGATCAGCTATTCAGTTATCAACTGACCAATCAATGTGCTGGTTCCAGAAAAAGTAGAAAGTACACCCACAAGTACAAAGTCAATGCAAAGCCATTTCCCGGTATTTTTTCTTATTTTTAAAGGACTAATAAAAAAATTGCCACGTTTGTTCCAAAAAAGGGATAAGAAAACAAGTAATAATTTATTGTCCTGATTGTAAAGACAACCCTGGGCTCTGTTTAGAGAATTGATTTAAGTAGTACCACGGGATAAAATAATTTTTTTTTTTTGTGTGTAAAATCTATAATTTTTAGTAGCCATGGTTTTTTTTTTTTTTTTTAAAAAATATTAAAAATAGTAAATAGTTCAGTTTTATATATTTTTGATAGTGTTATTTACACAATTTTTAAGAATGTACAATAGGTTAAGTTTATTTATATATATATATATATATATATATATATATATATATATTTTATTTTATTTTTTTTTTTTTGAGAAAAGATTTGACCCCGGTTGGGATTCGAACCCAAGTCTCCACCTCTCTAGCGTGGTGCCTTATCCACTAGGCCACCGAGCTCGTATCCGAACCAGGGAAATCTTCTCTCTTCACTGATCCATCCCCCGGCCACTCGCAATTGCGATGTACAATTCGGGGAAGAATGCTCAATTTGAACATTACTTTAAACGGATCTATTGACGAGCTGTCATATATATATTAAATTATTGTTATTAATATATAATATAATTATTGTCAATAATATTGACAATAATATATAATTATTATATATTATTGACAATAATATATAATTATTGTCATATATATATATATATATTAAATAAATTATTATTTATTAATATAATTTAATATATATATATACATATATATATATATATATATATATATATATATATATATATATATATATATATATATATATATATACATATATATTAATATGAATAGTATTATTTACAACTTCTTAATAATGTACAGTAGGTTAAGTTTTATATATATTAATATGAATAGTGTTATTTACATACTTTTCAACAATGAACACTCGGTTAAGTTTTATATTTTTAGTGTTATAACGTTTTTAATAGAGGGAAATAATTTTAATACCAGGTATGCAAGTTTAAAATGTCGTTTATTTTTTAAAATATATACACAGTAATTTAAAAAAAAGTATAATATATTTTATTCAAAGTACTGACCCTCGCTTTCTACACATTTTGTCCATCTCTCGGGCAATATATGGATACCATTCCAAAAGAATGCTTCATCTTTATTTGAAATCCATTCATCGAGCCATTTTCGTAAAATGCCAACAACCATAGAGGAAATTCGAGCCAACAAAGCAGGATTTTTTGCAATGTCTGGATTTCCTAGAGTTGTAGGTTGTTTTGATCTCCAATCTCCAAGCCAGAATATAGAAGAAATTTATAGAAATAGAAAAGCTTACTTTTCAATAAATATTCAATCGGTGTGTGACCACGCAAGAAAATTTACTGATATCGTTGTATGGTGGCCTGGAACAGTACACCACAGTACTGTATTTAACAACTCTTTATTAAGAGCCAAACTAGAAGCTGGCGTAATCAGGGGCCATCTATTGGGGGATACAGCATATCCTTGTCGCCCTTACCTCTTGCCTCCTTTATTGAACCCAGTCAATGAAATGCAGGCAAGATACAACGCGGCACAAGTGAGGACCAGGATTGCTATAGAGCAAACATTTGGTTTACGGAAAAGATTTCCTTGCTTGTCACTTGGATTGAGAGTAAATTTAAAAACAGCATTGGCAGTAATTGTAGCCATAGAACCGTAGAGGAAGAAGCTCCATAAATGCAATCAACAACACTACCTCTATCTGTTTGATTTATACAGAAGCTTTTTATTGTATCAACACTAAAAGATTGTATAGTATCGATCGTCAACAACAACGTATGTAATTGTCAAATCAATAAACATATTGCTCAATTAGCTATTGGTTCTATAAGTCCACTTTTTTTTTCATAGCAATGACCTAGGTATAATTTTCGTTGAGTTTTGGAGCTCATTAAGAGCGGAAGTATTACTTTATTTTGGCTTTGATAATTTTTGTGTTTGAAGCAGAAGGTTTGTAGAACTGTTACAACATATTGCTGAGATATCTGATAGTCTAGAACCGGGCGCTAAGAGAAATCTCATAAATTATCGATCCTATAACTTTATTGGACGATTTAACAAACCTTAACTATTATCCAGGCAACGCTTTTCATAGGTTATGGATATTGACAAGATACCTTACGTTCTAGAAATGATAAATTCCAACACTCAAGCTCATATTTTTCAATATGGTTGAGAGAAGCATCATACGATAATAAGATATAAGATATTAACCGTAGAAGAGGCTCCATAAATGTAACAACTATACTAGCTCTATCTGTTGGATTTATGCAGAACCTACTTAGCGAATTGCTAAGTTAGCAAACGATTTAACAAAGCAATAAGTTAGCTAGCTAGTGTTTTAGCAACGCTTTTCACAGGTTTAGCGGACTGTTAGTTATTGATGAGATATCTAATGCTCTAGTAACCGGGCATTAGACGGTTAAACTTATCAACTTTATTTTTTTACACGAGATATAGGGTGGTAACACGCTTGAAATGTTTTTGGTTTCATCATCCTATCTGGTTTCAAAATCAAGCTAAAAATCAAAATGTTTTTCGGATTTTCCAATTTTTTTAATAGGCGTATGTTCATCGAATTTTACATTTATATACATCAAAAGAAAGCTGAGGCTCTCCTCTTTCCAGCGATAGCAACCAGTGAATTGTGTGACAAAGTAGTTACATACCTTAAAGCGATTTTAAGGTATGTAACCAATAATCAGTTTAAAAATTTCATTTTCCTCGAAGAGCGTGAAAAAAATATTTTTTGATTTTGCTGAATAAGCATTATTGAATGTTTTTTAGGATGCTGAATTAGAATATGACGTCAATTTTTGTGTGAAAAAATCTATAGAAGTAGTTTGCTTGAAAATCTAATCATTTTTTTAGAATTTAATTAACCTAAACCAAAATCTATGGAGTGGCTGTATTTTTCCTTAAATCCGCAATCAAAACTAAACATCTTGGTTTGGCAGGAATCATGTCAATATCATTTTTCTAACTCAAGATATAAAATAAATTAGTTTAATGCTATTTTATTTTTTTTTCTCAGCTTCTAGGGCCCATTGGTCGGAACGGCAAAACAGTCTCTAATATTTTTTGACCAGGAACCTCCAAAAAAATTGCCAACAAGATCCATGAGAGACTGAGTGTGTCCTCCCCTTGTAAGTAGAAATACTTTAAATGTGTGCGATTTCGACTTGCCTTGCAGGTCTTATTCAGGGCTATAATGAATAAAATACACAAACACATAAAGAACACTTATGCACTGAAGCATACGGGAGAGGAGATGAATGGTGACTGATGTGAAACAGTAAGAACAGCGGGTAAAAGAGAGAAAAGATGCAGGAAACATGGATACAGAATAGGAAAATGAAACAACGAAAATATAAAAGAGAGAAAAACAACAGAGATACTATAAGATAACAAAATGACAAATAAATAAAAGAGATAAATAAAATAATGCCAATGTCATCATGATCAGGTGTACAACACAAACATAAACTGATGCAGAGAAATAACAAAATGACGCAAATAGATATACAAATATAACAAAAATACAGAACTGAGATGGAAAGAAAAGACGGGAAAGTTATCGTTATTTTTAATTAGGTTTTTTTTTTTTTTTAAATTGATAATTAATTAAATAAAGCCGAAAGTTTTAAAACTTGGGAATAAGAGTAGGAAATGCACTCTTTTGTGGTTGACGGGATAAGGCTCGAGATGGATATAAATGGATTTGGATAATAAACGTTTACTATCGTTGGGGACAGCAATAAGAATAGAAGTTTTTTTCAAAATCAAAGGTATGGTATGGCTTAAGGATAAAGCATGTTCCGAGAGTTTGGTGGTAGAAGGATTTTTAGAAGAAATGGAAAGTTTGTGTTGGCAGACTATTAAAGTATTTCTACTTAGACGTCATGTTTCTCTTTGACTGCATCCCTCATTATTTTATTCTCTACTAATAATTCCATTTCTTATTATGCTGCTATTATTTCACAAAATTTACATATTTGAATTGTTATTACCTTTCAATTTCTTTTTAGTTTGTTTTCCAGGCTAATTATTATAACAGCTTCTTTTTTTATTTACTAATACCCTTCTTTAGTAATATAGCGTAATTTTAAGCTAATTATATCATGCCATATGGCATTGTGTATATTGATTTTTTTTTTTGTATTTCATTTCTACTTATTTTTTTAAATTTTATCTTTTAGCCCCAACTTGGGGTAATTCACTATTTATTTTATGATATTAAAAATCTTTTTTTTTATAGATCTTCCCATACCAAGTTTCTAATGTGAAATAGACAAGAAGATAAGAAAATGCACATTAATAAAATAAAAAAGCCAACGATGAAACTAAGAAAATCTGTAATTTCTAAAAAACAATCTGAAGGTAAATTTAAAGACAATGAACTGGAAAACAACAACTTCTCAATCTTCAACAACGTATACTCATTCTTCCTTATTATTCCCTTACATTGAATATGGTTTCCTGGTTTACGGTGGCCTAACAAAGGTTCTTGAGAACAGAATAAGGCAAATCATGAACTGCTTAATCAGGTTTGTCTTCGATAGTCCAGGGTGCTCCCATGTTTCCAACCTCTACTCCCATTTAAACTGGCTCTATCCCACCTTCTGTAGACAATATTTCCTCTACCAAATTATCAACACCCTTCATCCTACCTATATTTATAATATGCTTTGATTCAGATCTGCAGTCAATTCAATGCATACAAGATCCTGTCTTTCTGATCTGTATACCCCATCTCATAGAACTTCTGCATTCCAACGCTCCTTCCTCTTCTGCGCAACCATCCTCTGGAACTCTATTCCTGTTAATATCCGACAAGCGAAATCCCTGAAAACATTCAAATATCTCTATTTCCAAAACTTTATTCTAACCCAAGATGATGCTTGTTAACTATCTATCTCCCTCACCAGTTAGTTCTTTCATTATAAAGATTCCATTAATATATATATATATATATATATATATATATATATATATATATATATATATATATATATATATATATATATATTAACTGTTTAACAATAATCGGGTTTTTGGTCCTTTATATTTAACAATAAATATTAATTATCCATATACATATTTTATTTCTTCCTTCTCCTCTTTCCTTTCCTTTTGACGTTTCGACCCCTTATTTAATGGGGTCCTCATCAGAACAAAAACTGGGTACCCCGAAACTCCAGGCCAGTAAGCCCACCGACTCCTGCAGCAAGTGCTTGCCAGCTCAGACACCAGGGTACTATATATATATATATATATTTACTCCTTCTGAATATAACATTTAGGTACCTCTATTGTACATACAACTCTAGTCTCTAATCACTGTACCAAAACATTTTATATTATTTATAGAGTGTTCTTTTATTTTCCTTTCTATATATTTAACTATCTTCTATGTATATATTATCACTATTTTGTAATTATTTTAACTTTAATTTTTTTTATTTCATTTTGTCTCTGACCAGATGTAACTGCTTTTATTTTTGTACTCTCATGTTATTCTTAAGGGACTTTGTCCCAGGATAAAATTATTTTTGTATTCTATTCTATACACAAAGAGAATAATGATACAAAAAGGTCTACTTCATAAGAAAACAATTAAATAATAAAACATTATAATATAACAGTTAAATGAAAAAATAAAAATTGTTAATAATTGTTACATATGATGGGGGGGGAGGGGGGATAACCCACAGCTATCCTCACCACTCAGGCACACTGCTGTTTAACTACCACCAGATATAATATGCTTTACATAACATACATTTGTACACACATAGAATTTTATATTATTTACTTGCCTGATTCAAACCCATATGTATACAAGAGTGTTAGGGAAAGGGTCGATAGACAAGGAATAAAGTCACTTTTATCAAATACTACTGTGTATCGATTGACGGCATATATTTGCATATTTAAATATTTCTGTTAATTACACTTACAATAACATGATAAATAATTAGTAGATAACTAGCTATTCAGTTTGTTTCCCCTCCATTTTAATTTTCTTCAAAACTAGTTAGGAAAACAGGTTTCAAGTGTAATGAGTTTATTTTATAAGAAATTTACAGATATATATCATTATAATGAAATTTTTTTTTTCAGAGTTATCATTAAAAAGATATTTTAAAAAATGGGAAATAGTACAAAGAATTTGTAGTTTTTGGCTCACAGACAGGGCTCTCAAGCCCTTAGAAGGTAAAAAAAAGAGAGTTAGTTTTACCTAATTCCCACACACCAAATAATAAAAACTAAAAATTTAAACAAAATAGTAAGCTGGATCTACCAGACAACATATATATTGGAATTATTTCTGCACCTGCATGATGAGCATTAATATGATGTTTTTTTAAACTGTTATAATTTATTATACAGCTGTGAAGTCCCAATGCGGTTATGAGACTTCTAATCTGTAGGACGGGCTGTTATATGTATTTTTAGATCTCTAGATTCTACTTCTTTAAAGTCACAATGAAGACATTTATGAGACTCCTAATCTTTATGATGGGCTGCTATATGTTTCCTCAAATGGCCAGATTGAACTGCTTTAAAGTCGCAAAGATCACATTGATAAGGCTTCTCCCCTGTATGACGGCCCATTATATGTCTTTTTAAATTGGAAGAGTTTGTTGCTTTAAAGTCACATTGAGAACATTTAAATGGTTTCTCATCAGTATGACGGGCTAAAATATGTATTTTTAAATTGCCTGTACTAGCTGATTTATAGTCACAACAGGGACATTGATGAGGCTTCTCACCTGTATGACAGGCCATAATATGTCTTTTTAAATTGAAAGAGTTTATTGCTTTAAAGTTACATTCAGAACATTTAAATGGCTTATCACCAGTATGATGGGCCATTATATGTCTTTTTAACTCGGCAGGTTGCACTGCTTTAAAGTTGCAATGATCGCATTTGTAAGGCTTCTCATTTGTATGATGGGCTGCTATATGTCTTCTTAACCTGACAGATTGCACAGCTTTAAAGTCACAAAGATCACAATTATAAGGCTTCTCATCTGTATGGCGGGCTAAAATATGTATTTTTAAATTACCTGTACTAGCTGACTTATAGTCACAACAGGGACATTGATGAGGCTTCTCACCTGTATGACGGGCCATTATATGTCTTTTTAAATTGAAAGAGGTTGTTGCTTTAAAGTCACATTCAGAACATTTAAATAGTTTATTACCAGTATGATGGTCCATTATATGTCTTTTAAATTCGGCAGGTTGTACTGTTTTAAAGCTGCAATGATCGCATTTATAAGGCTCCTCACCTGCATGACGGGCTGCTATATGTTTCCTTAAATTGCCAGATTGCACTGCTTTAAAGCCACAAAGATCACATTTATATGGTTTCTCGCCTGTATGACGGGCCATAATATGTCTTTTTAAATTGAAAGAGTTTGTTGCTTTAAAGTCACAATGATCACATTTTTGAGACTTCTCGTCTGTATGATGAGCTACTTTATCTGTTTTCAAATTATTGGTTCTTGGTAATCTATAACCACAATGAAGACTCTGGTTTTTCATTACATTTTCCAGATGGGGTATTACACACTTTTTATTTAAGTTTATCTTATATTTTAAGATCTCCTCAGTTTCATGGAAGGTACTCTTGGAACCTATAAAAAATAAGTATTACCAAATTGTACTATTTAATATTTCCTTATGATATAATTAATTCTTTTTAATTTTTTTTATTTTTGTGCTACTAATTCTTCAATTTCCACATCTTAAATATTTAGCCTATGAAATAATAAATATTTAAATGTATATTCAAATATTTAATATTTCATAGGCATAAAACATGATGTAATTGATATCAAGTTTATGAGATGTTCGATGGGCAGAGTTGGAATCCTAATGAATAATTCTCAGATATAATGTAATAACTAAGACTAGCAGCCACAGCAAATATCTCAGTCTAAGTTTGATCCATGATTTAAACAGAGATAATCTAGGGGGGGGGGGGGGGGGGGGGGGGGGGGGGGGGGGGGGGGGGGGGGTTAAACACAAAGCACAGGCGACAATTTTTTGATTAATAACTAACACTGTAACTAAAATGAGGATGTTAATTTTACTTTATTTTTCAAAGCATAGCCTTAAACTCTTGAAATATTTTTAGATCATTAATACATTTATCACGAGTATTCTGGCCATATCTCCTCCTTTCACAACCGTTGGCTCAGAAACAGTACAATCTTGCTTAAGTACTGAACCCAAGACCCTTTAAAGGTTGTAAGTGGTAAAGGTTATTTTTTTTTTTCTTATAGGTGTTAAATCTGATGTAATTTATATCAAGTTTATGAGATGTTCGCTAGGCAGAGTTGGAATCCAAATGAATAATCCTCAGATATAATATAATAACTCATACTAGCAGCAACAGCAAATAATGTTTGAAATATTTTATTGTTGGTTGGGCGTTAACAACCTTATGTACACTAACTCTGGTAGCAAGGAGGAGGAACCTACAGGTTACCTAGCTATTGTAATTGAGGTGGAGATAAATTCCAATAATCTGAAAAAAAAAATCAATGTCAACCTGTCCAGACTGGATATGAAACAGTGTTGCTGAGGTTAAGAGATTGTTAAAGTGGGACAACATTCATTCTTCTTTGTTATCCAAGCTAATAATTATACAATATAACCTTGTTATTTAAATTAATTTATTTTAACTGTTATAATATTTCAGCCTGCATTAGGATCAGAATAGTTTGAAATTTCTTTAAAATTAAATATTATAAAAAGCTTATTACACCTATACTGGCAACACAAACTTCAGCTTTGTTAAAAAGACAATATATCACTGTAATTTAAATCCCATGCAGTTTACAAACACCAAAATAAAGAAAATTGTATACACAAAGATAGACTAGCTATATTAGCCTAGTATAAGTTATATTAAAAAGTCATCTAAAATTAGCTCCTAATGAGATAAAAATCTCATTTTCTCATGTATAACATAACCAAATACAGTAGAGTGGTGTTCATAAGTTTCCAGCCACCCCAGAACGTCCTCTTAACTTCTGTTTTATATGTTTTTTAATTTAAATTTTAGTTTAATTTAGGATTTCTTAAAAGAACTAAACAGTTTTCTGCAAAAGAAATACACTAATTTAAAGGAAATGAACAAAAACAAATAATAATTTGGTTTAGGAGATTTTCCCACAATTTTTTCAGTACAGTTTTATTACATATAGTTGCCATACCTTTGGCAGAAATATCAGTTTAACACCATTAGGACGTCTAATTTATTGAGGCCAGAATTCTGTCTTGTTGAATAGACTGCCAGTGTTCGGTGACGTTTTGATAAATTTCATTATGATTTTGTGATTTTCCAGTTTTCAAAAGCTGTATCATCTTCTGCCATGCAAGTTCTGTTGATTTAAGGTCCAAACTTTAACCCAGCTACTTCAAAACGTTACCTTTTTTTTCCTGGAGCCACCAGGTTACTATAGCTGGTATTTTTTTTTGATTATGTACTTAAAAATGCAACAGGGGCCATTTTTTTTTCTGCAAATATTAAAGTGTATTGTTTCACATTATATTCCTGAATATATTACTGGTCATATGTTCATTAATGAGCACGAAGGTTCAAACACCATAAGCTGAAAATGCACCCTACACCGTTACATTCCTACCACCAAATATAACAGTTTGTATTTGCTATTGAAAATTATTCCTTATGCCTCTAGGTCATCTTCGATATTGTCTCCTATCACTAGCCATCAAATTGATTTTTTTCCCTTCCAAAAATGCCTCATTTTTCCACTTAAAAGTCCAATGAAAATACTTACGGGCAAATTCAAGGCGGGGTCTCTGATTTTTTTATTTACTGTTAATTTAATAAGAGAAATGTCTCGGGAGTATTAACCTTCCTTGAGGAGAGATGATTCTCCTCATTTTTCGAAGCTGAAGACTGGTGTGAGGATAATAATTGATAGTCACAGTGCCAGGCAAAATCTTAATCAGATCAGCTTGTATTTAATTCTCTGCAAACAGTCACAAAAAAAGGTGGCCGGAAACTTATGACTATGAAAAGTTATGAAAATCCTCACCTGTAGAGAAGAAATTGTGTACAGCTCAGCAAAATGTATGTTGTCAGAGGTGTATTTGTTACTATTAGCACATATAATCTCCCTTTGAATGGTGTTAACAAAGACCCAAAATTTAAAAAAAAATTAAGTGGCCAGAAATTTTGAACACCACTATATGTAAAAATACTGCATGTGTATCAACTTGCTTAAATTATGCAGTCCTCTGCATGGGAGTAAGCTTGCGAAGGGCTACCCGAAGGATTCTTTGCTAACCTCATCCCAAAAGACCTCCTCTATTGTTAGCAAACCACATCCACATTTTGATGAGGCCTGGCATTAGGCCTTAACCCCTGAGGAAGTACAGAGTCAGGCAATGAGTGGTTTTGTGAGACATCAACATTAAAGTCCCCAACTATCATAACTGATGTAGTAAGTTCAGGCTCGTAATTGGGTATAATTTTAGCGATGTTTTTGGAATATTTTAACAATGATCGTAATGTAAAGAGATTAATATCTGCTAACGCTTTGCCTGAATGGATATACACACTCCCCACAATTTGAGCATGCCATTGGCCTTTACGTTTACTAGACAGACATCAGCAGGTTTTGCATTTTTCATTTCCAAATAAACTTCTGAAATGCCAATTTTAACTATATTACAATCGGTAAAGCTATTGATGTTGCGCTATAGGGTGACTCCACTGGCATTGTGACTTAATTTTGATGATACCGCTACCAATGATATAGTTATTTATGTTTTTAGCGGTATTACAATATGATCTCAGATCAAAGCTAGGCACATTCATTGGCATGGAATTTTCCATCAAAGTTTTGCCGATTGCCAAATAATCAGAGCGGTTGATGATTGTATCGGTAGAGATGTCTTCTGAGTGTGCGGCCAAGCTTTGTGCATTAATGGCAGTAATAAGTAAAACAACGCTGATCAGGAACTTTTATGTGCCCAGCGCTGCCTGACTCGGTCATATGGTGTTTTGTTATTACCATTCGACTGTTCTTGAGAAGCCCTTTCCAACCTTACACGATCTATGTATTTGGTTTTGGCTTTTTGACACGTATAAACCGATTTTAAATATTTTTGATATTATTTTTTTAATTTAACACCTTATTATATTCATTGTCACTACTTTAAACATGAGTGTTTTATATACAATAGATAGATTTTGAGGACAGCTGACTATTAAAACTTAAACGAAGATTGTAGCTTCTCCAAGTCAAAAAATATACTAATTGCAAATCTTAAAAAGCAGCAAAATAACCTCAAAATTGTGGCACTTCCCCCATCACCACGCTCAATGCGTCACTGTTCTCGCTTATCGTAATGAATTCTTTGATCTTTTAGCTATCCATTGGTATAATTTAATTTTGGATGTAGAGAATAGATTCAAAACTACGCTAAACTGTATCCCCTGATTTTGTTATCATTAGGTTTTTTGGATTTCTCCTGTATGGTAGCAAATTTAAAGACGTATTCACATCAAAGCAGCATCTGAAAATAGTTGACAAAATGGAGAAATATTATTCCCATTATATTATGCTTAAGTGAAAGGATTCAATGTTTTCTGGAGACAATTTGAGACCCAAAATAATTCAACAAAATCAGGGTATTAATGATGAAAAATTATTATTTTATTTTTATTTTTTAATAAATACTATTTATTTGTTTATTTATAATTATTCCATTATTTTAATATGAACTATCATTTGGATCAGCAATATATTAGAAAATAAGTTATAATAAATTAATTGTATTTGTGTAGAGCATAAAATAAATTCTTAAATACACTTCAACAATTTATGTATGTGTATACTCAAGTAGTTGTAAGGACAGTGAGATTTCTCGACAGATGTTACTTCAAATTGTGTAATAAAGAGAGCAATTTGTTGATGATTCAATGTTTGAATATTGAAACGATTTATTAAGTTATTGAAGAATGTTAACTTGATGTAATTTATCTATTTAAAGAGAGATTCATAGAAGGCATTAATGAGTCTTTATATATTTTAAATTACTTCTTATTGCTGATTGATAGTCAAAATGTGGACATTGAAGGGCCTTTTCATCTGTATAACTTGCTCCTATAAGCATTTTTAAACCGCTTGTTTTAGTTGATTTATATTCATGAGGCTTTTCATCTGTATGATTTGCCATAATATTTATTTTTAAATTTCTCGCTTTTAACCAGAGTAATTTGATATTACAGGGTAGCCATCTAGTCAGACAAAAGCATAATTCCAGGTTTTAATATTTTACATTCAATATAATCAGAACTATGTAATAATTACTTTTAATGCCTTTATTAACTTGACAATGTAATTTCCAACCAATTTCTCATTGACAATGGAATCTTTCATCATAATTTTCAGCAATCTCATTGACTTTGAAAGTTTGTATACGTGTAAAGGACCAATGAATACAATAATTGTTTAATTGTGTAATACAATAAAAAAATTGTTTTATCCCACTTTTTGTCATAAATTTCCTTACAGTCCATCCCACGACAGTTTATCATAAAAATTTTCAGAGAGAAAGTTACAGCATTTTTAAATAGAACTTGATTGCTCAATGCAGGCCAGCCGAGAGCCAAGCCGGCGGCCCAAAGCAAATATATTTTTTTCTAAATCCCCCTCCCAACATAAAAAAAGCAAAAAAAACAATTTCTTTTATTTAAATAATTAAGTACCATCTTTAATTAATTTTCTAATACAATACATTCCCATAGAATCGTTTATATATCAATAACACTTTTGGTGATACCACCTTTTTATTTAAACGGTGTTAAAATTAAAAAAAAAAACAGAAAGTTTTCTAAAATTATGAAATCAAAGAATTACACTGACTGGGTTAAGGAGTATTTTCATTTTGTTAACTAATGATTATTATCAGATTGTTAATTAAGTAGATAAAACGAATAATAAAAAAAGAATTGGTGGTTAGTGAAAAAGACTATCTGTTAACATTTTTCTTCTTTGCATGAAGTGCCCCGGTAATTGGAATTCACAAAAGTGGTCATCTTAGCTAAGGATCCTCAGCATCCCCTTGCCCTACCCTCTATCAGCAGCCCTGGCTCAAAGTTAACAGGGAGAGTTTCATATAATAGCGATGTGTTAGATGAAATTGCATTTGTACAGGTGAAGTAAATATGACTATAGTTGAGGCTCTTGATTATAAATAATATTGATATTATTTACAGACTAAAAATTAAGAAGATTATTTATAGTTTAAAGAAACGGTAGAAAATAATTTTTATTTCATAAATAGTTTGTGTTATTGCAATAGAAAGCCAGAAAATCAATTATGATTAATTAATCTATACTATTATATAAAAAGACAATCCATTTTTCCTTTGTGATCACTAAACGCGAAAACTACTTAATCAATCTGAACCAAATTTTATCTAAATAGTCTTCATAGTTCAAGAAAGGTTTAGCAATAATAATATCTACATATTTTAGTTAAATTGTTGTTAAAAAAGTAATAAATATGTGGTGCACAGTGAAGTTTGAAAATTTATTGAAAGGTGGCGATCGTTATTCAAGAGAGATTACATTGATATGGTGTTATCTACAGCTAAAAATTTGCTTAATTCAATTAAATTGTTATAAAGAAAGCTGTAAATATGTAGTGTGGTGTGAGGTATGGATCCGAGTGAAGTTTAATACTCAAACGATATACGGCTAGCGATATAGCGCCACAGGGCTGGGCTGGTTGCAATGGTAAAACTATGGTATCCATCTGTAGCAAATTTTAATTACATTATTTTTATAGTTTTAACCAGGTTTAGTAATAATAAACTTTACAATAATAAAAAATCAAATGTACAATGTTGAGCGGCAGAAACGACGTTTGCCACGCTCTCATAAACTTTTCTGCTTAAAAATTAAAATACAAACTGATGAAATTAATAAAATTTCTGCCAGATAAAATTTATTACCAAATAAAAATATCGATCCTTTGCTCTTTGATATTGTGTATATATAATTCATGGGCCTTTAGTTGTAAGCTCTGATAATGCAGTTCATTATCCGTCAGAGTTTCTTAATAGTCTCTGTCCATCTGCATTACCAACTCATACCTTAACATTAAAAATAAAAATTGGATGTTTAGTCATGCTTTTACATAATCTTCAAACACTTAGTGTAATTTTAACCAGTTTAAAAATTACTGCTATGTGTGATAATATCATTGAGAAAATAATTCTTATTTTATTAATTGCATGCTATAATACATGATTTTTATCGATAAATAAATAAAACTTCAATTATTAGTTAAAATTATCAAAGTTCTTAAATTATAGGAGCGGGGGAAGCCGCGACGTGACGGAGGGTTCTAGTTTAGAATAAAATTAAAGTAAAGGTTAAGTTATTAACAAAATAATTCAATTTATAGTAAAAAGTGTGGGGTGCTTGATATTAAATGTTAGAAAAATTGTATGGGTAACTATAAACTATAAAAATTATTTTCTAATTTTCAGTTCCGTTAGCTATTAAAGCGATTTTTTTTTAGTTTTAAACTTTTAAGATAAAATGTATAGGGTAATGTATGGGATCAAAAGAACTAATCACTGTTTACAACGATAGGTTTACATATTCCACCAAATTGGACTATTTTAAGTTTTAAATATTTGTCACCAAAATTCAGGGCCACTGACAAACGGGGGCAGGAGGGGGCAAATCCCCAGGCCTGGACAAAGGTGAACACTTTTGGGAATTCCAACTACTGGGACGTCTTATACAAAGAAAAAGAACATTAACATGCAATGTTTTCACTAACACTTCCACAAAACTCTTTTTTTTTTAGATTATTTGTTTTATCAATTTAATTAATAAGTTAATAATATTTGAAGGGTTTGGTGGATGAAGGGGCTATGTCACATTTATTTAAAAATACAATCTAGTTCTTTGGAAGAAGGATGTATATGCAGAAGTGTCAGATAACAAAATCTGAATATTTCTAAATAACTAGAAAAAGAGGAATGTAGATGAAGGCGCTATGTAACATTTTCCTACTAAAAGGAAATGTAGAAAAAATTTTTTTCAACTTAAATTACTCAAAATTGTGTTTTTTTACATAACCCCTTCATCCACCAAACCTTTCAATCATTAGTTAACAAAATGAAAATAATCCTTAACCTAGTCAATGTAATTCTTTGAATTCATATTCATACCAAACATTTGAAAGACAGTATCTCTGTCCTCATTTAAGCTACAGAGCTTATTTTCTGCTCATATTGTTACAAATTTAGACATGTTTAATTCTTAAAATAATAAGCTATTCATTAAAACCAACATTTTAACAAATATGTTGGGGAAACATAGAAAAGATGATAATTTTTGATGCTATCAATTAGCAAGTGGCGGTGCTACAAAGTCTAAAACTTAAGATTTTAGTACCTACTTACGCTGATGACACATGTGTGTTATCAGTAAACAATGATCCCTTCATTGCCTCCCAAACACTCCAATCCCATATCCTAACCCTTCAAGAATGGTGTCAAAAATGGAGAATCAAAATAAATCCAAAAAAATCTCACCAAATAACCTTTACCCTTCGTCGTAAGCCCACAACTTCCTGTCCTACAGTATCCTTTAATGATATTCCACTAATCCCTGTTAAACAGATCCGCTACCTTGGACCCCACCCGCCGTATTCACCTGACAAAACGGCGCCTTCTGATTATCCCTCTTCTCATCGATGGGACACTCATTGGCGGAGCAACACTTCAAAAATTTCGAAAACGTACGAAAATGGCTCGATGAATGGATTTCAAATAAAGATTAAGCATCTTTTGGAATGGTATCCATATATTGCCCGAGAGATGGACAAAATGTTCAAAGCGAGGGTCAGTACTTAGAATAAAATATATTATACTTTTTTTTAAATTACTGTGTAATATTTTAAGAAATAAACGACATTTTAAACTTGCATACCTGGTACATGACTGTGATTAGACCTATCTGGACGTACGGAGTTGAGCTTTGGGGCTCCACTAAACCTTCCAATTCATCTCGTATCCAATCCTTACAATCCAAAATCCTTCGAAAAATCCTCAATGCACCTTACTTTGTCACCAATAAACTTATCCATAAAAATCTTCATGTTCCATATGTTGCAGATTTAGCCCAAAGCTAATATCTATCCTTTCATAGTAAGCTCCATAACCACTCAAACCCCCTAATTTCTCAACTTGCTTCCCACACTATTCCTGATAATCCTCCGAGGCGTCTGAAAATATGATGGCCCAAAGACCTTCTAGTGTAGAATTTTAATTAAAGTGCTACTGATGGGTAGTACTTTTCATGTTTTGTCACGTTATTATAATAGTTAACAGCACATTTACTTGATGTACAAATTTTGAACAGTTGTAAATTTCAATTAATTGTTATAAAAAAAAAAAAAAAGAAAAAAAGATTTTAGTACTTAAGCACAACATTAAAAAAAACTACCTCAACTTTTGCACAACAAAGCCATATTTTTCTTCTTTTTTTTTTTTTAACTGAAAAAAAAAATCCCACTACACTAGGGATGACACAAAGAGGACAGAAAATAAGAGTATCTAAGATCAAATTATTGATTATAGCTACCATTGAAGATTAAAGATTGAAGATTGTAGATTGAGCTGTCCTATAACGCATTATCTATACTATTATATAAAAGAACAAGCCATTTTTTGTTTGTGATCACTAACCACAAAAATTACTGAATCAATGTGAACCGAATTTTAACCACAGGATCATCTTCATAGTTCAAGAAAAGTTTTGCAATAATAAAATTTCAAAGTTTTAAACTAAATTTTCATAAAAAAGGAATAAATATGTGGGGTGCAGTGAAGTTTGATAATTGCCCGATAGGTGGCGAGCACCATTTGAGCATCGCTACAAAGGCACAGTATTATATAACTAGAAATGCATGATAAAATTTACTTATTTTAAATTAAATTATTATTAAAAAGCTATAAATATGTGGTGTAACAAGTGGATACCAGCGAATTTTGAAAATTAGCCAATATCTGATTAGCACCATTCCTCAAAACTACTGAATCCATCTATACCAAATTTTAACTACCTCATTTTCCTAGTTCAAGAAAGGCTTAGCAATAACAAAATTTACAACAATAAAACTATTGTACAATGTTGAGTGACAAAAATGAGGTTAACTTCCATATACTTTTTTGGTCAGAAATTAAAATACAAGATGAAATCAATAAAATTATTTCTGTTGACTAAAAATTATTAACAAATCAAAATGTCAATCCTTTGCTTTTTAAAGTCGGGCCTTTTGTTGTATGCACTGATAATGCAGTCCATTATCCGCAACAGTTTCTTAATAGTCTAATCCATCTGAATTACCAACTTAGACTATAATTAAAAATTTGACGCCTAATTATGCCGTTACGAAATGTTCAACCAACTAATCAATGTAATTTTAACCAGGTTAAAAATTACTACAATGCGTAAAAATATCATTGAAGAAATAGTGCTTATTTGTTTGCATGCTACAATACAATAATTTAAAAAATAAAACTTCCTTTATGAGTATTAGTTAAAATTATCTAGGTACCTTTCTTATTAGAGCGGGCAAAGCTGCGATGGGGGATGTTAGTTATTCTACAAAATGTTATTTAAATTTTTACGATATGTTGTGAAAACTGTGAGGACTGTTCACAGGTGATGACTGAGATCTCAGTTTGGTATCCATAAAAGATCGCGGAGGACTGATGAAACCTTCATTAGAATTAATAAGGATTTATAAAACATTTAATGGTGATATATATGTATTTTTAAACAAGCTGACTGCTCAATGTTTACAAATGAATAAGACAACCATAACCATTAGCTCTTTCAAAGCATTGAAACTGAAAAAAGTTATTCACTTCAAAGGTCAATAAAAAAATTCAATGTATAAATTCCTATGCTCTAATTTATGTTTTACAATATGCTTTCCCATTTTCTGATAACTAATTGTAATAATGAAAAATACTAAAATAAAAAAGGTAAAAACGAGTTGAAATTCAATGCTTCAAAATGAAGCCCGCCCAAAGAGAAGTCGGTCCCTTAGTAGTGGTGAGGACTAAAAGAGCAAACCTACCTACAGATAACCCAAGCGGCTACTAGGTAAGGCACTGGTTCAGCCCACCATGGCTCACCCTGCACCTGACCTGCAATGGTCTCGTTATCCTCTCTCACCTCACCTCTCACTGCCTATCTTAGCACAGCTATTGACTACAGTTCTAAAGTAGGTGCATTCCTTCACTGCCTATTGCAGAGAAGTATTTTAACACGTTTCAGTTTTTCTCTTGCCTTAAACAGTACTTTAGTTAGGGAACACATTTGACTTTTTTGTCAGATCAAATATTTTACTGTTGCAGCTTAAACACTAGACGGTTAAATATCGGTAGCTATCTAATCATCACATCGATGCCACAACAACCAATGTGACCGCTGTGCAACAAGTGCCTATTTTATTGTTTTTAATCATATTATAAATAGTATTGTGTATAACACGAATAAAGGGCAACGTTTTGCATTAATGTTATTTCATCATCCATTGAAGAGAGAAAGTTGGAACTTTCAACACACACATGTCCTAATTTAAGAAACAATGCAGACAAGTTTTTCTTTTATTTTAAGATGTCTATCTCATCATTCAACGAACTGCACAACCTGCTGAAAAATCATATACAATGGAAAAATACTAGATTAAGGAATATTATAAAACCAATGGAAATGATGGCAACAACTTTAAGATAAGTAAAATTAAGAGTTCCAAATTAATTCACCAAACAATTTTTAGATTTCAAAACGTTATATTTTTGTACAGCAAAGAAGAGGTACAGTATTTTATTATATGTTTGGCTATATATTTTATCATTATGAATTACACTTGAACAAAATAATAGTGTTATCAACTTAAAGATAATACAGTTAGCAAAGGGCTGCGAGATTGAACATTCATAATCCCACATCATTTGAGAATAATTGTTGTAATGCTGCACAGCACAACTTTACTGCTGTGCTACGTTACTGGAGTACTTTGTAACCTCGGTGAATATATGTTAGTCGTGAATGCTTGCTGATGCATCTGGAGAACACTGAAAGGTTGTGTGAATCAAAAATTTGATGGTTGATCAAATGGAAAGTAGATTAGTGGTATGCGTTATGACTTTGAGGTATGGAGGGGTATGTATTTTAAAATGATTAAAAGAAATTCCATTTGGAATTGAAGCCACTAAATGTCATCAAACTTGCCTACATGGGCAATAAACTTTCAAAGAAAGGCAGTTTGACGATTTCTTTCTTCAGGTTCTTTTTTCTGTAATGTCTATAAATAAAATTTTTAAGTTAACTTTATTAATCTTTTTTATGTGACCTTGTAGGTGGTTTTACTTGTGAAACAACTGTTTTGGTTGTTGCTTTAACTGCAGAGACTGGCGGAAGTCCTGGTGAAGCACGTAGTTCTTCAATAGTCTTCATCTATAACCATTCTTATACCTTTCTTCTCTTCCTCTTTCAGAGTATACTTTTGCAGAAGCTATAGGTTATAATTAAATACGGACTTTTTAATTATTTGAGGCCTGTGAACCACATCATTCCTTTAGTTTTTTATACAAAATATTTACAGATTTTAATTCACAAAAAATATTAAATTTTTTTATAAGTTTACAACTGTTGGAAATTGTTACCAATGTTTGGTTGAGAGGTTGTTGGTTGGGGGTTGGGTACGTGCCACTGCTAGTTCCTGCTCATCGCAACAACGGCTCATTAGAACAAAAACAATTGGGATTAGGGATCGTAGTAGCTTCTAATACATAGTCATAGTCATCATTTATCTTATCGCAAAAAACAAGTTTCTTATATTCTGATAATATCTTCATAGTAAGAATATTCTCGTGAGAAACATTTAGTCTGCATCAATCCTCTAAGCTTCCTCTTCATTTGTTCAGTTAAACTTTTTTTCCATGAGTTTTATTCTTTTTTTCTAAATGTCATCCAACTAATCTCTGAGAGTGCCTCTTTATTTTTTAAAGATAAGCAGGCCGAGATATAAGAGGTGGTGGGTTTATCGACGTACCCATTTCCATCCCCAAATCTGTAGAATCTTAGAGAGAGTTACAGAACAGTAAATTAGATTACTAGGAAAAAAAAATTGAAATTGAATTTATTTTATTTTATTTATTGCAGATATCTAGATATGGGGACAATCTTTTCAAGCAGTTGTGTTTAGTTTTCAATTCGAAAAAAAAATAATAGCAGGTGTGGTATATGCAACTTGTTTCAATTAGTTTATATATATCGAACTTTTACAATTAAGAGTAATATTTCTCAATAATTAGCAGATGCTAATAAAAAATGTATTGCCATTGAAGTTAAAGGAAAAAGTAAACAAAACAAAAGGGAAACTTATTCATTATTCAAGGTTCAAAGCATTTATGGAAAATGGACAATTAAATATAACCCCTCTAATATACCAGGAACGAGAATTGTATTGCCGTAACAGTTTTTGGCTGTTGAAGCACATCCTCTGAAAACTAAGATAATGAGGGCTTTTCCATCAAGAAACTTGGATGCAAACAGTGAAAATTTGAATAAATATATTGTTCGTGCATGAAACTAAATGTATTCTACACAATGTCACTCATGATCTCAAGAGAAATGCTGATACTGAAAGTGCTGAAATAGATAATTTAGCATGAGCACCGGTAAGAAGGCCTTAAGGACCTAATTAGTGGTAATGGCCAATTGGTAATGAGTCGGTTAGATCTTAATTTTATCCAACTGAGCTAGTTCAAAATTTCAAGCATTAGTTTATATTAATTATAAATTCCTTTGAATAATAAAGATGCCATAATAAAGATAACTTATAGCAGAGATAAGTAATTTTGAGCAGTACTTACTATAGGTATAGGTTTCTCAAGACAGAAAGCTATATTAATGAGAAAGTTCAACTTTTTGTTAGTTGCACGCCACCAATCGCTACTTCATCTTACAATCTCCATTATTCTTGGAATAATTAATAATAACACTGGGAATCATATTTAGCTTACTCAACAGAATAATTGGAAATAATAACTTATATTACAATTTTAATTTTTTTTGTTTTCACCATACGATTCATAGCAATTACCTCATTATGAGTCTCTGCTCTGATAGCCAAGATAAAAAAAAAACCAAGAATGGTCTTAAGTTGATTTTAATTATAAAAGATTTTTATTGATGAGACTCATTTGAACTATTATACTAACACTAAATACTTTAAAGGTTAACACTCACCATCATAAATCATCGGCCTTTCCTCTTCTTTCATATCAATCTTCAGAACTAAAACAAAAACTTAATATTATTAACTTTGAAACAAAAATAAATGTTTTCTTTCAATTTCCTAGATAAGGGAATAAATATATCAATTATTTTATAAATAACAAAATATTTATAAAAGAGTTTAGGAGTACTCAGAATAACTACAATGTAACTGTAAGAGACTGATTATATTTAATAAACAAATACAATTATTAAACTCAGAATAAGTTGGTTAATATTCATAAAACACATGTATATATGAAGGTTACATCACTTCTATCTTTTTCTTCTCAATTCTTTGTGGTGTCATGATATGACCGCCACAAGAGTATTATGATTATAATACTGTATTATATTAAAAATATGTTTATTTATTATAATTTATATTATAGTATTATGTTTAGTAGGAAAAACAAAATACAAAGAAAAATTAAAGAAATAAGAGATCTAAAATATGAATTTTTTTTTTAAGGAAATGAACTATTGCTTTAATCTTGAGATCAAGTTAATTGGGCTATTAGTCCAGTCAATAAACACATTGCAGACTGCATGGAATATGCGATAATTTTTGACTTCATAGCTTCGTTAGGAATAGTTTGAAGGTAAACATACTAAAAGTCCCCGTCACTAAGGGGTGAGCTAACGGTGGGGGGGGGGGGGGGAGAAGTTCCATTTCTTCGATTTTTCCATAATATCTCGAAAACTGTTGACTCTAGAAAAATATGTTTCAAATAAACATAAAAGCTAATTAAATTCACTATAAAATATTTTATATATAAATTTGTCATAATGCTAACCGTTTACGAGATATACGTTATTGAAAATAGGTGATTTTCAGGAAAAAAGCAATGTCACCTCACTTTTTGTCAAACTTTTGCTTCTATTATGTTCCACAATCGTTTCTCAGAAAAAAACGTCAGAATCAAAATTGTAGACCATTAAATTTACTTTAATTTCATATTTACATTTCTGGTATTGGCTTCAAATGTTTAACAAAAAGTGAGGTAAATATTTTTTTTATTTTCAAAGTTGTCAATTTTTAATAACATATATCTCGAAAACCGTTGGAATTTCTACGAATATGTATATAATTAATTTTATAGTAAATTTAATAAGCTTTAATTTTGATCTGCAACATATTTTTCTAGAGTCCACCGTTTTCGAGATATGATCGAAAAACAAAATTGGGACGTTCTCCCCTCCCCCCACCTTTAGCTCACCCCCAGGGGTGGGGACTTTTAATATGTTTACCTTCTAACTATTCCTAACAAAGCTGTGAAGTCAAAAATTGTCGCATATTTCATGCACTCTACACCCCTCATTTCAGCACTCTATCTGGGGTCGTACTTCTCTGAAAAAAACATGTTTATTGATAATCATTCCGAAACTAATTGTTCGATCCAAAATTTCTATTTTTTATCTGAAAGCTCCTTAAATTTACTATAAGAACCTATGTATGAAATTTTGATTATGTCACGTTATACACTCAAACCAGCCCACTGAATTTGTGAATATCGTCATACTTTGCCAAAACATACATATTTAGCGTTCAGGTTTGGGTGTATTACGTGAATTCATATATAAAGCCTGTATAATATTCATATATAAAGCCTGATAGTAAATTTTACCAGATTTTAGTTGAAAAAAATAAATTTCAGATCTGACAAATAGTTTCGGTGTTATAGTGAAAACTATGCCAAAAAAACTTGGACTTAAAATAGTAAGCGGTTTTTAACGTGCTGGTATGGGTATTTAATGGGACTTGATCAAAATTTCATATATAGGTTCTTATAGTAAATTTAAGGAGCTTTCAGATAAAAAATAGAAATTTTGGATCGAACAAATTGTTTTGGAATAAGTATCAATAAATGTGTTTTTCATAGAAGTACGACCCCAGATTAAGAGTGCCGAAATGAGGGGTGTAGAATGCATGAAATATGCGATAATTTTTGACTTCACAGCTTTGTTAGGAATAGTTAGAAGGTAAACATATAAAAAGTCCCCGCCCCTGGGGGTGAGCTAAAGGTGGGGGAGGGGAGAAAGTCCCAATTTTGTTTTTCGATTATATCTCCTAAATGGTGGACTCTAGAAAAATATGTAGCAGATGTAGAAAATTAAAGCTCATTAAATTTCCTATAAAATTAATTATATACGTATTCGTAGAAATTCCAACGGTTTTCGAGATATACGTTATTAAAAATCAACAACTTCGGAAATAAAAAAAATGTTTACCTCACTTTTTGTTAAACATTTGAAGCAAACACCAGAAACGATTGTGGAACGTAATAGAAGCAAAAGTTTGAAAAAAAGTGAGGTGACATTTGTTTTTCCCGAAAATCACCTATTTTCAATAACGTATATCTCATAAACGCCTTATAGGCGACGTAGGTCGCCTTCACGCATATGTCACTCTTATAGTCTGAGTGTTGTCTGATGGTACTTGGGAAAATGTGGAGGGAGGGAGGTGTGGCTGGCTAGGGCCAATGAGAGTGGTGTAGGGTTGCTAACTTCTCTGCTCACCTACCTTGGAAGGTTCATTATAGTTCTGTCTCTTAAACAGGTCACATTGAGTTTTTGCTTTTATATGTTTAAATTTCAAGTTAGTATTATAAAGTGTCAGGGGAAAGCAGCACATCAAATTGTAAGGTGCTCACATCACAAGCTCGCGAAATGGTTTTATGCGTCCGAAAATAAATTACAACTGTGTTTCCACAATTTATTTTAAAAAAACAAAAAAAACATTGATCATTTATTCTTTTATTATTTACTTGGGATAGAACAGAAGAAAAAAAAAACTTTATTATGGGACAAGATCCCTTAAGAATAACAATTATGAATAGAAAAAATAAAAATCATATCTGGCTATGAGACAATTTGTGTACCTACGTATTATATTGCTAATAATTTATGTATTTATTTAGCTCAACAAGCCGCAAGCTTATCTTGGCTTCCTCCAGCAGCCATCGCCACCTGTTTCTGTCCTGGGATGCTGCCATCCAATCCCTTACTCTGATGGACCTACAATCCCCTGCCACACAGTCCGACCACCGTAATCTGGGTCTCCCAACTCGGCCGGATGCCTGTTTAAATTTAATTTGGTACCAAACAATCCAACATATCCTGCCCATCTTAACTAGCCCAGTCAAATAAGGATTTCACCTCTGAATGAAAGCAATGAAGCTGAATATTTGCATATACCTTCGCTTTAAGGGGTGAAAAGTCACTGACCTTAGAGTGTGTGTGCATAATTAGATATTTAAGGTCAAAGGTAACAAAAATCAGTTGTTTTTTTTTAAATATCTTGATTTCTATGCCTCGGACGTCCATCAAGAAGGTTACAAAATTTATAGATAATAAAATTCTATTGATATTCATTAAACCCCATAATATACCCAAGCAATCCCATTGAAAATGTCAAAATCATCATATTTTACCAAAACATACAAATTTAGTGTGCTTGATTGGGTTAAATCAATATTTCATATAAAGAGCCTGATAGTAAATTTAATCAGATTTTAGTTGAAAAAATGAAATTTCAGATCAGACACATAGTTTTGGAGTTATAGTGAAAATTTTGCCAAAAAAATCTTGAATTTCAATACAGTAAAAGGTTTTTAGCGTGCTGGTGTGGGTATTTTACGAGACTTGATTAAAATTTAATATACAGGCTCTTATGAAAAATTTAACCAGCTTTCAGATGGAAAAAATAAATTTTGGATTGAACTATTAGTTTTGGAGTTATAGCCAAGATAGTGCACACAAACATGTATTCGAAGAAAAGTTCGACCCCCAATGCTGAAATGAGGGGGGTAGAGTGCATGAAATGTGCGACTATTTTCGTCTTCACAGCTTCATTAGCAGTAGTTAGAAGGTAAAGATACTAAAAATTCCCGACCATAGGGGAACGACATTCCCCAGTTTACGGGGAGAAGATCCCATGTTTAGGTTTTTTCTATTACATCTCAAAAACAGTGAACTCTAGAAAACTATGCTACTAATCAAAATTAAAGCTAATTAAATTTCCTATACAATTGTTTCTTTTAAAATTGTTTTCTTTCGTCTTTGGACATAGTTGTCCAACTCTCAACGGTTTTCCAGTTATATGCTATTAAAAATTGATAATTATCAAGAAAAAAAAATTGTTACCTCAATTTTTCTCAAATTGCTTTCTCAAATTCTTGCTTCAAGTGCAAGAAACTTACATATGAAATAAAAGTAAATTTAATGCTCTACAACTTTGATTTTGATCTTTTTACTGAGAAACAATCGTGGAAGGAACTAGAAGTAAATGTTTGTTCGAACTGGTGCCCGCTTCTACTTTACTGTGCTTTATTTCATCTCGAAAACGGTTAATCCTAAAACCAAAATTATACAAAATTTATTATCAATAAGATTTGTAACCTTCTTGATTGACATCCAAGGCATAGAAATTGAGATATTTGAAAAAACTGATTTTTGTGACCTTCGACCTTAAATATCTAATTATGCTAATACGCTGAGGTCAGTGACTTTTTACCTCTTATTTAGAATGCCAAAATGAAGGTATATGCCAAAATTCAGCTGCATTGCTTTCATTTCAAGGTTTACTGTATAAAACCCTTTATTTGACTGGGCTAAACCTCCCTGCCTTGATGATAGCTACCTAAGGCTCGTTATAGAGACTATTGCTAATAAATAAATTAAAAATTACATTAAATGAAAATGAAGAAAAAATAATGAAATAACACAAAAATATTTAAAATCTTTTTATTAGATGAACAAAAGATACAATAATGCTAACTATGGTCCTTAAAATGGCTAAGCTGTAGTTAAAATAAAAAAAAAAAATATTTTTTAAAAATAAAACCAAACTAATATAAAATAATTAAGAGAAAGATCTCAACAAGGACCTGTGTGAGGGTTAAGGAGCTTTGGAAACACTGCTCCGCCTAAAAGAGGCGGATAACATAACATATACGGCTGCTAGGAAAAAATATGATCTTTTGTACCTCCTATCTACCCAAATTTCTTTTGATACCCAACATAATATTGTAAAGACGAAAAAATCAGTTAGTGTACAAACGGAACAAATGATCGAAAATCAAGTTATTTTTAGAAATTCAGTAACAGCTGTGTCTATTAAAACAGTCACACCAGTTAGTTGTTTGAGCGCTAATGGAATTAACGATTCCCCCATTCCTGTCCTAGACCCGTCCTCATCCTCCCCTCTCACCCCATCTGCCCCCTCTACTTCATTTGTCTTACCTAAAAACCTTTCAATCCAAAATTCACAATCCTATGGTGGGATATCCGAAAAAGAATTAATTGCCATCCATAAAAAGTTCGTTTCTGAGCTGATTCAGATACATACCTCCCTGCAAGCTGTGATAGTCGAGGTCTTCCTTCATATCCCTATTTTTATCAATAATATTTATCTTCCTCCAGAAAATTTTGATGAAGTAGATTTTGTTAATCTCCTGAATAATATAATACTCCTTCTCCCTATATTGTTGTGAGTGACGTCAACACTCATCATATTTCTTGGGGTTCTTCATATTGCTCAACCTGCGGAAATACTATTAAACGAATAATAGACAACACAGACTCCAAATTAGTTTTAAATTTAAATTCAGGACAGCCAAAATATTCAAGTCCAGCATATTCCTTCACTTGTATTGACTTAACTTGGTGCTCACCTAGTTTATTTACTCATTTAGACTGGCAGGTTTCCCAGGACCAATATTCTAGTGATCACTTCCCAATATTAATTAGTTTTCCAAACATTAGTACCTGGATAACAAAACATGCTAGATGGATCACAGAAAAATCCGACTGGACAAAATTTCAAAATAATTTAGTTATTATGCCCTCTGATATAGCTACCATTAATAAATGTGATGAAATTAATCAGAAAATTACTTTATCTATTCTAGCAGCGGCGGAACTTTCAATTACAAAAAGCTCTATAAATGCTAAATCGAAAAATGTTCCGTGGTATGACAATGAATGCAAACTATCAATTAAAAATAGAAGAAAGGCCCTTAAAGTTTCCAAAATGGAACCTACTCTACAAAATCTGATAAATTATAAGAAAATCCGTTCGTTATCTCTTAGGTTAATCAAAGAGAAAAAAAAAGGAAACATGGCAACAATTTTTGAGCAGAATTTCTTCAAATACCCCACCCAGGATATTTTGGAAAAAGATAAAGAACATTATAGGAAGACATGTAGACTACCAGTCAACCCTCCAAGTCAATGTACTAGTAGAACAAAACCCCGATATATTAGCAGAGCATTTTGCTGAATGTTACTCAAATATTTACTCTACTCCAGCACAGCTGACAATAGAAACCGAAGCAGACAGCATTAACGACCAAAATGAAATACCTTATAATCTACCATGCACTAAGGAAGAATTACTTTCCTGTTTAGAAGAACTGAAACCATCTTCACCAGGAGCAGATGAGATACATAATGAAATGTTGAAAAATCTACCGAGGCAGGCAATGGATGCGCGCGCGCTTCTTGCATTCTATAACCAGGTATGGAGCACAGGGGACTTTCCTGAGATATGGAGGAGATCAATTATAATACCAATTTTAAAAACTGGAAAAATAAGTTGTTTCCCTCGAGTTACCGGCCCATCTCACTCACAAGTTGCTAGAAAAGATGGTTTTGAAAAGGCTTAGTTGTATACTAGAAAAAAATAACTTACTATCGAATGCACAAAGTGGCTTCAGAACAGGACGCTCTACAATAGATCATCTCATAATAATGGAGTATGAAATCCTGAATAGCTTTGCTGAAAAAAAGGAAGACTGAGTTTCAATCAAATGTCTAATGAGGAAAAAGTTAAAATAGTGACGTTTGCTGAAGCTGGACTTTCTACGCGTTACATAGCAAGGAGGGTGAGGTACAACCAATCCACTGTGCTAAGAATAATAAACAAAAATCTTTCCCAGGGATCTACCGAGCGAAAGAAAGGGACTAGAAGGAAAAGGAAGACAGATGGTCGTTTAGGTTGCATGATGATAAGATTATCCTTAGAAAATCGCTTTAAAACTGCGAAAGAAATATCTAGCTGATAGCAATTTAGCAGAAGTAAGTCGAAAAACAGTTGGTAGAAGATTAAGAGAAAGAAGTTTATGGGCAAGAAAACCAGCCAAAAAGCCATTTCTTAACAAAAAAATTGGGCGCAGAATTTTAAAAATTGGACATCTGATGACTGGAGAAAAGTGATGTTTTCAGATGAGAGTAAATTCTATGTCTTCAGTTCTGACGGTGCTCCATACGTAAAACATCGGCCAAATGAAAGATTTGACGAATCCTGTACTATAAAAACAGTGAAACATCCGGCAAGTATATGTATTGTTGAGATATTTTAAAACTGAAAATTATATAGGACATGGGATGAAAGTGTAAGGGTCTAAACCAGGTAGGAACCCTTGGATTAGGGACACCGGAGGTACCTGCAAGGTTCAGCCCTTGAGGCAGGTAAAGGAAGGCAGTTGGTTTTAGGACAGGGAAGGAAGAAGACAGAGTCAGTTGTTTATGGACCTTAGAGCAACCAGTGTCAGGAGTCAGAAGACTATGGAACCAAGATGAGTGAAAGTGTTTAGAAGTTCTCTCAGTAATGGACTTTAATTAAAATTAAATTAAGGTAAATTTAAATATGTTTATATATAAAATAATAAAAATTATAGATATTTATTAGTAATCATTGATAATTTCACGAAGTATATTAAAATTTACCCAACTAAAAGAGCAAACTTAACAGGTGCAATAAATTCACTGAAAGCATTTTTTGAAGAAATGGGAAAACCAAAAAAGTGTTTAAGTGATAATGCTACTTGTTTTGCTTCATTTAAATGGGAATTCTTTTTAAAAAAGCATAATGTGACAAGAGTGCTTACTTCAATCAGACACCCACAATCAAACAATTCAGAACGAGTAAATCAAGATATTTTGAAATACCTCAGACTGCTCATAAAGGAAGACCATACAATGTGGTTAAAGCAAATTGATAAAATAGAAAATACAATTAATAGTTTATACCACACTACCACAAATATTACCCCGATCCAAGCTTTTTTTGGAATAGAACCATTGCGTTTTTGGACAGTGTACATAGGTGATAATCCTAATAAATCAAGATGGAATGATCAAGAGGAAATAAATAAATTTGTATATGAAAATTTAAACAGGATAGGAAACAGCAATAAAAATAAATTTAATAAGGACAAAAAATTTGTTGATTTCAAATTAAACGATAAAGTTCTGATAAGAGCTCTAAGAATCCCAAAAGCAGGAATGAAAAATACTAAACTTTTACCTATTTTTGAAGGTCCATACAAAATTATTAATCAAATTGGAGAATATACTTTCATAATAGCAGATGATAAAGAAAATCTCCGTGGAATGTTTCATGCTTCATTATTAAAACCATATTATAAACCCAACGATTGTTAGTACTGTCACCAAAGAAATAATAATTCTTATATTATGTACAAGAAATTTGTAAAAATATTATAATATTAAATACTTAATATTGTATAAAAAGATTTTAGATGTTTAGAAAGTAAACATGGATAAAATTTGTATTTAGTAGATAATTCTTTGTCGTTAAGTAGTATTTAAGTTTATCATAAAATCTTTGTTTGTAGCCCATATAGAAGTAAACATTGTATATAAAATTTAGATTTTAAGGATTTGTTTAGCGTTCGGGATTAATAATTGTTTTGTTATATTTTAATTATTTAGGTATTATGATTTTTCATTGTTAATTCATTAGATTTAGAAATTTAATACAAATTGTATAAGCTATAATATAGAACAAGTAGAAAAAATTTCTACGCAAAAGCTCAAAATTTTTTAAATTGGAGAGAACCCGAATGTTGAGATATTTTTAAACTGAAAATTATATAGGACAAGGGATGAAAGTGTAAGGGTCTAAACCAGGTAGGAACCCTTGGATTAGGGACACCGGAGGTACCTGCAAGGTTCAGCCCTTGAGGCAGGTAAAGGAAGGCAGTTGGTTTTAGGACAGGGAAGGAAGAAGACAGAGTCAGTTGTTTATGGACCTTAGAGCAACCAGTGTCAGGAGTCAGAAGACTATGGAACCAAGATGAGTGAAAGTGTTTAGAAGTTCTCTCAGTAATGGACTTTAATTAAAATTAAATTAAGGTAAATTTAAATATGTTTATATATAAAATAATAAATATAAAAAGTATGCACAAAACATTGTTTAAAAATTTCCAGTCATAATTCAAAAGAATATTGACAGAACCCTAATAATGAGTTAAAGTCAGTTAATTATTGACATATAATTTTATTAAAAATATATGATTTAAGAAAATCATTACAGTATATATAAATTTTTTTTTAAAAACTTAATTGTTATGTATAGTTAATGCTAACTTTTATTTCCTTACAATTTTATCTATGTTCATTCATCAACTATATCCACTTATCTTTAATCGTAATATCTTTTTTTTATCATTATAAAAACAATATTTAATCTATTTATTTCAATTTTTTTATCTTGTTTTCAAACTTATTTCTTTAAATTTTTATTTACCTGTAAATTATTATTTCTATTTCTCCATATGGTTCATAAATTCTACTTTAGGTTACATTGTTATAAAATCAATATTCAAATAACGTTATAAATTAATCATCCTTTCAGGTATGTTTACCTTTCCTTTCATTGTTAACTATTTATTATTTTGTATCTTATTGAAATATATCTTTTCAGAACAAGAATAATAATTCTCGTTATTGAATAACCTACTTACAAATTAATTTACAATCTTATTGAAAAAAAAAAGGGATCATGAACAAAGATGATGCCAGATTATTTGTACTTGTATTTCTGACTGAAACGGAGTTTCTAATAGTTGGATTATCAGAGGACAAGGAACTGTGGTACAAGTTGCCGGATGAGTACCAAAATTTGAAGGAACATAAGGTATTGTATAATAAACCAACTATTTTTAGAGCTGTTGCTGCAATAAAACCCATAAGAGGTTTTCGTAGGATAGGAATAAAGATTGATGAGGATTTAAAAAAGGAATATTTTGATGAGGATGATAACTTTTGTTATAAGGTAATCCTCTTAGAGGAAATTTCTGAATGTTTTTCTGCTGGTACTACGCCAGTTTTTCAAAAGTCTGAGGAGGAAATATTTTTAATAAAAAGAGTAAAAGATCTGGAAGCTAAGTTAAGTTTAAATGAGGAAGTGAAAATGCAAGACATCAAAAAAAAAATTTGTTTTAAACAAGTTTGAAAAAAATCAAAGCCCTACCAAATGGTTAGATATATTTCAAAGTGAGTGTTCTAGACATAAAGTAAACAACAAAATTAAAATTATCGAAGCTCTTAGGTTTTTTGTTGAGGACCCACCAAAGGATTGGTATGAGCCAAATTTAAAGAAAATTGGACTCATGAATTGGTCTGCTTGGAAAAACTCCTTCTTGACAGTATTTGTAGATAAATGATGGTCAAAAATTAGGAAAGCTTACACCTATAAATATTTGGGAGGATCACTAGTTGATTATGCTTTATCCAAGGAACGATTATGTCTAGAGGCTGAAAGTAATGGAATGGTTTGTTCAAGAATAAACATGATTGTTGTTGGCCTACCAATAGATGTGCAATATGAGCTCGATCGAGAAGAGGTTACCGATATGGAACGTCTGTTCACAGGGCTGAGAAAACATGATAATTTATTCTCTAAGAAAAAGAAATTCCAAACTTATAACCTAACAACCTCCAATGTTGATAAAATGCTAGATAATTCCAGAATTAAGTAAGTTGAACTACAGAAGAATAAAACCAGCGATACGTCAAACAGACCATGTTTCATGTGTGAATCTCTTGGATGGCCAAACCGTTTTCATCCCTCAAACGAATGCAGAAACAAAATCATGTATGTCACCAAATCGAAACAGGTAAATGCTCATGAAGGTTATCCCAATACACCTGAAGCAGCAGAAATGATGAACATAAATATCGATAGCAAATCTTTAAACTAAAAGGCCCAGAGAAGTTGAATCCTTTGATCAAAATAAGTATCCTAGTGGATAATTAGATGAAGATAAAGGCAATTTATGACAGTGGGAGCAATATAAGCCTAATAAGTCAAAAAGTTGTTAACCTTTTAAAATCAAGTCTCATACAGTATGACAGTGCTTATAAATTGATCAATGAAATCAACTTTAGTTCGGCCCGGGCAAACATTACCTTAAAAATCGGAAATTTGACAAACACTCTTAACACTTATATAATAAAAAACAATGATTTTTCATATGATTTACTGCTAGGTCTTGATGCCATTAGCAAGTTTAAGCTAATACAAGATGATAACTTAAATGTTTTGCAACATCTAGGAGATAAACAGGTTATAAAATTAGATAACATAAAGATGTTCCACAAATATTAAATTCAGATGGTTTAACAGATGATTCAAAGATGCAAAATTTAGATGATCTAAAGATGCCACATTTAGATGATTTAAAGATGTTAAATTTAGAAGCTTTAAAAGATTTTTCAATGAGGGCTGATTCAAATAATTTAGAAGACATTTCTAGAAAGTTCAATTCTGGTCATTTGGATAAGAATTTAAGTAAGATTAATTTAACGAATTGAGCTAACATTCAAGTAAATTAAGCTCATATCGAGGAAAAGAAAAAGAGGATGCAAATACCAGCATATTTTTGCTACTGATAAATGGTGCTACTGATAAATGCTATTGGGAAGAGTGAAGTCAAAAGAAGCAGAAATTAAATTAATAAGAGATGAATATGTCACATCCAGAGCATACAAATTTTCTATTCCAGACGAAGTAGAAATTAAATCGCAAGTTAAGCAGTTGTTGGAGTCGGATCTGATAGAAGAGTCCGATTCACCTTATGCATCACCGGTAACCCTAGCATATAAAAAAGATGATGGGCGTAAGTCTATACTATGTATAGATTTTCACAATTTAAACAAACTTGTAGTTCCAGAATACTTCCCCTTCCCAACGATCAATGATATAATAGATAAAATACCTAACTGCAAATATTTTACAGCAGTTGACGTAAACTCTGCTTTTTGGAGTATTCCGTTAAAAGAGACTGACCGAGAAAAGACATCTTTTATAACAAAATATGGAAAATTTATGTGGAAAGTTCTTCCTTTTGGGTACAAAAATGCTCCTGCTATTTTTCAGCGTATTCTGTCGAACACCGTTAAGAAGGAATAATTTAGATGAATTTTGCATAAATTATACTGATGACATTTTGATATTTTCAAAGACTTGGTCCGATCATATTGACCATCTTGATAGATTTCTAAAAGTCATCAGGAACGAAGGTTACAAACTAAAATTGGAGAAATGCAAATTTGCAGCAAATTCAGTCAAATATTTAGGTCATTTTATTCAAGAGAGCAAAGTATCACCTGCACAAGAAAATTTGACTGCAATAAAAAATCTTAAGAGGCCAACAGATAAATCAGGTGTACGCAGTATATTAGGTTCTATTATATATAAGGCTTTATTGACATATTTACAATTACATTTATAAAATCATTTAGTATAGATGTGCCGGTCTAAAGTCCTCTACATGATTAACATAGTTTTATACTTTGGTGAATAGTTTTACACTTTAAAGATTATCTGTGAACAGTGGGAAAAATAAGGAAAAAACCCACATAAAAAAAAAAAAAAAAAAAGAAAAAGTAAAGGAAGAAACAATAATTATATAATATAAAATAAAATAAGAATTAAATACAAAACAATAATAATAAATATAAATAATCAATATATAATAACCAGCATACATTATTGGTGGCTATATGTATACATAACATTTGAGTAATCTGTGGGGAGGTTTATGTTAAGAGTACATGTTTGGTTCTTTTGTGTGTGTATCTTTTGAGGGAATTTTCTGAATTTTTTTTTTTTTTTTTTTTTTTTATTTATTTTTTTTTTTTTTTTATTTTTTTTTTTGGAAAGTATGCTTTGGTTTGTTCGAAGACATGCTGTTTTAAAGGGAATAAGTTTAGATCGTGGAGCATGGTTGATATTTTAGTATAACGAGGATAATCATTGATGATCCTCATGCAAATGTTTTGAACCCTTTCCTCAAATTTATTATAGTTAGTGGCTTCACACCGGAGATCCAGTGCTTTGTGCATTGGATTACTAATTTGTATAGAATGAGTTTATTTTTAGGGCTCAATTTCGATTTTTTATTGAAGTAGGGGAACATTTTGTATAAAAGCTTTTTAGCTTTATCTGCTTTGTTGTTAATATGTTCAGTGTATGTTAATGATTTGTCCAGTGTTAAACCTAAGTAAGACCAAGGGATTTCTTCTGCGTTTAAATTGATATGTTGGTCTATGAGAGGTCTACGTTTTGTGAAGATGATTGCATCAGATTTGCTTGTATTCACTTTCAGTTTCCATCTCTGGCAATATTTATTGATTTTTTTTGTAACTTTCTTGCAACCGACTTACAATAGTGTTGATGCGGTAAGAAGCTGAGTATAGTGCAGTGTCATCTGCGTACAGGTATATTATCACATTAGGGTGTTTTGGAAAGTCTGATAGGAATAGGTTGAACAGAGTTGGGGATAGGCAGGAACCTTGTGGGAGACCGGCGGGAAGGGTAAGAACTTTGGAGGAGAAGGAGTTTATTTGTGTATAAAATTGTCTATTGGAGAGAAATGAATGAGTAAAATGAATTAAGTAAGGGGGAAACTGTATCGAATGCTTTTTCTAAGTCTAACAAGAGCATTCCTGTGTGTTTTTTCTCATTGAAGGATTTAGTAATGAAGTCAGTGAGACGTGCCAGTTGATCGATAGTGGAATGGTGCGGCATAAAGCCGAATTGTTCTTCTAAAATCAGTTTATGCTGTTTAATGTGATTTTGGATGCTGTTTAAGAGTAATCGTTCTACAATTTTTGATATAATATTTAACAAACTTATAGGCCCATAATTTGAGGCATCTTTAGGATCTTTGTTTGGTTTCAGTATCGCTATTGTTTTTGAAGTTTTCCATGCGCTAGGGAAGTAATGGTACGTAAGTATTAAATTAAATATTATGGTTAAATGAAAAATGGCTTTTTTGGCTTAGTTTTTTTATAATTATTGTGGGAATACCGTCGTCACCTGAGACTTTTTTGGTTTCTAAATTTCTAATGATTTTGCCAGTCTCTTTCGGAGAGATAAAAGAAAAATTACCATCAAAAGGAACATTTAAATAATCACGTACTGATTTTGTGATTTTTCTATTATGGTGGTTTGAGCCAAATTTTGAAGTAGTAAGACGGCAAGAGTAAAAGTGTGTGGCTAGAAGGTCGGCTTTACCCTTATTTAAGTAGGCGTAATTGTTATTTTGTTTTAGTGGAGGAATTTTAGAGGAAGGATTAGTGAAAATTCTATGTATTTTCCAGATTTTGTTGTCACCTGGTGTAAAGGAATTTAAAGTGTTTGTCCAGTTTTCGTTTTTCCAACCATTTAGACAGGATCGAACATAATTATTAAATTTATAGAATATTGTCTTTGATGTAGGGCATTTATTGCGTTGATATTTTTTCCTAAGTCTGTTTTTAATCTTAATGAGTGCTATTAATGAGGGGTATATTATAACGACAGAGAGAAGGTAGCGAATGTTGCGGGATGGATGCTGACATAGAGTGTTTAATATGCATATTTAGTTTATTAATGTGATAGTCAATATCTTGGGGGTTGTTGATTATTGGATTAATACTAATTTGTAAGTCTAATATTTGTCGAAATTTTGGCCAGTCTGCCTGGAAAGCGGAATTTTTAGTTTTGGCTTTAATGTCTAGAGTTGACCCTATACGAAAAATCACAGGGTTGTGGTCTGAGTTAAGACAACGTAAGGCGATGAGGGAAGATAAATTATATACATTTTTTGTAAGAGCTAAGTCAATTATACTGGGTTTGAAATTTTTTTGAGAAGGTATGTGGGTTAGTTTAAAGGGGCTGTGTAGTTGAATTTGATTATTTGCAACATAGTTTAATTATAATTTTCCGTTTTTATTTGTATTATGACAATTCCATTGTATGTGTTTCGAATTTAGATCACCAAGGATTATTACATGTTTGTTTAAACAAAATAGTTTAGACATGTCATCGATATTTATATTATTAGGCGGAATATAGACAGAAATAATTGTAGTTTTTTAATTGTTAATTAGTGTATTGATAGAGACTGCTTCAGTGAATGTTAATTCGGGAACGTACTGATAATGGTTTTGGACATTGGAACGAACTAATATCAAAACGCTGCCGCCAGCTCTATTACGGTCGTTTCTATAAACTTCATAACCCAGAACCATGAATCAGTCTTCTTTAGAAAGTCTGGTTTCACACACTGAGATAATATGAGGCTGATTTTGCTGTAAAAATAATTTAAATTCAACATTGTTACCTCGAATCATTTGGGCATTCCAAAACATGAATGAATTTAATTTCTTCATTATTATTTACCTTTCATAGTGGGTAAATGTGTGATTAATAATGAAAAATATGAGGGTGATAAATAATAATAAAATAATTGTAGAAACAAGAGGACATATATGTATTTGTTTGGTATTTATGTTTATAGTAAGCGGGATCTGTAATCTGTTTGTTTTGCTCGAGATATACCCCAGTGGCTCTTTAATGTTTGTAAGATGAAGGTCATGAGAGTTTGCGGAGTGAAAATATAATTTTTGAAGTACGAGTATGTAGCTGTAGTGAATCGACAAAATATTATTGTGAGTGTGCATAGTGAAGGAGGTATTAAGGAAGACGAAGTTCGTAAGTAGTTTGAAAACAGTAGTGTTTGTAACATATTTGAACGTGTAATGATTATCTATATTAGTAATAGTTAAAATTTTCATTAATCAATAAAAGACAGAAAACTTCTATTAAAATAAATACTTTTGACATGCCGTCTTCAGCATTTTTCAATTGAAACATCATATTTTTAAAATTAGCTATAATTTTACCAATATTAAATGAACTAAAAAGATTTTTAATTTCTTTGAAACAATCAGAAAACGATGTCTCTTCTTTATGCTCACCTTTCAGATTGAAGGTCTTTTGAGGCCAGTGAGATTTCGTAGCTGGGGGGAGTGATGGTAATGCTTTGTCTGTTGCTTTAAAAGTTTTCCGTGATGCTGCTTTTATTGTTGGGTTTTTCTTACTTAATTGTAATTCTAGGTTTCTAGCGTATTTGATGCAGTTAGGTGAATTTGGAAAATGTTCCTCAGAGCAGTTACAACATTTAGGTTTGAAGCCATCTACTAAGGGGTTTGGGCTGTCTTTTGATAGATGATTTTGTGAACATTTTAGACATTTTGGTTTTTTGAAACAATTTCGAGCAACGTGGTTGAATTCCTGACATATGTAGCATTGTCTAATTTTTTTATTTGAACGGTATTTTTCCCATTTAATCACTAAGTCACAGCAGTAGTTTATATTATTGCAACAACTGCAAGTGGAAGTTTTAGTGGCCCAGTTTCAGTTTTTCTCTTCCATTTGGTATATTTTATGTATTTCTAGCCCTTGATTGCTTAAATTTTCAGTGACCTCGTCTATAGAGAATTCCGGTGGTATTCCTTTTAGCACCACTTTTGGTATAATTTCATTTTTAGGCGTGTAGGAGTGATATTTTGTTCTTTAAACACATTTTTGATAAAAGAAAAATCCTGATTGTTATGAGCATATGTAATTGTTTTGTTGCCATTGTATTTCACATTGATGTCTTTCACTCGGTGTCTAAATGAGTCTATAATTCCTTTAATATTGTTGAAGGTGCTGTTTATTACGATTGGGAGATAATGGTTTTTTAGTTTACCTTTAGGATTTGTGGCTGCAGATATTTCGGAAACTTCATCTTCATCCATATCCGAGAAGATTTCATAGCTGTTTCACACATCTATGTAATATTGTAGTAAATCATCTCTTTTTCTTTTTGTGTTTGTAGAAGTTCCTGGAGGTTCTTCCATGATATTTAAGGGCCCCCCTCCTAGGGCCTTGATGAGGGATTAATAAACTTCGTAGAGTTAATAAGAAAGAAGAAACTGAAGTTAAACGAAAATAAATAAATGACTGGAAAAAATAAAACTTACAGAGATGTAACAGTTAAACTTTGATCAACACTCACAAGGGGAGGACACACTCAGTCTCTCACGGATCTTGTTGGCAATTTTTTTGGAGGTTCCTGGTCAAAAAATATTAGACACGTATTTTGCCGTTCCGACCAATGGGCCCTAGAAGCCGAGAAAAAAAAAAATAAAATAGCATTAAACTAATTTATTTTTTATCTCGAGTTTAAAAAATGATATCGACATGATTCTTGCACCAAGATTTTCAGTTTTGATTGCGAATTAAAGGAAAAATACAGTCGCTCCATAGATTTTGGTTTAGGTTAATTAAATTCTAAAAAAATGATTAGTTTTTTTTCAAGCAAACTACCTCTATAGATTTTTTCACACAAAAATTGAGGTCAGATTCTAATTCAGCACCCTCAAAAACATTAAAAAACGGTTATTCAACAAAATCAAAAAATATCATTTTTTTCACCCTCTTCCAGAAAAATGAAATTTTAAAACCGATTATTGGTTACATACCTTTAAATCGTCATTACTTTGTCATGCAATTCACTGGTTGGTATCGCTGGAAAGAGGAGGGTCTCAGCTTTCTTTTGATGTATATAAATGTAAAATTCGATGAACAAAAACCTATTAAAAAAAATTGGAAAATCCGAAAAACATTTTGATTTTTAACTTGAGTTTGAAACCAGATAGGATGATGAAACCAAATACATTTCAAGCGTATTACCACCCTATATTTTATCATGGTGTCTACCAATTTCAGCTATCGAAATTCCCGACATATTCCCGACTATTTCAAGAAATTCCCGACTTTTTCAAAAATATTTCTAGAAATTCTAGCCAATTTAATATTTTAATGCTGTTTCAATAATGATCTAAATAAACAAATCAATCTATGCATACTTAACATAACACAGTTAAAAAATATTTAAAAAAACAATTTTTTTTATATTTCACATTACTCTAGATAAATTTCAAGAAACACATCAATGTCGAGTATTGCCATGCGGTTTGAAAATAGTTACGAGGTTACACGGGGTTGTCGGATAAAACTACTTCATAATATTTATTTCCGATCAGATAATTCTTTTTTTTTTCCATCCGAAAGCTGGTTAAAATTACTATGAGACCTCATCTATGAAATTTTGATCAAGTCCCATGATGTACTCACTCCATCACGCTGAGAGTTCCAAACTCTTGTGAAATCCACTTTTTTTCAGTATATTTCTTGCTATAACTCCGAAACTATTTACGAGAAATGGGTGTTTTACGGAACTTGATCAAAATTTCATAAATAGATCGGATAGTAAATTTAACCAGCGTTTGAACGAAAAAAATTAATTTTTAATTGGACAAACAGTTTCGGAGTTGGAGTAAAAAAAAAAAAAAATACAGGAAAACGTGTTTTCGCGGAGTAGTGTGACTTATCGCAAGTTAGCCAATCTCTTCAATCTTTTCCTTCCCTACAGCTTTAAAACTATTGATTTGAGAAAAAAAAATTCATAGGATCAATTTTTTTTCCAAATGTAATACACCTATCAGATGATTGGTTTTAATAATATAAAGAACACAAAATGTACCATAAATAACGGATTCCGAATTATTTGATCAAACAGCTGTGAACTTACGATTTTCAACCCTTTCCCCTCTCCCCCATGCGATAACCTGAGATATACGACATATATATAAATATAAATATAAATATATATATATATATATATATATATATATATATATATATATATATATATATATATATATATATATATATAATATAATCTTTGTTCAAGCTAGTGTGTAGGTATATAAAACAATGTTCAATAATGACTTAATTCCCTATCGTAATTATGCTATCTTTTTTTTTTCATCAATAAATTATTTAACAATAACAAAAATAAATAAATTTTGATTGTTTGATAAATATAACATAAAAAGACAGAACAGTATTTTCCCCCAGAACCCACTTAAATTATAGCAAATCTAGTTTACTTTAAAAGGATGTAGAGTGACTACACCTATCAGACGCTTCCTTAACTGACATATTGAGCAAAAACTGAAAAAAATTCTGAAAATTTTAGCATTAACAAAGACTTTTTCCCGACTTTCGCAAATTTTCTGTAAATTCCCGACTTATTCCCGAATTTTTCCCGACCATACGAAATTCCCGACATATTCCCGAATTTCCCGAAATTCCCGACTAGTAGACACCCTGTTTGTGTAAAAAAATAAAGTTGATACGTAAAACCGTCTAAGCGTAATTCACGTTTTTATCAATTTAAACAAAAGTTGCCTACCATTTGGTCAGGCAAACTTTGAAGCTTACAAACTTTTATTTTTCTATTTGGAGGAAATTTCGAATCCGATATCGGTTCTTGTGAAAAAATTATATTGAATATACTTCACTTGAAAAATTTTAGCTTTTACACTGTATATATGTAAATATATATATTATTTTTTTTTTTTTTTTTTTTTTTTTTTTTTTTTTTATTGATATCTATATATATACATACGTTTCCTGAGTTTTGAGGGTGTTGAGATGGAATTCTAGGGCTAAAAGAATTTTCTATCACATTTTACAGTGTAAAAGCTAAAATTTTTCAAGTGAAGTATATTCAATATAATTTTTTTTTCACAAGAACCGATATCGGATTCGAATTCAGCATTCAAGAGAACCCTTAAATACGAAATTTCATCCAAATAGAAAAATAAAAGTTTGTAAGCTTCAAGGTTTGCCTGACCAAATGGTTGGCAACTTTTGTTTAAATTGATAAAAACGTGAATTACGCTTAGACGGTTTTACGTATCAACTTTATTTTTTTACACAAAATATAGGGTGGTAATACGCTTGAAATGTATTTGGTTTCATCATCCTATCTGGTTTCAAACTCAAGTTAAAAATCAAAATGTTTTTCGGATTTTCCAATTTTTTTTAATAGGTTTTTGTTCATCGAATTTTACATTATATACATCAAAAGAAAGCTGAGACCCTCCTCTTTCCAGCGATACCAACCAGTGAATTGCATGACAAAGTAGTAATGACGATTTAAAGGTATGTAACCAATAATCGGTTTTAAAATTTCATTTTTCTGGAAGAGGATGAAAAAAAATGATATTTTTTTGATTTTGTTGAATAACCGTTTTTTAATGTTTTTGAGGGTGCTGAATTAGAATCTGACCTCAATTTTTGTGTGAAAAAATCTATAGAGGTAGTTTGCTTGAAAAACTAATCATTTTTTTAGAATTTAATTAACCTAAACCAAAATCTATGGAGCGACTGTATTTTTCCTTTAATTCGCAATCAAAACTGAAAATCTTGGTGCAAGAATCATGTCGATATCATTTTTTAAACTCGAGATAAAAAATAAATTAGTTTAATGCTATTTTATTTTTTTTCTCGGCTTCCAGGGCCCATTGGTCGGAACGGCAAAATACGTGTCTAATATTTTTTGACCAGGAACCTCCAAAAAAATTGCCAACAAGATCCGTGAGAGACTGAGTGTGTCCTCCCCTTGTCAGTACGCTACGGCTGCTACAGTGAGACTGAGGTTCTATTAATTTTTATTTAAAATATATTGAAAACAGTGCGGAAAAATTTGAGCTCTTGCACCGGCTATTAAGGAAGAATGTTGGATTTCAGTGGTCAGATGACTGCGAAAAGAGTTTCAAATTAATTAAAGATTATTTGTGTTCTACCCCAATACTATCTATATATGACTTGAATAAGGATGTGTATATTGAAACTGATGCTAGCTATAAAGGCATTGGGGCTTGTTTGAAACAGCCTCAAGTTGATGGAATATTACATCCTGTAGCGTATTTTTCTAGAAAGCAATCGGCAAGAGAAAAAAAAATGGATATAATTCATCTCAGGTTATTAGATTCCATAAAATATTGGCAGTACTATCTTATTGGTAGACCATTTTATGTATGTAGTGATCATAAACCACTGGAAAATTTAAAGACGAAGGCTCGGACAGATGAAACATTGGGTGAATTGGTGCATTACTCTCTCAATTCAATTATAAGATCATTTACAAAAAAGGCAAAGACAATATTTTAGCTGATTTATTACCCAGACAGCCAGTGCTAGAATATTTAGAGAACGAGGACGCTATTCAGGTAGTAAATTTAATAGAACTACAAGAGATTATACTGGACCAACAAAATAATGTTGACGAACTAACTTCGGCGAAGAACACTGAAATACGTTGTGACATTACTTACAAAAAAAATAGGAGATAGATCCAGAATATTTGTATCGGTTCCATTTGGTTTCAAATTAATCAGCAAAGTACATGAATACTACGGTCATATTGGGGTAGCACAATTAAGAGAAAAAATTAGACCTTTTTATTACTTTAAGAATTTAGACAAACTAATAAGTGATTTCTGCAAAAGGTGTTCGATTTGCAGGGAAAACAACCCGCAGGAGCAGGGTAATTGGACTCATGTCACAACTGGGTCCTGCTACTGCACCATTTGAAATAATGTCTATTGATTCTGTTGGAGGCTTTGCAGGTAACCGAACCTCTAAGAATTACATGCATATTTTGGTGGACCACTTCAGCAGATATGCTTGGATTCTGACAACGAAAGGGCAGTGTTCAAAAGACATTTTAAACCTAATTACTCCTATTGCTAAAATTAAGAAAATCAAGTTAATTTTGGCGGATCATTACACTGGTATAAACTCAAGAGCTCTTAAAACGTATCTTAAAAAAAAAGGAATTCAGTTAGTGTTTACCTGTATTGATTGCCCAAGTTTGAATGGTCTTAATGAGCGTTTGAATCAGACTCTTGTCAACAGAATAAGATGCAAAATCAATGGAGGGGATAAACGTGCTTGGTCCACCATAGCAGACGAACGTGTTAAGGATTATAATCGGACAATTCATAGTTCAACAAAATTTGAACCAGCGTACCTCCTTTATGGACAACAATCAACTATTTACCCAGTCGACCCAGAATTTAGCAATAATTTGACAGAAGATAGAAAGAGAGCTTTTATAAATTCTAGCCGCAGTTTTGAAATTAACAAGAAAAGGATTGACAAAAATCGTGTTTCTTACAAATTCCAAGTTGGTGATCCAACCTAATAGGAAGAAAACCGACAGAGTGTGAATAAGACCTTTTCAAATTATAAGGAAAATTTCTTCATCATTTTACGAAGTCGGTTATGGAAAAAGGAAGAAAGAAGCTAATTTTTTTCACAGTAGTAAGCTGTCACTTTATTCTTCCGAAAAAGCTTATTATTTCTATTTCTCCATATGGCTCATAAATTCTATTTTAGGTTACATTGTTATAAAAACAATATTCAAATAACGTTGTAAATTAATTATCCTTTCAGGTATGTTTACCTTTCCTTTCATTGTTATTTATTTATTATTTTGTCTATTCTGTATCTTATTGAAATATATCCTTTCAGAACAAGGATAATGATTCTTGTTATTGAATAACCTAGTTACATACAGTTATTTCTTATATATCTTTCTGTTTTTTTACTTCTATCCCTGAATAAACTTAATACATGACTATCCGCCCCACTCTTAAAAATTAATGAGATAAAAGTTTTTACCTTCATCTGGAACAAGCATCTCGCCTTCTTGATTCAAATGAACCAGCCCAACTGCCAAAAACAAAAAATTATGATTTTAAAATGGGAAGACCTTATTAAATATATCAGAAATCTAATATGAGATTCTACAGTATTGTAGATACAATATATTCCTATTATTAATATAAAAAGATTTTGTCATAGCCTGAAGTTTATGGAAGAACAGCCTGTGCTCTTTGTTGGCTAGGACAGAGTAACAAGGAAAGGCATTGTCCACACTAAAGCCCCCTACACATGAGGACAATACTAGCGCCCAGTAGGAGACAATATTGGCTGCCAGTAATAGTCCCTCTAATGTCCCTGTGTGCAGGGCTACTTCCCCTTCAATGTCCAGTATTGTCCAATAAGTCACTGGCCACAGTAGAGTGCTACGTTTGGTGGATGGGTGAACTTGATGGGTGAATTTTCACATTCACTACCCTACTTAATGTGCTGAGTTCAAGATGTGTTCAAATCCGAAGGGGAAAAAAAAACCCATTTCCATATAGTTTAATCCAGATAAAATACTTTCTTTTTTAGACTGTTAAGTAAATTACAAAATTTTATGAAATGTTTCACTAAACGACAAGAGCAAAAGGGAGTGTGAAATAATAAAACTATAGGATGAGTTGAGAGAAATAGAACTCACATGTTCAATTAAATTAAATAGTTTGTTGAATTGCCTCACACACATTCTCATAATTTTCTTGTATTCCAGATGTTCCTCGGCAAGTACCTGAAATATTGTAGGAAAAGCTACCAGCACAACCTATTTTACACAATTATTTCTTGAAGCTCTTCACTTAAACAAATACAATATCACTAACAGATTCATTTACTGCTTCCTCATATTCTTCATCAACCTCTCTCATGTTCTCACACATCCTCTGCATGATCACGATACCACCCACCTCTAAACCAAAACTAACACTGGCTGCCACTTCAATCTGCCAGTACTGGCCACCTAACTCATTTGATTTTGCATGCCAGTTGACGTGCTAGTGATGAAGTATGCATGTGTGAACAAATGCTACAGTTACTGGCATGCCAGGACGTTTTGAGTAGTATTTTGCATCTATTTCTGTGTGCTTATTTCATTCTTTATTCTGTTTTACTTACATTATAATGTAATTTTTTAGTAAATAAAAAAAAGAGATATATGCTTCATTGATACATAACATAGTGCTGCCCAACTTTATTGGGTTGCTATAAACACTCTAAGCATACTCATCTATCCAATTAAAGACAACAATATAATTTATAACTTAGTTATAGTTCTATAATATAATACTTAATACTACCTAATACTAGACAAACTAATAAAAATTTTTTTTCTCTCTCTCTTCCCTTCCTCTTAATTTTTTTTTATTTAAAAAAAAAAAAAATTCTTTCATCAATTTTAATAATCCTTTGGTGCAGCAGCTACTTCACTAAAAAACGTTGGAACAAACTGAGAAATCGTAGATTTCCCACTGTAAACAATACCTACAGAGATTTAAATGAATCACCGGTTGCTAAAAATCGTACAGTTATTTCCAATTTAGTTTTGGCTGGGATTGAATTTTAAAAGTGGGTATTATTTCTTTTAATTTTTACAAACAATTCTTCAAATTTTTCAGGAAGCGACCTTAAATGGTTTCTATATCTTCTTGTCTCGTTTTTCTAAGCAAACAACTACTTGCTCCATAGTTTTTCCGCCTGCTAATCCAATCTTTCACCCAAAGGTTTTTCTTTGATTCGGGTTGCATTAATTTATTTATCAACATATTCTGTTGCAAGAAACAAAATTATGTTATTCAATTCACTTCAAATTGCTTTCCATAATTGGCCCGAATTGTAATGTTATTGAAAAAGAATTTATAATGTTAAAAACAAATCTCTTGTAAGCTAGGCACACAGTGTTCACTCTCTAAACAAGAATACTGGCAAAAAGGAACTAGCATGTGTATCCACGCTTGCTTCTTGGCATGACAGGATCTGGCACGTCTGCTCCCCATGCTATCTGCTTGCTTGCCAATAACTAGCAAACGTATGTTCAGTGTGCCAGTGGCGTAACTAGCATGTGAGTTACTCTCCCAATATAAAAGGACAAGCCATTTTTCATTTGTGATCACTAACCACGAAAACTACTAAACCAATCTGTACCCAATTTTAACCATATCATCTTCATAGTCCCAGGAAGGCTTAGCAATAATAAAATCTACTGATATTAAATTAAGCTGTTATTAAAAAAGTGATAATATGTGGATAACAGTGAAGTTTGAAAATTGACTGCTAGGTGACAAGCATCATTCAAGAAGAGAGGTTATAAAGTAATGCAGTTATTGAGTTTGAAATTGATAATAAAGTTTACTTCTCTCCAATTAAATTATTAGAAATGATTTAGACCCCATCTGGAATATAAAAAGGGGAAAACATAAATAGGGGCAATGGTGTTTTTTATCAATTTTGTTTGTGGCTCATATTAAAATTTAATAAGATAAAAGTTTGTTACCTTCATCTGAGACAAGCATCTCGCCTTCTTGTTTTATATGATCTAGCTGACCTGTCAACAAGTAAAGAATTAAATATAGACTTTGACAGGGAATTATATATATTTCATTAAATACATTATAAATTTAATAAGAAAATCTAAAATTAAAAACTTCAGGCACTAAAACAGTTACATTTCAATACATAGTGTCTGAGGTCTACAATGTCTAAATCAAACAAAATGACTGAGATTATTAATAAAGAAAGGTGAGGTCCTGGGAAGGATTGTTGTTTTCAGTAACAAGATCACAAAGTTAGAAATAACAAGGCTATTATCTTGATATAGTTCTATAAAAGTGTGAACCTTAGCCAAAAATGTTAAAGAGATTTTTTTTTTTATTTTGAAAATAAAGTATTTTATAGGACATTTCATGCAAAGATAGATGACTAAACTGAGGCATTGAAGCAACACAATACAGAATTAAAGGGCACTAATTTGCAACACACAGTTCGGGTAAAAGTATCATGATTGTTAAAATGTAAGTTGTTAAATCTAATAAATAATGAACTAAAGCCTCATCCTCATCTATACGTAAAACTGCCAATTATTACTAATTTAATGCTCTACAATTTTGTTCTAAGAAACGATCGTCGAAGACACTAGAAGCAAATTTTTGACAAAAAGTGAGGTAAAAAATTTTATTTTTAATAACGTATATCTCTAAAACCGTAGGAAATTCGACAAATATGTATTGTAATATTTTGGTGTTACAAACTATCAAATTCAAATTTGGCGGAAAAAAGTATCTTATGTTACAGAAGGCACATAAAGACAGCATCTATCCGGAATAAAATAGGTCAAAAACCGCTAGAAGCAGCGGTTTTACAGAACCTAGTCATCAGCAGTTAGAGCAGGACAGTGTAAGTCAGTGCTCAGTTGGCTTTAGACTTGGTGGAGTTCAAATGCAGTATGGTTGATCAGGACCTGAGGCTGAAAGCTGTATACAAAATTCATCAGAAGGTTCAAGCCTGACTTCAATTAAAAGTATTCAAACAAAGATAAAGAAGAGGAAAAGAATGAAAACATCAGTTAAGTTCTTTATACATGAAGAAATGGAAATAGGATAAACTTTCTTTTTGAAGGATAAATAAATTTATGGTAAATAATAATATAATGAAACTGTAAAAAAGTTTAATAGAAAATAAATGTTAGTCATAACTTACAATACAAAATGCTTTTAATCAAATATCCGAATATATAATTAACAAGAACCTTCCCTCATATAGATAATTTTGCAAGTTAATTATTACAGTAGTAAATGATTGTATATTGCGCCCAAAAGGGAGAAATAAGTTTTAAAAAAAAAATTAAGTTAAAAATTTTAAAATTACATTTTTTAATAGATAAAAATCATAACAGTATAACAATTTTATAGGAAATTTAATTAGCTTTAATTTTGATCTGTAGCATATTTTCCTATATTCCACTGTTTTCAAGATATAATCGAAAAACCCCAAAAATGGGACCTTCTCAGCTCCCCCTCACTGTTAGCTCACCCACCGTTGGCGGAGACTTTTAGTATGTTTACCTTTTAACTACTCCTAACAAAGCCTTGAGGTAAAAAATAATCGCATATTTCTTGCACTCTACATCTACATCCCTCATTGACTGGACTATAAGCATTTTTATATGTTTATATTAGATAGATCATAGTCCTAATAGAGATAGGTCTGAAAACGAAAACAGTAATTGATGTTGCTGTCGTTGTTTGGGTCAGAGTATAGATGGATTTCTTCTAGCATAGAAGACAGATGACAGAAGCCATGACACTAAAAAAAAAAGTGGATTAAATATGACTTATTTCTAGAGCCTAACCCCTGCCCCTCCTTCTTCAACAGGTATCCCTCTATCCCTCTCCAACTCTCCAAAATCATTGGAGGTTTATTTATCAATACATGAAGACCACAATCCATGTTACTTAATATCAAGTGGAATCTGTCTTAACATAAATAACTGATTATGATAGAGATGGTGAGATGAAATACCTTGTACTCTCACTAATCCGAGCCATTCTGTAATTATTTTTAAAAACATCAACTCCTTTAATTTCAAATAAAATCAAGCTACGAATATCTGGAAGCATATTTATTTTCTCAATTTCTTTAGTCAGTTGATAATAATTAATTATTTCATTAAAATAAATTTTCAATGTTTTCTTTTTTCAATACATTGCATAGTTTAAGATATTCAAAAAAAAGTTATGAGTTTTAACAAAATACAAACAGATGGCTTAAAAAAATTATGTATTATTCTCATTAAGAAATATACATTTCCTTGAACCTCTATATTACTCAATAAAATAAATCAAACACAGTTGTTTTAAAGTTGATTTGCTGTTATTGATTTTGTATAATTTTTTATTTTTTACCTTCACACTGCAGCCTGAACTATAGGCTTCTGCAGGCCGTTTTTTTAAATTAAACTCAAATAAGGAAGAGGTCTACTTTATTAAATAAATATAAATGCTAGCCTACTATATTATATAAATGATACAATAAAGATAAAGAAGGCACATTATCAAAATGGCATTGATTAAATAAGAGAGAAAGTACTCATGTACAGGAATACACATCTTGTGCCCTCACGCAGTGCAGTAGTCCTCTGAGCCACATCAATATACGGGTTGGGCAATTAGTGAGCAGGAGGGTCATACGATATCGAACCCATTATTTTGTGAATCTCACTATTTACACTTATAACTTTATAGTATCAATCATAAACACCAATCCTTCAACAATTTTAAATCAAAATTAAATAGCAGATAATTTCAAAGAAATTTTCCTCACCATAATAAATATTTGATTCTTCCTCTTCTTTGATATCAGCTTCTTCTCCTTTGAGACCAGGTTCTTCCTCTTCTTCGTCCTCAATATCAGATACTTTTTCTTCTTTAATAGTGATCATGGGAACTGCAACAAATTCTAACAATTAGCTTTATGAAAAACAAAGAAAACCCAGCGATTTGATTATTTTAAATCCTACCTCAGCAATTTAGAGAAGCCTTTTTTTTTATATATCAATGAAATATGACAGCAACTAATGCCGAATAACAGGACCATAAAGAAAATTGAGAAGGTGGTATGGAGTCCAGTCAAAAGGTGAAAAAACAAAATTAGGTTATTGTAAAAAATATCTGTATTAGCGTGATAATACTTATTCCCAAATACTTAACCGTCAAGGTCTCGGGTTGGTGATATATCATCAGTGAATGATGGACTGGGTCACATTGAGGTCTAAATAAAGGGCCAATAGAAGCAGAGCAGACCCCTTTAGTATGGCCCCTATTCTTATTTTGAGTTTTTTAAAGTTGAGCAAATTAAGTAATATTATAAAATAAGGAATGATTTTTTTTTTTTTTTAAACTGCTATCGATACATGAGTTTATGAGTAAAGAACTTAAATCGATTTAACTAATAATTGATCTTTTATTTCTATATCAATACAAATATTGTATTCAAGTAAGCAGTTTAGCATTATTTCTTCAATAAAATTTCACGCATAGCAGTTATTTTGACCTGATTAAAATAGCAGTGATTAGATGTTTAAAGGATATATAAAAGTATAAGTAGACATCCAATTTTTAATTTTAATGTTTGAGCCAGTAATCGAGATGGACAAAGACTATTCAGAAACCCTTGCGAATAATGGACTACATTAATAGTGCATACAACTAAAGGCCCATGAATCAAATTTTTACAAACCATCAAAAAGCAAACGATCGACATTTTGATTAGGTAATAATTTTATGAATTCCATCTGGTTGGATTTTAATAAGGCTTTTTATTTATTCATTCAGTGTTATCAAAATTCCTCATCATCCTCTGAAATTAATTAACCTGACCTGTAGTAATTCGTAATTGTTCAATTCTTTCTGACATTCTTACCACTACTTGTTCTATTACTAAATTTTTGGAGTAAAAAAAAATGCAAATTACAGTGAAAGAAGTTGCCAAGGTGGTAGCAATTTTTAAAGACGGTCGCAGTTTCCGTTGTGCAGATCATTCTATCGGTACACCACAAACCACAGTATAAAGAGCAATATGAAGACTAATTCATATTCCAGGCATCGTGAGTTAGGACAACCGAGAGTGACATTGCTTTAAGACGAACAGTATTTGATTTTACATAGCCCCTTCACTGTGGTTAAGCTGGCTCAGGGGTCTTCATCAGAAAGAGGGAAAGAGGTATATCCACAAACTGTGAGGCAAAGGATGGTAGATCATGCCGTAAGAGCCAGGTAGAGATTATTTTTGAGGATGACATACTTTTGATGCCTGATACTGCAAGACCTCATGAGACGAGGTGTGTTAGGGAATACCTACAGGAAGTTAAAATTGAAGTTATGGACTAGCCTGCTTGGAGCCCTGTAAATATTATGATATTAATAAAGACTGTTTAATATACGGTAAAGCTATACGTAGAGATATAAAAATTTATCTTACAGAGACCACTGTACCTACAAATTCAAATTAGCAATTTTTTGCGCCTATTTTTCTTAATGGTTGTTCCCTGATATTTGGCTTTTCTTTCTTAATAACAAAGATTTGCTCCTATTGATGGATATTAACGAGCCTCCCTCTAACCTTCCCATCATCAAAAATGTTTTTATTATATCTTAATATATATATAAATTACGTGTCGCTGTATTGGGGCAGGCTGACGCCTAAACTATTGAACCGATTTTAATCAAATTTGCACACCGTGTGCAGTTTGATCCAACAAAAAAGATAGGATACCTTATATTTTAATTTATAGTCGCAATATTATTTGTATATTATCTGTTAGTTCAATAGGGTTCTAACATATGGCGGTATAAGGTTATACTATTATATAAAAGGACAAGCAATTTTTCGTTTGTATTCACTAACCGCCAAAAACTACTGAACCAATCTCTACCAAATTTTGACTACATCATCTTTATAGGATGGTTTAGCAATAGTAAAATCTAATGATTTTCAACTAATTCTTTATTTAAAAATAAATAATAAGTGGATAACAGTGAAGTTCAAAAATAGCGGCAATTGATGAAAGGTTAAAAGGTGCAGTGTAACATAGAGCTGGACATAATAAAATTTACTTATTTTCAATTAAACTGTTATAAAAACAGCTATATGGAGTGAAATATACCAAATTTTAACTACATCATGTTCATAGTTCTAGGTTTAGCAACAATAAAAATTTAAATGTACAATGTTGAGTGTTAGAAACGGGTTTTGCCACACTACCACATACTTTTATGGTTAGAAATTAAAGTCCAACCAGATCAAATCAATAAAATTATTTCTGTCGAATGAAAATTATTAAAAATCAAAATGCCGATCCTCATCTGTTTAATATCGTGTGTAAAAATATGAACTTTGAACCTTTAGTTGTAAGCACTGATAATGCAGTTTCTTAATAGTCTCTGTCCATCTGGATTACCAACTCATATATTAAAATTGAAAATTAGATGTCTAATTATGCTTTATGTTATCTTCAAACACCTAATCAATCTAAATTTAACCAAGTTAATAATGGCTGCTATGCGTGAAAATATCATCAAAAATATAATTTTCAATTGTTCACTTTAATACAAGATTTTTATCGATAAACAAAAAATTCAATTATTAGTTAAAATTATCTAAGATCTTCACTTGTGAAAGAGGGCGAAGCCTCGACGGGGGATGATGAAGTTATATATAAAAGGACAAGCCATTTCCGTTCGTGATCACTAACCACGAAAACTATAGAACTATTCTGTACCAAATATAACTACATCATCTTCATAGTTCAAGGAAGGTTTAGCAATAATAAAATTTATATATTTTCTATTAAATTACTGTCTAAAAAGCGATAAATATGTGGTGTGTAGTAAAGTGAGCGCCATTCAAGAGAGGTTACAATGATCCTGTGTTTAATATAGCTAGAAATTGATAATAAAATTACTAAATTAAATTAATTTGTCATCCAAAAAGCTATAAATATGTGGTGTGACGTGTGGATTCCAGTGAAATTTAAAAATCAAATATGTGGCAAGCGACAATAGCGTTTTAGTAAAACAAATGAACCTATCTGAACCAAATACCAAATTAAAAATTTTATGTCTAATGGTGCTTTTACGTAATCTTGAACCGCCTAATCAGTGCGATTATAACTAGATTAATAATTACTGCTATGCGTGAAAAAATCATTGAAGAAATAATGCTGAACCACATGCTAAAATACAAGAATCTTATCGATAAACAAATAAAACATTAATTTTTAGTTGAAATTATCTTTACTTATGAGGGCGGGCGAAGCCGCGACGGGGATGCTAGTTGTATTATAATTAGCATTACTAAATTATTTGCTACTTCTATTTCAAGACTAGTTTCATATGATAAACTTTCATTATCAGTTCTAAAAACTTACAAGGGGACGTTTGGAGTTGTAACTCACTGATTTGAATGCCGATTTTTGTGTGGGTAGTAGGGACCTATATTAGTGCAAAACTAGAGTTATAGCCAGCTTCCAATGGGCATTGGGAGCCGAGAAAAAAAATAAATATGAAAATCACATGTTATTTTTTTTTTCTCACCCCTCAGTCAAGATACTGAAATGATTTCTTCACGTTTTTCATGCATTTTGACATAAAAGTACTTCCATTATGCTCAAAACATGACCTGGCTTCAGTGTGCTCAAAAACTCCAAAAAAATGACAAAATTCCAATAGAATCCGCTGTAAATCAGTGGAAATTTTTTTAAATCCTTTTGAGGACGTTAACATTTTTGAAGTTGAGATTTTATCAACAACTTCTAATGGCATTTGCTGTTTATCAACCAATTAAAATAAGGTCATCACTAGAATCAACGTGCATTCTGCTTTCTATTTATGTATATAACACTGAGTTTACTCCAGATTTTAGTGGACAAAAACTAATTAGAAAAAAAATTCCGAGGTCAACTATAACAAGATATCTCAATGAGGAGAAATCCTGTGACCTCTAACTTAATATTGTATACCGTCTTTTATAGCGTCATCATTCTATACCTTAAGTGTTTTCATTATTGTTTAATTTTTGTTATTACTTACTTTAAACTTAACCCATTCATTGCGGCAATGCAAATGGTTTTTTTTTGTCTCAATTGGAAATTTTCTTTTCGTATGAATGCTGAAAGACGGGAGCATTAAATAATGCTCTCCGACCGGCGCCATAACTCACATAGCATTATATAATGCTCTCCGCGTTGAATGGGTTAAGAATTATGTCATAATTAATTACAATAAAACTTCTGATAACGATTTCTAATTGAATCTAGTGTATTTATTTTTACTTGCCATTCATTCACATTTAATCTGTTTCATTTAGCCCTGAAGAAGACCTGCCAAAACATCAGTACACTCAGATAGGTTATTATTTTTTACAATTATTTATTTTTGTTTCTCCACCTTTCAATTGCACCCAACATCAACTATCCTACAATCTAATGCTATATTTAGAGCGCCATGGTGTTTGAAAATCATGTTTTGCCGAATTTCATATCGTGATGAAGTTGTGGTAGGATATTTTGTAACAAATCATAGTAATTCTCATCATTCAATCTGTTGGGCAAACAATGATTTTTCAACACTATTCGACAGCAATACAAAGAAAGATGAATTAACTAACGATACTCCACATGGAACGGTACAAATGCCATCCCCTGTAAAAACAGACACATCTGCCCATAAAATACACCTCAAAAAGTAGTATTCTTCAACACAATCTGCATTCAGAACCTAACGGCAAAATTAAGATCTATTTTCATTATCATTGGATTTTAAAAATTACATTGAAAATCTAATGAAATAAATCCTAAATAATAAATAAATAAATGTAATAACATAAGATCCTCTGATCTGGTGTCGCTTTATTGGCAGTTTTCCTTTATTTTCTAATAAACAATATTTTTTTAAGGGAACACATTTCGATTAAGGGATTGTCAAAATGTTTTATTTAAACAAGTAACTGATTTATATGCCAAATGAGAACACCATGTTTTTTTTCGGTTTTAAAAGTAAATTTCTCCATGAAATTAAAACAGAATCATTATTTTTAACATATCATAAGCTGATTAAATTTGAAAGTTTTTGTGAGATTTGCAGTTTTGTGGATAGTTTTTTCGAAAAATGGTGAGCGTTGAAGTAATATAAGACATTGTAACTTCCCTAAATACGGTGAAGATCAAGCTGTTCTTTAGGTCCCAAATTTGTAAAATTCGAGATTACATGCTCTTATAGAAAATTTAATGCTGAATCCCAAAATCTGAAAAATGTTTTAACAAAGTGGAGATATCACAGCTTTCATTTCAAAGAATAATAACAAACCAACTTTTTCACTTTTATAACTGCCTTAAATAAATAACTTAATTTTATTTAATAATTTAAAATAAGATTTAAATGTATAAATAAAAATTAAAATTAATGGCCCTTATATGCCAAACCAAATATAAGTTAGATTATGAATTACTATAAGAGTAAAAACCAACTGACAATGAGCAAAATTCAAAGATTTAAAAATAACTTACTGCTGGCCATAGTTTCATCTTTTATTTCTTTTTTCACAGAAACACCAGAATTAACGATAGCTAAAAAAGAAAAAAATTAGCAAATATATAATTAATAACATAATTATAATACAAGGAAACTTAAAGATGTTTATCGACAAACATAACCTAAATAAAACAAACAACTAATATAATTGATAAGAATGAACATTTTTTATAAAAAATATACAGTTAAAAACAAATTTCTATGAAACAAAGAAAATTAAAATAAATTTTGTAATATAACTAAAAGAAACTATTAAAAATTCAGAATTTGTTTTATAAAAATCTATTCCTCATCAGAGAATGTAAAACCAACATTAAATTAAAACTTATATAATTACTAGCTGAAAGTACCCTGCTCTGCTACGGTTTAATATCATTAGGATTAAGGACAACTTAAATTAGTAAAAGTTAAGCTTAATGTTGATAATTTGAAAAACCTAAAGAATTCCATTCTTAGAATAATTTCAATAAGTAAATTTGACAATTTGCAAAACTTAATTTTATATTATTTTGATAGTCCTCCAGTGAAGCTTCGAGGCAGCACTACCATCTTAATCAGCTCTGATACCAGACTATCAGCTTTTCTTATGGCATCCTTCAAGTGAATATAGTCTCCACTTCTCATCATTTTTTGTTTTTTTCGAATAAAGTTTAGTGTTTCTGTTTCTATTTTTCCTAACATATCAAGCATAAATTGGTTGAGGAGATTACAAAAGTAAAGTAAATAAGGTTTTTCGCCTTCTTGCTCCATCAACATATAGGTGTAAAAAACAGCTGCAGACACAGTTTTCTTAAGTGGTGTATTGGTGTTTGGGTCACGCAGAGGGATGTTAATACTGTACCCATCTTCTCCATGGTAGAACATGAGACGACACTGAAGAGAATATGCTCGATAGAACTCACTAATTCTTATCAGTCGAGAATAATGTCTCGCTTTTAAACAACTGGCCAACAATCAAGCAGCCAACTTCGTTAGAGTATTTGTAACGTCCTCAGTGAGCATTTGAAGGCTTTTTGTCAGCACTGTTAACCACCTGGAAATCTTGTAGATCTTTGGGAACAGACTCAACAGCAGCTCTGAAGTCCTTGATATACTTGTTATGCCCATGAACAATTTTCTGGAGTTGGCCTCCCAATGCAGGCTTCACATTCTGAAAGTAACCACAGCAAATGTCTCTTTCATGGTTGTCATCACCAACAAAATTTATCTGAATAAAAGACGGCTGCTGTTGTATTCCAGGCATCAAACTCCCTATTCGGTGGCATACCTGTCCTCGCACCTTAAATGTTGGCATGAAATGTCCCTCTTTTATCCCTTTTGCTCCAAATGACGTCATTTGGAAACAACCGTTCTATTTCCAAATATTATTTAGAAAATGCTCAACCTCAGGATGTTCGTAAGTAAGGAGGTTGTGCAAGAGTTCAGCATATTCTTGAAATGGAGGAAGTTGGACTTTCCCGTTACTGCAGCACATGACAGGGCTCTTGTCCTTCCACTTTACAGCATAACACCAATTGCATGTTGATCGTTGTCCTATATCAACTGTTTTATCTTTTGGATATTCAGTTTTTGGGTTATACTTGTAACCTGAATGCTTCTTTCCTGTCCATGGCTGCAACCTTTCCATTGAATGTCTTTCATCGTGTTTTGTTACAGCTACACGTTTAACATAAGGATTATTTTCTGAGTATTTTTTTTTAAGACTTTCTATGGATTTCAGGATGGGTTATGTTATACTTCTATGTACTACAGCCCCTCTATGTATATTTGGGTTATCATCAGTATATGTGTGTACAGCATTTCTTTTAACTTCGGGTTGGCTCTCTTTATGTTTGTTAACCGCTTTTCTCCTAATGTTTTTCCAGCATAATTTTTCCTGTATTTCTTAATTACTTCCCTGTTAACCTCTACATGTGCTTGACTATATTTTTGCAGCTGATTTCCTTAGTTGTTTGTTGGGAACTGAATCTGCGAATCATTTCCTGCGTTATTCTCATCTGAACTGAGAACAAAGGTAGATTGTTGGTTCAAGGAATTAAATTTATAAAGGCTAGGTACAACGTGTTTAGATTCGAAAAATACAACATAGGCCTGGTTGAGAAAAGCCGATTTGAGAAGGGCCAGGTTCAGAGCAATTATCGTGTGACCGGAAACAGCCCTACAGCCCTAGAGGAAGCTATATATACCAAATTTGATTAAAATCTGTTCGGTGGTTTCTAAGATTTTGTGCTGAATGAGTGAGTGATATTTGACAAATATATAGTAGGTAGAGAAAAAGAGAATTGTACAGACGTTGTAGATATTTTAATTTTACATATATGAAGATAATTATTAAGATAATGAAATGAAGATAATAATCGAAGGAATGAATGTTTCGGTAAAATTACAAAGCATTATCGCGGTTTTTGCAGTTTTACCATGATCCCGAGTGAATTTTTTGAAAACGTAATCTCTAGGTTCAAGGAATTAAATTCAGAAAGGCTGAAAAACTATAGAAAGGCTGAAGGTTGAAAAACTATCTTTAAGTTTCCATAGAATGCGTTAACAACGGCGGAATATCCTTCTGCCATCTTAAAATCATTAAATATTCTAATGTTTAAAAATAATATCCTTAAGGACAACAATGGTGAAATATCCTTCCGCCATCTAAAAATCGTTAAATCTTGAATTATTTTAAAACAGTATCCTTAAGGCAACAATGGTGGAATATCCTTTGGATAACATAAAAACTATTAAATCCAAGAATATTTCAACATATCATCCTTAAGGACGAAAACTAATATATACATTTGTGTGTGTGTGGCCTAAAGATGTCCTTTCGCCATTTTAAACAGCATCCTTAATGACGAAAACTATTTCCAATTTTGGAAGCAGAATGGCCTAGGATGTCTTTCGACCACAAAAAATCGTCAGATCCTAGCAGATCTAAAAAACAGTATCCATATAGCAGGTTTGAAAAATACAACTGTGGCCTGGTTGAGAAATGCCGATTTGAGAAGGACCAGGTTCAAAACAATTATCTTTATCTTATCAAGCTAAAGGAAGAGTAGTTGGGGAAGAAGCTAATGGTGAGTACATCCAAGTGGCCTTCTGCGTTATCACCAGAGAACATAAGTCTTTCAACCTCCTCGACTTCCTTTCCACAGCAGTCTAATAGTTCCGAAACTCAAACTTGTAAGGGTACACTCTGCAGCCAACATGAGTTTACAGAAAGTACCATATAAGGTTTCCACATGCCAGTATCGTATTTTTGTTTGTTTACTACAATAAAGAACTTAATTTGTGGTCATAGTGTGAGGTTTAGGCATCTAACCTATTTTTTAATTTAGTATAGCACCATATACTATATGACAATAAATCTATTATTATTTGCCCAATAAAATTATATAAGTACTTTTATTTTTCCCCTTTGTAGTACCGATACAGGGCAAACTACTTAAAAAATAATTGTTATCGTTCATCTAACATCTAATGAGAAGCAATGTACTAAGTTTCATTAAGATCCATAATGTTAATTCAAAGAATTTCCTATGCGTGAGAAATCGCGTTTTTCGCGAGTGGCACGCGATCCAGGCGAAATTTTTTAAAATCCTTTCTACGACCCTAGAGGAAGCTACATACGAAATTTCATTCCAATCCGTTGGGTGTTTTTTGAGATTTCGTGTTAAATGAGTGAGTAGTATTTGACAAATATATAATAGATTACAGATTATGAATTAAATATTAAAATCATGCATCAAAATTTTAATATTTATTCTTGTCAAAACCACTATAGAATGCAATGAAAAAATCAAAATGAACAAAAAGGTTAAATTTAATCCCAAACTATCCTTTGAAAAGCATAATTTCAATCATGAATTATTAGAAAAGTTATAAGAATCAAACGATCATGTACAAAATTCACAGTTAAAAAAAAAAATCTTACAACTGGTATTAGTTTCATCAGCTATTTCTTCTTTTATAAAAACACCACAATTTATTACACCTAAAAAGAAAAAAAATATTACAAATATTAATCAATGACACTATTAAAATGAATTTTATAACTTTATGCAAAATTAACTATTTTTAAAAAGGAAATACTTACGATTGGTCATAGTTTCATTTGTTATCTCTTCTTCTTTTATAAAAATGCCAGCATTAATTACACCTAAAAAAACAAACAAAAAACAGATAGTGCAAAAATATTAATTATGACATAATTACAAAACAAATAACCTAGTAAGGAGTGGGTTGTATCGTTAATTCAATATTCTCATCTCACAAAAATTAGTGGAAAAAATTAACGAAAACAGTACTATAAACTATATCTATACTATTAAAAAAAAGGACAAGCCATTTTTCTTTTGCGACCACTAACTATGAAAACTACTGAACCAACCAATACCAAATTTTAACCACATTATCTTTATAGTTCCAGGAAGGTTTAGCAATAATAACTTAAGAGAGCAGGTATAGCCATGAATGTGCATGTTCTTGTTATGAATGAAAATTTTTCAGAAAAAAAAAATAGCTAAAAATAAGATTCTTATGGAATAAAGTTATTATATTAAAAAGGCATAACTCCCCATTTGCTTTATTCATTTAACTACATGTTTCAGAGCTTGTCATGTTGCTCCATCTTCAGGTTCTACAATCATTATGTTATGTTATTTTACAATTCTTTACTATATTTATACATCACTTAACATCAGTCTATCTATTAATTTAGCATAGTTTGTACCAATTTTATGTGTATGAATAATAAAGATAATGAATAAAGCAAATGGGGAGTTATGCCTTCTTAATATAATAACTTGATATTAATCTCCTTAAATGAAACATTTAAAGTAAATTGGTGGATGGCAACCATAACCACATTTTTAAAAGAAAAAGGAAATATAAGAACAAATCAAAAGAGGATGAACCTAGAGATGAATTCTACAATTTCCACTGACTGGCAGGTGAAACAATCTATTTTAAGAGACTTGAGTGAGTTTGATAAGATTGATAATTCTAGAATTAGTAATTATGTATATAAGATACTGAAGTATTATTGTAAAATTTATTATTTGAAAGAATGTTTGGACAAATGTATATGTCCCAAGCATTTAATATTTGCAATGGCCAAACTGGACAATGTTTTTAACAATAATTTTCTGGTCAACACGGGTAATACGAGTGTTGTTACTAATGTTTACATTAAAATAATTAAACTAGAAATCAAACAAACCTTTTGGATAATAAATAAAATAAAAAAAAAAATCATATTAACAGTCACATAAAACAAAAAAACAATTTTAGATCATTGGAGGAAATTAAGAGTAAAATAGAGAATATAATAATTAAACATAGACAAACATATCAAAATTTAAAAGGAAATAACTTAAATAAAAAAATTTACAGAAAAGTTAATATAAAAACAAATAAAATCGATATTCCACAAATCTTGGTAAACAAAAATATAAATAATAAAGTCCCTTCCTTATTATTAATAGACAATGAAAACACAAATAAAAACAAAAACCGATGGAATATTAATAATGAACAAAAAATGGTAAACAAATATGAATCACTACATAGACTAAAAAGAGTAGTAAATAAAACTAATATAGATATACCGATTAACATTTTAAACGTTCTATCATTGGGCGAAAATTTTTGTTATAATGTCAATAAGGACAAAAAAATTAATAAAGATATATTAAAATTAATAACTGACTTAGAAAGAATAATAAGTGATGAAATTATAACAGATAATCACAGAAATATTCTAAGAAATAACATAAGTATTACAATTAATAATTTCTTAAATAAAAATAAAAACAATAACAAATGCAATAAAAGTCAAGTTCATAATATAATAGAGAATAAAATAATAAGAGACATAAAAGAACTGAAACAATTTTTGAAAGATAATAAAGGAATAATGATTATTAAATCAGACAAAACAAAACAATTAACGATATTGTACAAAATGGATCATAATGAAAAAATGCTTAACATCTTAAATGATAAAAATACTTATCGTAAATTGAGATTGGATCCAACTAAAGGATACATAAATGAAATAAATAAATACTTGGATAAATTAGAAAAAGAAAAATATATTAATAAAAAAGAAAAAATCAACATGGCACCAAATAATATATATCACCCTACAGTTCACGGATTAATAAAACTACACAAAAAAGAAGAAAACTTAAGATAAATAGTAAACAATATAAATGGACCCACTTACAAACTAAACAAATATTTTAACACACTAAATGCACTCAATAATAATAATAGTTTTGATGTAAAAAATGGTTTTGAACTAAAATGTAAACTGAATGAATTAGATTACAATCAAAACATAGAAATATGCAGTTTTGATGTAACAAATTTATATACTAACATACCAATAGACCTAAGCCTGAAAATTATAGAAGAAAATTGGAAGGAAATCGAACCATAAACAACAATTAAAAATAAAAAAATGTATATAGAAGGTTTAAAAATTTGTTTATACAATAACTATTTCCAATACGATAACAGTTTTTATAGACAAATTGACGGGATTGCAATGGGTTCTAGTCTGGGTGTAAACATAAGTGGAATCACCATGAACCACTTAATTAAAAAATGTTTAAAAAATAGCATAATAAATCAACCATTATTATTGGTAAAATACATTGATGATTTGTTAATAATAACAGAAAATAAAAATGAGATGGATATACTATACGATAAATTCAACAAAATGAATAAAAAAATTAAGTTTACAAAAGAAGAAATGTCAAATAATGAAATTAAATACCTAAATTTATTAATAATAAAGAATAAAAATGCTATAAATACTAAATGGATAAAAAAAGAAAAATCCAGCAATAAAATTTTAAACTTCTTCAGTAATCACCCCATATACCAAAAACTAAACACAATAGATAATTATATTAATACGGCAATAAAACTAACAGATCAAATATACCTAAATGAAATAAAACAAGTAATTATAAACAACCTAACAGAAAATACGGTCCCGTATAAGATAATAAATAAAAGCTGGTATAAAAATATAAATAAAACAAAAATAAAAGATAAAGCAATTATTAAAAATAATAAAGATACTGACAAAAATAGTAAAATTAACATAGGAAATAATAACAATAAAAGCAACAACACTGATATAACAAGCTGTAAAACAGGCAAGATAAATGAACAATTGAAAATCACTGACTTCTACCATAAAAAACAAAGTACTAATGAAGAACTTAATAATAGTATAAAAGAGAACACAGTAGAAACAATGCTAAAAACATCTAACATAATTTTAAAGAAAACTTATAACAGAGTGAATTACATCCCAACACTTACAAGACAATTAATAAATAATTTAAATAATGAAAACTTTAAAATTAATGGTGCTTTATATAATAATAATAAAATTAATAACATAATAAGAGGTAACGGTCGGGTTAAGAGGAGGCAGCAAACTGGCTTGACCCGCGCTACACCGACCAGTTCGATCCTTACGCTTCACTTTGAGTTTTCATTTATCGATAGCTCTTTCCTATAACCTCACATGTAAACAATCACTTCTACAGTTTCAACTTGGATTGTGTTATTTAGTTTGTTATATTGATATTTAGACTTCTTAAATGTAAATAGGTGAAACAGAAGTTAACAACAAGAGGATTATTAAGTGTTTTATCAATTCATGTTTTCTTATTTACTCTTATCTAATGTGTAAAAGTGTTACAAAACTTAAGAACATTAATTTGTTTATGGATTTGGTGTTTTATATATTTTTATTTGTTGTATCAATTTAAGTGATAAAATTTCAGTATGCATATTTTGTGAATGCATTCTTTGTCATCCATAATACTTATTGCCCTAAAGTGAGATAGATTGTATAATTATTTCAATAAAACATATCAATTTAAAAATAAATGTGAGAAAGTATATCATAGGTTTCATATTTTCTTATTTCCACTTCCCTTGAGAAAATATAGCAGAAATTAACAACATAACTTTCAATAAGGATTCTGTCTTATATTATACCCCATATAACATGGAGAATGGACAATGTGAAAATATTCACAGATTAAGAGGTAGATGACATTATATAATTGTAAAACTATTGGTGTAATGTTATAGATTAATGTATTTTTAAACATTTTTAGAAGCCTGATGATGGAGCATTGTCTCCTAAACATGTAGCTGCAAATGTTAAATAAATAGGAGTTATGTGAATTAAATACTTAAGGATTCTGTCTTTTAAATATTTATAATTTGTTATTTACACTTCCCTCATATCACAAAGTTTATCAGGAATTAACATTACTGGTGGTTTAGCATTATATTAATTTTCATTTAATATAAAATTAATTCAAAATTGATTTAGTGTCTTATGTTTTAACATTTTCTTATTTCTCATTTTAATATCATAAGGTAAACAGAAGTTAATATTACTTTGAACAGGGATTTAAAGTTTCTCCGTAAATAAATGAGAATAACCTTTCCCCTCGAAAAGTAGCGACTTAAACACCGAAATAAATCGGAAGAAGGTAAGAATCGATAAAAGGTATTCTCGGCGGGCATAGGAGCTGCCTCCTGTTAACCCGACCGTTACCTAATAAGAAATACAGAAACAATAGACAAGTGGACTGAAACAGATCTGATTTATAAAATAAACTGCAAAGATTGTGAAATGCATTACATAGGTGAAACCAAACAGAATTTAATTAAAAGAGTGAACCAGCATAAATATGACTGCAAAAGAATAAATAACAAAGAGAAAAATAATAAGACTGCACTCTGTGAACACACAAACAAATTCAAACATGAATTTGACTTTGAAAATACAACAATATTAAATCATGAGAATAAAACAAAAAATAGAAAAATAATGGAAGCAATTTATATAAATAAAACAATTGACCAGGCAGTAAACTACAAAACTGATACACATAAAATTGGTACAAGCTATGCTAAATTAATAGATAGACTGAAAATATAAATAGTCCATAAAAAGAATAAAATCATTAATAAATAAAAGTAATAAAAATGTAAATAGTAGTGACAATACAACTAATAGAATGGAAATGGAATGGTAAAATAGGAACTAAATTAAATAGGCCAGAATGCTGACAATAAATAAACAAAACAATAATTGAACATTGCCCAGTGGTGTCAGTGTAGAAGAGATGACCAGTGAGAATATCACAGTGTTAGGTAATAAAAACCAATAATGTTAAGTGATGTATTAATATAGTAAAGAATTGTAAAATAACATAACATAATGATTGTAGAACCTGAAGATGGAGCAACATGACAAGCTCTGAAACATGTAGTTAAATGTATAAAGCAAATGGGGAGTTATGCCTTTTTAATATAATAACTTGATATTAATCTCCTTAAATGAAACATTTAAAGTTATGGAATAAATAAATATAAAATTACCAAAAAGAAGTTCTGGTCCCTTTTTGGGCTCAAAATTCACTAGACCCAATTGAAAAGAGATTCAAACCTTGCTAAATCTAATATTGCATAAAATATTTAAAATTTAGGACCAAGGTCGAATCCTTACCATCACCTCTAGCAATAGTACAAGATAGGTAATATTAATTTGTAAGAAATTTACTTTAAAAAAAAAAATAGGATTTAAATAATTGATAATTATAATAAATTTTGGTAACGGTAGCGATCGGCGACACCAATTCCGACCCTTGACACCCGCACTACACCCACCAGTTCGATCCTTACGCTTCACTTCGAGTTCACATTTATCGATACCTTCTCCTATAACCTCACCGTTGGAAATACAATTATCGCGATTTCCTGTCACCCCCACCCTACCTTCCTTGAATTTTACCGGCATTCTCTGTTTTCAGTTATTACAGTCAACATCTCTATATCTTTCTTCTTTTTTCAGTTATTTCAGTCAACATCTCTATATCTTTCTGTATATTCTCTTCCTTTCTCTTCTTCTGTAAGTAATTTCTATAATTTCAAAATGGACTGTTGTTTAGGTACCATTGTTTATTGTTTTACATCATTTTTTCTTATTTATTGTTCAAAATTTCATGAGTGTAGCAGAAACTAACACTTCCCTCATGTGAATATAATATAAATCACATCTCAACAATATCACCTTTAACATGGATTTAGTGTTATTTATAATGGTATTTTATATTTACAATACCCTGATGTGAGAATATAAATCACATGTCAACAATATCACCTTTAACATGGATTTAGTGTTATATATAATAATGGTATTTTCATATTGACAATACCCTGATGTGAGAATATAAATCACATCTCTACAATATCACCTTTAAAATGGATTTAGTATTATCTAGATTGACATTTTCATATTTACAATCTCTAAGGTAACAAAAGTCTGTCACTTTTAACATGGATTTAGTTTTCTTTATACCTATTTTTATATTTCCTCCTTGTAGAAGCATGTAATTTCTTGTTTCACCTTCTATCTATATAGTTTCAAAATGTAATCAATTATTTATCTTGTTATTTACTTCTTTCAAAGACAACTTGTAGTTTTTACATCCTTCCTTTCTTTACCTAATATATCTATAGCTTCGAAATGGTTGACTGTGATGGATGCGTTATTACAACTATTGATATGGCTCAGGAAATTGGGATTGATGAATCCAATTATCATCAATTCTTGCAAAGGCATGGGGTCTTGCTAAAGGAGAAAATGTGTCCTCATTGTGGATTTTTGTGTGTCACAGATTTACCCCGCATGAGTTTCAGGTATGTCAAACTTTTCTATTTTTTTAAATTTATTTATTGATTCAATTGTTTTTTGAAATTCATTAAAATACTTAATATATTTTAGATGCAACAGAAGAAGGATTGTGGATGGTGTAAGAGTTAGGTGCTCATACAAACTCTCCCTGAAGTCCAATAGTTGGTTGGAGAGATCACGTCTCCCGTTCAGTAAAGTCTGTAAATTGGTTTCCATGTGGCTTACTTCCCCACACCCCCGAGTTAGCAGCATGGTATCCGATTTACATATGTCTAAGAGTGCAATTGTGGACTGGTGCAACTTCTGTTGGGAGATATGCATAGATTCCCTACTATTGGCCGAACACTCAGTTCTTGGCGGGCCAGGAATGGTTGTGGAAATCGATGAGGCGAAGTTTGGCAAAAAGAAAAAATAATATGGGAAGGGAAATCGCGGGATCTTGGATCTTTGGCTGCTTTGAAAGAGTGAGCAAGAGGTCTTTCTTTGTCCCGGTCCAAGATCGTTCGGCTGCCACTCTCATAGATGTTATTTTACGCCACATCGCCCCAGGAACCACAATCATTTCTGATCGCTGGAGAGGGTATGATGCATTAATCAACCATCCACAGTTCGTTCATCTAACCGTAAACCACTCCATTAATTTTGTGGACCCTGTAACAGGTGAGATGACTGTCATTATTTTAAGGCACTTGCGTTTCACAGTTAAGTATATTTTTCAATTTAAATTTTAGGTTCCCACACTCAAAACATAGAAAGGATGTGGCGAGAGGTTCGGAATAATATTCCCAGACAAGGAAGGGTACAGCACCATCTGGTCGGGTACTTAGCCGAATTCTACTGGAAAGCGAAAGTTCCAAGGGATGAACGTCTCCATAATTTCCTTGTTGAAGTGGGTAGGCAATATGACCCGACCAGAAACTGATTGGTGAGAAATTTACATTGTATCCTTTATAACAATTAAAAACTCTTGGGTGTCTTTATTAGAAATAAGGTACCGTTACACAAGCATGTCTCCAGCCCCTGTATGCTCCTAGATTCTAACCTTCTTCCGATTTATTTCGGCGTTTTAGTCTTTACCTCTTGAGGGAAAAGGTCATTCTCCTTCATTTATGGAGAAACTATAAATTCCTGTTCAAAGTAATATTAACTTCTGTTTACCTTCTGATAATAAAATGAGAAATAAGAAAATATCAAAATATAAGACACTAAACCAATGTTGAATTGATATTATATTAAAGCAGAATTAATATAATATCAAATCACCAACTTCTGATAAACTTACTGATATTAGGGAAGTGTAAATAACAAATTATAAATTTCCTTGTTGAAAGTTATGTTAATTTCTGCTATATTTTCTCAAGGGAAGTGGAAATAAGAAAATGTGAAACCTGTGATTCTTCACATTTATTTTTAGAAGCCAGCCACCACCAATCTGGCTTGACCTGCGCTACATTCCATCCTTACACTTCACTTCGAGTTTACATTTATCGATAGTTCATTCCTTTAACCTCACATGTAAACATATATAAAACACCAAATCCATCTAGAAATCTTCTTAACTTTTATAACACTTTTACACATTAGAGAAGAGGCAATAAGAAAACATGAATAAAAACGCTTAGTCCATTATGAAACTAATATTGTTAACTTCTGTTTCATCTTTTTCATTTTAGAAGACTAAATATCAATATAACACATTAAACAACACAAGTTGAAACTGTAGAAGTGATTGTTTACATGTCTAACTCAAATGAAATATCGATCAATGTGAACTCAAAGTGAAGCGTAAGGATGGAATAGTGGGTGTAGCGCGGGTCAAGCCAGTTTGATGGTGGTACCATTAATTCAATAAAATGCATCAATCTAAAAATAAATGTGAGGTAAGGTGGGGTAAGTGCATTAGTCTGCCATAATTTCTATTGTCATTTTGTTACATTAACTGCCATTTTTTGTATGTTGACAGAACTTCATACCCTCCAAACCTAACATACTAGAGTGCTCTACTGTAGAAGATAACCTCTCTAGGAATTTTCATAGTTCAACCTGTTGATCTAGGTGTTGTGTAAACTTGAATGAGTTAAAATTATAAAATTGTATTGTTTGTATTTTTCTCTACTTTTTTAATTTCAAGGAGTAAAATGATTTCTGGGAGTTGCTTATTTTTGCACTTACCCCATCAAATAATCAATTCACTGCTAAGGAGTTTACAAGAGATTTATGTACTTTCCCCGTTTAGGTGGGGCAAGTGCATGAATGGGACTTAAAATTGATTTTCCTTCGCACTGATAATAATTCTTAGCATATCAGGGAAATCAACTATATTGCTGAAAATAGTATAGTTCAACGTTTGCAATATAACAATAAATATTATCCTAGCATTAATAGCTGATTTTTTATGTTTAGTTAAAGTTGAACTATGCACTCCGTATGACGCACTTGCCCCACTTCACCTTATAGTCCAAGAGCCGAGGCCAAATTTCGTGACTTATTTGAAGAAAAATTTTAGACATACAGCCATAAAATGTCCACCCTCAGCAATCAATTTGCACTTGTCTGCCAACTCAAAGCGGGGGCGTTTCAAAATGGCGACCACCGAAAGGGGGTAGCAAATATCAAAATATAATATTATTTGAAGATGATTTATTTAAAGGAAACAAGAAACTGCAAACCCCCTAGGTGCCAAAAAACGCTGTCTGCCAAAATTTGGAGGGGGCGTCGCACCGGCAGACAGAATTCAAAATTCTCGTTTTTTGAGTCCAAAAGTGGACCATTTGAAGACGATTTATTTCAAGCACACAAGAAACTGCATGGTCACTAGATGACAAAAAACGTTGTCTGCCAAAATTTGGAGGGGGCGTCGCACCGGCAGACAAAATTCAAAATCCGCGTTTTTTCAGTCAAAAAGTTGACAATTTGAAGACGATTTATTTGAAGCACTCAAGAAACTGCATACTTCCTAGATGTCAAAAAACGTTGTCTGCCAAAATTTGGAGTGGGCTAAGCACCGGCAGACAAAATTCAAAATCCGCGTTTTTTCAGTCCAAAAGTGGACAATTTGAAGACGATTTATTTGAAGCACACAAGAAACTGTATACTTACTAGATGACAAAAAACGTTGTCTGCCAAAATTAGGAGGGGGCTAAGCACCGGCAGACAAAATTTAAAATCCGCGTTTTTTTTCAGTCCAAAAGTGGACAATTTGAAGACGATTTATTTGAAGCACACAAGAAACTGCATACTCCATAGATGAAAAAAACGTTGTCTGCCAAAATTTGGAGGGGGCTAAGCACCGGCAGACAAAATTCAAAACCCTTGTGAAGGCGTCACACCGGCTGACATTGTTCAAAACTCACATCCTTTTCGTCCAACAGTGAACTTTTTGAACATGATTTCCTTTTTTATTTGATTTATAAGTAGTTTTTTCTCTAGAATAATTTAAGGAAATTATATTATGTTGCTTCCTACGTATGGTACAATATAATTATTTTAATATAAAATAATCTTGTTTAAAAATTTTAATGTTAAAAATACCAATTAATACATATAAACAGTAATAATATAAATATCGGCGATATAATTAATATTAATATTAAATATGTACTATCCTGGAACAAAATACGTGGAAAACATGTAGTTCTTCGTAAACTTATGTTCTTGGAAAATCGAATGTTCTTAGTCGTTTGATCGAATACCTCGGAAACCGTTCCTGTTAGTATATTTTGAGCTATGTACATTATGAAGCAAATCAAATTTGCAAGAAATTAGGCACTATTCATTTCTTTTTCTCACATCTATAGTTTTCAAAACGGTTCGGCCACCAATGATTGGCTAACTTGTAGTAAGTAAGTGGCTAAATTTCCTACCATACTATATATATGAAATTTATATAATGTCATGTAAAATACCCACGCCAGAATTTTTTGGTACATTTTTCGTTAAACCCTTAAAACTATTCGTTCGGTCCAAAATTTATTTTTCTCAACTGATAGACGACTAAATTTTCAATCAGACCCATATATTAAATTGATATAAAGTCACGTAAAATACCATTGCCAGCACACCAAAACCTCGTGCTGTTGTGAAATCCAAGTTTTTTTGGCACATTTTTCGTTATTACCCGAAAACTATTCCTCCGATCCAATATTTATTTTTCTCAACTAATAGCTGACTAAATTTCCAATCAGACCCATATATTAAATTTATATAAAGTCACGTAAAATACCAATGTCAGCACACCAAAACGTTGTACTGTTATGAAATCCAAGTTTTTTGGCACATTTTTCGTTATAATCCCAAAACTATTCCTCCGATCCTAAATTTATTTTTCTCAACTGATAGCTGACTAAATTTGCAATCAGGCCCATATATTAAATTGATATAAAGTCACGTAAAATACCATTGCCAGCACACCAAAACCTCGTGCTGTAGTGAAATCCAAGTTTTTTGGCACATTTTTCGTTATTACCCCAAAACTATTCTTCCGATCCAATATTTATTTTTCTCAACTAATAGCTGACTAAATTTCCAATCAGACCCATATATTAAATTGATATAAAGTCACGTAAAATACCAATGTCAGCACACCAAAACGTTGTACTGTTGTGAAATTCAAGTTTTTTGACACATTTTTCGTTATTACCCCAAAAATTTTCTTCCGATCCAAAATTTATTTTTCTCAACTAATAGCTGACTAAATTTCCAATCAGACCCATATATTAAATTGATCTGAAGTCACGTAAAATACTAATGCCAGCACACCAAAACCTCGTGCTGTAGTGAAATCCAAGTTTTTTGGCACATTTTTCGTTATTACCCGAAAACTATTCTTCCGATCCAATATTTATTTTTCTCAACTAATAGCTGACTAAATTTCCAATCAGACCCATATATTAAATTGATATAAAGTCACGTAAAATACCAATGCCAGCACACCAAAACCTTGTACTGTTGTAAAATCCAAATTTTTTTGGCACATTTTTCGTTATTACCCGAAAACTATTCTTCCGATCCAATATTTATTTTTCTCAACTAATAGCTGACTAAATTTCCAATCAGACCCATATATTAAATTGATATAAAGTCACGTAAAATACCAATTCCAGCACACTAAAACCTCGTAATGTTGTGAAATCCAAGTTTTTTATGAAAAAACGCGGATTTTGAATTTGTCTTGCCGGTGCTTACCCCCTCCAAATTTTTTTGGCAGACACGTTTTTTGAACCATCTAGGAAGTATGCAGTTTTTCTTGTGTGCTTCAAATAAATCGTCTTCAAATTGTCAACTTTTGGACTGAAAAACGCGGATTTTTTGAATTTTTTCTGCCGGTGCGACGCCCCCTCCAAAATTTTGGCAGAACACGTTTTTTCGTCATCTAGTGAGCATGCAGATTCTGTTGTATGCTTTGAAATAAAATCGTCTCAAATGGTCCACTTTCGGACTGAAAAAACGCCGGATTTATTGAATTTTGTCTGCCGGTTGCGACCGACCCCTCCAAACTTTTGGCAGACAACGTTTTTTTTGTCACTAGGGCGTTTTGCAGTTTTATTGTTTGTTTTAAATAAAGCATCTTACAATAGATACCAAATTTTTGATATTTGCCTACCCCTTTCGGAGGTCGCCCATTTTTTGAAAAAACGCCCCACGCCTTGGAGTTGGCAGACAAGTGCAAAATTGGATTGCTGAGGGGGGACATTTTTAATGGCTGGGTATGTCCTTAAAAAAGTGTTTTCTTCAAATAAGCATGAAATTGTGGCCCCTCGAGATCTTGGACCTATTATGTATATCACAGGTTTCACATTAAATTAAGGCGGGTCAGAAATGGTTACGTGGAGACGATGGTTGTGTAACACTGGTTACCAGATATATTGATCAATCCCCTTATTATATTACACTATTCCGTATTAAAAAGTATTCTCTTTTATTGTTTATTTTTAATTTATAATCATTTTTGCCCTTATATGTTCTTCCCTAGTGAAAGAGACCCCAACTTAAAAAGTGGTTTTAGTCCAGATCCATATTAAAGAAATAATTTGATCAAAAAATATTATGTTAATAATAAAAAAATTTAATTAATTAATAAATAATAGTATAATAATTAATAAAATCAATAGTCACATTCTTGTAAAACAGTCCCCCCCTTATAACTTTTAGTTGCAGTGGCTTTCCTGATCTGCCTCTTTGTTTATATGCATTTTGAGCGGACTATTCCCCCCCCCCCTGGCTAATTCTCTATGCACTGAAACCCAAGACCTTCATGAGTGGGACAGGTTTGTTCTTTTTTTGTAATAAATATTTTACTATTAGTCCTAATGGTACCATACAAAAACATTCTTTTAATTGAAATATCTATCTCTCTGCAACATAGAGCCTAAAGAAATGGACTTATAAGTGTTTCTTTTCCCTGTACCTATTAATTGTTGATTGATTTTTGTTGACTAATTTTTTTTAACCATAGTTTGATGTTATATCAAATTATCCTACTTCACCTGGACAATATAATGGCATGTTTTACCTTAATTCATTATCTTGTAAAATTTAAACAAACAAGGGGAAAAACTTTTGCCAGTTTTGGTACCTAACAAAGAATTTTGAAAGCCGAGTTTTGGATGGGGATGTAAGTAGAAACCTAGAATCGTGCAAAAACTAGCGGTATTAGCCGCCTCAATGGGCCTCAGGCGCCCAGAAAGAAAAATAAAAATAAACAAAACACTTTTTTTTGTTTTATTTTTTTTCCTTAGCTCTCACTCACGATAAGAGCAAAATGGTGTGTTTTCCTTTCTTGAACGTTTTATTTGCAGTTTGTGTAAACCTCGCTTTTAAATAAAAATACTTTTTGTTATGCGCCAAACGACTACCCGGCGTTTTTAGGGTGGCTCCACACACTCCCCCAAAACACCAATGACCAAATTTTCCTGTGGAACTCCGCCTGCACATCAGTGGGACACGTTTTTGTCCCATGAACGACCAGACCTCAAATATCGACTAAACGCACCCATAACCCCCCTTTAAATGTGTGAACTTTTTATCAAAATCCACCAACAATATTGGATGTTTTTTTTAACCCCTTTCGAGGATGTTAAATTTTTTGGAAGTTTTTGTGAGAAATTTTCCATCCAAGAAATTGTCTAAAGGCCATAACACACTGCTTATGTTCCAACCGATTACAGATAGTAAATAGTAAATCACAATAATCGGCTATCATTCCTGCCTTCGTAATCCAGGCATAGAACATTTGGAATTTAACTCCAGATTTTTTTAGTAACACCAAAAACTGAATGGTGGAATGAAAAGACCGAGGTCAGCTAATAACTTTGAGATAATCTTCCCCCAATACAGGGGGACCTCGGGATTTTTTGCAATTCCATCATCCAGGGTTTTGTTTTTGGTTGTAACTAAACAAACTTACGAATAATACCCAATGTTTATTTATGGGATTAAAAAGGCAATGAATGTATGCCCGATTCCTTAGGGTGAATTCCTACTTTACTATTGTAACGGTTGAACTAGCAGTTTGTGTTTATGGGCCATTTTTAGAAAATTTCGTTGGAATGAAAAACAAATCCTTGTTTTTTGTTGTTTTTTGGGAAAAAGGGGCCCGCAACCCCTAAAGCCGGGTAATTTCTTGAGCATAAAACAAAAGTTTTTTTTTTTTGTGTGCTTTAATAGCATACAAACTTGGGCCCATTTAAGTGATGAAGAACCATTGTTCCCTCTATCATGATTGAGGGCTTCAAGAAAACCAAATAAACTGTGTGTTTTTTTTTTTTCCTTAATTTTATTATTTTTTATTTCATCGGCCTTCCTTTATGCCATTGGTTGCTATAAACTCCTATTTTTTTGGCACTTTTATAGGTCCCTATACAAACCACCAAAAATGCGGCATTTCAAATTTGTGAGTCTTACAACTGCCAAAAACGTCCCCCTTGTACAGTTGTTTTAAACTTAACAAAAGTTTTTAAATAGGATTGAAATAATTTATTTAATTTTCATGAGTTTACAGATAAACTTTATTATCGGAATTACTCTTCCCCATAAAATCATTTCTTATCAACATTCAAAACAAAAATCTGGTCTGGTATCTAATTCAAACTGCAGTTTAGTAAACAAGTTTAATCCAGAAACGTAAACCAACACAAAATCTCAGAGTTAGTAAACATCCAATGACTACTTGACATTTACAAACATTGAAGAAGCAAAACATACCAATGGAGTCAGTAATCTGTAATTTGAACAACTGATATTATAAATAAAATATTTGAAATGTAACAATACAAGTAAAATTTTTGATAGGAACATACAGTGGGTCAACAAACTATTGGCACGCCTCCACTTCATCTTCTTAAATTTCATAAATAGATAGGTTGATTATATTATACTAAATTTAATTTAAAAACAGGTATTTGACTATTAAATTTGGTTGCATTAGATAAAATGAATTAGCATTGAAAATTAAACTTAAAACTATGAATCTAAGAGGTCAAAAAAATATTGGCACAGTTTTTTACTCTTACATAGTGAGTTCTTTATTTAAATTACATTAAACTTAAATACTTTAAGTCTTAAATATAAACAAACAAGGATAGATAAGCTTATTTAACATTATTTTATAATTGGTTCAGGGTTAATAAAATGGGGAAAACACTAGAGAATTGTTTCTATTATGAATCCATGTGGTCTCAATCAACTGCCACTAAAAATTAAAAGTTTTCAGCTATTTAATAAAAACACAAATTAAGTTGTGTTTAAGTAACAAACAACTAACCTTCATACTTTTAAAATATAAGAAGAAATGTAGGTGAGCCAATACTTTTTTGACACACTGTATAATTAAATGATCTCTTTCTTAAGTTGAAAACTAAGAGCCCAAATAAAAGTCCACCGCTCTTCAAAATACAACAAATTTTGAAAACTTTCTTAACAAAAGAATTAAGGTTTGAAAGTAAAAATATTACAAACTAAAGACGTATCAAACGCCTAAGAATTAAATTCATGATTGAAAAAATTCTAAATATCTAAATAAGAGTCGCTGGACACCTATACAATACTTTTCGTGCCTTAGGAATAAAAAATACATATACATTTTTATAATGTTATACTGTACTTACCCGTTGTTTCCATCATAAACAAATTTACACAACGGATTAGAGGTGATCCATTGGGAATTTCCCAGATAGGTATAATCGAATAACAGCTATCGGCCCATTCGATTACTATTATCGTTCAAATAATCGATTACAGGAGGTTAGAATGATGGAGCTAGGAGGAACTAACCATGAGAGGACATAAATAGCTCTAGAACCCTCACTGAGGGATGGGACCAAATTAGGCCACGCCCAAGATTGGGACCACTTTAGTAATTATTAACGCTATAGGTCCTCCTTTAACGTTTAAAATGTACATACTATTCATTAAATTAATCAAAAATCATAAATAATGAATTTATTTAACAATCTTTGATCTATATTTATTGTATGAAATACAAGGGGTCATTCCATGTCAAATCAACCAATGGTTTGGACCTTGACCTCTCCGATTTCTATGATTTTTAGTATAGCTGCTGTACTTACCAACACTAGTAAAAATGTAAAATATTACATTTTTCTGACTTTTGGTTTTTGAGTTATAAGCTTTTAAAAACTCCAAAAACTGCTGTTTTCGGTCCTCACTCAGTATATTCAAAATTACGCCGTTAAAAAACTATTGCTCTCAGAGAGCTCATTTGCGGAATTCTTTCCTGTTTGAAATTCCCTTTAATATGATATATCTATCATGTGATATATTTTCGGTTCATTCTGAATTTTTTCGAAACTTCCAAAAACGGTTTTCGTAATTCCCAAAATACGTACCCTTCGATTTTTTTCGAAAAAAATATATGTGATTTATACTATTACTGACTACCTGTGGACAATTTAATAAATTTAATGCTGTACAATATTATTTATAAAGACTTTTGTCGTAGGATGGACGTTTTTAAAGATATAGATGGATGTTTAACAGAAAACGTAAGGTGAATATATTTTTTTTCGAAAATGTTCACATTTGCCAAGCGTATATCTCGGGAACGGTACAGTATGAAAAATATGTATATAATAAAGGTTGTAAAGAATTTAGTTCACATTAATTTAGTAAAGTCATGTTTCGCATATGATGCATTGTTTTCGAGATATGAGCCCAAAACCAAAAAAACAGACCTTCCGCGTCCCCTCCCTTTCTGTTCCCAGGCCCGAAAACTTCAGGACTTATAATATGTTTACTTTCTAACTACCCTGAACAAGTTTCCAAATAAAAACCTTGGATTACAGAAAACGCATTCTATAATACTTCATTGACTTGACTAACTGTCCATTAAAAAAAAGACAAAATATTTTTAGTAGTTGGTAAATTAACAGGAAAAGTTCCATTGCTGGATATGATTACATAAGATATATCAAAAGTTAAATAAACATCAATAATGTCAATATATTTAATAATAGGAGAAGGATTTATAATATTAGTAGAAATACATTGTGAAAGATTATTCCTTAAAGCGCTAAAGATACAAGTGTCATTAATTATCCTAAGGTTAGTACAATAGTAATTAGTTTTAATAAAAGTACAATTAGCAGTGAACATTTCATGAATATTATACATTATAAGATCATGCTTAACTAGGGTAGTTATAACTTGATTGTTGTCCTTAATCGGGACTGATAAAAGATATATCGCATTATAGACTTGAGATAGTTTTGGTATTGATATTATATAATGAATTATATTTTGTCTGATTGTACAAGAGATTTTGCTAGTCAGCCAGGTAGTTTCTAAATCATTTGAAATTAGGGCCTTATCATCAATATCTGTCTGTTTAATTATGTTAGAATGAGGGATTCCCATTCTGCACATTTCCAAAGAATTTTCTATGTCAATTACTTGAATAGTTAAATAAGTAAGAACATTATATAGTTCGTTATAATACATTGTTGTCTGTAGTCTGTCCATTGTATTGGTGACTTCACTTAATTTAGCATTATTTTTATTTAATAACTTAACATCTTTTTCAAAAGTTTCTGTTAATTGTTTACTAATTTTTATTTCACTGGCAATGTTATGCTCCATTTGATAGTTGTTATGTTCTAAAGTTTCAATTATTTTATCGTAGTGCGCTTTGTCTTCCGCATCCATGTTCCCAGTAAGCCAGCTGATAGCAATGCCTAAGCCATTTATTATTCCACGCCTGGTTCTGTTACCTCTGGGTATTATATTGTTAATTTTATCCGTGAGGAAATTTAATTGTTTAAAAGGCATTTCTTGTGCAACTGTATTATTTTTGGGTTTTAGGGCAAACCTAAGTCTGCTTAATTCATCAACTAATTTCGATAAGTCTAAAAAATGTATAATAGTTTTATATTCTGATATTACTTTCGATTCCGGAACTTTAAATGTTATAAGTCCTGACGAATGCTGAACATTGGTTACTTTATATGCTGAAGTTACTATCAATATCGCTGAGGTCACTAGATACCATTTCTCCATCTGAAACAGTTTCAAATAATTTTTTCTTGCGATTTCGTTTAGATTTTCTTTTTCTAGCAATACTGTCAGTATGAACTTTTATGGTTTTATTTCTATCTATAAATGGTATGACAGGTTTATAAACATTTTCAGATTTATCCTTTATTCTTCTTTTGACATAAGGTTTATCTTGTTCTATCACTGGATCCTCCCGATTCTTGTTTAATTTGTCGGTTCTTTCCTCTTTTTCTTTATTTATAGCTATTTTTAATTTATTATGGACAATATTCATGTTTTGTGATATTCACTTACAAGCTGTTCCTTAATTATTCCTTCATTCTTTTCAGGGTCTTTTATGATTCCGTAGGTGATCTCGTTTGAAGTAAGTTTAAGCGTTTGATTGATTAAATTATTAAAAGTTAGTGTTGCTAAATTTAAATTTATTTTTAAATCATTTCTTGGATTTTCTTCTTTTAAAGCTCTTAAGATTTCAATCAAAGTTGATTGGGCTCTATTTAAGAGTCCTAGGGAGTTAGGGTGGTTTGGCGTTGTATAGTAAGCTTCTATTCCTAATGATTCAAGGAAATTTCTGATTAAGTTGTTACTAAATTCTTTTCCGTTGTCCATTTTTATTCTAATGGGATTTGGAAATAGGGCCAAATATTCGGTTAGTACCTGAAATATATTAATTGCATTCACATGTTTACATAATCTTGCGAAAAGTTTTTTTGAAAAGGTATCTATTATGGTTACTATATTATGATAATCAAACTCTAATATGTCTATCATTACTTCTTCAAAAGGTCTTTCCATTGTTGGGGTTATTTGATATTTAGTTTTAATAGGCTTTCGCTCATATTTCACTTGCCTGCAAATGGAACATTTGTTTATAAATTCAGATATGTCATCTTTCATATTGGGCCAATAATAATTTCTTTTGAGTTTCTCAAATGTTTCTATTATACCTCTATGGTATGATTTTCCTGTATGGTACGTTTCTAACAGTTCTTCTTGCTCATCTCTTTCTAATACGTCGATTAGTTTTCTTTTGTATCTTTTTATTTTTACGGTGGGGAATTTATTAATTATTATTTCGGTCAGTTTGTTGTATATGGCTTCAAATTCAGTCCTTACAGACTCAACGTTTGGTTCACAATAGACACCATACACGGTTTTTGGTTTTATTAGTTCAAGAAGTGTTTCTTCTAGGTTATTTTTCCAAGGGTATGGAGTTTCTAAATAAATTCTTGTCTTACCGAAGGGTTTAGTAATAATGGGTTTGGCTGAACTCCTTTGAATTAAAATTTGGAATTTTTCAACATTTATTGCTCTATCTTCTGGTACTATAAGAATCTGTTCATTGCTTGAATCTTGAGAATATTGGGTTGGAGCTAAACTTAATTGTTCATTTTGAGGGGGAGGTAATTCTTGCAAAATTTCATCATAGTCTTCTGGAGGTATTGGTGGCAATTCTACACTACTTGTTTCTTGTAAAATTTTGTCTAGTTCTTCATCTGGATCTATATCCATTTCATCAATTACATTTAATTCATTTTCATTTTCTATATTAATTCTACTTAGAGCGTCGGCTACAAAATTGGTTTTTCCGTCAGTATGTTTTATGTCAAACTGAAATTCACTTAATAAAAATATCCATTTCATGATTCTTGTATTGTTATTTTTCATCGTAAACAACCACTGTATTGGTTTATGATCTGTGATTATTGTAAATTTTTGACCGTATAAATATGGTTTGAAATGTTTGCAAGCGTACACAATGGCAAGGAGTTCCTTTTCTATAGTGGAATATCTTTGTTCAGTTGCGGAAAGAGTATGAGAGGCGAACGCTATAGGGTGATCCCTCCCTTCTGAAATTTGGGAAAGTACTGCTCCCAGTGCTGTATTACTAGCATCTGTTGTTACTAACATGGGGGAGTTAAAATCTGGGTATTGAAGTATCGGGGCATTTATTAAATGTAATTTAAGTTGTTCAAAAGCGTTTTTGTATTTGGTAGGGTCAATATTACTCTCGTCTCGTAGCTGATTAGTTAAAGGTTTTGCTATCTGAGCATAATTTTTTATAAATTTTCTGTAATACCCTGACATTCCCAGGAATTGTTTAATTTCTTTAATGGTTTTTGGCAAAGGGAATTTTTCTATCGCATTAATTTTTTTTGGGTCGGTTTTAATTCCATCTTTTGTTAATATGTGCCCTAAAAATGATAATTTAGTTTTCATAAATTCCGTCTTATCAAGTTGAATAGATAGTGAATGTTCTTTTAGTTTTCTTAATATGGTTTCAATATGTTTCAGGTGATCTTCGGGAGTTTTAGAATAAATAATTATATCATCCATATAGACGAGCGTGTTGTCGGTGTTTAGATAGCATTGAGTTCATTGCACGCTGGAATGTAGGAGGTGCATTGCTCAGCCCGAAGGGCATTCTTAGAAACTCATAATGACCTGTGTCTGTCGAGAATGCAGTTTTCTCAATGGACTCGCTCGACATCTCAATCTGGTGGAATCCTGAAGTTAAATCAATTGTTGTAAAATATTTTGATCCATGCAGTTTATTCAATAAATCTTCAATATTAGGTAGAGGGAATCTATCTGGTATTGTTTCAGCGTTTAGTTTCCTATAATCAATCACCATTCTAATTTTCTTTTTACCCGATGCATCTTCTTTTTTTGGGACTATCCAAACTGGGCTGTTGTAATGGGAATTACTCTCTCTGATAATACCATTTTTTAACAATTTATTGATTTCTTCGTCGACCTTTTCCTTAAAATATTGTGGGTATCTGTAATTTCTGGTATAAATTGGTTTATCCGTCTTCAATCTAATTTTATGTTTCAAAAGGTTTGTCGGCTTTAACTTTTCGTTTTCCGACTTAACAATTTCTGGATATTTCATCAAAATATCAAATAATTTTACTTTAGTATTCTTTTCTATGTGATCATGTCTTACTAACTGATATAATTCTTTTTTATTATTAATGATATTCAATCCATTTCTATCAATATTCATTATTTCACCATTTAATATTTTTATTTTTAATTTATTAAATTTAATTTCTTTTATATCTTTTGTAATATTAATCTTAGTTTCTAATGCTTCCATTGTATCCATTCCTAATAACAATTCATATTTTTGACTAAATTTAAATATCTTAAATCTAACTAAAAATTCATCTCTCAACCCTAGCCTAGGAGCAAGATCAATTAGCACTGAGCCATTTCCTCTCTCACTTCCTACGGGGGTGATGACTATGAAGTCTTCCGATTTAATTTCAGTTCCTACGGGTACGGAACGGGGGTTTATATAATTAATTTCGGATCCTGTATCCACTAACCAATGGTCGCTAGTATTGTCTTGAAATGAAGGAGAATCATGTAAAAGATTTAGATGGTATACTGGGCATTGTCTGGTGCTTCCGTTTTTTGTTCTCCTACTCCTAAAAAATTTTCAAATTTCGTTTCCAATTCCGCCAATCTTGTTTTTAATTCCTGATTTTCCTCTTCCAGGTGATGGGAGTTGTTACTTTTCACTGTTCTCATAGAAACAGTGTTTTGAGAATTTGGATTTTGATGTTGGGGTTGGTTATAAGTTTGTTGTTGGGATGATTATAAGGTTGTTGTTGTTGATTATTAAAATTAAAATTTGAAGGGTTATATGGGTTTCTTATTTGGTTACTATGACCTCTATATGGCTGTTGGTCTTTGTAGTAATTTTGAGGGTTATAGTTTCTGTTATATCTCTGCTGAACAGATCCTTGGTTGCAATCGTTCTGTGGTTGATGATATTGGGGGACTTTATTGTAATTAGGATGATTGTAATTATTATTTGATGGGTTTTCGATATTTTTTGGGCTTATTTTGGGGTTTGTTTTGTTTAAAATGGTGGGGCTGGTAGTTTCTACCATGACCTTGTGGGTATAAATCTTCCATGATTATTCTGCATTCGTTGTACAGAATATTTTTCATGTCTGAAAGTTCTCGAATAGTAATGTGATTCAGGGTGTCTTTTAATCTAGGATGTAAATTCCTGATCACGTGATCGACTAATATTCTCATTTGTGTGGCGGTTTCCTGTGGTTTATTTTCGATTGATATATCAACTAATATTCTATTTTTGAAGTGAAAACTTCTTTAGGCGCGCTCAGCAAAACTTTTTTGTGAGGGCTCAGCAAAACTTTTTTGTGAGGTGTGAATGAGATTGAGCCGTCACGCCCGAATATGTAACGCTGTTTCGGGTAGAATCGGCTCGACTCGACTAAGGTTTTGTTCGGTTAACGTTATCAAACGTTCAATCCCAAAACTAATTTCTCCTCTTGAATACTTACTTAATTAAATTATTTACCTACTTACTTAAATATATTATTTAATTTGTCTTCCTAAATTTTTGTATCTAGCTACCTATTTTAATTTTTTGAAGTGAAAACTTCTTTAGGCGCGTCCCATCGCCCCTCTCTTACTCATTCGATATTTCAGTTTACGCACGAAACTGGTAGGGACTGGTAGGGACTAAAACTGGAGGAGAAGGACTGCACAAAGCAGAGACGTGGAGAATAGGGTATAGCCTATACATTGTCAATTCATTAACATTGACAATCCGTCGCTCTAGACAGTGTATCGACAACACGCGTTCAGGTATGTTTTAACATTTTTAAATTATATAATAATATAATAATTGTATAATAATTGTGTATTGTACAATTATATATTATATATTTTATATTATATATTGTACAATTATATATTATATAATATATATTATATATTATACAAATATATATTACATATTGATGTCATATAATATACAATATAACAATTTAAAAAATTGAAAGAATTGAAACAAAAAATAAACTGTGTCTGTGTGTCTGCTTTATAAATATTGAAATATTTTGTGTTACAGGAGATGGATGAAAAAAATCAAATTGACAATGACAAATTGAAGCGAAAACGGGAATTGACATATGCGCGCGTGGCAAAATATCGAAACAAGAAGCAACTTGAATCGCAACTCACGAATTCATCAATGCAGGATGATTCTAGTGAGGAAAAGACAAACAGGCGGATTCAAGAAAAAATCGCTGAACGGAAGAAAGCAATGGCAAAGGAACGCTCGAGAAGGTATCGTGAAAAGAAACGTTTAAATGCGTTGAAATCTGTTCATCATGTAGTTCATGATTCAATTCCTGGACCTTCCCATGCAAATACATCACTAGTATGCAGATATAAAAAAAAATACGATTCATGATTCTCAGATTGCCGGAACATCTACGAATACAGATATTCCTCTTGTTATGAGCGAAAATCGAAATACTAGAATTCATACTTCTCAGATTGCCGGAACATCCACAAATATGAATATTCCTCTTATTATACGCGATGATTCGGAAAATTTAATACGCATAGGCGAAAATCTTTCGACACCACTAAACGAAGCAGATGAAGCCATGAATATTGATGATAATTTAGCACCTTCACAAGTTCAAGTGTGCGCTTCACCTACTCCTAATGTACAATTCAACAGATCATCGGCGACTTACAGTACCTATGCAAAATCTGTTCATCATGTAGTTCATGATTCAATTCCTGGACCTTCCCATGCAAATACATCACTAGTATGCAGATATCAAAAAAATACGATTCATGATTCTCAGATTGCCGGAACATCTACAAATACAGATATTCCTCTTGTTATGAGCGAAAATCGAAATACTAGAATTCATACTTCTCAGATTGCCGGAACATCCACAAATATGAATATTCCTCTTATTATACGCGATGATTCGGAAAATTTAATACGCATAGGCGAAAAATCTTTCGACACCACTAAACGAAGCAGATGAAGCCATGAATATTGATGATAATTTAGCACCTTCACAAGTTCAAGTGTGCGCTTCACCTACTCCTAATGTACAATTCAACAGATCATCGGCGACTTACAGTACCTATGAAAAACACAGCAGTGCCCATATACAATTTCATAAACAGTTGCGCGATTTGAAGTTTTATGAACTCACTGAAGTTATGAGGCAAGCAAACGGTATGTTTTCCAACGCTCTCACGAAAATTGGAAATGGAGAAAAATTGAGTACAGATGAATTATCATTAATTGAATCAAGATTCGTGAGCAAAGAAGAAGCTGATGTTGCTTGTCCTCATGGGATACGACTCTTTCTATCGAATGCATCTGTTCAAAAGTATAATAACTCCATATTAAACGTAGCAGAAAATAAAGTATCTTCTGTTGCGAAAGATATTTATACGGGTTGTCATAATGCTGAGCAAGAAGCGTTCGTAAAGCAGAAACTACACAAAATGTCGACAATTGATACGGGAGGATTGCCTTATGAAATAACCTTCGTGCTGGATAAATATTATATGTTAACTACCAATGTTGATGTATCGGACGGATTAGCAAATGGTGCAGTAGGAAAATTGTGCTTCATCGATTATGATAACAATGGCGAAATCATCAGAATTTGGCTCATATTTCCAAATCCAGAAAAAATTGGAAAGAAAATACGAAGTAAAGTTTTAGGGTACATTACAGATCATAACATACCAAGGAACGCTGTACCTATAGCCAGAAGATCAAGCACTATACCACTTAATAATAACAAAACTATAAATGCTAAACGTAATCATTTCCCGGTGGTGTCTGCATGCGCTATAACGATTCACAAGTCACAAGGAGCAACATTCGATGAAGTTGTTTATGAGTATGAGAAAACGCATACTCAGCAATTGGTATATGTCGCATTATCAAGAGTAACACGCATTGAAGGGCTGTATATTGTGACTGAAAGAGATGCGGCTACATTCTATCACGGCCGAAGAGAATCCACATCCCTCATTGATTTACAAAATGAATTCAAAAGGCTATCACTTAACAGGCTTCAAACAATCACTGATGTTTTAATGAACTTCATTTCCAATAGGAAGGGCATATCAATATATTCATTAAATTGTCAAAGTATACGGGCACATGCTTTGGATCTCAATGATACTGTTACACAACGTTCGACTATACTGATTTTATCTGAAACTTGGCTGGGCAATGAAGAAAACGTCGATGTCCCGAATTTTGATTGTGTTGTGAAATTCAAAAGACCTGATCGCCGATCTGCAGGTGTAGCTATATTCAAAAATAAGAGAGACACGTCGACTCTTGTTAGTTCGCTGATGGATGTCACACTTCAACATTCACATACATTTGGATTCAATATATCACCAATTGGCGAAATTTGTGTATCGAAATGTATAGTAGAAAATAGACAAGAAATTGTAATAGTAGCTATTTATATTTCACCTAATCAAAGTGTAAAAGACATTATCAAATTCATCCGCGCAAACTTAATTATCTACACCAAAGAAGTATCTGCTCTTCTCGAAGAACAGTTCCATACATTACCAATGATTATGAGTGGAGATTTTAATGTTGACTTCTCCAAAGATACATCAAAACCTCTAGTGGATTTTTTGAAAACAAAATTTGATCTTAATATGTCCAATGATCCAAATGAAAGTACAACGAAATATGGAACAACGATTGACGCAGTTTTCGTAAGATATTTAGGAAATTCATTTCAATCAAAAGTATTTGTCTCATATTTCAGTTACCATAAACCAATAGTTTCGTTTCTAGAGTCTGATACCAACGACAATCAGTCTGAACACAATCAAAATCCTACACAATCATAATTGTATACATTTTCAACGTAATTACATTGTGATTATACAAAATAAAGAACAAAAATTGTATTTCGTATTGTTAATTTACCCTAATTTTGAAGTTTTCACTTCCACCATGTGGTCTAGAGCACACACACTTTTTTATTAGTATTTCATAGGGGATTACCCGGTTTATATAGTAAATTTGTATATAGGAAATTTGTGATGCTTCGTATTGTAGGTGCGTTGTTGTCCTACTGTCTCTAAACTGATTTATCAATCTAGTTTTGAGATCGTTCACGGTCATAAAATTTTCGTACATGCATAGATGTCTTCCCGTACCTTCTAATCGAAACAATGCTTTTTGTAATAGCAATTGTTCATTTTCCTCCCTATTAAGTATGTTTTCGTTGCAATTGGCATTATAAATAAGCTCAATTGCTTTGATAAAAAATACGAGTTGTGATGGGTCACCGTCATAATGTGGTAGGTGATCGTAACATTCTTTTGTCATTAGTTTAGTAGTCATTTTGTTAATTTCCTCTTCAATTTTTTCTAACTCAAACCTATTTTTATTTAATATCTTTTTTAATTTACCCTTACAATAATCTTTTTGCATAAAAATTAAACGTTTTATATGTTAATAATAATAAAATGTTACTATAATAAATGTTTACCTTAAAATAAAGAAGTGCTTTATGGTGAAGTCCAGTATTTAATATTTTTCTTGACTGGCGCTGAAGTATTGAAATACACCTTCAAGTGAGCTGCTCCAGATCCTGTTCAATATTTCATCGGACCTTCTTGACCAGTTCTTCAGAGTGGTAGGCGAGTATCCCAAATCCTGTTGACCAATGGGTCTATTTCATCAGATTTTCTTGAATATCTTTGCCAACCTTCTTCTCTTCTAACTTGAAGTGCACCAGTCCCTATTTGGGCGCCAAATAAATAACTGGAACCACTAATTCACTTTTTAAAAACTTTATTTAAAACAAACTTACAAATAGATCTTAAACTGAAAACAACTATGTACAAAGGCTATGACTGAACTGATTGAACTGATCGCTCTCTCCTAGATCTGAGGAATATATATACTAGATCTCTGAGAATGCTGACTAAGAGGTATCTGAGGACTAGGTGGGTTCATAACTGTCTCATCCTAAAATTTTGTCCACATGTAGTCAATAATAGTATAAATCACATATATTTTTTTCGAAAAAATCGAAGGGTACGTATTTTGGGAATTACAAAAACCGTTTTTGGAAGTGTCGAAAAAATTCAGAATGAACCGAAAATATATCAAGTGTTATATCATATTAAAGGGAATTTCAAACAGAAAAGAATGCCGCAAATTTGAGCTCTCTGAGAGCAATAGTTTTTTAATGGCGTAATTTTGAATATACTGAGTGAGGACCGAAAACAGCAGTTTTTAGAGTTTTTAAAAGCTTATAACTCAAAAACCAAAAGTCAGAAAAATGTAATATCTTACATTTTCACTAGTCTTGGCAATTACAGCAGCTATACAGAAAATCATAGAAATCGGAGAGGTCAAGGTCCAAATCTAATGAAGAATTGGTTGATTTGGCATGGAATGACCCCAAGGTGTATTTACAATTTATTTCTAATGTATTTAAGAATCACATATTTATTTTCTTGAGCAGTCTTTTCGTCATATTTATGTAATACTGTATAGCATTACTATCATCAGCAAATTAAATTCTCAACCATCAAAGTTTTATAAAAAAAAAAATTAATATTTTAAAAAGTAAATAAGAAAGCGAAAAATGTACATATTGTTATTAATAATCTTTATACAAATCAAGATATACGTTTACGTTTTGTCAATTAATATCTATATGTTTGGTATGCAGTTTCTTTTCAGTAATATCTTGTCGCAATCTCTTAAATTTATGTATTATGGAAACTATGGCATTCCGTGTTGACTTCAAAGTAGCGTACGACAGCATTGACAGGACCCATCTCCGCCTTGCTCTAAAGGAGTTAAGCATTCCACAGAAGCTCATAAGATTGATTATGATGACCATGCAAAGCTCAAAATGCTTAGTACGTGTTGGTCCTGAAGTCTCTGAAGAGTTTGAGGTGAACGGTGGGGTACGGCAAGGGGATGCACTTGCCTGCCTACTGTTCATTCATTCATAGCAAAAGGGAGAGCTGTGAGAGAGGCTGGCATTAGCTAGCCAAACACGGACGGATTTCTCCGGCGGATCTCAATATCTCTGAGTAAATCCGTGCGTTAGTGGGGAAGCAAGAGGGCACGGTCTTAAGGGCGCGGACTGTAAGGGATGTTTCCGGGATTTTCGGTTGTGAAATCAGGGAGGGCGCAATCAGTGACGGATCGAATCCAGCGGGCCTGGATCCGAGCGTTCCTCCACTAAGATGTCCTTGAAGAAATCTGTGAATCACAGGTCCATCGGGAGGGGACCGCCGAACCCCTTAACGCTCAGATTTTGCAGTATAGCCCAGTCAATAAAGGTTTCGTTTCGTAACTAATTAGGGGAAAGCTAAATTTTTGCAGGGTGTTAGTACATAAAGTATACACTAAATATTACAAGTACTACAGCAAGTATTACAGCAATATTACAAGTACAGAACTCTGGTTATATGCCGACAACTTGAAACCTAATTATGCTATCGGAGTGTTCTTTTTTTTATTTTACTCCTAATAATATTACAAACAAATTATATTATATACACTTTTTATGTAGATAGCTTAGTTTCGCCGTAATACTTAATCACATACAGAAAACTGCCACTACAAAAAACAAAAAGTAACTTCAACAAATTATAGATTTTTATTATTACGTTTTGCGAAGAAAAGTGTTGAGTAAAACTTATAGATAATATAATTAGCTTTAAAATGATGTTTCTCATAACGCATAACATTAAAACGATTGCTTCATAGAGAGCGTTGAAAGAGTACTGGACATCGGTGCGCCGGTCCTAGCAGGGCCGTTCTGAGGAGCACAAAAGCTTATACTGCTTTTCATGATCATGAATAGACATTTAGTTAAAATGCAGCAACAATGTAATAACATTTATTTTTAGGTTATTACTTCCAAAGTGCATTTTTTGTGCTATAATTGTTTAATCAAAGGCATATGACTCAGTTGTTGCCTCATAGCTATCCACAGTTTTACCCACTTCTGGCGATTTCTCCTTTTCATAAGATATAATACACTACACACATACCACCGACAAGGACAGCAATTTGACGTGAGGTACCCAAATTCACAAGCGAAAACATCGCTTACCCGAGGGAACTAGCACACTAGATCCGTGGTGGATTTCAGAAATCCGACGTACATGCTCGTAAATCTGGTTCCGTGCCGAAAAATAAGAGTTTTTCACAACAATACGGGTTTCTCAATATTCTGCCGTGGGTGTTTTACGGGACTTGATCAAAATTTAATATTTGAGTTATTATAGTAAATTTAACCAGCTTTCATATGAAGAAAGAGAAATTTGAGTCGGACAAATATTTTCGGAGTTATAGCCAAATGTTCCGAGATCAGACAGCCAGCAACAAAAGAATTTCACCCCCTCTCTCCCCTAAACCCGAAGATATTTTTAGGAAGACTTTTTATCACATTAACAGCTAAAAGGGTGGTGAACAATATCCAGTAGTCGGATCTTTTGATTTTTGGAGTTGAATCTTCGATGCTAAATTTTGTACTATATAAGTGATATAAGTAAACTATAGACTATTATAGCACAAAAAATGCACTTTGGAAGTAATAACCTAAAAATAAGCGTTATTACATTGTTGCTGCATTTCAACTAAATTACTATTCATGAACATGAACAGCAGAGGGGTGGGTGTCGGGACTTTGTGTTTTTTCAGCGTATACTTTATGTACTAACACCCTGCAAAAATTCAGCTTTCCCCTAATTAGTTGCGACAAAGGCTAATTTCTTTCTTTCATTGACTGGGCTAGTAGTGGAGCGACGTGTATGCCAGATAGTAGTTGGATCATAATTGATTCTTTAAAGTCAAGATTGTATTAAATTTAACTTCCTTATAGACCAATAATAATGGGGAAAGTAAAAGCTGCCAAAGAAAAGCAGGGTAGCAACAAATCTTTCTGTTGGTGGGATACTCTGCCGCATCACCGTTTCCTGCTTCTTTAGCCTTTTCTCGATTTTCCCTGTAAGCAGGAATATTGGAAAATGGAGGAATCAAGCTTTAATCTAAGGTTAAAAGTTAATTACGTAAAACATAAATACCATGTGCTCTTAAGTAATAAACAACAAATGTTGCCTTAGATTATCAGCAAGGGTTACATTTAGATTTTTCTAGATACTTACCTAAAAGAAATTAGAAGTCGCTTTCATCCATCCGCATTTAGTTTTTGAAGTCTTGCGGTTCATTCATCTTTAATTGTTTAATCAAAGGCATATGACTCAGTTGTTGCCTCATAGTTATCCAGTTTTACCCACTTCTGGCGATTTCTCCTTTTCATAAGATATAATAACACTACACACATACCACCGACAAGGACAGCAATTTGACGTGAGGTACCCAAATTCACCAGCGAACTAGCACTTACCCGGGGGAACTAGCACACTAGATCCGTGGTGGATTTCAGAAATCCGACGTACATGCTCGTAAATCTGGATCCGTGAGATTTGGTGTGTTTCGGTCCTAGATCCGACGGATTTGCCCCACACACGGGCAGATTATCGACGGATGTGGCTGACAAATCGGTTTGTTGAGGGGCAGAAGAGTTTAGATCCGTCGGATCCGATCCGTCACGGAGATCCATCGCACATTTTCGACGGATCGGGTTTGACGGATCGGAGGTAATGTTAAGGGGCACGAGGGATCAGATCCCTCAAACCAGATCCGTAGGATCACATCCCTCAACGAAATCCGTCCGTGTATGGCCAGCTATTCAAACAAGCGGAAGGAAAGCGTTTAGGATCTGCAGACGATATATACATAATAGGACTATCTGAATGGGCTCTCAGAGAAGCGTTTACAGCCCTTGAAACGGCTGCAAGACGATTTGGTCTGGAAGTCAATGTAAGAAAAACCAAGTACATAAGAGTTGGTGGTGGGGAGGATGATCTGAGCTCTCCGTTCGAAGTAGGGTTGTTCAAGTTTGAGAGAGTCAAGACCTTCATATACCTTGGGTCTGAAGGGAATACAAGGAATGATATGACTCAAGAGATACGGAGGAGGATCACTGCTTGTTAATAGATGTTTCTTTGGGTTTGGTCGACACGTTAGAAGCAGATATATCTAAAAAAAAAAAAAAAAAAAAAAAAAGTGTGTGTGCTCTAGACCACATGGTGGAAGTGAAAACTTCAAAATTAGGGTAAATTAACAATACGAAATACAATTTTTGTTCTTTATTTTGTATAATCACAATGTAATTACGTTGAAAATGTATACAATTATGATTGTGTAGGATTTTGATTGTGTTCAGACTGATTGTCGTTGGTATCAGACTCTAGAAACGAAACTATTGGTTTATGGTAACTGAAATATGAGACAAATACTTTTGATTGAAATGAATTTCCTAAATATCTTACGAAAACTGCGTCAATCGTTGTTCCATATTTCGTTGTACTTTCATTTGGATCATTGGACATATTAAGATCAAATTTTGTTTTCAAAAAATCCACTAGAGGTTTTGATGTATCTTTGGAGAAGTCAACATTAAAATCTCCACTCATAATCATTGGTAATGTATGGAACTGTTCTTCGAGAAGAGCAGATACTTCTTTGGTGTAGATAATTAAGTTTGCGCGGATGAATTTGATAATGTCTTTTACACTTTGATTAGGTGAAATATAAATAGCTACTATTACAATTTCTTGTCTATTTTCTACTATACATTTCGATACACAAATTTCGCCAATTGGTGATATATTGAATCCAAATGTATGTGAATGTTGAAGTGTGACATCCATCAGCGAACTAACAAGAGTCGACGTGTCTCTCTTATTTTTGAATATAGCTACACCTGCAGATCGGCGATCAGGTCTTTTGAATTTCACAACACAATCAAAATTCGGGACATCGACGTTTTCTTCATTGCCCAGCCAAGTTTCAGATAAAATCAGTATAGTCGAACGTTGTGTAACAGTATCATTGAGATCCAAAGCATGTGCCCGTATACTTTGACAATTTAATGAATATATTGATATGCCCTTCCTATTGGAAATGAAGTTCATTAAAACATCAGTGATTGTTTGAAGCCTGTTAAGTGATAGCCTTTTGAATTCATTTTGTAAATCAATGAGGGATGTGGATTCTCTTCGGCCGTGATAGAATGTAGCCGCATCTCTTTCAGTCACAATATACAGCCCTTCAATGCGTGTTACTCTTGATAATGCGACATATACCAATTGCTGAGTATGCGTTTTCTCATACTCATAAACAACTTCATCGAATGTTGCTCCTTGTGACTTGTGAATCGTTATAGCGCATGCAGACACCACCGGGAAATGATTACGTTTAGCATTTATAGTTTTGTTATTATTAAGTGGTATAGTGCTTGATCTTCTGGCTATAGGTACAGCGTTCCTTGGTATGTTATGATCTGTAATGTACCCTAAAACTTTACTTCGTATTTTCTTTCCAATTTTTTTCTGGATTTGGAAATATGAGCCAAATTCTGATGATTTCGCCATTGTTATCATAATCGATGAAGCACAATTTTCCTACTGCACCATTTGCTAATCCGTCCGATACATCAACATTGGTAGTTAACATATAATATTTATCCAGCACGAAGGTTATTTCATAAGGCAATCCTCCCGTATCAATTGTCGACATTTTGTGTAGTTTCTGCTTTACGAACGCTTCTTGCTCAGCATTATGACAACCCGTATAAATATCTTTCGCAACAGAAGATACTTTATTTTCTGCTACGTTTAATATGGAGTTATTATACTTTTGAACAGATGCATTCGATAGAAAGAGTCGTATCCCATGAGGACAAGCAACATCAGCTTCTTCTTTGCTCACGAATCTTGATTCAATTAATGATAATTCATCTGTACTCAATTTTTCTCCATTTCCAATTTTCGTGAGAGCGTTGGAAAACATACCGTTTGCTTGCCTCATAACTTCAGTGAGTTCATAAAACTTCAAATCGCGCAACTGTTTATGAAATTGTATATGGGCACTGCTGTGTTTTTCATAGGTACTGTAAGTCGCCGATGATCTGTTGAATTGTACATTAGGAGTAGGTGAAGCGCACACTTGAACTTGTGAAGGTGCTAAATTATCATCAATATTCATGGCTTCATCTGCTTCGTTTAGTGGTGTCGAAAGATTTTCGCCTATGCGTATTAAATTTTCCGAATCATCGCGTATAATAAGAGGAATATTCATATTTGTGGATGTTCCGGCAATCTGAGAAGTATGAATTCTAGTATTTCGATTTTCGCTCATAACAAGAGGAATATCTGTATTTGTAGATGTTCCGGCAATCTGAGAATCATGAATCGTTTTTTTTGATATCTGCATACTAGTGATGTATTTGCATGGGAAGGTCCAGGAATTGAATCATGAACTACATGATGAACAGATTTTGCATAGGTACTGTAAGTCGCCGATGATCTGTTGAATTGTACATTAGGAGTAGGTGAAGCGCACACTTGAACTTGTGAAGGTGCTAAATTATCATCAATATTCATGGCTTCATCTGCTTCGTTTAGTGGTGTCGAAAGATTTTCGCCTATGCGTATTAAATTTTCCGAATCATCGCGTATAATAAGAGGAATATTCATATTTGTGGATGTTCCGGCAATCTGAGAAGTATGAATTCTAGTATTTCGATTTTCGCTCATAACAAGAGGAATATCTGTATTCGTAGATGTTCCGGCAATCTGAGAATCATGAATCGTATTTTTTTTATATCTGCATACTAGTGATGTATTTGCATGGGAAGGTCCAGGAATTGAATCATGAACTACATGATGAACAGATTTCAACGCATTTAAACGTTTCTTTTCACGATACCTTCTCGAGCGTTCCTTTGCCATTGCTTTCTTCCGTTCAGCGATTTTTTCTTGAATCCGCCTGTTTGTCTTTTCCTCACTAGAATCATCCTGCATTGATGAATTCGTGAGTTGCGATTCAAGTTGCTTCTTGTTTCGATATTTTGCCACGCGCGCATATGTCAATTCCCGTTTTCGCTTCAATTTGTCATTGTCAATTTGATTTTTTTCATCCATCTCCTGTAACACAAAATATTTCAATATTTATAAAGCAGACACACAGACACAGTTTATTTTTTTGTTTCAATTCTTTCAATTTTTTAAATTGTTATATTGTATATTATATGACATCAATATGTAATATATATTTGTATAATATATAATATATATTATATAATATATAATTGTACAATATATAATATAAAATATATAATATATAATTGTACAATACACAATTATTATACAATTATTATATTATTATATAATTTAAAAATGTTAAAACATACCTGAACGCGTGTTGTCGATACACTGTCTAGAGCGACGGATTGTCAATGTTAATGAATTGACAATGTATAGGCTATACCCTATTCTCCACGTCTCTGCTTTGTGCAGTCCTTCTCCTCCAGTTTTAGTCCCTACCAGTCCCTACCAGTTTCGTGCGTAAACTGAAATATCGAATGAGTAAGAGAGGGGCGATGGGACGCGCCTAAAGAAGTTTTCACTTCAAAAAATTAAAATAGGTAGCTAGATACAAAAATTTAGGAAGACAAATTAAATAATATATTTAAGTAAGTAGGTAAATAATTTAATTAAGTAAGTATTCAAGAGGAGAAATTAGTTTTGGGATTGAACGTTTGATAACGTTAACCGAACAAAACCTTAGTCGAGTCGAGCCGATTCTACCCGAAACAGCGTTACATATTCGGGCGTGACGGCTCAATCTCATTCACACCTCACAAAAAAGTTTTGCTGAGCCCTCACAAAAAAGTTTTGCTGAGCGCGCCTAAAGAAGTTTTCACTTCAAAAACCAAGCTGAATATATATATAAGACCCTTATATGGCCAGTTTTGTCATATGGGTCAGAGGCTTGGACTATGACAAGAAGTGATGAGATGAAGCTGCTGAATGTGTTTGAGCGAGGAGTCCTCAGGAGGATCTACGGCCCTGTAAAGGTGGGTCAAGTCTGGAGAAGAAGCAAAAATATAGAACTTAGTACTCTCTTTGCCAACCTCGACATCGTCACCTTTATTAAACTTGGAAAGCTGAGATGGGCGGTGCATGCGTCCAGAATGGGCACCACGGAAATAGCCCACAAAGCCATGAGCGAGGAGCTGCACTTCACAAGACGAGTGGGAAGGCAGCGTGGCATATAATGCCAGAGCTTTACTTGACGTTCGGAGCTGGAGAGCTGCAGCAGAAGACAGAGCTAACTGGTGGAAGCTCTTGGAGGAGGCACAGTTTCGGTGACGGGACGTCGCGCCACATATGTATGTATGTATGGCCTTCCGTGTAAGAGAAAAGAATTTTCGAGCGTTCAAGTGAGTGTACTGTTTAATTGATGGTAGCTTTAAGTGAGATAACATATTTCAAGACCTGGTGTACCTTGGATAGTTGTTTACTATTCTCATGCATAAGATTTAAATGATATCTAAATTCCTATTGCTTCGAGTCGCAGGTATAGCTCTACACAACAACAACAACAAATACAATGGCGCTGCGGTCCATGCAGAGCCTTGGCCTCTTCCACGATTCCCCTCCATTTGTTTCTGTCACCAGCTGCTCTCCTCCAATACCTCACACCAAGGGTCTTTGGGTCTGCCTCAACGTCTTCCCTCCGTGCAATCTAGGCCTTCCTCTTTCTCTCTTCCCTCCTTCGGAACGCCCATTCAGCATGATTTTTGGCATTATGTTGGGGCTCATTCTCTGAACATGGCCCAGCCATCTTAATCTCCTTTGCTTTATTGTAGCAACCGAATCTGGAGCTTTGTGCAGTTCTCTTAGTTTCTGGTTGCTTTTTATTCTCCATATATTTCCATCTTTATGGTTTTCCATTACGAAACCTCAAAGAGATATCGCTGGACTGAACCTAAGGAAACAACCCGGAATTCGTCAAAAGGACCTAAAACTAGGACAATGGAATATTCTGTCACTATACAGACCGGGGTCACTTCGGTCACTCCTAAACGAACTAGATAAATATAAAATAGACATAACTGCAATCCAGGAAGTGAGATGGAAGGGGAAAGGGCTACTTGAAAAGCGATTTCACACTATATACTATAGCTGTCATGAACAGTCCCATACATTTGGAACTGGCTTTGTAGTGAGGGGCGGAGCAAGAGGCCTGGTTACTGGATTCACACCAATCAACCCCCGGATATGTGTGATCAGACTGAAAGGGAAATTTTACAACTATAGTATAGTCAGCTGCCATGCACCAACGGAAGTATCGCCTGATGACGAAAAGGAGGCGTTTTATGATGAGTTGGATGGAACCTTGGATAACTGCCCCAGAAGCGACATTAAGATCGTATTAGGAGATTTTAATGCGAAGATAGGTAGAGAGGCGGTCTTCATCCCAACAATAGGAAAATACAGTATGCATGAAGATACAAATGAAAATGGCAGACTCCTTATCAACTTTGCCACATCAAAGGACATGATAGTGGGTAGCACGATGTTTCCTGGAAAGAGGATCCATAAAGGAACTTGGAGATCACCGGATGGAAAAACCGTGAACCAAATAGACCATGTTCTTATCAGCAGAAGACACAGGTCCAACCTTATAAGTACAAGATCCTATAGAGGAGCCAACATGGACACAGATCACTACCTGATAGTCTCAAAGGTTAGAGCAAGAATCTCGAATGTACGGAAACTGCAAAGCAAGATACCGAGTAAAATCGCCACATCCAAATTGAAGGAACCGGATGTAAGCTTAACATACCAGCAAAAACTGGATGAATTAATTGAAAGCGGGGACTACGGAAACTCCATCCAAGAGAAATGGAACAAATGTTTAACAGTGATCCGAAAAGCAGCCGAAGATTCATTAGGAGTGGAAGAGCGATCAATAAAACCATGTTGGTTTGACGATGAGTGCGCCAGAGTAACGGAGGATAAAAATAAGGCATATAGAAGTATGGTGCAGAGGAAGTATACACGATTGGCATCGGAAGAATATGGGAACAAAAGGAGGCAAGAAAAGAGGCTACACCGAAAGAAGAAGAAAGTTTGGGAACGGAGGCAGCTGGAGGAAATCGAGGAACACAGTAACCTCAAGGAAGCTAGAAGCTTCTATCGGAAACTCAATAGCAGCAGGGCACCATTCAAGCCTAGAATAAAAGCCTGTAGGGGAGAGGATGGCTCACTTATTACAGAGCAGACAGAAATATTGTCAAGATGGGCCCGCCATTTTAATAGCTTGCTGTATGAAGATGATCAAACAGAAGAGACTGGTACAGACAACAATGAAGAAGAAGAAGAGGAAATAGATATACCAGAGTATGAAGATGTCGTAGATGCCATCCAGGCGCTCAAAAATAACAAAGCACCAGGTGAAGATGGTATCCCAGCAGAGCTCCTAAAACTTGGAAGTGAACAACTCCATAAGGCCATATATGATACATATATATCATACTGGATATATGGCTACAGGAAAAAATGCCTGAGCAATAGAAAAAAGGAATGATATGCCCACTACACAAAAAGGGAAATATTTTGGAATGCTCTAATTATCGAGGCATTACACTGCTCCAATGCACATACAAGGTACTGTCAAAAGTGTTGTGCTCCAAATTACTGCCTTATGCGGAAAGAGAGATAGGACAGTACCAGGCGGGATTTAGAAGAGGCAAATCCACAATAGAACAAATATTTGGTATAAGGATGATACTCCAGAAATCAACAGAATTTAAAATGAACACACACCATCTCTTCGTTGACTTTAGGAGTGCATATGATAGCATCAAGAGGCCCAAACTCTACCAAGCCCTGCGAGAGTTCGGGATACCACCAAAACTGGTATGTCTCATAGAGATGACGATGAAGGATGTTACGTGCAAGGTCAAGATACAGTCAACTCTGTCAACAGAATTTGAAACGAAAAGAGGACTGAGACAGGGTGATGCCCTGGCGTGTGTGTTGTTTAATCTTGCCTTAGAGAAAGTAGTGAGAAGCTCTGACATCCAGGTGACTGGGACTGTCTATAACAAACTCGTCCAGTTACTGGCTTTCGCAGACGATATAGACATAATTACCCGCTCGCTCGATGCCCTTAAGAGCGCATTCCAGAAACTCATGGAAGCCGCTGCAGACATGGGTCTAACAATTAATGAAGTACATGAGAACTGGCATGAGTGATGGTAACACAGTAGGAGAGCACCTGCAAATGGGACCGTTTAGATTCCAAAGTGTGGACCAGTTCAAGTATCTTGGGTCAATCGTCTGCGCCACAAATAAGATATCAGCAGAAACAAGCCATAGACTGATGTTGGCCAATAAATGCTACTTTGGCTTAAAGAAACATCTAAGAAAGCCCTTGATCTCCCGAAAGACGAAGAGTACAATATATAAAACCCTAATTAGGCCGGTTCTTACCTATGGATGCGAGACATGGACCTTGACAACCAAGGAAGAAAAAGAAATCCTCATTTTCGAGAGGAAGGTATTGAGAAGGATTTTCGGGCCCATTAAGCAAGGAGACCAATGGAGAAGACGACATAACAATGAGGTCTATGAACTCTTCGGGGAAGCGAATGTGCTGCGAACTATTAAGTTGGCACGACTGAGATGGGCTGGACATGTCGCCAGAATGATGGATGACCAGGTTCCGAGGAAGCTGCTGGAGGGGAGACTGGAGCGTTCTAGGGGCAGAGGCAGACCGAGACTTAGGTGGGAAGATGCTGTTGCAAAGGATGCACTGACCCTGCTAAATAAACGGAATTGGAAAGCAGTCGCAAAAGATCGAGCCACCTGGCGAAGGCTCATTAAGGAGGCCAGGGACCACATCGGTCTGTAGCGCCATGGAAAAAAAAAAAAAATATATATATATATTTCCATCTTTAGTAGGGCCATATATCCTCCTCAAAATTTTTCTCCCCCATCTATTTATAATGCTTTCATTCTTTGCAGTGAGCGTCCAGGTTATAGAGCTCTACACAGAAGCGGAATATGTGAGTATTGTACGAAACAGTTTTGTATGAAACAGTACTGTACGAAACAGTTTTGTATGTAATCATTTTTTTATAGATATAGATGACAACGTATCTTGAAATGTAGATGGATTCATTTTGCTGATGTCAATTTTATCTTTACTGTCATAAAATGATCTTTTAATTTCATCTCTAAATGATCATGGATTCTAATCTAATAGGGCTTACCTCCCTCTAAATAAAGTTATTCTTACACTTTTACTTCCTTCGTTTTGATTTTGCAACCGTTCCACAGTTAATAATAAATATTTATTTTATATTACTTATATTATTTTTAATCTATATAGTTATGGAAACCCAATGGTATTAGGGATAATAAACAAATGTACAATATCCCCTCTCCTAGATAACTGTATAAAAGGCCACCTCCACCTGGCCTCAGCGACACTCTGCCGCCACCCGTTAGGATGTACAGGTGTTCAACACGAAGTTATTGTACTAAGTTTTAAATTGTGTATTTTTTCTTGATCAATGTATGTAATTCAGAATAAAGCTTCTTTTTAAAAACTCAGTCCCGCGAACCTTTTATTTAGCTGGCGCCCGAACGGAGGGACTTTTGGAAGCGTTAACGTAACTTCGCGGCAGTTCTATCTTATTTCAGGTACAGAACAGCGAGACCTCTTTCCATTGGCATGAGAAGATTGGGAGCTGAGTATTAGTACATCAGCAGATCTTCAAGTCTTTGGGAGCGCTTTGGTATTCCAATACCTTGACCAAAAGGACCTACAACCTCTTGCTAAAGAATCAACGGGAAGGAGCTGAAGGGAGCGCCATCGGGAAGACGTCGAAGACATCGAAGACATCGTTGTATCAAGAAAAAGTATAATTAATTTATTTTATTTTTATTTTTATTTTTTAAGTAATTTTGTAATTTAAATATAATTAGTATAATAAGTATAATAATTTAAAATATTAATTCAGCATTTTTATGAATATATTAGAAGAAAAATTAAGCAATTTAAAAATATCTGGTTCAACGTTAATTAAAAAAGAAAATAATATGGCTCTTGAAATTAAAAATCACGATTTAGCATTAATCTCGGAATATGACGGAAATCCGTTACAACTAGTAGATTTTATAAGAAATAGTGAATTTTTGTACAATATATATTGGAAAGATGATAATACCCATAAGAATACAAATCAAGCTAAATTAGTCTAAACAATTTTAAATAAGTTAACAGGAAAAGCTAAAGCCGCCGTATATGACAAGGAATTTAATACAGTAAAAGAAATAATTAAATTTTTAAAGAAAAAATATTAGGACACGAGAACTAGGGAACAACTAATTTCAGAAATTTTAAATACGCGGACTTACCATAATGAGAACCCACTCGATTTCTTAGAACGACTGGGCCAAAAAAGATGCGATTTATATGCACGAATTTATTCAGATAATGAAATAATTGACAAACAGGACGAAATGTACAGGTATGACAAACAAATATCCCACCACGCAGTACATAGTTTACACCCGGCACTAACTGACTTTATTTATCGTATTAAATTTGATTCATTAGAAGACCTAGAAGAAATATTAAGAAATAGCGCGGCCCACATTTTTCACCGACTTTACGGAGATAAAAAACAGTATAAAAATAACCCAGCTCAAAATAATTATAAAAAGAAAAATTTTGAAAATAATTATAAAAATAAAGAGTACAGACCGAATTTTAACAACCACTATGATTATCAAAATTACCGACCCCATCAGTATCACCGCGAGCAATATGCGTCGTATAATAAGCCTCAACACTACTGACCACAACAGTATCAGCATGAACAAGGTCCAACCTTTAATTCTTTTAACAATAACAATCAGCATAACTTCCGGCCACAACAGCGAGCTATTGAATATCAAACACCGATTTATAATCAACCGTGGGACACCCAGTCGCAACATAATTTTTTTAATAAACCACCCTCCAGAAATTTCAGGCAAAATTATCAACAACCCCAGGTAGATTCAAACACAGTTTCGATGAGAACCGTTTCTAATAGAGTACACGCAATAGAGGAAGAGAAAGATGAAAAAATAAAATTATTATTAGAACGTAAAGAATCATTGGAAAAAAGACAGGATCATTTTTTAGAATTAGGCCCAAGCACGAGCAGACCTCCGGACCAGATATAAATAATCATTTAAATTCTAAACAGACCGTTGAACCTAAGCAAATAGAAATACATGACTTAAATTTAAATAACGACTTACCGAACTTAATTGACAGTATGGGAAATAAGTGGCTAATTGATACGGGTGCCACAAAAAATTATATACACCCCGATCACATTCCACGTTTCTCGGAAATTTCTAAAGAGGACTTCGCGATACGAACCCCTACGGGAAGGGCGGAAGGATCACAAAGCGTGATAATTGACCTAATGCCCCTGATAGGAATTAATCAAAAAGTCAAATTTTTAATATTTCCGTTTAGCGAAAGATCTTTAACATCTTACTAGGCTACGAAACAATGAAAAAACTAAAATTTAAAATAAATTTAGAAAAAAATGAATTAAAATTTAAAAAGAAAAAATTCAAATTAGAAAATGATTTATTTTTTATTAGTGATAAAAACGAAATTAAAAACTTAATTCGCCACGAACATATTAGTCCGGAAATAAAGGAAGAATTAATCGAAATTATTAGCCAACATGGCGAAGTATTAAAAAGGGACGACGAGGATTTAAAATCTACGGGATTAATTAAGCACAAAATAATAACTACTAATGATAACCCCATATACACCCGAAATTATCGATATCCGGAGCAATTTAAAAAACAGATAAATGAAGAAGTGAAAAAATTGTTAAAAAACAAAATAATAAGACCAAGTAAATCGCCTTATAATTCCCCACTTTGGATCGTACCGAAAAAACCAGACGCGTCGGGACACAAAAAAATTAGGATGGTAATTGACTATAAGAAATTAAATCAAGCAACCGTAAAGGACAAATTTCCCCTAACGAACATTGAAGACTTATAAAATAGATTAAAGGGATCGAAAGTATTTTCCACAATAGACCTCGCGTCGGGATTTCACCAAATTGAGATGGACGAACAATCAATAGCCAAAACCGCGTTCTCCACTGAAAATGGGCATTTTGAGTTTTTGTGTATGCCTTTTGGCCTATGTAATGCACCCCCAACCTTTCAAAGAGCGATGACTATGATGATACAGAATATTCCTAACTCTATGATTTATATCGACGATATAATAGTTTATTCCAAAAATGAAGAAGAACATTTAAAGATTTAAAAAGAGTATTTAAAGCGCTAAAACAGCATAACCTATCGATACAATTAGATAAAACCGAATTTTTTAAAACCGAATTAAACTTTTTAGGCTACATCGTAACCCCAGACGGATTAAAAACGGATGGAAAAAAGATTGAAGCAATTTTAAATTTCCCCATTCCGCGTAATGAAAAGACGACGAGATAATTCCTTGGCATGACGGGGTACTATCGGAAATTTATTAAAAATTACCAGACCGATTTCAAATTCATTAAAAACTAAAATATATGGCACAAAGGAAATTAAGGAAGCATGTCAAACCCTAACGGAAATGATGAGTAACACACCAATTTTAAATTACCCGGATTGGGAACGGCCATTTATATTAACTACAGATGCCAGTAATAAAGCCATCGGAGCCGTGCTCTCACAAAAAGACGAAAATGAAATAGAACACCCAGTAGTATTCGCGTCCCGAGTATTACAAAATGCGGAATTAAATTATAGTTCAATAGAAAAAGAATTACTAGCGGTAGTATGGGCAACCCAGCACTTTAAGCCTTATTAATACGGTACAAAATTTCTTTTATGCACGGACCATAAACCTTTAACGTGGATTTTCTCAATGAAAAATGGTAACACGCGTATAATGAAGTGAATATGGAAATTACAGGAATTTGAATTCGACGTTAAACACATTCAGGGAAAAACAAATTACGTGGCCGATGCATTTTCCAGGGGAAGCGACGAATTGAATCATAATAGCGATGTGGAGGAAATGGATGTCGAACAATTATTAAATCAGGAAATAGCGGACGAAAACAATTCCGAATACGACGCGATAATAGAGGACTTAGAAGTACCGCCGGAAGATTTAGAAACAATCCATTCCCAGGAATCTAGTAATGAACAAGTACGAATTTGTGAACCGGAAAAATGTATAAATATAGAAAAAAATCAAATAGTTATAATAAGGGGAAATACAAAAATAAATTTTACTAAACCATTCGGGAAACGCCGATACGAATTAAACATTTATGCAAAATCAGATATCGACTCATTATTAGAACAAATACTCGAACCTAATAAAACTTACGGGATAATTTGTAAATCACCTAATGAAATAACCGAAAACCTGTATGAAGATTATTTTAAAACAATACAACAAATAATAGAAACGCAATATCCATCGGTTAAATTGAAAAAATACAAACAAATTGTAAATGACGTCGAAAATCCTAATGAACAAATAGAAATAATAGATAACTACCATTTAGGCAAAACTAAGCATAGGGGTATAAATGAAACGTTCGAAAAACTTAAAAAGGAATATTACTTTCCAGGTATGCAAAATAAAATAGCGGAGTATATTAATAAATGCGAAACTTGTAAAGTTACGAAATATGACCGAAAACCTATAAAGACCAAATTTCAAATTACACCTACACCAAAAAAACCGTTTCAGGAATTAATGATTGACATTTTTAATTTCAACAACGCAATAATTTTCACAGCGGTGGACACATTTTCAAAACATTTATTTGCCCAAACGTTACAATCGAAAAACGCAATTAATATCTGTAATGCACTGACTAACTATATGACGTACTTTCCCACACCTCTACAAATATCATTAGATCAAGGGACGGAAATGAAAAATAATTTGGTAAAACAGTTTTGTGAAAAAAAATAATATTATTTTATTATACTTCAGCTAGCCACTCAAACTCTTTGGGATTATTGAACAGAGTCCACTCTACCCTAAACGAACTATTAAGAATAATAGGAAAAGAAAAAGATAAATGTTCGATGCAGCAAAAATTGAGATTAGCAATAATAGCATACAATAACACATTAAACAATAAATTAAAATTAACGCCCAATGAAATTACTTTCGGAACCTCCAGATTAGAATCAGACGAAAACATCGACCTGACAGAACAATACGTATTAAAATATCATAAGGACCAACAACTATTACATAAACTAATTAGATCTAAAATAAATGATGAAAAAGAAACAAGGACTGAAAAATTAAATAAAAATAGAGAGGGCCCTTTAGATATTCAGAAACAATTAGGAGATACAGAATATTTGAAAAATACCCAAGCAAAAATAAAAAGTAGGAACAAATTTAAAAAAGTAAATGTGCCAGTGAAAGATAAAAGACCAATTAAAACTCATATTGACAATATTAAAAGGCCCACTAGGAAAAAAAGGAAAAAGAAAGAATCTATTTCGGACGATGATAATGAATCCATTCGCGTAAATATTTCGGATGCCTTGGATAACTATGATTCAGATAATGGTTATGATTAAAATATTTAATTTTATTTATACAATATTAAAATGTCTTAAAAATCTTTTATTTTAATAAAACGTTATAAATATAATGGTATTAGAGAAAGATGTTTATGTTATAGAGAAAGAATTATCTGTATTAAATTGACAATGCTGTAGTTATTTTAATAAAATCGGACTTTTGTATTTTGCTGTAAAATATTATATTCAATGTTAATAATGTAAAAGATCATTCAAATTATTATTTTATTTCACAATAATATTCTGTTCGATTTATTTTGTAATTAATATTTTGAAGTCACTATCATAAATATTAGGATACTATTATTTTGTCTTGAAATATTATTTTGATTGATCATTGAGAAAAGTATATTTTATTTGAAACCATTATTAATTGTAATTAAAGGAGTATTTGAATTATTATTTTGATTTAAAATATTGTTGTTTTAATTGAGTAATTTTTAATTTGGAAGTAGTATTCGTAATAGAAGAAAGTAATTCAAAGACTCTTATTTTATTTTTCCTTTTGTTTAAATAATGTATAAATATGAATTATTTAGTATTAAGAAATATTCTGTTATCTTTTAGTTATTAGGAAAATTGTACTTTAGCATGTAAGGAATTTTGTAATGTATAAACATTTTATAGTTTAAGCTTATTGTTAATATTAAGAAATGGACAAGGTTTAATCTTTTTATTTTTCAAGTGTACAGATCCTGACTTAGTAAACAGGAAATTCAAAGTCCAATCCTTTTGTTTTTGACAGTTGTATAAAATCCTATTCTAGCGTTAAACGTACAAGGTTTAATCTTTTTATTTTTCAAGTGAACAAATCCTGACTTAGTAAACAGGAAATTCAAAGTCTAATCCTTTTGTTTATAGGAAGTTGATAATTTTATTTCAGTACAGAGTTTAATCTTTTTGTTTTCAAATGTACAAATTCTAATTTAGTAAACAAGGTCTAATCCTTTTATGCTTGTATAAACTTAGAGAATAAGGTCCAATCCCCTTTGTTCATAGAATGTTATGACTTAGTATAAAAGGTATTAAGAAGTGTATAAGGTTCAAACCTTTTATTTTTATTGTATAGAATCTAACCTATTTACACTAAGATATTTGTTCCATCGGAGACCTTGGAACTCGGGGGGGGGGGAGAAGTTATGGAAACCCAATGGTATTAGGGATAATAAACAAATGTACGATATCCCCTCTCCTAGATAACCCTATAAAAAGGCCACCTCCACCTGGTCTCAGCGACACTCTGCCGCCACCCGTTAGGATGTACAGGTGTTCAACACGAAGTTATTGTACTAAGTTTTAAATTGTGTATTTTTTCTTGATCAATGTATGTAATTCAGAATAAAGCTTCTTTTTAGAAAGACTTCTTAAATGTAAATAAGTGAAACAGAAGTTAACAAGACGAGGATTAAGTGTTTTATCAATTCATGTTTTCTTATTTCATCTAATCTTATGTGTAAAAGTGTTAATAAAATTAAGAAGATTAATTTGTACATGGATTTGGTGTGTTACATATTTATATTTGTTCTATCAATTTAAGTGATAAAATTTACAACTTGTAAAAGTGTTATGAAACTTAACAAGATTTATTTGTACATGGATTTGGTGTTTTATATACCTTTGTTTGTTGTTTCAATTTCAGTGATAAAATTTCAGTATACATATTTTGTGAATGGATTCTTTGTCATCCATATTACTTTTTGTATAATTAATTCAATAAAACATATCAGTTTATAAATAAATGTGAGAAAGTATATCACAGGTTTTTTATGTTTTCTTATTTCCACTTCCCATGAGAAAATATAGCAGAAATTAACATCATCACTTTCAACTAGGATTCTGTCTTATATTATATAATGGCTTATAACATGGAGAATTGACAATGTGAAAATAATCACAGATTAAGAGGTAAATGACACATTACTATATAATTGTAGAACTATTGGTATAATGTTATAGATTAATGTGTTTTTAATAAAAATTAGAAGCCTGATGATGAAACATTATCTCCGAAATGTTAAATAAATAGGAGTTATGCCAAATAAATACTTAAGGATTCTTTTTTATATTTATAATTTGTTATTTTCACTTCTCTGACAGAAAGTTCATCAGGAATTAACTTTACTGGTGGTTCAGTAGTATATTAATTGTTGATTAAATTCATATTAATTCAAAATTGATTTAGTGTCTTATATTTCGATATTTCCTTATTTCTCATTTTAATATTAGAAGGTAAACAGAAGTTAATATTACTTTGAACAGGGATTTAGAGTTTCTCAGTAAATGTAGGAGAATAACCTTTCCCCTCTAAAAGCAGCGACTAGAACATCGAAATAAATCGGTACAAGGTTAGAATCGATAAAAGGTATTCTGAGCGGGTTTAGGGGTTGGTGTCGCCGATCCAAACCGTTACCGGCTATTTTTTTTTTTAAACGTTTTTGTTAAGACACAAGAAAGGTTCTTATCTATATAAATAACAATGAATCGCCAAATGTGTTGCTAAGCGTAAAACTCGATAATGGCTCGACCAATTCGAAAGCGCCTAATCGCCCAATGCACGACGCTTTTAATCAAGAGTTGCAACGTGAAGAGCTGTTCGATTTCGATGCTTTAAGGGAATCGGTTCGATGTATGTTCCGCTGTTGAACTATCAACGAAAGTATGTCTTTGATACACTTATGGAAGTTGTAAATAATGGAACTGGAGGGTTATATTTTTTGGGTGATCCTGGTGGTACAGGAAAGACATTTTTAATTTCATTGGTTTTAGCAACAATTCGCTTACAGAATGGAATTGCACTCGCACTTGGTTCCTCAGGTATTGCAGCTACATTGTTAGAAGGCGGTCGAACAGCCCATTCAGCGCTAAAATTATCATTGAATATTCAAAACAATGAAACTCTGCCAACAAAATTTCGAAGCACTCTGCAATGGCAAAGGTTTTACAGCAATGCAAGTTGATAGTATAGGATGAATGTACGATAGAACATAAAAAGCATTTGGAGGCATTAGACAGAACTCTAAACGATCTGTGAAATAACCAAAACCGATACGGTGGAGCGATGATTTTGTTGAAATTTTCGTCAAACATTACCGGTTATTCCACGGTCCACACCAGCCGATGAACTGAATGCATTTTTGAAGTCCTCCATTTTGTGGGAAAAAATTAAGATAATAAATTTGAGCAAGAATATGCGAGTCGAATTGCAAAATGATCGATCTGGTGAAATATTTTCAAAACAACTCATTGACATTGATAATGGTAAAATCCATGTAGATGTTATGACAGGCTGCATTACATTTTCTGTCAATTTTCGTCAGTTTACAGAATCAAAAATTGAGCTTATAGAAAAGGTATTCCCAAACGTCGCTCAAAATTACAGAGATCATTATTGGTTGAGTGAACGAGCTATATTAGCTGACAAAAACACGGATGTAAATGAAATACATTTCAAAATCAAAAATGAAAATGCCGGTGAATTAAGGACATACAAATCAGTTAATTGCGCAACTAACCAAGATGATGTCGTCAATTATCCACCAGAATTTTTGAACTCACTGGATTTGCCTCCAGTTGGCTAAACTTGAATATCGCTGAACCAAAACATCATACATTCTCTGTAGTTGTTCTGAATAGAGCTCTGAATTAATGGACCGACCTTCAAGTATTAACTAATTGTGTATAATACCTTATTAATTCCATAAGACATTAAACTTTTTTTTTTCGAATTAGACTTGATTGAGCGGGTTAAGTTCGCTACCGGCGGGGTGTTTTCTGTCAACATCAACTGGCCAAATTACAGGCGTACACTGTTGACCAGATAATTAGGAACAAGGTCACTGCTCTCATCTCGCTGGATTGCAATCAAGCCTGGATGCGTCTCTTAACCTCTGCTGCTCCGCCGACTGGAGGAATTCAGGGTCCCCTGCCGCTCTATGCCGGCTGATTGCAAGCTATCTCATTCGTTGTGCGGGTCGTCAGTCTCTACCAAATGCGGAGTACTTCAGGGATCGGTGTTGGGGCCAATCCTGTTTAACGTCGTTACGGTGTCAGTATTACCCATCAAACATCCTGAGGCGGATGTGGCTGCATACGCGGACGGCATTGTAGTCTACGCATCCAAGCTCAACCCTAACCGAACTCTCAATATGGCACAGAAAGCAACCTATACCATAGTTGAGGCGCTGAAGTCCTGCAGAATAAAATTGAATCCCAAGAAGACACGCCGTTTTAATAGAGGCAATCCCTATAAAGCTACTAACTCTGAACCTCACCACGACACTATAAGAAGGGTTAGACCGAATCTAAGGTGGTCTGATGGCGTGGAAGGAGACGGTATCCTGGGAGCCAGGAGCTGGATGACAGCAGCACTGAGCAGAGGTGGCTGGAGGAAGCTAGTGGAGGAGGCCAGGACTCGTCGGCACTGAGCAGAGGTGGCTGGAGGAAGTTGATGGAGGAGATAATAATAATAACAATAATATTTTTAATATTACATTCCCACCTTCAAGGTCACACTAGAGTCTAATGTGAATTAATATCTTTATTATTAATAATTATATGAGGTACGATATATAATTCTACACCTATTCTAAAAACATGTACCATGTATCCTTGCTTTGTATGTTGATCCAAACTGAGATAAATCAGGGATCTGGGTGTGTCCCTCAGAGGTCATAAACAATGCATATACCATGATAAACACAAATCACAGACAGATTTTTTTTTTTTTTTTTAAATTTATTTCCTATTATTATTGATTTGTAAATGTACACTTTATATGAACATTAACTATAAAAAGACCAAATATATGAGCACAGACAGAGAGGAAATATTAGAGCCTGAAATTGCGAGCCTGGATAGAGTGGAACAATTTTGTTACCTTGGCTCAATTCTGGAAAGAAATGGAACCACAAATGCCGAGGTTAGAAAGAGAATAACAAATGGCAGGAACGCTGTGGGCATGCTGAATTCTCTTCTCTGGAGTAGCAACATAATTGAAAGAACAAAGAAACTAATATATAGCGCATTAGTCCAAAGTGTAATGTTATACGCCTCTGAGACTTGGACCCTTAACAGGGCACAGGAAGAAAGACTACTGTCGGTGGAAATGGATTTCTGGAGGAGAGCTGCAAGGATATCGAGAATGGAACGCATTAGGAACAGTGATATAAGGGAGAGGATGAATGTGAGAGGGAGTGTGTTGGAGGTGATCGAGGAGAGAAGATTGAGGTGGTATGGCCATGTGAGAAGGATGAACAAGGAACGGATCCCGAAAATGTTAATGGAATGGGAGGCCGAGGGAAGGAGAAGGAGAGGAAGACCTCGTACCCAATGGAGGGACAAAGTGGAGGAGAGCATGGCTGGACGCGGGTTGAGGGAGGAAGATGCAGCCGATAGGGAAGAATGGAGGGGGCGTTGGACGAGGAGTATGGGTGAAGAAACCTTCATATGTGAAGAAACTCTTAAAAAAAAAAAAAAAAAAAAAAAAAAAAAAAAAAAAAAAAAAAAAAAAAAAAAAAAAAAAAAAAAAAAAAAAAAAAAAAAAAAAAAAAAAAAAGTACACTTATTTTATAATGATGTTATGAACTATTATTTGGACTATCAATCAGATGTCAGATTGAAGGAATACATGAGTAATCTCTCAACATTTGCCATATTTCCTTTAAAACTCACAATTCACTTTTTTTACCATGTAATTGCGGTTTCCGAAACATGGCTCAAACCTTTTGTTCCCTCGTCCTCAGTCCAATTACCTCACTATAACCTCCTCCGCCATGATCGGGCTAACCGAGTTGGCGGTGGAGTTGCACTCTACATTCATGAATCACTCAGATCCCGTGTCCTCCACTCCTCGACCAATCCAGGTTCTCCTCACATAGAATACCTATTTACGGAAATTACAGTCAACACCCAAACTATCCTATACGCAGTCATATACCGCCCCCCCACAAGTACCCTTCGATCCAAGTCTTGAATCCTTCCTATTCTCCATAGTTCCATCTTATAACCACATTATCATCGCCGGAGATTTCAATGCAAATTTTTTAACCGATAATCCCGACAAACATTACTTTAATAACCTCTTTCAATCCCTAGGTCTCTTCATAGTTCCCTATTCTGCCACCCATCACCTTTCCCACTCGGATACTTGGCTCGATTTACATATTATTGACTGTCCCGCAAAAATGCTGACTCACTCCCAACACCCAATACCCTCTCTTTCCGCCCATGATTTAATAGCAATTTCCTATGATATCCCTGTTCCTTCCTTCACTCTTAGAACCATAACATACCGCAATATAGATTCCTTAACTTTCGAAATGATCCAATCCAATCTCGAATCTATAGACTGGAACGCCTTCTACTCCATACCGTCCTTAGATCCCATGGTCGAATCCTTAACTTCCAATCTTCTATCCATCCTAAATAAACATGCTCCACAAAAAAAAATGTAACAATGCGCCGTCCTCCAGCACCATGGATAACGCGAGAAATCAGAGAGTTGATGAGAACCAGAGACGCTGCCAGAAGAAAATATATCCGAACTAAACATCCCGAAGACCTAATAACCTTTAAATCCCTCCGGAACCGAACCCAATCAACCATCCGTCGATCCAAATTCCTATATTACCAGAAAACCTTTTCCGAGCACTCAGACTCTCGCCAAAAATGGAAACTCCTCCGCCAAATCCCCTCCTTACAATCTAAATCATCTCCCTCCCATCATATTACTCCAGACGAACTTAACAAGTATTTTACTTCATCCGATTCACACTCCTCATTCCCAGCTTACAACCCGAATAATAATGACTTTGATCCTGATAAATTCTTCCTTTCCTATATCGAGCCCTCCCAGCTAATAGAAGCTGTGATGAAATCACGTTCTAAATCTTTGGGACCTGATGGAATCCCAGCAAGTTTTATTAAGTTGTGTCTTCCAATAATCCTAGCACCTCTACTCCACATCTATAACTTCTCCCTCCAGAACTCAATATTCCCATCTGCCTGGAAAAAAGCTCGCGTCCTTCCCTTAAATAAAGTTCCTAACCCATCCTCCGAAAAAGACTTCCGACCCATCTCCCAATTATCTAACCTTTCCAAACCCTTAGAACACCTAACTCAAGTCCAGATATCCTCTTTCCTTGAGCAACGCCTTAATCCTTTTCAGTCCGGGTTTAGGACTGGCTATTCCACTCAATCAGCCCTTGCAAAAATTACTTCAGATATCCACCTTGCCATGGACCATCACAAAATTACCATTCTCATTCTCCTTGATTTCAGTAAAGCCTTCAACACCATCGATCACAATCTACTCCCATCTAAACTATCCAACTTTTCCTTTTCCAATAGTTCGATTAGATGGATCCAATCATTTATTTCTGACCGCACTCAAGTAGTCCAAATCCCTAACCTTCCGCCTTCCTCTCCAATCAACTCTCTCAGGGCTAGTAGTTCAGGGCTCCTCAATATCACCCTCACTATTTAGCGCATACATTAATGACCTTTATCCCCTCATTAAACATTGTTCCTCTCACTTCTACGCCGATGATTCCCAAATTTACTTTTCTTTTTTCCCCAATGAACTACAAACCACCATCACAAATATCCAAGCAGATCTCGACACGATAGCCTCTTGGACCTCTAATAATAAATTGAAATTAAATGCAGACAAATCAAAGGCTATTGTGTTGGGTTCTAAAGTCCTTCTTAACTCCCTGCCCTCAATTCCTAACTTTTCCATAGATTCATATCCCATAAACTTCTATCCATCCGTTACGAACCTTGGCATTGTTTTAGACCAAACCCTTTCCTGGAAAGACCATATTTCCCTTATTACCCGACGATCAATCTCCTCCCTTCGACTCCTAAACCGATCCCGTAATTTCCTTCCACAGTCAATCCACCAACTGTTAATTACATCCCTCATATTCCCCCATTTTGATTATGGTAATGTGGTGTATGGAGGTCTCTCGAAATCTCAAGAGGCTAGACTAAAGAAAATAATGAACTGCTGCCTGAGATTCGTTCTGAGAATACCACGGCACGAACATATTTCCCACCACTATACCAAATTAAAATGGTTATTCCCTTCCTTCCGTCGACAGTACTTTCTTGGTTCGTTCCTTTACAAATCTCTTTCCTCACAGTCTCCTTCCTATATCCTGAAAGCTTTAACATTAAAATCGTCAGTGAGCTCCCGCAAAACCAGAGCCCGTTCCTCAGACCTCTACCTAACTCCTTTCAACACAACATCCTTCAAACGTTCCTTTATATCCAGAGCTTCCAACTTCTGGAATTCCCTCCCTTCCATCATTCACCATTCCTCCTCTCATAACAGCTTCAAATCCCGACTTTTCAGTTACCTGTTAGATATTCAATCCAATAGTCATATAGATGTAGAAAATATCTCTTAAAATGAGATATGAACATTCAGAATGTAATATTGATTTTGTATAGTATTAGTCTAGTGCTATTACACTGAATTGGTTTTGGCATAATTTATATTATTTATCAGATGAGACACACTATCTTTCCAGATAATTTATATTTGCTTTGATTATTGTATTTGATTTCATTAAGTTTTGTTTAATTTTCTCTATTTTTGTTTTGGTAACTTATCTTAGATTCTAACCTTAAGATATAATTTGTTTTTTGTGTGATATTTGAAAATATGTAACAATACTTTTATATTGTAATTTGAATTTCGTTTAAATTCCTAATTTAATTTTATTATATTTTCTTTGCTTTTATCATATTTCTTAGTTATATATACGGTATGCTAGGAAGCCATTAATTGTTCATTGTAATTATTCTTAAGGGGCAAAGGCCCCAGAATAAAATTTATTTTCATTCATTCATTCATTCATTCATTTTTTAATCCCAATATAATTACCATCGCACTTAAATTATTCATTTTCATTAGCTTATATTTTAAGTTCAACATATCTTCCATTGCCTGTTTTCAACCTAAATTCCAGTATTCTTTATTCATCTTCCATCATTTATCTGGATTTTTTTCTTTTTTATATTTTATTGTTTTTTATGTTGCACATTTTTTACATAGCCCAGATGGTGATAATTGTTATGGCTGAAATTTGGATGTGGAAATCTAGTTATGTGAAATTAACAATTAATTTTTATTCATTGACAAATCCCTCATAAATTCGACATATATGTCAATTAATATAAAGTAAAAAATTCAACATTCCTCAACAGAACCGAATTTTAAATACACATGAATACTAAACAGGCACACAAACAAAAACTAAACACAGCCAAAAGTATTATGCACTATCGTATTTTCTCTTAGATTCCTAACTAGGAGGCAATGTTTGAGAAATAAAAAACTAAAAGGATTTAGTCAACATATAAACAAATATATAAATTTATAATAAATTTTATTTTCACAATATTATTAACTTACAAAGATATTAACTTACAATGCAGAAAAATAGAAAATGCATTTATCTTAACAAAACACAAAAGAATATTAGCCATTCTCTAAAACTATCTTATAAAAATGTACGATATATTCCAATTAAGGTATGCAATATACGTCTATCATTAGGAAAAGTTTTAATTTTATTAATACTGCAGCAATCAAATCATTTATCAGAGATAACAATCCGCTAGTATTGCTACATTAATAATAAAAATACTTCTCATTAGTTTCTTAAGTTACAATTATAATTTAAATAAAAACAATTAAAACAAATAAATAATATAAAAAAATATTAATATAATTTTGTAAAACAATTAAAAAAGGCAATGTTGAAGCTTCTAAAGTGTATTTAGATCAAAACTTCACTGTCACAATGATGACATTGATGAGGCTTTGTACCAGTTTGATTAACATTAAATATGTTTTTAAATAACTAGTCCCAAGCACATTTACTAAGGTAATCATTTACTTAGGGTTATAATTTACTAAGGTTATCATTTACTTAGGTTATTATTTGTGACAGAATGCTAAATGTTTCTATAAATAAATTGTCCCAGCTATAGCTACTGAATAGTGACAATAGCATTTATTAGCCTAATCACCTCTATGTCAGACCAAAATGTAAATTTTTTTAATTATAATAAATATAAAAAACAGCATTTCTTGCTATTTTATAGAAATTGATAAGCCTTCTCACCTGTATGACGTGCTACCTAAATGTGTTTTAAAATCAATTTTCCCTGTTGAACTACTCATTCATTTATGTGGGTTCTCAACTATATGACTGGTCATTATATGTTCATTTAAATTAATTGGCTTTGCAGTTGTAAAGTCACAACGAGGGCATCTATAAAGCCTAACGCCTCTATGATTGTTCATTATGTGTTCATTTAAAAGAATTGCCCGTTTTGTTGTATAGTTACAATGGGGGCATTGAAACAGCCTCTCATCCGGGGTACAGGTCAATGCATGTTCATTTAAATAACTTTCACTTGGTGCTGTATACTCACAATTATGACACCTGTAACGCTTCTCATCCGTATGAAGGGCAATATGTGTTTTAACTTTCCTGGAGTTAGTTGTTGAATAATCACAAAATTGACATTTAAAAGGCTTTTCTTCTGTATGGCGAGCTACTATATGTTTCTTTAAATCACCTTTTCTTGCACCTTTATAGTCACAATGAGGACATTTATGGGACTTCTCATCTGTGTGAAAGGCCATAATATGTTCATTTAAACTTCTTGCTTTCACTGTCCTATAGTCTGTATGGCGAACAAGCATATGTATATTTAAATTACTAGAGTTAGTTGTTGAATAATCACAAAATTGACATTTAAAAGGCTTTTCTTTTGCATGGCGGGCAACTATATGTTTCTTTAAATTACCTTTACTAGCAGTTCTATAGTTACAATGATGACATTTATAAGGCTTCTCTCCAGTATGGTGAACTAAAATATGTGTTTTTAAATTACTAGAGTTAGTTGTGGTATAATCACAAAAATGACATTTAAAAGACTTTCCTTTTGTATGGCGGGCTAATATGTGTTTCTTTAAATCATCTTTTCTTGCAGCTCTATGGTTACAATGATGACATTTATAAGGCTTCTCTCCAGTATGGTGAACTAAAATATGTGTTTTTAAATAATAAGACCTAGTTGTTGAATAATCACAAAATTGACATTTAAAAGGCTTTTCTTCTGCATGGCAGGCAACTATATGTTTCTTTAAATAACCTTTACTAGCAGTTCTATAGTTACAATGATGACATTTATAAGGCTTCTCTCCAGTATGGTGAACTAAAATATGTGTTTTTAAATTACTAGAGTTAGTTGTGGTATAATCACAAAAATGACATTTTAAAGACTTTCCTTTTGTATGGCGGGCTAATATGTGTTTCTTTAAATCATCTTTTCTTGCAGCTCTATGGTTACAATGATGACATTTATAAGGCTTCTCTCCAGTATGGTGAACTAAAATATGTGTTTTTAAATTACTAGACCTAGTTGTTGAATAATCACAAAATTGACATTTAAAAGGATTTTCTTCTGTATGGCGGGCTAATAAGTGTCTCTTTAAATCACGTTTTCTTGCTACTGAATATTCACAGTGAGGGCATTGATGGGGCTTCTCACCTGTATGACGGGCCATTATATGTTCTTTTAAACGAAGAGGTCTAGAAGATCTATAGTCACAATGAGGACATTTATGGGACTTCTCACCTGAGTGACTGGCCATTATATGTTCATTTAAATTTCTTGTTTTCGCTGTCCTATAGTCACAATGAGGACATTTATGGGGCTTCTCACCTGTATGACGGGCCATTATATGTTCTTTTAAACGAAGAGGTCTAGAAGATCTATAATCACAATGAGGACATTTATGGGACTTCTCACCTGTAAGGTGGTCTGATTTGTGCGTTTTAATAAAATTGCCTGTTCTTATGGTTTTAGATTCAAAATTAAGGCATTGATTAGTTTTTTCATTTTTCAGACCAGACATCAGATATTTCTTATTTATATTCATTTCCCCTGCATGATGGGTAGTATTTTTGGAACCTATAAAAAATAAAATTGCTGTTGTAAACAAAGTAATATTTCATGAAGACCTAATTTTGTTTATTAACCTACAATTTTACTAATGATATTTAATATTATAAGTAAATTAGGAACATCAGTAACTTAGAATCTGAGACAGAAATATGCCTAAAGACTTCAGCTGTCCAAAATTACTGAGTGTGGTGACATTACTTGAACAGGAATCAACACAGATATTTTAAGATGAAAGCACAGCCATTGCCAGTGCAGCCTGCCACTCACTACAATCTATCAAAGAGAATTGGGAAATCAATACATACCCATACCATTATCAGAAAATAGAAAAGTATTATTTATCGGGCTCAAATGAAAGGAATCAGTGTTTTCTTAATCAGATTTGAGGACAAAAATAATTTAAAAAAAACAAAAAAACATGGTATTGATAGCAACAAACTTTTGTTAATTTTACTAAAATTCTTTATTTGTTCATATATAATAATTCATTTTTTTAAATATTAACTATTACTTGAACTATCAGAATAGTATAAAAACGGTTGTAATTAATTGATTATATTTACAGAGCAGTGATATATTCTTTGATATACAGCAACAGTAGAAAGAGAACGTGTATCGAACTATTAGAACCTGTAGTTCTGAAGTGTTACTGTTATGCCCCTCATCACAACGAGGACACAGCAAATGCTTCTTTTTTACCTAAAAGACGACTTTAACATGTTTTTTGCAATCACTTTAGTCACCAGACGTGTTACCTGAATGAGAGCTATTTATATGTTTCTTTAAAGATTTAGCTTTGGTAGCTCTATATTCACAAAGTGGGCATTGATAAGACTTCTCTTTCATATGACGGTACCTTATATGTAATTTGAGTTTGCTTGTTCTTTTTGCTAAATAGTCACAGTGAGGACATTGATGTGGCTTATCATCCTTATGACGGGCCATTATATGTGCTTTTAAATCAAATTTGGCTGACGGACTTTGTTTTTTTCATTTATTTCCTATTATTATTGGTTTGTAAATGTACACTTATTTTATAATGCTATTATGAACTATTATTTGGACTATCAGTCAAATAGAATATAAGTTATAAGACATTAACTCTCCAGTTCCTAAAAAAGTCTGTGCCGATTTTATACTAATTTTTTCATATTACCTTATTGTTTAGACCCTAAACAGAGTGAATAAAAGAAAAAAGATTGCATTTTTGTAATAGTTGAATAGATAATGTATGGTCCCCTACAGGGGACTTAAGGCAGTGGACGTTGCAAACCGCAATGTTTACCAAAGCTACATATAAAGGAGAAGTATATAATTTGTAACATGATTCATGTATGCAGCAGTATTTATATGTTAAAAAATCATTGAAAAAATAAAGAAAAAAGCCAAAAAAGTTTACTTAACAAAATTATATTTTTACAATTTTGAAAGTGACTAGGTAACAAAATCATTTCAACATTTTTAAAATGACATTCCAACTCATCCTACCACTGTACTCACCACTTACGCTGATGACACATGTGTGTTATCAGTAAACAATGATCCCTTCATTGCTTCCCAAACACTCCAATCCCATATCCTAACCCTTCAAGAATGGTGTCAAAAATGGAGAATCAAAATAAATCCAAAAAAATCCCACCAAATAACATTTACCCTTCGTCGTAAACCCATGACTTCCTGTCCTACAGTATCCTTTAATCAGCATATATTGTAAAAACATGTAACATGTTTCGGGATCAAGGTCCCATCATCAGACTGAAACAGTATTCACAAATCTCTATAATCATTCTTAAACATTAAAACAATACAATTCTAAATACAACTAAGCTACATTATATTTCTTTATAAATTAACCTTCAAAACTATCACTTGGTGTTAATACACCGTGTCATTTACATGGTCAATTAAAATAATAACTCTTCTACTCTCTAGGGTACAAGGGTCAATCCTAATCTTATCTACTGTTATCAGCTTTAAGTTGGCCAATCTTATATTATTAATTTGTTAATTACATCCTTTAATGATATTCCACTAATCCCTGTTGAACAGATCCGCTACCTAGGACTCCACTTGGACAAACGTCTAATTTGGAATCCACATACAAGACTAAAACGACAAGAAGCTGCCCATCGTTACTTCAACATTTACTAGACAAACGTTCAAAGCTCCCAATTAATTACAAAAGACTAATATACATGACTGTGATTAGACCTATCTGGACGGAGTTGAGCTTTGGGGCTCCACTAAACCATCCAATTCATCTCGTATCCAATCCTTCGAAAAATCCTCAATGCACCTTACTTTGTCACCAATAAACTTATCCATAAAGATCTTAATGTTCCATAGGTTGCAGATTTAGTCCAAACCAGATATCAATCCTTTCATAGTAAGCTCCATAACCACTCAAATCTCCTAATTTCTCAACTTGCTTCGCACACCACTCTTGATAATCCTCCAAGGCGTCTGAAAAGAAGATGGCCCAGAGACCTTCTCGTATAGAATTTTTATTAAAGTGCTACTGATGAGTAGTTCTTTTCAAGTTTTGTCACGTTATTGTAATAGTTAACAGCACATTTACTTGATGTATAAATTTTGTACAGTTGTAAATTTCAATAAATTGTTATTAAAAAAAAAAAAAATTTAAATAAAAACTAATACATTAGTTTCTTCTTCCTTTGGAAAGCGAAAGTTCTTCCCCAAACAATAACTCAAAACTTTCAACAAATGCCATATTAGCACCTTTGCAAGAAGACAGTTGCTCCATGTATCCACAACCTGCAATTTCTTTTCGAAAAAACATCTCATTTTCCACCCAATTCATGCTTTCTTTGGCAACCTTTTTAGATTTTTCCTCTTTCTGTATTTGTTTTCTCTCTTGTTCCTTTACCTTCTGAATGTGGAGATGAGCAATAATTTTCTCTGTTTCGTTTTCCACACCAATTGAGACAGATGGTCGAGTGTGAGAATCAATATCTTTAACTATGTTTTCTCCTACATTATCGAAACAATCTTCTCCTATCGTTACTGCAACTTCTTGCCTAAGCAGTCTCCCAGGTAAATGGTTTATATTAAACTCATCCTCTCTGCCACTTTCTTAATCTGTTCCAGCTCTTTCCTCATCTGAAGGGAACAAATTTATTTCAATTTCTTCAAATGAAAAACCTTCCTCATATATATCATCGAATATTTATCTCTTCGAGAAGGGGAATGCTGAAAAATAGGTATAGGCAAGTAAAAATAATCTTTAAAACAGAGAAACGGAAAAAAAACATAAAAGAAAATTAGTAAATAACTAGTTATGCTCATGGGACCTCGAACTTTAAGGGCCCATCGGGAACATTTAAAACAAAATAAACAATTAAAAATACAGTAAACACTTTTAGAATAACGTAACTAAAAAGTTGTTAAAGAGAGGCATGTATCACTTAACGCCGTTTTGCCATAAATGTTGATAAAGTGACGACTTCACAAACAACACTATTCACTGGATTCCTTCACACTGAAACACGTTTTGTGATAAGGAAAAGTTTATGAGATGTTATTAATTTATATCAATGCGTAAAATATACTTTGAGGAATGGGTTGTAGGAATTATAAAGGTCTTGGCACCAATAGACAATCTGTAATTAATTAGACAAATTTGGTCCCCTGTAGGGGACTTTAGGAACTGACGGAGTAATTATACTTATAGAACAGTACTATATTTTTCAAATATATTAACAGTTGATAGAGAGCTTTTATATCAAAGTATTGGAAACTGTAGTTGTTATGTTTTTTCACTGATTTACAATCAAATGCCCCGATCAATAAGACTTTTCATCAGTAGGGCTCGCAGTAATATGTGTTTTTGATTCCGATACTCTAGTGTCCCTAATCACAATTAGTGTACATTCAAATCATTTCTTTTTCTGTTGTATGACACCTTTAAAATAAATCGTTCTTATGGCTTCCTAACCATATAGAGGGGCATTTTTCATTTCCATGAGAAACTTCAACCAACTCACAAAGAGAAGGTTCTTAATGAGTGTATTACAACCTTTTCCCCTCATCACAATGAGAAGACTCATTGAACTTGTAAGTTCTAATCACAATGAAGGACCATTACACAAGTTACCAGCTATGGCAACAACTCATATGATTTTATAAATAAATTTATTATAATAGCCTAAGATCAAGATCAATTATGGACTCCCTTTGTATGAAGGTACACCATATGTACTTTTTAACTTCCTCTTCTCGCTGTTTTATAGTGTCACAATGAGGACACTGATGAGTTTTCTCATCAGTATGACAAGCTAAAATATGTATTTTTAAATCATCTGTTCTAGCTGACTTATAGTCACAACAAGGGCACTGACAAAGCTTCACACTTGTATGTCGGGCCATTGTATGTGTTTTTAAAGTGCTGTTTTATAGTGACAAGAAGGGCATTGATGAAGATTCAAACCTGTGTGACAGGTCAAAATGTGTTTTTTAAAATTACTTTTTGTTGTTGCTGTGTAATCACAATGGGAGCATTTATGAGGCTTCTCATCTGTATGGCGAGCTATTACGGGTTATTTTAAAAGAAAAGCTCTAGCGGATCTATAGTCACAATGACATTGCTAAGGCTTCTCAGAAGTATGGTGGACCACAATATGTTTTTAATTTACCAGTTATTGCTGTTCCGTAGTCACAATGATGACATTTATACGGCTTTTCATCTGTATAACATGCTAGAATACGTATTTTTAAGTTCCTAGTCCTTGCTGTTTTATTTTGCTGTTTTCAATTTATTTATTTAAGAATAATGGCAGCAGAAGAAAATAATGTTTCAAACATTTTTATAGACTATGGTTCAATAAAAACAAGCCATCTTAAGTTGCCCTGGATAGGCGATCAAAAATGATTTTTAAAAACTGGCAATGATACCATCACTCATCATTAACTGAGCCACAATCAGGGACCAGAGTTGATAAAGATGGCTACTTCCTTTGTCATCATAGTGTATTAGAGTATTAGAGTGAAAATGTCATGATATCTCTTGCTATTTGTGAATAGTTCGTTAAGTGTAAAACTTGTATTTTAAGAAAAACTTTCACGATGATTCATTTCTGTAATAGCCTCATAACTAATCCAATTAGACACAAATAAAGAGAAAAAAAAAATAGTAGATTTCTAGTGATACCCATAACCAAAAACTCACTAACACACTTAACACTAAAAAAGGACTTGAGCAACTATTCACAAGTGCGACTGTTTTAAAATAAGTTTTTTCAAAAGGTTATTTATTAATTAATGAGAGCTCTAATAAAGTTTTTTATTTATCTTTTAACATGGTACATGTTTTTAAGGGGACTAACTCGGTTTTAAGAGTCTAACCATCCATCCCTTAACTTAATCATAACAATTATTTTATTGTTACTCATTAATAAAAAAGTAATATTATTAATTAATTATTATTAATGATTGTATTATATTATTATTATCATTAATTACAATATTAGTGTAATGTGACTTAATAATAGCAAAAATTCCAATACACACTAGTTCCAGTACTAACAAAAGTTCTGGTATTCATTTGGTATTTCTTCATAATACCAACCTCACCAATAATAATGCACCATGTATCCTTGATCTAAACTAAGATACTACGGGGGTCAGGGTGTGTCCCTCAGAAGTCATAAGGCAATGCATGTACCATGATAAACTCAAATCCCAGGAGACAATTTGATTATTAGATAGATCAACATGGAAAAATGAAAGCTAGGTTCTTGAATTAGTTGCGCATGTGATGAGGTTTAATTATTTGTAATATAATTATTTTATACATTACAATAAATGTATCTATATTAAAATTGTGTAATCATTTACTAGTAAAACTTGTTTAAACCGATTATCGTCAGAACACAAAATAAAGGAAGATAAATACATTATTTCAATATAACTATATTTATTTATAACTATTGTTTTTGTTTTTTTTTATTGCGAATGAGCCTGATCGAGACACTACGCAAAGCACTACATGCGTTTCCTTGCCTTCCTCTGTGCCCATATTTCCTTCATTCTCCAGCTATGGGACTCCTTTCTTTCATCTGTCCAAGGTCAGTCAGTCTTTTTATTTGGTGCTACTTCTCGATCAGCTTTCCAACTTTTTAGTATGTCTTTTTGAGTATTTCCTGCTAGCTTTAGGTCCTTTTTAATTTCACCCATCCTTTTGATGACTTTTGTAATGTTGTAATTTTGTGTGTTTGGAAATCTTTTTTTAATCCCAATATAATTACCATCGCACTTAAATTCTTCATTTTCATTAGCTTATATTTTAAATTCAACATATCTTCCATTGCCTGTTTTCAACCTAAATTCCAGTATTCTTTATTAATCTTCCATCATTCATCTGGATTTTTTTCTTTTTTATATTTTATTGTTTTTTATGTTGCACATCTTTTGCATAGCAGATGGTGATAATTGCTATGGCTGAAACTTGGATGTGGAAATCTAGTTATGTGAAATTAACAATTAATTTTTACTCATGGAGAAATTCCTCATAAATTCTACATATATGTCAATTAATATAAAGTAAAAAATTCAACATTCCTCAACAGAACCGAATTTTAAATACACATGAATACTAAACAGGCACACAAACACAAACTAAACACAGCCAAAAGTATTATGCACTATAGTATTTTCTCTTAGATTCCTAACTAGGAGGCAATGTTTGAGAAATAAAAAACTAAAAGGATTTAGTCAACATATAAACAAATATATAAATTTATAATAAATTTTATTTTCACAATATTATTAACTTACAATGCAGAAAAATAGAAAATGCATTTATCTTAACAAAACACAACAGAATATTAGACATTCTCTAAAACTATCTTATAACCTATCTTTAACATAATAAATCCTTAAATTATAAAACCAATTAGAGTTTTTTGTGCAATATTTGTAGTTAAGTACTTACAAAGAACATTTTTGGTAGCAAAGGAAATCAGTAAGCATTAAAATGTTCGATATATTCCAATTAAGGTATCCAATATACGTCTATCATTAAGAAAAGTTTTAATTTTATTAATACTGCAGCAATCAAATTATTTATCAGAGATAACAATCCACTAGTGTTGCTACATTAACAATAAAAATACTTCTCATTAGTTTCTTAAGTAACAATTTTTATTTAAATAAAACGATTAAAATAAATAAATAATATCAAAAATTATTAATATAATTTTGTAAAACAATTAGAAAAGGCAATGTTGAAGCTTCTAATTTGTATTTAGATCAAAACTTCACTGTCACAATGATGACATTAATGAGGCTTTGTACCAGTTTGATTAACATTAAATATGTTTTTAAATAACAAGTCCCAAGCACATTTACTAAGGTAATCATTTTCTTAGGGTTATCATTTACTAAGGTTATCATTTACTTAGGTTATCATTTACTAAGGTTATCATTTACTTAGGTTATTATTTGTGATAGAATGGTAAATGTTTCTATAAATAAATTTTCCCTGCTATTGCTACTGAATAGTGACAATAGCATTTATTAGCTTCCTCACCTCTATGTCATGCCAAAAGGTAAATTTTTTTAATTAAAATTTTTAATAAATATAAAAAACAGCATTTCTTGCAATTTTATAGAAATTGATAAGCCTTCTCATCTGTATGACGTGCTACCTAAATGTGTTTTAAAATCAATTTTCCTTGTTGCTGTGAACGAGAAATCTAACCTTTAGGATGGGCAGTTATAAAATCCTTTAAATTAATTAAATTGCTCTTACCGTTAGGAGCAATGATGACATTTATGAGCCTTTTATCATTAAGATCATTGAATCACCCATTTTCTTGATGCTGTATTATCACAATGAGAACAACTCATTCGTTTATGTGGGTTCTATATGACTGGTCTACTATATGACTATAACTATATGTTCCATTATATGTTAATTTAAATTAATTGGCTTTGCAGTTGTAAAGTCGCAATGCGGACATCCATAAAGCCTAACGCCTTTATGATTGTTCATTTAAAAGGATTGCCATTTTTGTTGTATAGTTACAATGGGGCCATTGAAACAGTCTCTCATCCGGGGTACAGGTCAACGCATGTTCATTTAAATAACTTGCACTTGGCGCTGTATACTTACAATTATGACACCTGTAATGTGTCTCATCTGTATAAAGGGCAATATGTGTTTTAACTTTCCTGGAGTTAGTTGTTGAATAATCACGAAACTGACATTTAAAAGGCTTTTCTTCTGTATGGCGAGCTACTATATGTTTCTTTAAATCACCTTTTCTTGCACCTTTATAGTCACAATGAGGACAATTATGGGGCTTCTCATCTGTGCGAAAGGCCATAATATGTTCATTTAAACTTCTTGCTTTCACTGTCCTATAGTCTGTATGGCGAACAAATATATGTAAATTTAAATTACTAGACCTAGTTGTTGAATAATCACAAAATTGACATTTAAAAGGCTTTTCTTCTGTATGGCGGGCAACTATATGTATCTTTAAATTTCCTTTACTAGCAGCTCTATAGTTACAATGATGACATTTATAAGGCTTCTCTCCTGTATGGTGGACTAATATATGTTCTTTTAAACAAACAGGTCTAGAAAATCTATAGTCACAATGAGGACATTTATGGGGCTTCTCACCTGTATGATGAACCATTATATGTGTTTTTAAAATACTAGAGATAGTTGTCGAATAATCAAAAAATTGACATTTAAAAGGCTTTTCTCCTGCATGGCGTGCAACTATATGTATCTTTAAATTTCCTTTACTAGCAGCTCTATAGTTACAATGATGACATTTATAAGGCTTCTCTCCTGTATGGTGGACTAATATATGTTCTTTTAAACAAACAGGTCTAGAAAATCTATAGTCACAATGAGGACATAGGTGAGGCTTTTCATTAATATGACAGCCATCAACATGTATTTTTAAATAGTCTTTTCTTGCAGCTCTATAGTGACAATGAGGACATTTATAAGGTTCTCTCCTGTATGCTGAACCAATTTATGTGTTTTTAAATGACTATATTTAGTTGCTGAATAATCACAAAATTGACATTTAAAAGAACTTTCTTCTGCATGGCGGGCTACCATATGTTTCTTTAAATCACCTTTTCTTACTACTGTATATTCTCAGTGAGGGCATTGGTGAGGCTTCTCACCAGTATGCTGGGCCATTATATGTTCTTTTGAATGAACAGGTCTAGAAGATCTATAGTCACAATGAGGACATTTATGGGACTTCTCACCTGTAAGGCGGTCTGATTTGTGTGTTTTAATAAAATTGCCTGTTCTTATGGTTTTAGATTCAAAATTAAGGCATTGATTAGTTTTTTCATTTTTCAGACCAGACATCAGATATTTCTTATTTATATTTATCTCCTCTGCATGATGGATAGTATTCTTGGAACTTATAAAAAATAAAATTGCTATTGTAAGCAAAGTAATATTTCATTAAGATCTAATTTTGTTTATTAACCTACAATTTTACTAATGATATTTAATATTATAAGTAAATTAGGAACATCAGTAACTTAAAATCTGAGACAGAAATATGCCTAAAGACTTCAGCTGTCCAAAATTACTGAGTGTGGTGACATTACTTGAACAGGAATCAACTCAGATATTCCAAGATGAAAGCAGAGCCATTGCCAGTGCAGCCTGCCACTCACTGCAATCTATCAAAGACAAACGAGGAAACAATACATACCCATACCATTATCATAAAATAGTAAAGTATTATTTATCGGGCTCAAATGAAAGGAATCAGTGTTTTCTTAAACAGATTTATAGTATTAATAGCAAAAAACTTTTTTATTTTTACAAAAATTCCTTATTTGTTCATATATAATAATTCATTAATTTTAACATTAACAATTACTTGAACTATCAGTATAATAGAAAAAAGGTTTTAATTAATTGATTATATTCATAGAGTAGTGATTTATTCTTTGATATACAGCAACAGTACAAAGAGAACTCGTGTATCAAAGTATTAGAACCAGTAGTTCTGAAGAATTGCTGTTATTTCTGCAAAACTGTAATTTAAAAGCGCATATAGTAGCCCGTCATACAGAGGATAAACCACATCAATGTTCTCACTGTGACTATTCAGCAAAGAGAACAAGCGGACTCAAATTACATATAAGGTACCGTCATATGAAAGAGAAGCCTTATCAATGCCCACTTTGTGAATATCGGAGCTAAATCTTTAAAGAAACATATAAATAGCTCTCATTCAGGTAACATGTCTGGTGACTAAAGTGATTGCAAGAAACATTTTAAGTTGTCTTTTAGGTATAAAAGAAGCATTAGCTGTGAACATCGATATATCGAACTTCAAGAGGAATGAGAGTATCTATAAAAAATATGTACATATTTTATTGAAATAATAATAATTATTAAATTTGTGAAAAATTTAAGCGGACCTTTGGAAGAAATCTGAAATATAATTTGGAAATTATTCCATACTTTTTTGCAATATCGCTCTTTCTGTCAACCCCGGCATTTATGTCTAGAATAATTTTCAATTTTTCTTCATATGAAAGGGGTTTTATGCTTTACCATTTTCGAGAATAAAAAAAATATCGAGGAACAACAGAAAAAGAAACATATCCCACAAGTGTTTTATCAGAAACTGAGACAAATGTCAGGATGGGAGTTACAGTTAATCCTTCGTAGAATCTTTGATCAGTCTAAACTCTACTTATTTAACAAATCGACTTCAATATATAGAGGTTTTCTGGTACAAACTTTGTTTTGTAGAGGTGTGGTGTAAGCAATGGAACCTTTGAAAATTCTCAAAGTCTTCTTAACCAATCCTTCGATATGGTGAGGTAAAAATAACATAGGAATGGTAGGCAGATTCAAGGGAATAGAAAAACTTTGATTTATCAAGGAATTTGCTATATCAAGGTTCCACTGTAATTGGTTTAAAAGATCACTGTTAATTATATCACATTACAATCATAGCTCGTTTTTCATCTAATTTGTTTAAAAATTCATTAGGATGTTCGCAGCTTCGTGATTTCATGATTGTTACTTTTGCCATTAAGTCCGAAATAGTTCTATTATCTGTGAAATTTTTATGAAGGGTATTGATTAATTCTGCAATGCTTTCACAATTATTATTATAAACTACCTCTGCTGGTCCTTCTAGACAACTCATTGCGGCTTTACAAATAAGCCAAAGATTGTCAATACGTTCACTAATTTTAATACTGAAATAAGTGGCTAGTTAAGTTTCAAGCATGCTAATGAATTGTGGTAATTTATAACTATTTCCATCATATTTATAGGAATATATTTCAATATTTCATGAGGTACAGGTTTGAAAATAGGCATTTTGGATAATAATTGGGAAGGTTTTAAATAAAATGGGGTATTAGATATACGGAGTGTACTCACAGGAAATTGATCTCATGGTTCCTCCGGTTCTTTGTGTATCAGGGCTTCACCAGTTAAGGATTGAATCGTAAGTTTTTTCAGATGTGAGAGATAGATCGTACGAAAAAGACTGAATTAACGCTTGGAAAGAGTTCACTAGTCTATTTTGTGGTGATCACAATAACACCGATAAAATAATTAATAAATAATTGGAAAGAACAGCATACATCAAAGGAAGGTTCGATTGAATAATTGAGGAATCGATAATTGAAACAATGCCAAGTGAGAGTCCTGCTGCCGGATTAAGGGACAAAAACGTTCACTTGCTTCCCATAAGTACTTCAGCTTTGGGGCCAAGAAGACGCATGGCCATCTCCAAGTTTAATAGAAGTTTTAGTTGAGCTGTAGAAGAGTTGAATACATCATGACAATAGTAAACTTTAATTAATTTAAATTAGATATTAATATTTTGGCCTTCAGGTAATATTTGGAATTAATGTTTAATAAATTTAATGTTAGGCCCTTCAGGCATTTAATAGAAAGTTTATAACTTAATGGTATTTTAAACCCTTCAGGTAAATATGATTATATAAGGAGAAACGTGTAATGGTTAAAATGCACCTGTGAACCCACCTGAGACCTAAAATTGAGTAGTCTAATGTTTTATTTGATTAACTTGGGTTTTTATTTAAAATATAACTTTGTAAATGATAAATTGTCTTATATTTTCACCTATTATTTACTTCAAATCTAACTTTTGTTGTCGCTTATATGAACAGATAATCGTAAATTATTTAAAACCATGACAATTTATACTGAAAAGAATGTTGAGACAACTTTTTTCGGGTTCAGTCAGTATTCCCTGATGGTATTCCAATTTAGATTACATAATTCATTTACATAAATAGTGAACAAACAAGAGATGGAGGTCCTGGTATTTATTGATAAGAGCAGGATGGTGCAAGTTGGCTGCACTGCATATAGATTGGTTTCGCAACTCACAATTCTTAGGGAAACGGATGGATGTAAAGGCAACAAATCTAGTATGGAAAAGAAAAATCTAAAGGATAAGACAAAGGCTACATGGAACACTATGACTATGCTACAACCAGATAAAATTAAAGAAATTGCTGATGAAATAATTATATTAAGGTTAGGTTGTGGATAAAAGTGAATGGAGCAGACTTATGCGAGAGGCCAAAGTCCACCGTGGACTGTAGTGCTATAAGCAATCAGTCAATATCAACAAAATATTTATTCAAATTTGAACTGAGAAAGATATTTCGGAAGTATTAAAAATTGAAATCTAATGGTCCGTCAGTGGACATGAGGAATGGTGGAAGAATAGAAGTGAAGAAGAGGGCTTGCACTGGAGGAAAATCCATCATCGAAAACAGATTTAACTTGAACTTGAACAATGTGGATTTTCTTTCTTTTTGTGAACCTTGGTCAATAAGTAAAGAAGAAAGGGTAACGAAAAGAAAGTAAAGTTGTGTTGTTGATAGGAATCAACAAGCTCGAGGGCATGTATGACCTATAAGTCGACACTAAACCTGAGGAACATATCGCACAAGATATCTTGACCCATAACATTACCAATAAGAGATGGCTAATTGATACCGCTAACAATAAATATATCCACTAATGGATTGTAATTTATATAAAGATGTTCAAAAAAGAAGCCAGTCCCCTGCATCAGGAATTAGAACAGAAAAATGAGCTTCACATCTTTGCCGATCTCAGCCTCACTTCTTTCTAAAGTCTAAGCAACACCTTCATTCATTCACATTTTCATTCCAAAAAAAATTTTAACTCACAAATCAATAGCTCTAATAATTCTAATTGACTTTTTGACATGGAACATACTTTACCTGTGACCTAGTTGGTCAAAAGCAATATGTTTGTAGTGAACACAAGGGCGTTACATACTTTAAAATTGTTGCGTTAAAACTAATAAAATTGTTGAAGTCCGCCATCTTAAAACAGCATCCTTAAGGACAAAACTAATTCTAATTGTGAAAGGAGAGTGGCCGCTAAGGATATCCTTCGGCCTCAAAAAATCGTCAGATTCTAGCAGATCTGTAGAACAGTGTAAACTGGACTATATAGAGACATATATCACATTTCCCCCACTTACTGACGATTTTTTGTGCACTCTAGCAGATAAATGGTAGATTGAATGACAAAGATATAAAACATTAAATGTTAATTAAAAAAATATAATAACACTAATAAGTTGGTAAACTAATTTCCTGGAATCAATCACCTAATTTAATCATTATTAAATTATGTGATTGGCTCCAGGGAAATAGTTGTCAAATAACTATGATTAAATTTTGCCCAACTCTGCATAAAGAGATCCCTATTTTCCCCACTTACTCACTATTTTTGGTGCACTATGATTACATTACAAAGATATTGTAAAAAAAAAAAAAAAAAAAAAAAAAAAAAAATTAAAATTAATAACACATTTTTTGCCAAAAGAATTTTTTTTTTTCTTCAGGTTACTGCATAATGGTTAAATGGCAAACAGTAAAATATTATTCCTAGGATTCAAATTAAAGCAATCTGTGTTATCTTAAATAATTAAAAAAAAAAAAAACATGGTATTAATAGCAACAAATTTTTTTTTACAAAAAATATTTACTTGTTCATATATAAAAATTCATTAATTTTAATATTAACTATTACTGGAACTATTAGTATAGTATAAAAAAGGTTATAATTAAGTGATTATATTTACAGAACAGTGATATATTCTTTGATATACAGCAACAATAGAAAGAGAACGTGTATCAAACTATTGGAACCTGTAGTTCTAAAGAGTTACTGTTATGCCCCTCGTCACAACGAGGACACAGCTAATGCTTCTTTTTTACCTAAAAGACAACTTAAAATGTTTCTTGCAATCACTTTAGTCACCAGACATGTTACCTGAATGAGAGCTATTTATATGTTTCTTTAAAGATTTAGCTCCGATAGCTCTATATTCACAAAGTGGGCATTGATAAGACTTCTCTTTCATATGAAGGTAACTTATATGTAATTTGAGTCCTCTTGTTCTTTTTGCTGAATAGTCACAGTGAGAACATTGATGTGGTTTATCGTCTGTATGACGGGCCATTATATGCACTTTTAAATTACTAGTTCTTGCAGTTTTATAGTCACAATGAGGACATAGGTGAGGCTTTTCATGAGTATGACAGCCATCAACATGTATTTTTAAATCACGTTTTCTTGCAGTTCTATAGTCACAATGATGACATTTGTGAGGCTTCTCTCTTGTATGGTGAACCATTATATGCAATTTTAAATTACAAGTTTTTGCAGCTCCATAGTCACAATGATGACATTTATAAGTCTTCTTTCCAGTATGGTGAACCAATATATGTGTTTTTAAATTACTAGAGTTAGTTGTGGTATAATCACAAAAATGACATTTAAAAGGCTTCTCATCTGAATGACGGGACATTATGTGTTTCTTTAAACAATATTTTCTTGCAGTTCTATGGTCACAATGGTGACATTGATAAGGCTTCTCACCTATATGGTGAACCAAAATATGTGTTTTTAAATAACTAGAGTAAGTTGTAATATAATCACAAAAATGACATTTAAAAGGCTTTCCTTTTTTATGGTCGACTACTATATGTTTCTTTAAATCACTTTTACTAGCAGCTCTATAGTCACAATGATGACATTTATAAGGCTTCTCTCCTGTATGGTTAAATATATGTGTTTTGAAATTACTAGAGTAAACTGTTGTATAACCACAAGAATGACATTCAAAAGGCTTTTTATCTATATGGCGGGCTGCTATATGGCTCTTTAAAGTACCTTTCCTTGCAGCTATATAGTCACAATGATGACATTTATAAGGCTTCTCGTTCATATGACGGCACTTTATATGTAATTTGAGTTCGTTTCTTGTTTTTGCTGAATAATCACAGTGAGGACACTGATGTGGCCTATTGTCTGTATGACGGGCCATTATATGTGCTTTTAAATTACGAGTTCTTGCAGTTTTATAGTCACAATGAGGACATAGGTGAGGCTTTTCATCAATATGACAGCCAACAACATGCATTTTTAAATAGTCTTTTCTTGCAGCTCTATAGTCACAAAAATGACATTTAAAAGGCTTTTCTTCTGTATGGCGGGCTACTATGTGTTTCTTTAAATCACTTTTTCTTGCTACTGAATATTCACAGTGAGGACATAGGTGAGGCTTTTCATCAATATGACAGCCAACAACATGCATTTTTAAATAGTCTTTTCTTGCAGCTCTATAGTCACAAAAATGACATTTAAAAGGCTTTTCTTCAGTATGGCGGGCTAATATGTGTTTCTTTAAATCACTTTTTCTTGCTACTGAATATTCACAGTGAGGACAATGAAAGGGCTTCTCATCTGAATGACGGGCTGCCATATGTATTTTTAAATGAGCTGTACTTGTGGTTGTATAGTCGCAATGAGGACACTTAATTACACCCTTCTTATCTAAGTTGCTCTTATTTTTAAAGATCTCCTCGGTATTATGGAACATATTCTTGGAACCTATAAAAAATAAATATTACCATAGTAAACAGTTTAATATTTTCTTAACACCTAATTTCGTTAATCATTTTATGAAATACTAATTCTTCAAACAAATCTTAAACTTATAAATTATATCATAGCCAATATTAACAGGAACAGTAGCAAATAATGGCTGAAATGCTGTCTGAACAAAATTAAGAAAACAAAATTTCTTACTAAATCCTCCAGAGCCTTGAAAAATATGTCAGGGGTACATTACACTGAATAAAAAACTGAATATGGAATCTGAATGTAATATTGTTCATAAACATGTTTCTAAAAGTTTTATGGAATTCTGCATCAAGTTTATTGTCTTATTGGAGGTCGGTTTAATGATGAAAAACACATAATAACTCAACAATTAACAACTCACCTATACTGGGCCATTCTCATGGAAGTGATTTTTCACTGTCCTGCTGGACTTAAGATGGAACTAAAACTTCCAAATCAATATTTTTAGTGAATTTGAATGTAAAATGATCCCTTAAAGTTGCTGCATACAGCCGAGTTTCAAAAAATATTTTTGTTATAGCTATAAAAAGGCTTATAAGCACAAGACTGTCACTTGTCTCAACCTATAAAGTAAAATTTCATTGAAGTTATTTAAGTATTTATTTTTATAAAACTTATGTATTTATTTTCTAAAGTATGAAAACATATATTGGAAAATAAATTAACATGCTTTTAAACATTTTTAAACTATAAAGGGAAACTAAAAATTCCGTTTTCTTTATGTCCCTTGGTTAGGCCTCACGACAGTTAGACTAAATAGTTATTTCAATATTCTCTACAAGAATAAGCTAGTGCTAATTATTTCTATCTAAAGAGTAATTCATGAGGTTATCTTCATAAGTGATGAGTTTGGTAGACATTTTTTAGTGTATTTTCTAAAATTTTCATCAATTCAGGGTGTTTTCTTCCTTGTACTTTTTATTACTCACGACTGTCAAGCTTTTTTGGAAAGGTTCATATTTTTTAAAAGCTCCTGGACTCCATATTTGTATGGAGATTTTTAGATGTATACAACTGATTAGTCAAATTAGCCGTTTAGGTAAGGCTCTGGTGATGCAATAAACATTAAATTATGGGAGGTTCCTCACGACCGTCACACCTATTTTTTTTTCTCCAAATCGTTAAGAGTTACATATTAATGTAACAACACTTTTATAAGGTTGAATCATCATTTAATTCTTTTTTTTGGGAGGGGGGGAGGGGATCACACTTACAAACGACTCAATCGATTTTCGTAAAATTTTATATTAGAATTACATACCTATATACCAACAATTTTATAATAGTGAAACATCACTTCAGGGGGGGTTCAGATTTAAAAACAACTAAACTGTTTTTTTTTTAATTTGAGCCACTGAAGGATACTAGTTTCAGATCTGCCAGGCTCTGACGATTTTTGGTGGCCAGAGAACATCCTTGGGCAATCTCCTCCCTGACAAATTAGTTTTCGCCCTTCTGAAAAATGATTAAAATGTTTTAATTTTTAAAAGGACTCTGAAGGATACTCAGTTTGAGATAATCCAGGATCACAACTTAACACTTTCAACGCGACCCAAATATTTGGGAAAACCGTCACATGCTGGGTAAAAAAAAACATATAACTGTTCAATTATGGTAGGAAACAGTCAATACTTATGATAAAATGCGAAATAAATTAAATTGCGCATAAAAAATTGCTTCCGGGAACATGACAGCCCCAGGCAGTCATCCGCGTGTGGGGATGGTTCGCCCGTTTGGAGTATGCAACCCGCATTACTCATTGAACGATCCACTTCCGTAATACCTTTTTCCGTCGTACTTCCATCGTATTCGCTCTCTCAATTGTATATATGCTATGTGTATGTTTATGTAAAGAATTGTATGTGGAATTTATAAATAATAGATTTTTTTTTATATTGTTTTAATACATTTGTTTTACAAAAATTTGTATATACAATTTTAATAATTTTACATTTTTTTAAATTATATTTACATTAATATACTTGTTACATCTATTTATCTTACATCTATTTATCTTACATCTATTTATCTTACGTCTATTTATCTTACATTTAGTGATATAACTTGAAGCATGGCTCCAAACAAAGTCCTGGTGACCCTTCACAGGATTTACAACAGTATATTACTTGAGTTCTTTTTTTATTTGCGTAACAAACTTTGCACCGCTTTTGTTTGTGCTTATTACTCCCCTCAATTTTTTCCAACAATTCGGGCACGTGATTTTTTGGGGAAGTAATTGAAGGGGTATCTTCAATTTCTAATATTCTTTCAATTAGGCGATGCCTGAACCACCACAAATCCACATTTTTGGGGTATGGGGGCATCCCTGGATTGAATTTTTTGTACAAACCAAATGCGTTTACAGTCATCATAAATATAATGTGTATACCTAATTTTTTATACCATTTTAGGCTTTTGAGTTGGGGAGTATAATAGGACATCATCTGATCGAATCTGTCGATTCCAGACATATGCCTATTGTACTCCCCAATACATTTGGGTTTTTTCAAAATCCTCCTGGACCCCTGTATTTCAACTATTTCGGGACCGTGTTCACTTGAAATGAAAAGAACATCCCTTTTGTCTTTCCATTTCATCACTAAAACCCCCTCATCACTATAACGATGAATTTCATCCCCTTTTTTTAATTTTTCATTAACTACTTCCGGGGGATTTTTCGCCCTATTTGCCAATAAGGTCCCGGACGCTTTAATTTTTTTCTCTTGAAGTCTGTGTACCGTGTCGACATTGGTATAAAAGTTGTCGAGGTACACAGAGTGTCCTACCCCTTCATACCCCTCTAACAGGGCATCGACCACTTTTGAAGTATGCCCTTTCCCCCCCAAATTTAGATCGGCTTTTCCTGCATAAATAAAAAATCTTAATACCAACCCGTCCGACGTAGTCAGCATGTATAATTTTATCCCATATTTATGCCTTTTATTTTTAATGAATTGCCGGAATGACAATCGCCCCCTCCAGAGCACCATCGATTCATCAATGCTTAAATTTTGGGGGGGGCTATAAATCTGTTTCATAATCGAATTGAAATGGTCGACAACCGGTCGAATTTTAAATAGCCTATCTTTCGGCAAAGGGTCGTTGGTCCCGGGATTTTTCGCAAAATGTAAGGACTGGAAAATGTTTTGAAATCGATCCCGGGACATAGTTTCCCGAAAAATTGGAATGTTGTACAATTTACTGGTATTCCAATAGTATTCCTGACGGGGAATTTGAATATTTCCCATGTGGAACAACAGCCCCAACCATTTCTCAAATTCCCCGCGGTCTACATTTTTCCACGACGAAATCCTACTTCTTTTTGTTTTTGCTTTTTCCTTTAATTCCTCGGCAAATATGTTGGTCTGTGTAATAATATTTTCAAAAAAGTCGTCGGTTGCAATTAATTTGAAATAGTCAAAGGGACTTTGAGTTTCAGGTATTTTGTTTAGGTTTTCCTGGCCGGTGAAAGGAATGCCAGGATTGTTTGGTTTTTCTATATTCCAATTATATTCTGAAGGGGGATTATAACGGGACATTCCAGCCCCTTGTGAAGGGGAGGTTGGGCAAGGCGGATTAGAGGGATTATAACGGGACATTCCAGCCCCTTGTGAAGGGGAGGTTGGGCAAGGCGGATTAGAAAGGGATGCAACGGTATCTCTTGGAGACAATGACGTTGGGCTGCGACGCAAAACAGAAGAAAGAGGAAATGCCAAATCTTCGAAAATGTCACTCACTATATTTTCTTCCGTTTCCCCAATGATGACATCGTCCTCCGCTCGTCCGAATTCATCGTCGGAAGAATCCGAGTCCTCGAATTCGACATCCGAGTCAAACCCAGCCAGAACGTCGATCATATCTTCCTCTTGGATATCGTTGATATTTATCCGCCCTCCGCTCTCGAGCTTCTCGAGCAGCCCAAGAACTGAAAATAAATAAAATTAATTAATAATAACAACAAAATAAATAAAATGGAAATATTAATTCTAAAAGTGTATAGACGAATGTCATCTTTTATATTAGGAAAACTTCCCGCCAATAGGTATTCAATATAAATAATTGCACATGTCCTTGATATGAAAAATAAGTGATGTATACCTTTAGCATTGTACTGCTTCTTCTTCGCCTGCTTTCTTTGGCTCTTGGTGGTTGAAGATGCCAGAGGTGTTTCAAAGGATTCCAACCTCGAATATCCTGAAGTGGATGGCGTCTGGGCATCAAAGCTCTCGGTGGTGGAAGATGTTTTTGTACATTCTGCCCTTGAATATCCAGAAGTGGATGGCATCTGGGCATCGAATTCTTAAAAATAAATATAAAAAAGAAATACATAAGTGCCATATATTAAAAACCTTCATATAATAATTCTGACGGAATAAATAAAATATTTGCCCGCAAATATAAATAAAGGAACGTAAAATATTCACCATGACCATCAGTGGATTGTCTTGAGCCTGCAGAAGTGGATGCTAGCGGGCCAGTGGATTCAGGAGGAGAGGGTCCTGTCGTCACTGCCAAAAGAGGCTTGGTCAAAATGTTTGACTCTTCAGAAACTAGGGAAAAAATAATAAGCATTAAAATTAAATTTTTGCAATTATAAATAGATTTATGAAACCTAAAAAAACTAAATAAAATGTATACATAATAATTACCTGATGAGTCCCGAGATAGTTTCCTCTTCACGGCAACTTTTTTCTTCCCTTCTTTCATTTTCTGGCCTAAAACATATTTTTACGTTATGTTTAACACTTCATAAATATTAAAATGACAATTCAGACTTCATAAGGCACCACTTTTTTTTTTGTATGAAATTACTTACTTTTGTCCATTTTGAATGATGTAGAAGTAACAGAAACACGCCAGAAATAACGCAAGGAGAGAAAAGTTAGAAAAGAAACAGTTAAAAAAAAAAAACACTTTTCCACTTTGAAAAATCGCCAAAAAAAAAACGAAAAGTCGTATTTAAAAACGGTCTGCTCGAAACGATAGCTAGAACACATCTGAAAAGCGGAGGTAGCCAATCGAACCCAACCCGGCACGCGGTACCCCCACCGCTTCAATAGAAAGGCAAGGGAAAGAAACAGGGGCATGACAGCCCGAGGCAGTCATCCGCGTGCGAGGGGAAAACCCCATGACTGCCCCAGGCTGTCATTCGCGTTGAAAGTGTTAATACACCCTGAAACCAAAACATCTGCGCCTTCTACTAGTATCCTTTTATTAAAAAGTATTCATATAAAATACTTTTTTTTTTCAAATTATATTTTCAATATTATTTTTTAATCGAACTTTTAGGTATACCATGGAAAAAAAATACACTTGCCCGTCGATTGAGATATCAAGAATTATTTTCGGATGACAGTGAAACTTTAAATAAGATGTTACGCAAGTATTAACAAAGTTTTAAGCAAATAGAGGTGTCTACTCTTCCAGAACTTTTATTGTTTTAAATTTTTATGAATAAATAATAAATTTTGAATAAAAAGTTTTTCAATTTCAGTGAATAAATTTTGTTTATATGTTTAACCTGTTTTTATCCATTTTAGTTGTATATACGTATAAACATTGTAAAAAAATTGGCCCCACCTGGGAATTTAATAAATAGAAGGTATATTATAATAGAAAACTCAAAAATAATAAAAATTTAATCAACTTTAAAAATTCAATTTTTTTTTTCAATTTTAGCTGAGGCCATGAGAATGACCCATATAATGAATGAATGAATATTTTATTGCTTTATAAATAAAAATTTAGAGCAAAAGAGTTGTGAGCTGTGATACAATTTAAAATTATTTTAACAAAAATAAAATAAAATAAGAAAATTATTTACAAACTAAACGAGATATTTAACTAAAGTTTGATCTAACTATATACATGATAAATTATTACAAAATAAAAAATGAATGGCAAACTTTTAATACAAAAACAAAAAAGTAAATGGCAAACTAGTAATAAGTTAAAGTAAAATATTTCTTAATTTTAGGCAATATTTCATATAAAAAAATAAATTATTTAAATGTTTTTCATTATATATTATCAGCCATGAGCATAACTGAAAGTCATCATTTTCTGTGGAATAAATTCTTCTAAGAAATCTTTTCCTGTATATTTCATAAACGGAACAGTACATTATTAAATGGTGAAGAGAATCTGGTCCCGAGTTACACATCGAGCAGGGATTTTCTGTATTAAAGTTGTAGCTTCTTCTATTGAAATATATTCTGGAGATCTTGGAGCTAGCTAAACGGAGTTGTGCAATCATTCTTAGTTTCTGGATGTTTGAATTCACAAGCAAATACTTTTCACCACTTCCAAGATAGCTAAGGTGGCTGTAATGAGTGTTGTAGTGAGAGTTGACTGGATGTTCAATGTCCACAGACAAATAATGATTCTCAAATGCTATGTTTAGGCTTGTGATATTTGCTTAAACAACATTCGCATCATGCTTATTCCATATATCCATTGCGCAGATTCTTTCCAATTGTAGCATTAGATGTTCTGCCCAATTAAAGGGCACGGAAGGATTACCAAACAATTCGACAAGCCTGCTGTAACAAATCCTAGGAAATTCATCAGCTGCCATATTTAAAATTATGTATGTATATAAATATACATATAAAACATATATGTACATCTTGACTGAGTTGTAGGAAGTGGTCTTGCAAAAGGCCAATACTGCCTTTCTATAGCGGACAATAGCTGGAAAAATAGTGATTGTTAGAAAATCAAATTCGTCATATGTACTTTGTAACACATTTAGATTAGTTTAGTCTTTATTGACCCATTAGTTAAAAAAAAAAAAAAGAAAAAAAGAAGGCATCACTTGAGGTATGCATGATGGTATAGAAGGATCAATCATATATATATATATATATATATATTGTAGTGATATTTCGGAGTCGAGATAAATTGTATGTAAAAGGATTTTGGTTTGAATTTGGCGCCAACGAGAGTTCGCCGCCGATCTAATTGTTACGTAGTTTTGTTTGTCAATTTGAATTAAGGTATGTTAAATAATGATTAGGATTTCTAAATGTTTTTGTAATGTATAAATTAAATTCTATATTTCATTTTAAGTGATAAGTCGTTAAGACATAGTAAAGATGAAGGCCGTGAAGATTTGTCCGTTAACAGTTTTTTGGAGGGACGCGTACTTTTTTGGAGACGCTCTCTCTTCTCTCCCTGGAACCTCGAAGTGATGACATCTCTCCTTATTTTAGTGAATCGTTAGTCACATGTGTGAAGCATTAATAAACTATTTTAAAAGTCTTAATGTTATGAGTGTTTCAATAGACTGATGAAGGAAGGTTAGAAGGAAATTTGAAAAAAAGAAGGATAAGTTGAGGAACAATTTGGATTATGAAGATCTACAATCAATTCGAAGATGGAAGGTATCTTAATTACTAATATGTCAAATGTTATATAGAATCTGGTGTAAAATATGTTTAATTGTTTGTTTATAAAATATATTCTTGAGTCAGAATCATTATCTTTGAAAAGCTCAACCCTTGATATTCCCTCAAAATTTATTTAAACAAAAAAAAAAAGGTAACTTTATATAAATTAGGAATTTTACTTTTATCTAAATTAAAAGAACATTACATATATCCCATATATATATATATATATATATATATATATATATATATATATATATAAAAGAACCTTACTAAATTATTCATAAAAAAAATATTCATAATACAAAAATTTGAAGGAAGATAAAATAAAATGAAAATAATCTTAAATCCAGATTAGGTTTATGATGAAAAGATGCGGAGCTGAGAAGTTATATTGATTTAAATTAAAATTTTAATATCTCTTTCTGTAAAATTTATAATTGGAGGAAATGTGTAAATATTTTAATTATTTCAACTCATTGCATTGACAGACAAACCATTGATGCAAACAAATTTTATAACAGAATTAGGGCTAAACTTGATTACAATAATTTAACTAAAAAAAACAAAACAAACATTCATTGATGAAATATCCACATAAATAAAAAATTAGATTAAACAGAATAAAAAATAAAATAAGCTTCTTAAAATAACATATTTCTCTAAACATAAGTTAATAATGATTTTTAACTCTTAAATGGTAATATCCATCTAAGGGACGGATAGCATTAACATTTTTCATGCAATGGTGCGTAATTCTCAGTTTGAAACCTCCAACTCCCGTTCATGTTTCATTCAGTTAATTGCCTCTGTTGGGTATTATTTTCTATCGAGGCTGGTTGTATTTTCAGCATAAATTCTTAAGTTTGAATTTATATCCTCCCAACAGATGGATGTTACTCTAACAGTATTTTTTACAAACGATATGACTCTCCTTTCATTTGCTCCTAAGAAAATATAAAGCTGTAATATTAATCTTTTCGATGCATAATTCAGAGTTCACTGGCAAAAGAAATAATCAAGCAGAAATAATCATAATCATCATAATCTTTCTCTCTCTATCGCTGTGCAGTGTGGGGATTCCCTCAACAGAGCTTGACCCAATTCCCTCCTCCTGCTCCAGTCCAGCCCTCGCTTCCTGAACGCATTCCTCCCAGGTGATCCGTGGTCTTCTTCCCTCTACTCTCGTCTCATACATTATCCTGGCCGTTCTCTCCGTGTTCATCCTCAGGGGGTGCCCAAACCATTTTATCTTAGTTTATTTTCTTCAAGAGTGGTTGGTTTCTACCGTCTGTACCTCGAGGTTCGATCTTATTGTAGAGTTACGGATCCTATCTTTCCTGGTCCTTCCTTCAACCTTTCTTAGGTATCTCATTTCCATTGTCTGGATCTGCTCTTTGTGTTTTGAGATAAGGGTCCATGATTCGGAGGAGTAAGATTGGATGGGCAGGAACGTGGACTTGTAGACGGATATCTCCATCTTCTTCGACCTCTTTTCTGTTGAGAAAACCTTTCTGGGCTGCGTTGAACAGTCTACCAGCTGCTCCCAGCCTTTGTGATGCCTCTCCATCGGTATAACCGCTTTTGTTGATCCAGGCTCCTTGATATTGTAAGTCCTGCACCTGCTCCAGAACAGATTCCTCCACTCTCAATATTCTCATAATACGGTGAGGACGTCTTCTTATTCTCATACATTTGGTCTGGATTAATATTCATGTTAATGCTCGACAACTCTTCTTGTATATTTATTGTGTTGCAGATCCCACTCATCCGCAGCGAACACGACGAGGTCATCAGCAAAAGCGGAACTGTAAGCAAAGTAGGCTGAAGGTTCCTATGATCTAGTTGAAAATGTCACACTCTGGGTTTGGCTCTCTTCAGCACCTTATCCAGCACCAATATGAAAAGCAGGGGGCTTAGGCTGCACCCCTGACGTATTCCCTGCATCATCTCAAATTCTTTGGAGGTGTGGTTGCCAATCCTTATAGTATTTCTTGTTTTCCGGTAGAGACTCCTGACTGCCAGAATCATGCCAATATCCACTTGCTTCCAGCTCGCTCTATATCCTCCTTTTTGACTCTGTAGAATGCCTTTTCTAAATCCACGAATTAGACAGAAAGTTCTTTACCTTTCTCGATGGAATTCTCCATGACCTGCTCAAAGTGAAAATCAGGTCTTGCGCACTCCTCAAGTTTCTGAATCCATACTGCTCCTCTCCGATAAGACAGTCTACAACTTTTCTTACCCTTGCTTCTAGGATTCTTGAATAGAGCTTGCTTGGCACATTGAGCTAAGATATGCCTCGATGGTTATTGCATACTCTATTGCCTTCCTTCTTGTAGATAGTTAGCACCACAGTGATCTCTCAGTCCTTCGGTTTCCTTTTCTTTTTCCATACCAAGTTTAAGAGATGGAGAAACATTCCTTCACCTCTGTCGCCCATATACCGGATCATTTCGGGAGTTATTTCGTTCAGTCCTGCAGACTTGCCCAGCTTCATCTTTGAGATATCCTCCACCAGTTCTTCCTCGCTGATGAAATCGTCTTCTTCTGCATACTCCCCCTCCGCATTATGAGTCTCATCTGGACTAACGTCTCTCCCCTCCAGCAGCTCCTTGCTTGAAGTACTTTCTCTATCTCTCCATTATATCTTTTTGTTGCCATAAAATCCTTCCTTCCTTGTCCTTAATTCCTTTGAGTGAATCAGATCTTTCCTTCCCCATTCCTTTGATGACTTTGTAGAAGATCTCTTTGTTCTCTTTTACATTTTTCTCCATTTTGTGACCAAAATCTTCCCATTATTCTTGTTTGGCTTGAAGAACTGCCATCTTGGAATTCTTTTAAAGCTGGATCCTGCTCTTTTCTCTCCACATACCAGTCTACCAGATTACGAACAATGGAAGAAATAGAGCTGGACTGATTTTACGGAAACCATTCGACATGGTGTGGAAAACGGTTTATTCGACTTACTACCTGGCACGTATGTGGCCTGAATGGAAGAGTGTGAACCAGAAATCCTTTTATAATACAAATAAATACTATGTCGACACACTAGATTATAAGTGCAGCAAACATTTAACTAACAGATGAACTAGGAGGTGGGCTATTTTCTACTACCTCATAGTATTACTCAAGTAGTCATGTTGTATACTCAAGTATACAACAGCCAATAATCAAAAGGTTTGATTTCATAAGACCACTGGAATGGGTCTGATAAAAAAACATCTTAAAACTTGTTTAAAAAATTCCAATTTGGCTTATGAATTGAAAAAATAATTTAGGAAACCATTTGTTCACAAGGCCATCAGGAATAAAGGTGTTCAAGTAATAAATTAGTCAAAAGTGACAAGTTAGAGAAGGAAAAAAAACTGCTGACACTGTCCTTACACAAAAAATAGGATGCCCAACTACAAGTACATGAAGTGCAAAACACTGAATTTGCTTGGAGTGTTGCAAAATTTTTTTTGATTGTTCTAATGTTAACTTTCAACCATATATATATTTGCAATAGTTAACTTTTTGCTTTTATTTAATTTTTTACAGGAGAGCAAAAAATTTCACTTTCTTTTGTTGCTTTTTCATTAAGATTGACATAAATCTTAACAAAATGATTTGATAAACCCATTAACCAGTTAAAGGGAAGCTGATATTGATAATAAAATAATGTTGTAGAATGACCACTTAAGTCCACTAACTATAGCTCCTCTCCTCGCGAGGATGATAATCCCGCTGAGGTATTTGCTTTATTTATTTTGATACTGATACTAATACTATTTCAAAAGAAGATCATATGTAATGATAACAAAAAGTGAATTAAGTGATAAATTTAACATGGTTAAATTGCTATATACTTGATTTTCTGATAACCACAATGGTTGTCAAAAAATAATGCTAATGCTAAGGACAACTTTACTGGCTAGGAATCGTTTTTAACTTAGCTACTGCAATACTACGGATGTTTATTGACAGTAAAACTTTTATTTCTTTTTGAAGAAAAGATTCGGACAAATTTATTAATTAGAACTCTCTACCTTGATAGCGGCAATAATAACAACTAATGAGGGACTGAATGTGATTTTTAACAGCTTTTAACTGTTTTAACAAAACAATTAAAACAAAACAAAACTATTAAAATACTTAAAAACTTTCCTCACCATCATAAATCTGCAAGCTTTCCTCTTCTTTAATGTTATTTTCTGAAACTACAACAAAAATGTTTCATTATTAACTTTGAGACAACTAATTTTCACTTTAATATCCCAATTAAGAGAATATATTTCAATTATTTTTTACCAAGAATACAATATTTTCAAAATAGCCCAGTTACATTTTAAGTAACAATAAAAAATTAGACATATCAATCTAAAATATGATAAAATTCTCCAAGCTTAAGTCTTAAGCCATCTTCCTTAAGTAATCTTAAGGTTACTGATAATAAGGTTATTCCAGCAATAGGTGATAGACAAAGGGCTCCTAACCAGCAGTAGGTTATTTTAAAAATCAAAATATTTTCTCACACAACTACAATAGATGCCAAGAAAATAGGTTACTTTGGACCCAATACAACATGAATGGCATAGCTGGCAAATATGGTAACAAGTTCACTGATGGGGCGAAAAGGGTTAGAATACAATCATTTTCAGCACCCTTCTATCCCATAAATGTAATTACAATTTCAAAATCTAATCATTTATTGTTAATGAACAATTTCAGAAAAATTATAATAACTCCGGGTATCAGAAAAGGATACATGGTAAATGTTTTTCTCTATATAGGTTCATAATATAGATAAAGTAAAGTAGGTAACGTAGTTCTTATTACTGAGGTTGATATTAAGTGCAAACACCAAATCAATACAAGAAACACTAGGACCAATAAATTAGTCTTACTAGAATAATATTGGTTAATAATACAGTAAAATCTGTTTAAAACGAAATGCATTGGGTTCGGCCATATTTTTCCATAGATTTCTGTAACTAGGGATTTAGAAGGTAACATTATATTAAAAAAACCCAGTTCCATAGTCATTAAATATATTTTTTTTTTCGCTTATAACATTCAATGATTTTGTGAATCATTCTTGGAACGTTTAAGGGATCTCTACAGTCAGACTCAAAAGTATTCATACAAGTAATAAAATTTCTATTTAATATTGACATTCGATTACAATTAATATTTAGTAGGGCCACCTTTCGCTTTTAATATGCGTTCTGTGTGCTGTGGCATTGAATTCAATAATTTTTGAGTTTAATATACTGTAATTTTGAAATAATAACATCCTTTAAATTTTGATATTTAGAAAGACACCTTTTGCCAACTTAACGTATTTCCATAAACCCTCACTAAGTGGTGGGAGTGACCACCCATATTGGCGTGTTTTACTAGATCCACATTTTATAATTCCAAGCTGTATGCTTAGAATCATTATCCTGTTGAAAAATGTAATTTTCTTCAATACCAAATTTTTCAGCACTGATTAGAAGATTTCTTCTTATTACGTTGATATATTATAAAAAATACATTAAACCATCTATAAATTAAAGATACCCATTTGAGGAGCATTAAAAACGTCGCAGAGCAGGAGCCTCTTTCCTCGTCCTCCGATCTTAACCGTAGCAATTATATTTCTTATTTATATAGCAGTATTTTTTCTCCATCATTTTTGGCCCCTCTGAAAATTAAACATTTCAATTTTACACTAATCGGTATATATTATCCTATTCCAAAAGCCACAATCATATTTTATATGGTTTTTGGCAAACTGATATCTTAATATTCCTTATTTACGGTTTTCTCCAAGCTGTTCTGCCGTGAAGCCAGTTCCGTCTCAAGCATAGGACCATTGTTGAAAAACTCTCTTGTTCCCCTCTTTCAGACAAATGATCATCCATTAATTTAGGGGCACTAATCCTTGGTTTTTATATAATTTTTCTAGTGATGTCTTTCATATTTTTCATGGTTGTTCTGTTCGCTATATACAGGGTGTCCCGAATTTAAATGGCAAAACTTCAGGAACTTATAGGGGACCGAAAAACTAAGACAAAAATCCTTTAGAGATTTGCTCGTTTTTTCTTAGTTTTAGAGAAAATCTCAAAAAAAAAGAAACAAAACAAAAATGTTACAGGTAGCGATAATCACCTTTCAAAGTTTGTCAGGCTAGGCAGTGAGTTATGTAAACACTTAATGTTATCCTTTTCCTTTACATTCTTTTATTTGTTTACATTTTGGCTTCCTTCTAGGATTATAATTCCTAAATCAGTCTTCAGTCAGTTACTCAGATATTTTTGTGTGAATAGCATCAGCCATAATGCCGCATACATATTCTAATGTTGAATACGCTGATATGATTTTTGTGTATGGTTTCTGTAACGGTAATGCTTTAGAAGCGGTGCGGGAGTATGCGCGCCGATTTCCAAATAGAAGTTTGCCTAATCGACGAGTCTTTTCGTTAACTTTTAATAGACTACGAGAGACTGGGTCATTCTTAATACGTAATGAAGGCGACCAATTCCAGGCAGAAATAAGAGCAGATTATCGGAGAAGATTATGTCAAGAGATTGAATTTTAGTAACTGGTTTCTTGACAAAATTCGCGATGATAATTTATTTCCATTAAAAATTATATGGACCGATGAAGCTACCTTTACAAGAGGAGGAACTGTTAATCAAAGAAATTATCATGTATGGGCTCTTGAAAATCCCAGAGCTATTAGAGAGAATAGGTTTCAGCATGAATTTACTATTAACGTTTGGCTTGGAATTTGGAACGGATTACTGGTGGGACCATATTTTTTACCTGGAAGATTGAATGGTATCACATTTACACATTTTTTGGAGAACGACTTTTCTAATTATTTAGATGACTTTTATTGAAATGTGGTTCCAACTCGATGGATGTCCATCTCCTTATAGCAGAATTGCTCGAGCTTGGCTGGATATAAATTATCCACAACGATGGATTGGACGTGGAGTAGTACCTTGGCCACCCAGATTGGCTTGGAATTTGGAACGGATTACTAGTGGGACCATATTATTTACCTGGAAGATTGAATGGTATCACATTTACACATTTTTTGGAGAACGACTTTTCTAATTATTTAGATGACATTTCCTTACAGCAGCGTATTGAAATGTGGTTTCAACTTGATGGATGTCCATCTCCTTATAGCAGAGTTGCTCGAGCTTGGCTGGATATAAATTATCCACAACGATGGATTGGACGTGGAGTAGTACCTTGGCCACCCAGATCACCTGATATGACACCCATGGATTTCTTCATATGGGGAACCTTGAAACAGAAAGTTTATTCGGTGTCAATCAACTCAAGAGAGCAATTAAGAGACCGAATCATAGATGCAGTGCACCAAATATCATCTGAACAATGTTTAGCTGCAATTTATCAAGTGAGTGCTAGATGTAATGCTTGCATTGGTGCAAGAGGACAATATTTTGAGCAATATTTACATTAAATAGAACATAACAAAATATAAATGTAAATAAATAAGTATAAAAATGAAAACTTGTTTTGTTTCTTTTTTTGCAATTTTCTCTAAAACTAAGCAAAAACAAGTAAATCTCTAAAGGACTTTTTGTCTTAGTTTTTTGGTCCGCTATAAGTTCCTGAAGTTTTGCCATTTAAATTCGGGACACCATGTATATCCAAAAGTTTTTTTTGTTCCATACCTTTTAATAGCATCATGGAGTGTTGAGTGAAGTCTGTTCACATTTTCATTAGAGCCAAATTTTTTATCCCATTATGACTGTTCTGCTGCCCCACTTGACCACAAACCTTTAATTTTATTCTTGTTTCTAGTGGTTCATAAACTTGTGTTTTTCCTATTTGACATTTTTCAGCTTTAAGTTTTTCCACTTTTCTCAAATTTCTGTTTAAAGGCATACTAAGACGAAAACTTTGGATACAATAAAATTTACTTGATAGAGTGAACCATGAATTCGGAAGCAGACTATTAATGAATTCTTTTGAGGTTTAACTAAGAACTTAATAGTATTTCTGAGATATCCTGTAATTAAAGATGTCAACCCACCTTTATCAAAAAGGTCTGGAGAACCATTTTCACGTTAATGTTAACATATGGAACTTTTTTGGACGTTAGTATTTTCTTTATAATGATAAAAGTATAGTTGACTGGATGATGAATGGAGAAGAAGATTGTCAGGGATGCAGTCAAAGTAACACCACGTTAAAGAAGGAATTCTTTAATACTGCCAACATTTCGACCTGCGTTGCAGGTCTTCTTCTTATTTAGGGACACTAATTGTTCTTACCGTTTCACATCAGTCATCGTCCTTCTCCTCACAAGTGTGGCTCGGTGGCCCTGAAGAAGACCTGCAATGCACGTATTAAAGAATTCCTTCTTTAACGTGGTGTTACTTTAACTGCATCCCTGACAATCTTCTTCTCTATTTTCTTTATAAAATTGTTTCAATTAACCATCCATTGTTTATTTTTATCATATCGCTAACCTTGCCCAAATGTTTTCTAATAAATCTGTTGATATCTCCTTGCTAGGGAAAATAGTGAGTTAACAACTTTATCCATTTGTTTTCCCTCTATTATTAAAACATTTTTTTTTTTTTTTAATAAATAAATAAAATAGAGAAGTTACCCACAGGCCAAAAGACGAAACCAGGAAATGGTCTGAGGTTTGTAGGGTTGAATTTAGCCGGAAAATGAAGGACTACTGGGCCATCAGAAAAGCTCGAGTTACCAACAAGAAAGCAGCTGCCGAGCCCACAACAAAGAAAACCAATCGTGACAAGCAACGAAGATGACATTAAGAAACATCTAAATAAAAAATAAAAAAAATAAAATAGAACACAGGTGTAGGTGCTCCGGTGGAGTGGATTGATGGACAGACTTTATTTAGGAATGAAGACCTCAAAAGTAAGACGAAACAGGTCAAAACTTTAAAACTGCATACTCCATTGTTTACAGAAAATACAACACTTTGATATAATCCTCAACCTCACTAATCCTTAATAACTCAGTAAAATTGTATATCTTGATATGCAAAAGGTCCCAGTAGTTTAGCTTTTTTGATATTTGTCCTGCTTATCTGTCAAAATTCAAGTTTTGGATCTTGAAGATTGGTAGCATCAAATTTTTCCAACTTTATTACATTTCCCCAAAATATCTGCTAAGGAAAATAATGAGTAAGCAACTTTATCCATTTTTCGTTTTTCCTCTGTTATTCAAATTGTTTCTTGTTATATTCAAAATTAGACAATATCAAATTTAGTACAAATTGAATAGAAAATAAGTTCTTCAGCTTAAATCGGGGCTAAGATACAGGCTTTAAAATTATTGATTTTGAAAGGTTTGATCCTTCCGTCTCCGTACATGATTTCCATTAAATATTTTTGTGTTTTTTACTTCTTTTTCGACAACTCAAATGTCTCGATCACTGTCCATATATGTATGGCCTATATGTGGAAATTTATGGTCGATTCTTGTCAATGATTTCTTTAAAATAAATAAATTATTTCCAGGCCATAATAATAAACAAAATTTTGTTTTGAGTGTTTTGACCCACATTTCTATATCAACAAAAATTTTTCACATCCTCAAGAGATGCATTTTCAGTCGACAAATGAAAGTAGCCTCCACTGTTTCGGTTATATGTATAAACCATAGCTGTCTCTAAATAAACGGTAACACTGGTTGACAACTTAGGTAGTTGTTTGATGTTTTTTCCGAATTAAAAAAAAAAAATTACCTTAATGAAACGACTATATATAACTTATTTTTAATGCTAAATTTGAAAAATTATATTCAAATGGTTCTTTCATCAAAACATTTCAATTTTAGGTCAGATTAAGTGAAAAATGAAGAATTTACTATTTTTTGGTAACAAAGTTTTAAAAAAAAGTTCATATCATAGTAAAAACTAACCTTCTAGATTATTTTAAATCAAAAATGATGCATTTTGATTTAACACACACATAATATAAAACCTTATGTTTAAATTATCATCAAAAATAAAAACCGTTTTTTTTTCCCTGCTGTTTCGAGGAGAATCAAAATTTTGAGGTCATGAATTTACATTTGATTTTGAAGCTCTGTATCTTGTCGCAAAACATGGCCAAACCACTTCAGTTGGCGCTCCTCAAGAACTTGTTTTACAGGCCTAACCTTCAGCTCTTCTCTTACCCTCTCATTCCTCCAGCGGTCCCTTCTTGTTTTCCCCAGAACTCTCCTGAGGTATCGCATTTCTACCGCCGTTATCTTACTGACATGTTTGTCTAGGACCGTCCAGCTCTCTGCACCATACATGATGACAGGTTAAAATATTGTTTTAAACAGGACTATCTTGGTTTCCTTCTTTATCTCCTGCTTCCCTATTATCGTTGTGCAGATGGAGTAGAACACACCATTGGCTTTCTTTACTCTATTCAGCACCTCCTGGTCGATCCTTCCATCCCTGCTGAAAATTGTGCCCAAGTACTGGTAGGTATCCACCTTTTCCAGTGGGACACCATTGCATGTAATGAGAGGATGGTCTTCATCTTCTCGTCCCACAAGCATCACCTTGCTTTTTGTAGGGTTTATTTCCATTCCCTTCCTCAGGAGTTCCTCAGACCATTCATCGACAGCGGCCTGTAGCTTTTCTCGGGGGTCGGCAATCAGGACCACATCGTCCGCATAAAGGAGAGCCTGTGCCTGTACTGGAATCAAGTTCCAGTATCCCATTGTTGTCCTGGGAGTCCTTCGCTTGCAGACCTTCCATACTTCATCCATGCAGACGATGAATAGTAGTGGGCTTAGGCTATCGCCCTGTTTTACTCCCTTATAAAACCTAAATGGGTCCGATTCAGATCCGTTAAGCCGTACTATTCCTTTGGGATCCTGGTACACTGATTTGATTGCACTTATGAGATCAGATGGCACCCGTTTTTCCTGTAGAGCATTCCAAATCTCTTGACGAGGGACGGAGTCGAAGGCAGCCCTCAGGTCCAGGAATGCCAAAAACAACCTTCTTCCTCTGTCCCATGCCTTCTCAACAGCCATTCTTAATGAGAAAATATGATCCTGGGTTTGCCTCCCAGGTCGGAATCCTGCCTGCTACTCCTCCGTATCTTGTCCCAAGTTTATAAAATGTTGACATTATAGGTTTGTTGAAAACAGAAATTTTTCTGTTTTCATACATATAAAAAACCAATAGGCTACCCTATAAGTATTTCACAAATACATTGTGAAAAATTAAATAGAGTAATGAAATGAAAATAGAGGATTTATTTCTGGTAATTTAATTTCTAAAATGACATCCAAGTTAATTATTTATCAAAAAAATTTAATTTTTAGTTTCATAATTTGAGGATTTTCTGAGGTTCTAAAAAAAAGATCTGATATCAGTTTTAAGCAAACCAAGTCTTTTTGGGACATACTTTACACGGAGGTGTAAATCATTGTAAATCAAAGGATGGGATTGCTCGAATAATTAAAATTTCTAGATATTAATTAAAAAATATGCTGTTTTGAGAGCTTTGCAGAGTTGATGTATGTAATGTTATTAATTTGCCAGGAAGGATTATGGGAATATCATTTATTCTCCTTCACACTTTCTAAATTTCTTCTAATCCAATACACTCCCATCCTCTCAGACTGCTCCTAAAACTCCTCCTTAGTAGATTTTCTCCCTCGTCTCTCCCTCTTCTCCACAAGAACTCTAACTTCATTTAATTCTTTTCCAAAAAGATTCCAAGCAGTCTTTGCCCGTGATTTTTGGCCTTCCTAGATCCTGTTTTATTTGTTTTACATATCCCTGAATCAGAGCTATTTTATATGTTCTTTAAAGATTTAGCTTCGGTAGCTATATATTCACAAAGAGGGCACTGACAAAGCTTCACTTTCATATGACAATACTTTATAAGTAATTTGAGTCCGCTTGTTTTTTTTGCATATAGTCATAGTATATATTTATAATAATCACAGTGAGGACATTGATGTGGCTTACTCCTTCACCTCCACTTTCAACTGCCAAAAGTCCTTATAAATCTTTGTCATAATAATTTTTTTTAGACATAACGCACTTAACTATTCACTACAAAAGCAGAAAGTGAACTGAAGGATATGCAGGAAAAATTTCAGGTAAAGAGAAACTCCGTGAAAGTGATGTGATATGTCGAAAGTTAAGTAGTATGCCATCTATTGGCTTAAAGAGGCACTGCAGCTTCTATAAACAGTCCATAGATGGCGATAGAAGATGAACTACAATAAAAGTTAGTAGCAGTTTAGCGTAAAACCAGCTGGACTCATATAGTAGTCGATAGCACCCAGGGCACTGCAACCACCGGACTCATGTAGTAGTCAGTAGCAGTCAAAGGGTTAAGGCACTGGTCAGTTTTTTCATTTTTCAGATAAGACATCAGATATTTCTTATTTATATTCATATCCTCTGTATGATGGAAGGTATTCTTGGAACCTATACAAAATAAAATTGACGTAGTAAACAATTTAATATTTAAGACCTAATTTTGTTAATCAACCTACTATTCCACTAATTATATTTAATATTATAGCTAATATTAGGAGCAACCAATAATGGTCGAAATGTTTATCATTGCTAAGAAATCAATGTCAACATTTAGCTCAGTTACAACCTGAGCCATAATTTTCATGCAGTTAAAATCAGCAGACAGATGGGACACTTCTCACCAACAAGCCTGACATTCTAGACTGATGGATAAGGCACTTCAGATCCCTGCTAAATGAAGATGCTCACATCGACAATGCAGAGGAAGGGGATACTACTGGAGAGGAAGAGGATGATGTTGAGCCCCCGGACTTTGAGGAGTTAACGGACACAATTATTCATACAAAGTATGGGGGGATGAGCTGCATCAACTATCGTGGTGTATCTCTATTATCATGTGCCTACAAGATCCTCTCTAACACTCTCTTTAGCAGGCTCACTCCATTTGCAGAGCGCGCAATAGGGAAATACCAGGCTGGCTTTCACTGTGGCAGATCAACTGTTGATCAAATATTCCCCCTCAGGAACATTTTGGAGCACGGCCATGAATTGAAGCTAACAACTCATCACCTCTTCATTGATTTTAAAAGTGTATATGATAGCATTAGGCACCGAAACTTGTATGAGGCTTTGATGGGCATGGGCATCCCAGGCAAGTTAATCTGCCTCGTGACGTTGACAATAAGGGAGGTGAGGAGACATGTGCGAATCCAAGCTGACCTCTCCAATGAATTTTCTTCTAACAAGGGACTGAGTTAACATGATGGCTTAGCCTGTCTTCTTTTCAGCCTTGTGCCGGAGAAAGCTGCTCGGGAGTCTGAAATCCAAACAAGTCACACAGTCTTTACTTGTACAGTTAATATTATAGGTTTTGCAGATGATCTGGATATCATGGTGATGTCCCAGCAAGCATTAATGGAGGCCGCAATTAGTCTCATGGATGCTGCTACATCTATAGGACTAACCATTAATGAAGAAAGGACAAAGTACATGTACACTGGGGTCGGCGGTGAAGAAAGGGTGTATGAATTCACGTATCTGCGATCCCAGATAACACCAGTCAATGACGTATCAGTAGAAATAAAAAAGAGGCCAGTGGCAGCTAACAGGGCTTATTTTGCTCTTCTAAAGATACTCCGCAGTAGACTTGTGAATAGGGGAACGATACTCACCATCTAAGACCCTTGCGCACCCTGTTCTTACCTATGCTTCCCAAACATGGATTATCTCCAGAAGAAATGAAAATGATCTCCTAGCATTCGAAAGGAAGATTCCAGTCAAATAATAGGTGAAGGATTAGGAGGAAAAGGGAGCTTTATGATCTGTATAAAGAAATAGATGTGATCAAGTTCATAAAGCTGGGTAGACTCAGTTGGGCTGGCCACCTAATAAGAATGAAAGACGATGAGATCCCCAAGAAAGCCATAGACACCGTCTTGCACTGAAAAAGACGTGCTGGTAGGCCAAGATAAGATGGATTGATGGCATTGCAGTGGATGCACGAAGCCTGTTAGGAGTCAGGTGCTGGAGATCGGCTCCACAAGATCGAGCCAAATGGCAGCGGCTCATTGAGGAGGCCAGGACCTACCGAAGATTGTAGCGCTATGGAGAAGAAGAAAATCAGCAGAATCTGCCATATATAAAACTTCTAAAATGTTTAAATATAGAAATATCAATAAAACCTCTCCATCCCACCTTCGTGAGGTGAACCCTGTCAAGCTGAGCAGCCCTGACTTGGTAGGGGTTGTGGTAGCCAACAAATGAGGGTCAGTGAACAAATGAGAGATGGAGGTCCTGGTATTTATTGATAAGAGCAGGATGATGCAAGTTGGCTGCATTTCGAAACTCACAATTGTTAGGGAAATGGATGGATGTAAAGGCAACAACCCTGGTATGGAAAAGAAAAATCTTAAGGATATGACCAAGGCTACATGGAACGCTATGACTATGCTACAACCAGATTAATTTAATTACTGATGAAATAATTATATTAAGGTTAGGTTGTGGATAGAAGTGAATGGAGCAGACTTATGAGAGAGCCCAAGGTCCACCATGGACTGTAGTGCTATAAGCAATCAGCCAATATCAATAAAATATTTATTCAAATTTGAACTGAGAAAGATATTTCGGAAGTATTAAAAATTGAAATCTAATGGTCCGTCAGTGAACATGAGGAATGGTGGAAGAATAGAAGTGAAGAAGAGGGCTTGCACTGGAGGAAAATCCATCATCGAAAACAGATTTAACTTGAACTTGAACAATGTGGATTTTCTTTCTTTTTGTGAACCTTGGTCAATAAGTAAATTAGAAAGGGTAACGAAAAGAAAGTAAAGTTGTGGTGTTGATAGGAATCAACAAGCTCGAGGGCATGTATGACCTATAAGTCGACACTAAACCTGAGGAACATATCGCACAAGATATCTTGACCCATAACATTACCAATAAGAGATGGCTAATTGATACCGCTAACAATAAATATATCCACTAATGGATTGTAATTTATATAAAGATGTTCAAAAAAGAAGCCAGTCCCCTGCATCAGGAATTAGAACAGAAAAATGAGCTTCACATCTTTGCCGATCTCAGCCTCACTTCTTTCTAAAGTCTAAGCAACACCTTCATTCATTCACATTTTCATTCCAAAAAAAATTTTAACGCACAAATCGATAGCTCTAATAATTCTAATTGACTTTTTGACATGGAACATACTTTACCTGTGACCTAGTTGGGCAAAAGCAATATGTTTGTAGTGAACGCAAGGGCGTTACATACTTTACCTTTGACCTAGTTGGGCAAAAGCAATATGTTTGTAGTGAACGCAAGGGCGTTACATACTTTGAAAGGCTCTAGCTCTGTTGGTGTTGCTTATTATAATTTAAAATCATACAGGTAAGCGGAAAAAAATTAAGAACATATAGGGTAAATCACTAGTTATGGTCATAGTTAAGGGAACTTGTCGATTTAAAAGGGAATTTCGTCGATACAGTTTGTAATAAGACATCTTTGGTTATGTACTTAGATTCTCAAAAGTTTACTATATTTAATGTAAAATTGACAAATACACTAAAGCTTCCTTTCATATAAATATTTCTATTTTTTTACAAAAAGCTAAAAATACCAGTTATGGGCATGTTGTATCATTTATGGTCATAGCCAAGACTAGTTATGGTCACGTAGCAAAATAATCTTTAAACAAATAGTTTTAATAATTGATTAATGAACAACTATAACTATAAAAATAATCTATATACTAATACAACGCGGTCTAACAAAAAAGTAACATATATTTAAAAACACAATCACTTTGATGCACTCATTCACAAACTTTGTAGATACTTTTTAGTTTAGAAAACTGTCATGAAATGATAGTTAAAAATGTATCCAAACAACTATTTATCAGTGCATAATTTATAGCTGCACTTCTCGTTGATTTTTTTTTTACATAAGCAGTAATGTCATACAACATGGTTATCATCCCCACTAAAAAAATAATGAATTAAAAGAAATCGGAATGTATTTTTTGTAAATTATCTTATTTAGATATTTCCAGTTTTCCTAAACAGCAGTATCCCCCGCGAAGTACAGAATATAACTTACTACATTAACTAGTATTGGTCACTTAAGAATCGTAAGGTCAAACATGTCCACTACTAGGAAGGGATGTAGTATTTAAGTTTTAAAAGGACATAATCAAATGAAGAAATTTCAATTTTTTCTTTATTAGCAGAAAGAACGTTTGCAACATCAAAGAAAATTGAAATGGATAAGAGTGGCCATAACTCATATCTCGTATTTTTATCCACCAGTTATGGTCAGTCCAAATTATCGTTAATGAAAATCAGATAGCCCAACATAATGGAGCTGGTATGGAAGCCTGAATTCTAATGAAAAGTTACATAACTCAAAAACTAAAAATTAACGAAGCAATTTCACTATAATTCTTTAAGAATCCTCACTTTTAAAAACGGCCCTACTAAAAAAATAGGTATTTCAGGACACTATTTGAGGAAAATATTTTTTAATGCCTACTGCAAAAGGGATAGGAGGGAGAGTTTCATTAGTAAATGAATCTTAAATTCTTTTCAGAAATATTCCCCCTGTGATATCACAAATAAATAGATTAGACCCTTATTATCACAAAAATTGTATTACCCTGTCCATAACTGGTGAGGTGACCATAACTAGTGATTTATAGATGTTGCAATGGTTCCTAAAAACTGTATAAATTATTGTTGATAATTAAGGCATGTTCTCATGATTCAAGTTTAGTTGAATGTGACTTGAATCAGTTAGAGCTCACACGTTCCAACTCATATTGATCAAACAGTTTCAGTGTTTCAAGGGTTTTGAAGGTAGCTGTGTGCGAAGTGGTGCATACAATAATAGTTACGTTACAACAATAACAGCCAACAATTATATCACATAACAATAATCAAGGCATCATTTTTGGATGAAGCAATGGACCTTGAGAAGAAACCGATTGGGAGCATCTGAGAAATAGGGAACTAGCGCTAGAGGTTAGTGAGGAATATAGAAATCATCTGAGTATGTCGGAAGAAAAATTAGATAAACTGCTATTACAGTTGAGAGGTGCATAAAGAAGCCTGACACAGTAATGAAACCTGCTTTTTCTTTAAGACTGAAGCTGAAATTACCATCAAGAGAACACTCGTACAGTTGAACGCAAACTGAAAGACGGTTGGGCGATCCAAAGGTGCAGGCATGTCAATACTTGAAAGATGGCGGCTTTAAGAGAAAGTTGACTCATACTTGAACAATAAAAGTTTGACTCAATCAAAGATACCTTGATCCATAAAAAGTTGATCAGCTTTAATTGAAACATTGCTTCTCAGTAGGTTTTTCATTCAAGTAGTGAGAACGTGCCTTCATTAATTATTTTTCATATATACAAAGTACATAATATTGAGAAAAATATCTCATTAAACTTCATAATGAAATAGTTGTCATTAGTTGCCTTTATATTACATCATGTATCGTAATAATTATTTTATTTTTACTCATTAATAAAAAAAAAAGTAATATTAATATTTCTAATATTACATTCTCACTTCAAGGTCACACTTGAAAACTAATATTAATATTAATAATTATATAATACCATTATTATTATTAATATTATTCCAGTGTGACTCATTAATAACAAAAATTAAGGCTATACAAAGTCCTTGTACGCCCGGTCCTCACATAAGGATCTGAGGCATGGGTATGGACTAAGGTTGATGAAAATACGCTGCTAATTTTTGAAAGAATGATCTTGAGAAGAATTTTTGGCCCGATCCGGGAGGGTGATGTCTGAAGAAGAAAAAACCAAGAAATCTACGCACTCTTCAAGGACACAGACATAGCTAGGTGGATCAGTGTGAGGGGAGGCTCAGGTGGGGTGGGGCACATCACCAGAATGAATGAGAACGAGATTCCAAAAAAATTGAATATCGAGGTGATCTATCAAACTAGAAGAGCTGGACGACCCAAAATCTCCGTGCAGATGCCAGGAACATCCTTGGAACACCAGACTGGATGGCTGCTGCACGGAATAGAGATGAATGGCGAAAACTTTTGGAGAGGGCCCTGATTCAGCAATGAATTGTTGCACCATATATGTATGTAAATGGCTGATGTTATTTTTATTCCCGAATACTTTTATGTAGGTGCCTAATGCTTTTGGCCAAGGCTGCACATGAAATAAAATTTAAACACTTTTATTGATCTTTTAAATTATCTTCTATCATTTCAAAAACATAAACACACACACGCACTCACGCGCCTGCACAAAACAAACTTTGACAAATGTTTATTTTCAGAGTAAACTGGACTATATAGAGACATAGATCACATTTGTAAAGGGTCTAAAATTTGGTCTATCTTCATATGAAAATTTTAAATAATTCAAAATAAATAAATTTAAGAAAATTATTTAGTAAATTAAATTTGTATAAATAATGAAAAATGGTTACATATAACTGAGTCAACTGTTATATAATTTTTTTGTTTATAATTAATTTTATTTATAATTGTGGGTAAGAATAATGTAAATTATATTGATAACATCTAAAGAAAGAGTATAATTTGTTTAAAATTTAATTTGTACAATAAATTTAGTTGGCAATACATAGAATAGGAGGGAGAGGGGACAGTGTTTTGGAGGGAACAGGATGTGAGTGGCCACATGTGTGCAGGCAGTTAAAGTGTAAACATGTTTGTGAAAATTGGATGAGTTTTTTTTTTTTGTTTTTTTGTTATGCCGACAGAACTGTATTTAAATGTATTTTAGTATTTTGTGAGAAGAGTTGGTTAGGTGTTTAACAGGACAATTTAGTAATTATTATTGTTGTTGTGATAAAGATTTTTTTTATTATATCATATTATCAAAATTCATTTGTCATTTATTATCTTACGGCGCCCGGACACAAAGCAAAGCAAAATGGACTGTGTGTTCAACTTGTAATTAATAATTGTAAGTATAACCTTACACATTTCCCCCACTTACTGATGATTTTTTGTTTACTCTAGCAGATAAATGATTGATTGTATGGCAAAGATATAAAACATTAATTGTTAATAAAAAAAATATTGAAGGCTATCACCCAGATTGTGTTGTCCCTATTGTAAAACATAGTGGAGGAAACATAATGATTTGGGGTTGTATGGGAGCTTCAGGAGTTGAAGAAATGTTTTTGTGCGAAGGGAGGATGAATCAATCACCTAATTTAATCATTATTAAATTATGTGATTGGCTCCAGGGAAATAGTTGTCAAATAACTATGATTAAATTTTGCCCAACTCTGCATATAGAGATATGATCCCTATTTTCCCCACTTACTCACTATTTTTGGTGCACTATGATTATATTACAAAGATATTGTTATAAAAAAAAAAATTAGGAAATTTTATTGTCTTACTTTTCTTTTGTACATTCCTAGTTATAGGCAAAAAAATTTTTTTTTGCCCAACTCTGTATATAGAGATATGAACCCCATTTCCCCCACTTACTCACTATTTTTGGTGCACTCTGATTACATTAATAATATATTGTTAAAAAAAATTGGGAAATTTTGTTATCTTACTTTTCTTTTGTACATTTCCTAGTTATAGGCAAAAAAAACAAAACATTTTTTGCCAAAAGAATTTTTTTTCAGGTTACTTCAAAATGGTTAAATGAAAAACAGTAAAATATTATTCCTAGAATTCTAATTAAAGCAATCAGTGTTTTCTTTATCAAATTTGAGAACAAAAATAATTAAAAAAAAAACAAAAACATGGTATCAATAGCAACAATTTTTTTTTTTACAAAAAATATTTATTTGTTCATATATTATAATTCATTAATTTTAATATTAACTATTACTTGAACTATCAGTATAGTATAAAAAAGGTTATAATTAAGTGATTATATTTACAGAACAGTGATATATTCTTTGATATACAGCAACAGTAGAAAGAGAACGTGTATCAAACTATTGGAACCTGTAGTTCTAAAGTGTTACTGTTATGCCCCTCGTCACAACGAGGACACAGCTAATGCTTCTTTTTTACCTAAAAGACAACTTTAACATGTTTTTTGCAATCACTTCAGTCACCAGACGTGTTACCTGAATGAGAGCTATTTATATGTTTCTTTAAAGATTTAGCTTCGGTAGCTCTATATTCACAAAGTGGGCATTGATAAGGCTTCTCTTTCATATGACGGTACCTTATATGTAATTTGAGTCCGCTTGTTCTTTTTGCTGAATAGTCACAGTGAGGACATTGATGTGGTTTATCGTCTGTATGACGGGCCATTATATGCGCTTTTAAATTACTAGTTCTTGCAGTTTTATAGTCACAATGAGGACATAGGTGAGGCTTTTCATCAGTATGACAGCCATCAACATGTATTTTTAAATCACCTTTTCTTGCAGCTCTATAGTCACAATGATGACATTTATGAGGCTTCTCTCCTGTATGGTGAACCAATATATGTGTTTTTAAATTACTAGAGTTAGTTGTTGTATAATCACAAAAATGACATTTAAAAGGCTTTTCTTCTGTATGGCGGGCTACTATGTGTTTCTTTAAATCACTTTTTCTTGCTACTGAATATTCACAGTGAGGGCATTGATGAGGCCTCTCGAATGTGTGACGGACTGCTATATGTATTTTTAAATTAACTGCTTTCACTGTCTTATAGTCACAATGAGGACATTTATTAGGCTTTTCGTTTGTATGACGGGACACTATGTGTATTTTCAAACCGAATTTCCTTGATGTTTTATATTCACAATGTGGACATTGAAAGGGCTTTTCATCTGAATGACGGGCTGCCATATGTATTTTTAAATGAGCTTTTCTTGTGGGTGTATAGTCACAATGAGGACACTTAATTAAACCCTTCTTTTCTAAGTTGCTCTTATTTTTAAAGATCTCCTCGGTATTATGGAACGTATTCTTGGAACCTACAAAAAATAAATATCACCATAGTAAATAGTTTAATATTTCCTTAACACCTAATTTTGTTTATCATTTTATAAAATACTAATTCTTCAAACAAATCTTAAACCTTATAAATAATATCATAGCCAATATTAACTACGTTTGTGAACCATAGCACCTCAAGTTGCCCTAGGCAGAGAATCGAAAACTATTATTAATATAATACAATATTATCATTAAGCTAGATGGAATGAGGTAGCCCGGTCGATCGGTTCTCAATGCAAGTGTTTTCACAACATAATTGCAACACATTTTGTCAGCTCTTACATGTTTTTTGGGCTACTAAACTAGAACTTTATATTTGCTGTATTGTGAGAGGGTACTTCAAAAAATCTCTAAATTTGAGAAAATTTTACAGTTTTTTGAACAAAATTAAGAAAGCGGTTTTATAAATCTGAAAACTATGCAGGTTCACATTACACTGAATAAAAAACTGAACACGGAATCTGAAAGTAATATTGTTCATAAACATGTTTCCATAAGTTTTATGGAATTCTGCATCAAGTTTACTGCCTTATTGAAGATTGGTTTCATGATGAAAAACACATAATAACTCAACAATTAACGACTCACCAATATATAATAGATATATGTAATGTACATCTTGAGTTGTAGGAAGTGGTCTTTCAAAAGGCGAATACTGCCTTTCTATAGCGGACAATAGTTGGAATAGTGAAAATAGTCATTGTTAGAAAATCAAATTCATCTCGTGTACTTTGTAACACATTTAGACTGGTTTAGTCTTTATTGACCCATTAGTTAAAAAAAAGGAAGGCATCACTTGAGGTACGCATGATATAATGGATAAATTTGTTGAATGTTACTATTATATGTTTAGCAAGGTTATTGAGGTTCAGTCAATATTGACTGAGAGTAAGAGTAAGAATCTTACTAAATTATTCATAAAAAAAATATTCATAATATAAAAATTTGAAGGAAGATAAAATAAAATGAAAATAATCTTAAATCTAGATTAGGTTTGTGATTAAAAGATGCGGAGCTGAGAAGTTATGATTTAAATTAAAATTTTAATATCTCTTTCTATAAAATTTATAATTGGAGGAAATGTTTAAATATTTTAATTATTTTGACTCATTGCATTGACAGACAACCTCTGATACAAACAAATATCAAAAGAACTAAATATATAAGAAAATAATGATTAAGGTAAGAGTAGTCACATTTAGCTAAGAGCGGTATAATTCCTACAATAAGTTAAAGTTGTGCGAAAAATAAATTTTAAAAATGATCAACTTATAATAAATATGAATGTCATAAATAAGTATACTGAAGAAAGTACATGGTTCTCTGATAGAAAATTATGTAAATTTGTCAAATTTTACGTCATTATACTCAGGTCCTTAAAGTATTTATTCAAAATAAACCACATAAATTATTTGAAACTAGTACTAAATAGAAACAACTTACCTTTCCTGGTCTGATGAATTCATAGTTTAAAATGACAACAAAAACGTAACCTTCTCTATTGTCAGGTTAGAGCTGATCACAAGATAAGAGGGATGTCTCTGATTTTGGTATGTCTATGTAACCTAGCGCTGGTCTATATAAGTTGAAATTATCTCTCGGCAGTTACCTAACATCTCTAATAAATGGCAGAGCTTTCTACAGACTAGCTGTTGAGGTGGAAAGGGGATGTAAGATAATGTAAGGAATCTCGAGCCCTGGGGGCTATTTCTCATCTGAGGAAAGCAGCAAATGTGGAGACAAAACTTTGTTAAAAATTAAAGATAAGAATTAGGGCTAAACTTGATTACATTAATTTAACTAAAAAAAAAAAAAAAAAAAAAAAAAAAAAAAAAAAAAAAAAAAAAAAAAAAAAAAAAAAAAAAATGAAAACAAACAAACATTCATTGATGAAATATCCACATAAATAAATTAGATTAAACATAATAAAAAACAAAATAAGCTTCTTAAAATAAAATATTTCTATAAATATAAGTTAATAATGATTTTTAACTCTTAAATGGTAATATCCACCTAAGGGACGGATAGCTTTAACATTTTTCACACCATGGTGTATAATTCTCAGTTTGAAACCTCCAACTCCCGTTTGTGTTTCATTCAGATAATTGTCTCTGTTTCCTATTATTTTCTATCGAGGCTGGTTGTATTTTCAGCATAAATCCACCATTGAAGGCAGTACACTATGCATTAGAGACATATATTACTTTAAGGGTACATAATTAGTCCACCTATCAGGCTAATATTACTGTAAAAGTTTGAATTTATATCCTCCTGACAGGGTTATGATAATAAGCGTTATGTCGAGAGATGGAACACATAGAAATATATGCACCCATTGTAGGATTACTAAAAATAGAAAACCACAGAATGTTTATATATTATTCTTTATCACATTTAAACATAAAATAAATACTTTATACTCATATCGACCAACGATATGACTCTCCTTTCATTTGTTCCTAAAAAAATATAAAGCTATAATATTAATCTCTTCGATGCATAGTTCAGAGTTCACTGGCAAAAGAAATAACCAACCAGAAATTATATCCTTTTATAATATAACTAAATACAGTGTCGACACACTTGATTATAAGTGCAACAAATATTCAACTAACAGATGAACTAGGAGGTGGGCTATTTTCTACTACTTCATGGTATTGTTCAAGTAGTCATGTTGTATACTCAAGTATACAACAGCCAATAATCAAAAGGTTTGATTTCATAAGACCATTGGAATGAGTCTGATAAAAAAACATCTTGAAACTTGTTTAAAAAATTCCAATTTGGCTTAGGAATTAAAAAAATAATCTTGGAAACCAATTGTTCACAAGGCCATCAGGGATAAAGTTGTTCCAGTAATAAATTAGTCAAAAGTGACAAGTTAGAGAAGCAAAAAAACTGCCGATATAGTCCTTACACAAAAATAGGATGCCCGACTACAAGTACAAAAAGTGGAAAACACATTAACATAGTCAAAATTCTATATACTTGATTTTCTGATAACCACAATGGTTGTCAAAACATAATGCTAATGCTAAGGACAACTTTTACCCCCCAGGAAGTTTTTTTAACTTAGCGACTGAAATTTTACGGATGATTATTGACAGTGAAACTTTTATTTCTTTTTGACAAAAAAATTCAGACAAATTTATTAATTAGAACTCTCTACCTTGATAGCGGCGATAATAACAACTAATGAGGGGCTGAATGTGATTTTTAACAGATTTTGAACTGTTTTTTAACCAATTATTGACAAAACTATTAAAATACTTAAAAACGTTCCTCACCATCATAAATCTGCAAGCTTTCCTCTTCTTTAATGTTATTTTCTGAAACTACAACAAAAATGTTTCATTATTAACTTTTAAACAACTAACTTTCACTTTAATTTCCCAAGTAAGAGAATATGTTTCAATTATTTTACCCAGAATACAATATTTTCAAAATAGCCCTGTTACATTTATAACGACCAATAAAAAATTAGATAAATTAAGAATCTAAAATACGATCAAATTTTCCAAGCTTAAGTCAATCTTAAGGTTACTGATAATAGGATTATTCCAGCAATAGGTGATAGACAAAGGGCTCCTAACCAGCAGTAGGTTATTTTAAAAATCAAAATATTTTCTCACACAACTACAATTTATGCCAAGAAAATAGTTACTTCAGACACAATACAACGTGAATGGCATAGCTGGCAAATATGGTAACAAGTTCACTGATGGGGCGAAAAGGGTTCGAATACAATCATTTTCAGCACCCTTCTATCCCATAAATGTAATTTAAAATTTCAAAATCTAATCATTTATTGTTAATGAACAATTTAGAAAAATTATAAAAACTTCACGAAAAAGCTTACTCAAAGGCAATTACAATAAATATATTAGGGGTCACCTGTGGTGTAGTGGTTAGCATAGCAGCCTACTAAACCCAAGATTGCGGGTTCGCAGCCCGGCAGATGACCTTAGGATTTTTTAAAGGGAGTAAAAAATCCTCAGCTATGCCGTCCTTCGGAAGGGACGTAAAATGGGGGTCCCGAGCCTGTGCGATGTCAGGTACTCGTTAAAGATCCCTATCCTAATTATACCTGGATAGGCAAAATTTAGGACTCCCACCGTAGCATCGTCCGATTAGCCATAGCAGCATAAAGTGACGTTAAACGAAACAAACAAACAAACAATAAATATATTAACTAGTCCGGGTATCAGCAAAGCAAGGATACATGGTAAATGTTTTTCGAATAGGCGTCTATTTACATTAGTATGTACAATAATGTTTTGGTTATAGCTAATATAGGTTCATGATAAGTAAAGTAGGTAACGTAGTTCTTATTGCTGAGGTTGATATTACGTGCAAACACCAAATGAATACTTGAACCACTACGTGTTGTACAGGAATTGTTATTATAAATTAGTCACAGTAGAATAATATTGATTAATAATACAGTAAAATCTATTTATTAATGCTTTGAGTTCGGCCATATTTTCCCAGGTTTCTGTTTATGTTTATGTGTCCATAGTCATTAAATATATTTTTTCGCTTATAACATTCAATGATTTTGTGAATCATTCATGGACTTTAAGAGAATCTTACAGCCAGAGTCGAAAATATCATACACTTGCTATAAATCATAAGAGAAAACAAACATTAGAGTTATTTAATAGGATTGATTAAAAATGGTGTTTGATTTATCAATAAATATATTTTTCAATTTGTAATTAGAACATTTTACAAAATAGAACATTAAGAATAATTCAAAAAAACTAGTGTGTATTGGTATATTCAAAATTAGACTTTATCAAATTTAGTAGAATTTGAGGGGAGAATAAGTTGTGCAGCATAAATGGGGACTATGATACAGGCTTTAAAATTATTGATTTTGAAAGGTTTGATTCTTCAGTCTCTGTACATGATTTCCATTACATTTTGATAATTCCATTTTGGTGTTCTTTTTACTTCTTTTTCGACAGCTCCCATCTCTGTATATATCTCCATCACTGTATATATATGTGTGGCCTACAGGTGGTTTCAGTTTGGTTTATAATTGCATGCGATATGGATTACTAAGTTATATAACCATAGCTGTCTTAAATAAATGGTAACGCTGGTTAGCAACTTGTAGTTTTAGATGTTTTTTCCAAATAAAATAAAAAAATAACTTAATGAAACTATTATATTATATACCGTGGACCAGGTCTTCAACCTCCGACAAGTGCTGGAGAGGGGCAGGGTATTCAACATCCGAACCCACCACTTATTCATAGACTTTGAAAGTGCCTACGACAATATTGATCGTAAAGAACTTTATATTACACTCGAAGAACTTGGAATACCCCAAAAGCTCTTAAGGATGTGTCAGGTTACGAGGGAGGGTGTAGAATGTTACATAAGGGTCCAAGGCGGGATGACTGAGCCAATCTTCTCAAATAGCGGTGTCCGTCATGCATTGGTCAGGTGATGCATTGGCCTGCCTTCTTTTTAACATCGGCCTTGAAAAAGCCATCAGAAGTTCTCAAGTCCAACTGGGTGGCACCATATTTAATAAAACAGTTCAGCTGCTTAGGTATGCCGACGATAATGATATCATGGGACGATCATTTCAGGCTGTCTCAAATGCGTTCCTTCTCCTTGCTTGAAGAATGCCAGGAGAATGGGTTTGGTAATAGACGAGGCAGAAACGAAGTACATGGTCTCAGGAGAACAGGCAGTACAGGGCGAAGAAGTCAGAATTGGGGATTACAAATTTGAGAAAGTTAACAAATTTGTGTACCTCGGCTGTCAAGTGGATGTGGATAGCAACATATCTCGGGAATCTAGGTCATGGATCAGCAAATCAAGCAGATGTTTCTATGGCCTATGTAACCATTTCCAAAGCACCCTGCTTCCGATAGAAACCAAGGTACAGCTGTATAAAACCTTGGTCAGCCTAGTCCTGAGACCTGGACACTCACGAAGAAACATGAGTCTGCATTACTTATCCACGAGAGGAAGATCCTGCGATCTTTCTATGGTGGAATTATGCAGGGACAAGAGTGGCGTCGACGAACCAATCAAGAACTGTATGCTCTCTTTAGGGAAGAACTTCATGGAATCAGGTGTAAAGGAAGACCCCAACTGCGTTGGCGAGACGGTGTTGCAATGATGCCCAGACACTGCTTGGAGTGCGTAACTGGATGGTGACTGTGTGGAACCGGGACATATGGGGTGGGCTGATTGGCTTTGACTCAGTAATGAGTTGTTGCCCCGCTGATGATGATGATTATACTATAACTTAATTTTTAAGCAGAGTTCGAAAAATTATATTCAAATGGTTCTTTCAAATCAAAAGATTTCAATTTTAGGTTAGATTAAGTGAAAATTTTAAAAATTATTATTTTTTGGTAAAAAAGTTTTTTAAAAAATGTTTAAATCATTGAGGTCGTGAATTTACATTTCATTTTGAAGCTCTGTATCTTGTCAATCTTGATCAAGTTTATAAAATGTTGAAATTATAGGTTTGTTGAAAAACAGAAATTTTCCTGTTTTCATTCATATAAAAAACGAATGTGCAACCCTATAAATACATGGTGAAAAATGAGATAGAAAAATAAAATCAAAAAGAGATTTATTTTCTGATAATTGAAGTTCTAAAATGACCTGGTAAAAAAAAATAATTTTTAGATGCCTAATTTGAGGATTTTCTGAGGTTTTAAAAACAAAACAAATCCGACATCAGTTTTAACCCTTGAGTGATCGCGTATGGCTCCGTTATGCGAAATGTCACGAGGATGACAATAGTCATCTACTAAGTTTTCTCATATTTCAGCAATAGGCATCTTTTAAATCCCTTTAATTTTCAAAAATACTTTAAAAAGGATGAGAGAAATAAATTATTTACTCAAAATGATGAAATATAAAGAAAGTACATAGATCATTATCAACAAATACCAAGTTGAAAATAACAATTACATAGAAGGTCGCGTGGATGACAAATGTAATAATTCAGTCAAACAGCACAGAACTTCAAAAATATCAGTAGGGGGCATTCAATGTAATTATAACAAACTCTAATTGTATTAATTTTGCTAATTTAGACAAAAAAATACGTAACTAAAAATAAGTAATTGAAAGGTTACGTGGAGGACAATTGTTAGCCAACCAACACAAATGACAATTACAGACCGACAATATCAAATAGCAACTAACAGAGGTACATAGACTATCCCCCTCCCCCTAGCCTCCCTTTGTAGACTCTAGACTGGTCATATTCATCCATGCCAAAACAAATGCACAGTAGCAATGTTAAGAACAGTGGAGGGTTAAGTAAACAAAGTCTTTTTGGGGCTACTTTACACCGATGTGTAAATCATTGTTCTTCTACGTAAAATTCAATTGACCATCAAAGGATTGGATTGCTCAAATAATTAAAATTTCTTGATATTAATTAACAAATCTGCTGATTTGAGAGCTTTGCTGAGTTGATGTATCTATATTATAGTCGGAGATTAGTATTCTAATCGCTTCCCTCTACATACTAAGTGATTTTATTCATCCAAATATAGCCACAGAGCTATACAACTAGATATAAATGTAAAACAAATTTATAGAATCATCATCTAAATAAAAGTTTGATGTTAATCAATAATAATATCAAGCTCCATCAACAATCCCACCCATCTATCTTATCAGTTTGATGTTAATCAATAATAATATCAAGCTCCATCAACAATCCCACCCATCTATCTTATCTCTTATCTTATCTATATCTCTACTATTTTTGAAACAAACCAGCCATTTTTTGTTTGTGATCACTAACCAAAAAAACTACAGGACCGTATCTGAACAATATTTTAACCACATCATGTTTATAGTTCCAGGAAGGTTTAGCAATAAGGAAATCTACTGATTTTCAATTAATGTGTAATAAAAAAGCGATTAAATGTGGATAACAGTGAAGTTTAAAAATTGATCGATAGGTGGCGAGTGCCATTCTTCTACATGAGAGGTTAAAATGGTATGGTGTCATATACAGTTTGGAATTGGTAATAAAATTTACTTAAATTCAAGTTGATTATTAAAAAAGATTTAAATATGTGGATCCCACTGAAGTTTGAAAATTGAACGATATATGGTTAACACCATTCCCTAACAGAATTTACAATTTTACAATGGTAAAATTACTGCGCCCATCTCAACCAAATTGTAAATAAATCATTTTCATAGTTCTAGGAAGGTTTAGCAATAATAATTAATGAAGATTATAAAATTATAATTTGAGCAGTAGAAACAATGTTTGCCACGCTCATATACTTTTATCGTTAGAAATTGAATTCCTACTAGATGAAATCAATAAAATTATTTCTGCTGAACAAAAATCATTACCAAATCAAAATGTCGATCCTTAGTTGTAAGCCCTGATAATTAAATAACTATTAAGAAATTCTTGCGGATAATGGACTACATCATTATCCGTATGAATTTCTTAATAGTCTCTGTCCATTTGGATTAGCAATTCGTACATTAAAATTAAAAATAGGATGTTTAATTATGCTTTTAAGTAATCTTGACACAGCCAGTAACTGCAATTTTGACAAGGAAAATATCACTGAAAAATAATACTCAATCATATAGATAGATAGAATTGCTTCACATACTTTATTTTACCGATAAACAAAAAGAACTTTAATTATTAGTTAAATTTATTTAAGTTATTTACTTATGAGAGTAGGCGAGGCTGTGGCAAGAGATAGTAGTTGATATATATATATATATATATATATATATATATATATATATATATATATATATATATATATACATATTGTAGTGATATTTTTGATTTGATAACTTTTAAATTCAAATTTGGCGTAAGTATCAGACGATACTTGAGAGAAGCGTGAAGATGGCATGATTCCAGCAAATAATACATTAAACAGTCGTTTTTTGGCAGTTGGAATGGGAAAGTTTAAGTCAGTACTCAGTTGGTATTGAGATTCGGCATGAGAAGTGAATAGCCAGTTGAAGTCAGTAGTCAGTTACAGTGTGGTTGTTCAGCACCTGAGGCTGAAAGTTGTATGCTGTATTTATCATTGAAGATTTAATAATAAAATTAAATTAAATTAATAAAATAAAAGGGGATGAATGCCAAAATGGTTCAATAATACTAATAACTCACCTCCTTAAACATAAAAATATTTAATTAGTTTCTTAAAAACAAACTACAAATCAAAACAAATTTAGTTTAAAAAAAATATAATAATAAAAAAAAATAATGAAAAATTTGTCACTTTATCTAGAAACAAATTTTATTAAATGTTCAAAGTTATTTAAGTATGTAGTCGTAAAGTTGAAAATTTTTAATCAAAGGATCCAATAAAAAATAAAGACTTCATTCATGTCTTCTTGGTCACAAAAAGCAAAGGTTCGACTTTCTAATTAGAAAAAATTAATCATGCAATTTAAAAATATTGTAAAAGAAATTTTGAGGAAGGCATTGAGACAAGAGAGTGATTTTCATGAAAGGAACAATGAAAAAAAAGTGGTATGATTTGCAGCGTGAAAAAATTCAGAATCATTTTTGAATCGAAAATGAGAGTATGGTCTCATGTTTATGGACTTGCCTGATCGATATTAGTAATTAGTTATCTATAATAGGGTCTATAAAAAAAATTGACCATGTTTCAAACAAATATTTTTATTATTATTTGTTTGATATAAAATACAATTAACCCTTTGCACTCGAAGTTTTTTTCATTCATATTACTAGCAACTCGAAGCAATTTTAGTGAAAAAATCATTTTTACATGTAAGGTAATGAAATACGAAAAGTCATCGTTGTATGTTATTATTTTTTTTAATTGTTTATGAATACAAATGATATAATATATAAAAAAAAAAAAAATTATAAAATTAATACGTTTTGTAATTGTCCAAAGTGTGATATCTCTCGAAGCAATTGCCAATATGTAATCTTGGCTTTTCTAAACAGGTATCACAAAATAATGGGTCTGCCGTCTTTCGCCCGGAATTTTTCTGTTAGAACACACTACACAATCTGTCTTGGTTCCAGAACGTATAATGTGTAGTTGGTTGTTGAGCCTGCCTTCCGTATTTGGTGTGTAAGTGGATTTTCGAGATGTGCTGTTTTGTCGAAAATTTCCAACCAATTGCTCCACCAACAATTTTACAAACTTCAAATGTGACATTGGTTTTTCTTTATTTATTTTTTTAACAGTAGTGTACAATATGTATGAATTTACTGTACACATTTCCATCCCCCAGAAAAATAATTTTCTCCACCACTTCAGGGATTTTCTCAAAAAACAATATGTTGCAGCATATTGGTCGGCTCGATCTACTCCACGCATATTTTTTGTGTAATCAATAATAATTTTAGGTTTTTGTATTCTGACTAATTCACCACCACGTACTCTTCTATCAACTGATGTCAAACCCGCTTCATTACAAGTACTTAACAAAGTTACAATCCTTTTGTCCTTCCATGCGAGGACTAGGGTTTTGCCTTTTCTGCAAGCCACTGTTTTCTTGCCTCTTACAAATTTCGGTTTTTCTATTACCATTGGTAAATATTTCCTATTTGTTTTTATTGTGCCGGTGAGGAAACAATTCATTTTTAGCAGTTCTTCAGCAAGGGGTACGCTTGTATAATACCTGTCGGTATACATGTGATAGCCTTTAGCATTAGGAACATTGTCCAATAGTTTTCTATACAGGTCTAAGGGAATTCTAGAACTGACAGGTAGATCAGGTCTTATGAGATTTTCAGTAGTAATACTGCCGTAATAAGGTAAAACCGAATAAACATAACCGGTATTTGAGTCGGCCAGAACGTAAATTCTAATTCCCCATTTAGTGGGTTTGGCTGGATTATATGTCATAAAACATATTTTCCCCTTAAATTTTATAATGGATTCATCAACGCAAATCGACTGATAAGGTATAAAATGTTCGGAAAATTTTGAATTGATGTATTGTAAAAAGTTATTAACCTTTTGAATGCGGGTCCTTAAACATATATTTCTGCCTACTGGTGCATTTTTCTGTAAATGAAGCATCCAAAATATCTGTTGAAATCTATCTCGGGTAAATACGTCTGAAAAGAATGGAATTTTACTTGTGAATTTGGTAGACCAATATTCCTGGATATTTGCAACCGGCATGGTTCCCATATTCAAGATCACTCCAATGAAGGCCAGAAATTCTTTCCGATTAACACATCACTCCATGTATTCCATATTGATCTCTTTGACAATTGCTTTCCTCGTAGTTTTGAATTTGCGTAATCATTTGTCTCTTTTATTATGGAATCAATCAAAGCATCAGTAAAATACAATTGAAAAAAATCTAATGGTTCTTTTATATCGTTGGAAATTTGTGGTCCGGCAATTCGAGGTGAAATATCGAAATCCATAGGAGATGGAATATTATCCACTTCCGAAACATCTATCCATTCGTCATTTTCTGTTGAATCTCCTGTGTCTTCTACATTTTCTCCTGTATCACTTTCAGATCCCTCAATATCACTTTCAATTCTCGGTATGTATCGTCGTATAACAGGAAATACATCACTATCATTAGAATCGGATTCATAGTTTAGTTCAATTAGGTCTGCATTATCACGGCTAAGATCGTCTATATTATTTACATTATGTTCACTATAAACTTCAAATTCTAATTCATCGCTACTACTGTCAATATCACTATAATTTTCACAAATTTTTCTTTTATTTGCCATATTGGGGATGTAAATATAAATTCAAAATACAAAAAAACAGATAAACTCGAATCTGATACACTCTACTGCTGAATAATAGGACTTGATTCATTTGCATCCAAATGCGGAATGCGGAATGTTGCTAAAAAACCGCGATTGTCTGCTGTTATCGAGAACATAATAATCGGCGAGCCGCGACCGTCATTTGTCATCAAAAGCGAAATCTCTATATATAAAAAGCTAACTTTTGATCATTTTTTTTATTACCCCTTCGCTTTTTAGAAATTTCAAAATAAAAAGTGTCGAAAACGCGATTAAAAACGGATTAAGGTGCCATAAATGTTTTCATTTTGTTCTTATATATATCATACTTTTCAACAAATAAGTGTAAAGCTTTTTTATTCAGCAACTTATAAAATTAAATTTATGTTTAAAATTTTTATAAAAGTCTCAAATTTTGGTTATTTTTTGTAAATTTTGATTTTTTTTGAATTTTTTTAACCCCTATTTGTAAAAAACCAAAAAATTATAAACTAAAATAAAAACACCAAAAACTATAACAAAATTGAGATTTGAACATATTTATTCAGCACTTAAATGCTTATTTCGCTACACATCAGCATTTTTCGAATTAACTTTTGTATTAAATATTTTAATACATATAACAAAAAAAAACTAGAAAATGATGATTTATGAGACAAAAATTGCATTATATAAAGCAAAAAGTTGTAAATTCCCGTTTTTAAAACGGGATAGCTCTGCTAGTATCCTATAAATAGTTTTTACGATTTGTTTTTGTTCTTATATGTTAAAAACTGAAAATTATTTGCATTGTCTCCGTAGCGGAGACATCGAGTTTGAAAACAAATTTTAAATGTCTCCGCTCCGGAAACCTCGAGTGCAAAGGGTTAATACTCAAATTATAGTCCATTGTTATTTATCGTCATTGGCCATCTGCTAGCCGATAGCTCGATCCCATGCTGATACCATTCCTGGGGATGGCTGTCAAAGAACTCTTGGACAGCATTTTCAACTTCCGCAAAATTATCAATTTTTTTCCCTTGAAGAGAATGGGCCATGGATCGAAACAAGTAGTAATCCGAAGGTGCGAGGTCTGGACTATATGGTGGATAAGGCAGGAGTTCAAACCCATGAAACTTTTCTTTGGTTCTGCAGTAGATTGCTGAAGACTAGCCTACTACTCTTTTTCACCTTCCCCATCGAGAGTAGAAAATGACTAACAGTATCATTTAACATACCACAATCCCTGGCAAGTTCGCGAATACTTGTGGACGTATTCAACTCAACAGCTTCCTGCAGAACCTCATCAATATCCATTAATGGGCGCCCAGAGCCCTTCTTCCTTTCTGTCGTATCTCCACTACTAAATTTTTCAAACCATCGTCACGGCGCAGTGCGCTGGGTTAAGGACACCTTCTGCTTCATATTTAATAATTTCACAAGTTGCTTCAACAGCTGTGAAATTTTTTTCCGAGTAAGCAATGCCTTAAAATTGAAAAGTTCGTAGGACACTGTCATGTTTCTTCTTTGAAACAAATAACTAAACTGAGGCTTTTTTTGAAGAAGTCAAATTGGATTAATGAAGCTTAGAGAATGATCTAAAGGGATTATTAAGTATTGATAAGTATTAAATAGGATTAAAATATTTACAGTCCTTTGAAATCTTGAATTTGATTAAATGGTATTTTTTTTTTTTTTTTATCCCATTACATCTCTACCATCAAACACACTAGTAATGCGTTAAGTCGTTAAGTCGAACTAATCAATTACCTAAATTTAAATTATTAATTATGAGCTATAGAATTAGAAAAATTCTAAAATATCAAACAGTAGATCTTGACAAACTGATCGGGAATGCAGCACATTATTTTAGTTCCATCAATGCGAGGAGTGTCCCCAGCAGGCGAAATAGGAAGTTTAGTATGAAGAAAAAAAAAAGTGATCAATGAAAAACATTGCGAGATGTAAGGGTTGAGTAAAAATCATATAATCAAAAATCAACTCAAGTGTAAAAAAAAGTTTATAGAGCATTGAATTGAAATCAAATAGGGTGTAAAAAAAAAGTTTGTAACGCTAAGTATGTTTTTGACAATAATGATAAAATCCGTTAAGTTCCTTATTGTTAATACTGATTGTCATCTTCCACATCCGAATCAGATTAATGTGGTGGAGAAACTATTAGGTCCTCAGCCTCATTAGAACAATTAACCTTAATATTAGGTTCACGAGTGCCAAAACTTCAGGCTTTTCTTGAATTTTTTGGATCTCGGTGATTTTTTCTATTACACTTGAGCAAGATATATGGGCCAGAAAATAGTATGAGATAGTGAAGTAGATCTTGTGAAGTTTGGAGCCTTGAATGTTTTCTAGTATGATGTTACATTATATACTTAAAATTGCAATTCAACAAGTAGGATAATGATTTGAGATTTGGTCTTCTATCAATTCAGTGGTTTCCTTGGCGAAAATTAATTTTATTGATCAGCAAAAGCATGACGATGAAGGAGCCAGCAGATTTTGTCATATGATTACTTAATTAGCGTCAGATGTTGAAGTGCATTTTAGCTGTAGTTGTACAAAAGCCAGCATAACAGAAGAGTCGGATGAAGCCCTCAGTTGAAACTGCTTGTTTGTAGTTGCTCCGCTGAGAGCTACCTTCGGACCCCAATTTGCTTAACAACTGGAAGCAATGGAGGAGGTTATCCAGTACAATTCTTTAATAATCACCAACTCACGAATGCATTAAACTGTGGAATCAAAGGATATTCTGCAAAGCAACTTTGGCAGATATTTCAGGGAATTTCATTGTTTCTGAGTGAGGGTAACATTATTTTTAGGACTTAATATTTTATTCCATCCAGGAAAAATTGGTGCATTGTGACAAGCAGTAGTTTTCCTTATTAGTAAATATTGACGTTTACTCAAATTAGCATTAATTATCATTCCCAATGCATCTATTGGAGTTACTTGAGTGGGGCAATATTTAAAAGAAGCATCGTTTTTGTTAACAAAGAGTTTGCATTTTTTTGCTCGTTTTGGAGACCGTCCTGGTACACTATGGACCACATAACCAGCTCTTCGTTTACCTTTAATATTCAATTTTGTTTTGGCTGCAAATGTTGATTCATCTACAGAATACTTTTCTACCAAACTCTTGGAATTTATTAATTTGGAGTGATCTCCAGGAAGGCCAACATGATCAGATGATAAAACTAATGGGATTTCAAAAATCGTCTTGAGCCATGCGCGATTTTTGGAGTATTCTGGCTATGTGACGCAGCATGCCATCGCTTTTGGACATTTGATACAAAACTTAATAGCTTTCTCTTCAATTCTTCTTCATCAATATGCCCTGAAGTAAGTTTTGATAAAGCGTTTTTCAGTTGATTGCAAACTGCTTCCCTGTTCCGATTGCTTTTGAAGTTAATCCACATCACAACAAGGTTTGAATATTTTATGTGCGTGGAACTCCCTGCACAAAAAACAATCAGTGAATTTTTATGCAAGTATATGCAACTAATTTTTGTTTTGAATAGAAGTAAATTAAGTATAGAATAAATACAATTCAACCAAAATTTGATCACAGACGACCAAATATTACTTTTTTTCCAATATATAATTTAGTGCTGTAAATTACACGTTATTCGATAAATGTTTTTAAAATATTAGTTAGGGATAGAAACAATTTTTGTCCAGATTGTTTCATATTAAAAAACCAACTATATTCTGTTTAAGCTACATAACAAGAGTACACACTGAGCAACAATATTAACAAAACTGAAGAGCTCTTAGCACTATTGTAAGTTAAGAGATAAAAGGTAATTTAGTAGATGATTACAATGATTTGTAATGCTTATTGTTAACAGAAAGGACTAGCCCCCACTTCCAATTCTGACATTTCTAAACTATAAAATTACTCTTTCAAAATTTGAATTGCTTCTATTAGTATACTAATACTAAATTAGTGAATTGGATGACCGTGGGATATAGAGAAAATCCACTAAGTTGAGAATGATTGAATATTGATATACTTCATGGTTCAGTTGATAATTCTTTTTATTTAATAAAAATTCTTTATTTCGGAATCCTTCTTCATTTCATGGTCACCGCATTTAAAATTAGTTCCATTCCTCTTATCTCCTTCATACAGCATTCTACATTTCAACTCTTAATAACATTTTCGCAACTCCTCATTCTTTTATCACAAACCTCGTTTGAAGGTAAGATTATTTTTATATTCTATGTTCCTCCTTAAAATATTTAATTTTATAAAAAAGTTTCCTCTGTTATAAAAAAATTTATAATTCAATATATTTTCAATTTAGCCATTGTAGAAGCAATGTTTATGGCATTAATCTAAGAACTAACATTCATACATCCATTTTATAACCATTTGGTTAGTGTGAGAACAGTTAATATAATTTAGGGCATTGCTTCAAGTAATTGTTTGATACAAAAAAAAAAAAAAAAAAAAAAAAAAAAAAAAAAAAAAAAAAAAAAAAAAAAATTCATTCAAACAGCTAAAAAATCGAAAATTCAAAAGATGTAAAAATTAGAGAGATTGTAAGAACTTCTAATGAGCAAATAGGTAAAGTTAACGTTGATTAAATATAAAACAGCCAAAGATAAATATGACTTTTTTTTTTTTTTTTTTTTTTTTTTTTTTTGTATCAACTTTACACATCACTACACATGCTCAAAAGTTAATAAGATAAATGTTAGTTACCTTCATCTGGAACTAACATCTCACTTTCTTGTTTTACATGAACCAGCCCTCCTAAGAACAAGTGAACATTTTAATAAAACTTGAAAAGGAAACATCTCATTTAACATTGAAATTTAATAAAAGAGAAACTAAAAAATAACAGTGGCTAAATTATAGAAAAGAAATAGCATGTTATGTCTCAATACATCTAGAAGTTTAAGAATCTGCTGCCAGCTGTCGGCGATATCAAACCCGAATAGAATTCAAGAGTTAGTTGACAAATGCTTGATTGTATAGAAAGATCAAAACAACACTAGTTATTTCTCGGTTGAAATAATTGTCCATGAACAGCAAAATTTATTAGCCTAATTATAAATGATGCTAAGGGAAGAGGAAGAACATTATTGAAGAATTGCCTTCAAGTAATAAAGTATTAAAAAATAAAGTAATACATAAAATATCTGATATCAACAAACATCATCAACTGTGACTGAAGAAGATTCCACAACACAAAGTGGAATCAAGGGGGCAAATATGGGTAAATACAGTTGAAGTAATGGGGTCACCTGTGGTGTAGTGGTTAGCATAGCAACCTACTAAACCCAAGATCGCGGGTTCGCAGCCCGGCAGATGACCTTAGGATTTTTTAATGGGAGTAAAAAATCCTTAGCTATGCCGTCCTTCAGAAGGGACGTAAAATGGGGGTCCCGAGCCTGTGCGATGTCAGGTACTCGTTAAAGATCCCTATCCTAATTATACCTGGATAGGCAAAACTTAGGACTCCCGCGGTAGCATCGTCCGATTAGCCATAGCGGCATAAAGTGATGTTAAACAAAATAAACAAACAGTTGAAGTAATTAAAATGTAAAGTTGATAAATAATAAACGCAATGAGCACTCGGCCAGTAGTTAAATGATCTGCAGATTCGGGTTGGTCACAACAGTTAGTGCCAACATCGAGTCTTCTCATTAGTTAAGCTTTTATATTTTTCTTAGTTTTAATATTATTTTGAGGTGCACTTTTTCATCTGGAAACAAAACACTGAAAAAGTAGGATATTTATTTAAAGTTAGGATTGATGAATTAAATATTTTTATTTTTATTTTATGAATCAATATAAATTATAAAATCATTCCAACTTCAATAAAATCTAAATCGGAAAGGAATTAAAAAAAATTAAGTTTAAAACCTGCATTTAAAATAGATAAACCATTGTCATCATACTTCCCTTCACCCAAAGACAAAATAGACCCTTTCTAAAAAAGTGGTGTATATGAACTAAAATGTAATAACTGTGAAGCAAAATACACAGGAAAACCTTGACGATCGGTAAATCAAAGAGTAAAAGAACACATAAGAAAATACACTAATAAGACCCAAAACTCCAATTTCGCTATCCATCTAAAAGAAAATAACCATAAATTTAATAAAGACTCGGGAGTAAAATACTACAACAAGTAAAAAATAACCTAAAATTAAATATTTATGAATCATCAGAAACAATCCAGATATTTAGAACCGATCCAGATTTTTGTTTGACCCTGCGGCAGTCGCGCCTTTTGAAATGATTAGTTGGTCACGCTGCTGTGTTTACACCGCATCCAAAAAGTCATTACATTTAACCTTATTTTGTGACAAGAAGTATTCAAAGGGTAGTTAAAAACATGTTTACATACAAAAGGTATAGGTACATGGTGACATATTGAAATACTCAATATACTGCAAACATACCTTTATAAAAATTCGAATATGAAAAAATCACAATGATTAGAAAGCACAATCTTATTGCCAAATTGCATTAACAAAAGAAAAAAAATCACTAAATAAAACATGTAAGTAACGTTATATATATAAAATAGAAAAAGGTTTTATACACTAAGTAAAACGTTATATGAAATATGAACTACAGAAATATAACATAATTATATATTAAAAACATATGAACAAAAAAACAAAACAGGGATATCGTCGGCGCTTGCCTACACTTCCATTTTGGTTAATAATTACTTTTCCTTTTACATCAAGAGAAGTTCAAAAAAGGAAAATAAAAATAAATTATCCGTGAAAAAATACGTTATCAACAAAAAATAAGTTACCAATGAAACAAATGCATCAGAATACATAAGAAATAAACAAGAGGACAAATGAAATAGTATTTGTAGTAATTGTAATGAAACAGTAACAAAAAAAAAATATGAGTTAATAGTTAACTTACATTGTGACTGAAAGTTGTCGAGTAGCTGTGCAAACACCACAAGGAGCTGTTTTCACAAGTGCCGGAACTTAATGACTAATAATGTGACTCAGCGAAAAGTTTTTCCGTAGATCCTTGGCACCTGCCTTTTAGAGATGACAACTTACGGATACATAGGTGGCTCAGTAGAATGCGCTGGCTTTTAAACCTTTAGGAGCAGTTTTTCCAGATTTGCGGTGTAAACACCGCTAGTGCGACCGACACAGGGTTAAATGGCCAGATAAACATTTCCAATAGCTCCATTTTAAATTTGCTTCCAATAGGAACAAAAAAATCCAATAAGTCATAGGGAAAATCCCAAAGTAAATCCCAAAAATTTAAACAATTGCCCCTTCCCCATTTCACGATGGGTATATTTCAGTTATCTCTTAGACCTCCTAAGGTGAGTACTAATGTTTGATTTCTTGATTTACATTTTTGAAAACTTTAGTGTATATAATCTATGTAACATAGTACTGATGTTTTGAAAAATTTGTATGTTTTAGAACTGAAGATGAATGTTTAGCATTCGTATCTAGTTTTCAAATAAAATAATTGCAATAGAAGTGGCAATCAATCCTTAATTGTATTGATCCTTCCATCATGGTGTACCTCAAGTGATTCATTTAAATATATTTGCATTTCTTTGTATCAATCTAAATTTCAAATTATGATTGGGGACGAGGATCCAAAAACAAAAAAGATAAAAATGAATCAAAATCGAGAAAAACATTTTATTTTTTGACATGGCTATGTATTTTCGCTGACTGTATAGATTTTTTTTTTGCAACGTTTCTTTCTACCCACAAAAATGTAACACTTTCACAGACTCTAGCTCTGTTGGCATTGCCTGGATCCAAAATTTGCCGCTAGTTTCCTGATCAGAAATTTAATGGAGAATTTTTTTTGTTCTGTAACATTTGTCGCTAGGACCTACCATTTAGGATCTAGATAGGTTTGAAAAGAATACATTGTGTGTGTATAGCAAATCACAATCACCAATGTCTAAATGTAAATGATCATAGATGACAAAATTTCGATTGAACACATGAAAAACAAAAGTCGATCGAGAAAATAACTCCAGTATTTTATTCTCTGCTAAACTAACTCGTTACTTGAGTAATAGCACATCATAAAATACTTTTTAGTTGAAAAAATACTTTCAACAGCTCTTGAGCAGAAAACTTCATCAAATAACTATGTGAAGAATCTCCTACTTAATTGGCTATATCTAATAAAATTTGCAATCCTTATGATAATTTTCAATACCATTAGTAGATGTTCCCTCATAATGATTTCCTTCGTGCAATGTATCCAGGCAGTATAAAGGAGTAATATTTTGAACAAGAATGTCGCATCTAACATTTTTTTTTTACAATTGACAGATCTTAGCATACACTACAAATTGAGGAAGTGATGATACAAATGAAATACTATATAAATAGTAGTATCGTGGGTAAAAGGCAGATTATCAGGACGATGATGATTAAAGAGGTAAGGTTTTATCTCATAATACAAAAGAATTTATAATAAAGTAGTCTTGGAATTAGTAGGTTCGACAATTAATGTATTATGGGGTTGTACAATAGGGATACAATTATTTTGGTCAACTCATAATTCACACCCCTATCTACAATATAATTAGTCATAAATAACATTAAAAAACATTTATTTTACTTAATTCAATAGATAATTTAAAACAATATTATTGTAATTTAAAATTTTTCTCACCATAATAAATTTCTGTTTCTTCCTCTTCTTTGATATCAGGTTCTTCCTCTTCTTCAACATCAGATTCTTCTTCTTCTTTGATATCAATCGTAGAAACTGGAAAAATTCCAATAATTACCTCTTGAGATATATGCTTTATTGATATAAAAAAGTTACTACTTCCCAACTTTATTGGGTTGCTACACACACAGAATACTAATCTGCCTAACTAAAGATAGCAATATTATAATATGACAATAATTCATGATATTTATAATTATAAGGTATAATACATAATATAAGATACTAGGCAAACTAATGATTTTTTTTTCATCTCTTACTTTTTTTTTCCTAACTGAAACATATTTATCTACATATATGTACATAGAATCAAAAAGAAAATAAATCAGTACACATATATAATAACTATGAATTGCATTAGTCTGGCCTATGTACCATGTATGTGGTGGTGGATAATGCCCAGGGAGTCCAATATTATATTTTTGGCCATTATCACAACATCCCTCACCTCCACACCTAAGTCCTCCAAGAAGCACCTTGTTTTACCAGAAAGACTCTGTGAGTCCCAAACCTTTCATGGAGAAATGTATCACGGAATTTCTCATTAAGGAAAGGGATACATTTTTCATAAATATCCATTTTCTCCCTTTCTACTTCACCTGATTGATCAAGGTTATGTTTTCATACCTTACCGTAGTAACCAGGATGAGTGCTGACCGTTCGTTCTTCGGAAACGTGACAATATCCGCATACATCGTGGATCCATTGGTATCGATGCAGTAACCTTGTCAAAGCAGGTAAAGCCTTTATTATTGAAGCACCTCATTTTCATTCTTGACCCTGTGGTGTGTGTGATCAGGAGTTGTTGGAACATTTTCCCAGTATATGGGCTGGTGTTTCAGACTCTCTGCTGCACTTGCAACAAATGTACACGTCCGCTGGCACCTATGACTCCACACAGTTGGTGTTGAGTTTTAGGAGGCTGAACCATTCAGACCCCGAAAGTATTTATTTTTCACAAATATATCTATTGGTTCTCAGCATCTCCTTGAAATGACGAACAACACGCTGCCATCTGTAATTTGCCCATTCCTCGAAAGCACCCTCTCTTAGTGACCGTCATAGAGCTCTCACGCTTTGGTGGCTCTGATCCACACCCAGTCTCTCAGCACATTCAGTAATCTCATTGGTATAAAGGAATGTGGACTAGAACAGAGCATCCAGAATATTAGACAGTTGCTGATCAATAGACCAGTGCTATAGAGGAGCCTCCCATTGGCAACAAATCAGTCCTAATTCACGGTACCTCTGCGGACATAGAGCATTGCACGTAGTTGAGGTGTTCGAAAGGAGTCCAATAATGGCATTAATGCTCCAGCGGATCATTACATCTAATCCATCCAATAACACAGGGCTAAGCTTTGCAAGGGGTGCAGCCTAGAGAGGATATGTCCATCCGGGGAACACATATTGATTGACAACATTGAGCTTTTGCTCCGGTTTGAGTAGGTAAGAGGTGACTAATTTAACTAAGTTTTTATTTAGCTTATCTACTGATTTTTCATTAAACCTTAGCTCTCCCGAGGATTTGCTTCCTAAGTATTTAATGGCGTCATCTACCTTTGCCATGTGGATGACATTTCCATTCTCAAGAGAGAGCGTCGTTGCTTGTATCTCACACATATCCAACACAATGCCCATACTTTTCTGTGGATTTATAGCTGACCAATCTCCACCAGTATCCTTTAGGTGCCATCTATAATTCTCTCTGCAGAATACTTATTACGTGCCAAGCCCGCCTGATCATCTGCAAATTCTGTGAGGACCACACAATCTTGGTCATCTCTAAACTTGTACCCATAGCGTCTTGAGAAATCATGATCGCAAAGGTCTTGGTACAGATGATCAATAGCTAAATTAAACAGTGAAGGAGGCAGCGGCCTAGGGGCATCTGCATTCATTACTGCCTGATACTGAACTTCTTTCTGCGGTGGACAACCTCATATTGATATTGTTCTTGCTGACTATGACTGTGTCGATGATTCTTGCTCTAACGTGTGTTACTAAAAGGCCTCTACTAAAACATCTCTGATTCCTATGGAAGGTGACCTGCTTTCTCAGTTCCTGGTCCAGAACCTTCTATATGATTCAGCGCACAATAAAGTATACAGTAATGGGTCTCCATGATGAAATATTTTAAAACTTCGCAGTAACCTTTGTATATTAAAATTTTGCACCCATGACGTAAAGATAAAGGTTGGTAGGCCACCTTCAGCATGATCTCCGCTATCATCTTAATGATGTGAGATACATCAAAGAATTTTATCATGCGGATTAAGACCCCATCAGGCCCCGGTATCCAGTGATGTAGATCTAATGGCTTTTCATATTGACTGGACATCAAGGATCATGACATTTTTTACAACCCGCACATCTGCAAGAGTTTACTTGCTCAAAGAGGTTTCTGAAGTGGACATCAATTTCGGTGACCTTTCAGGGACATTGCTTAGGAGTATCTGCATTCATTATTGTCTGGACGACCTTCTTTCTGCGGTTGTAATAATTGTACTGGACAACCTCATATTGATATTGTTCTTGCTGACACCTTAGGGTTGCTTTATTTGCTCTCTGCAAATTCGATGTTTTACTAGGACCCTTGTCAGCTATATTAGTTTTATCTTTTTGTTTTAATTTGTAGAATTTAATTGCCGGGTGCTGTGGGCCTGGAAATTCTGCATTAATAGTCTTTAAAAAGTCGATAAATTCAACAACCACTGTATCAAATTCCGCATTTTTCATATGATTTGATTAAAGAGATTTCTGAACATGGCAGACCATTTAGCAATGCCCTCCTCAATTTCAGGTATCTCATCCTCTCCATTTTTAGGACCTACCACCTTTTCAATAAGTCAAAAAAAAAAGCACCTTTTATTATCTTGAATTCTGTTTTAGCCATTTAGAGATGAATCCAATAATTAATTTAAAATGTCAACGATTGGCTAACACTTCTACCAACCAATTTCATATTTAAACATAATTATCAAATGGTACTCGACTTTGAACCACCAAATAAATATTTCATACAGGACCAAAACTTCTACTTCTTTCACTACCTCCTTGCACTGCTAAGCACGAATGTACTGCCCGTGACCATCTTGCCCAGAGGTCCCTTCCCTGAGTTAGCCTCCTCACCCCCAGTACTATGGTACAACCTCTCGCTGAACCAAGCATCTCACTCAATATAATTGAGTCTTGGTCTGCCTCTAGATCGTCTTCCTTCCGATCTCGCTTCCAAAAACCACTTGGCCTTGCAGTCGTGACCTATTCTATTAACATCCCCATACTATTTCGGTTGTCTTCTTCAAGAATCCCTTGAACGAATCTGACACCCAGCTCCTTCCTTACCATATCATTTCTTATTCGATCTTGCCTGGTTATCTCAGGACCAAAACAATCAAAATTAAGCAAAATTCAGGATATAGAAAGTGAAAACACTCTTTTTAAAGACCCTATTCCCCATCCTTAATATAAAGGGTGTCCAGGAAGAAGAGACGAATATTAAAGTTCTATAGAAATAAGAAAATTTATTGAAAATGTAAATGTTATTACAAACATATTAAGTAATATCTCCCATTTATGTATGAAAAATTATATCCTGCATATGACCACCCAAGGCGTCATGAGCAATGGGTTCATTGAAGTTTTTGATGACACATTCACAAACATCTGGTCGGATGCTGCTGATAATCCTTATGCCGGTAGTACACACTCGCCGAGGCAAGACGAATGCAGGCGAACACGAGCGTGTATTGGTTACCTCGTCTTAGCTCTGCTTGGCTTGGCAGCGCTCCGAGAAAAGTCGGTCTCTGGGCACGAGTCAAAGGACCGAGAGGAAACGAGCGATGAGGCGAACCAACCTAGTACACACTGAGTCTAAGCTCGGGATTAAGATTTCTGCGAATGGCAAGGCACTTCTGTTATTCCCATCTAAGTTTCGTTTAATCACATTTCAACGCTTCCATCATTCAATTTCCAGTTCCTTGCTAATTAAGGAACTAAAGAAAAAAAAGATTAACTAAGAACTAGAGAAAAAAAATATTACTTAATGGCTTCATTTAGACAATTTATTTTATCCATTTAGCCAATATATTTTACATATTTAAAATACATATATATATAAAAGCAATAAATAAAATCATGAAATCCTAAAAAGTTATTTAAGTGGGTTTTAACAACTTCTAATTAAACAAATTCTAAGTAGTTAATTAATGTAGCTAAATTTTCTTCGAAAATTCGCTTAAAATAAATATCCAATCAGAAAATATCAAATAAATTTGGACTTATCCAGATCCAGTCATGTTCCGATGAATGTTTTTATCCATCATCTCCGTTTTTTTGGTAATTTTTTTGTGGTTATGTACACTACCCTACTTCTACAAAGCTTGCCATCCCTCGTCTACGAGGCACTTGGCGAGTGTGTACTTGCACCATTCGTGTACACAGCTCGCTTCCGCTTGGCTCGGGTGGCCTCATTGAGGAGTGCCTCGGCGAGTGTGTACTGCCGGCATTAGAATTTCTTCTTTCAATTGGTGTAGGTACTATTTGTGGTTTGTTCACGTACACTTTTGATTTCACAAATCCACACGAAAAATAAAGTCACAAGGTGTAAGATCGCATAAGCTGGCAGACCATTCCTGGTTGCCATGCAGAGATAATTTTTTGAGGAAACTTTTCATTCAGCAGAGCAATCGTTTCACAGGATGTGTGACATGTCACACACTCTTGTTGAAACTAAAAGCTGCCAATTTCACCCATAACTGGGAAAAAACAATGATAAAGTATATTTCTGTAACAGTCGCCATTTGCAGCTGCTTCATCATTTTCAAAAAAGTAGGGAGCAATCACTCTTCTTACCCACTCAGAACCCACACCACACAGTCATGCATTGTGGATGCATCTCATCTTTCACAGTCACTCAAAAACAGAGACAGAACCCGTGGTCTTAAACTTTAAGACAGATTAACTTGCGAACTGTGGATTGTGTTGGAGCAACGTTATGTCCAAGTTTCACACGCAATTAATGAATGGTTGCCGTGTGACTTTCACTGTTTTTGTAATAACTTCTTATCACTTGGATAGATTGTTCATTTGTTATCTGCTCCATAACAAAAATAAACATCAAACAACAATGCTCACCAAACAAAAGCGATCAGGCTACTAACGGGAGATTATCAAATAACAAACATAAAAAATCCACAGCTACCAACCTCCAATGGACAGAACGGTGCCAAATTCAAATTTGTCCCTACTTCCTGGACACCCTTTATGAAACAAATGAAATTGAGCTAAACATAATTTAAATCCTGACTTATTATAAAAGAAAGGATCAGATAACAGTATAATAAATTCTTAGATAAAAAAAGGAAAACTTACAATCAGGGACAGTTTCGTCAGGCCTTTCTTCCTTTATAAAAATACCACAATTAATTACTCCTGAAAGAGAAAGGATGTATTACAAATATATAATTTATAAATTATTTTAACTCCCTCGTGTCAAAGAGACCTCTATTAATTACACTACGAGCAAATTCATTTATTGTTACCTCAATAACAGATGTGAATAAAAAATTGAAAGATAAAAAAAAATTCAACTATTTGGAAAATATGATTGAAAAAATAAATAATTATAAAATTAAGGATCAAATGACAATATGCAGAATTTACATATTAAAAAAAAAACACTTACGATCAGCCATAGTTTCATTTGTGATTTCTTCTTCTATTATAGAAACAGTAGAATTAATTACACCTAAAAAGAAAACACGATATTAAAATTTTATAATTAATTACAAGATAAAATTTTAAGTGAACTTTGAAGGCACATCCATCAATTTAATGATCACATCTTTCAAGGGTTCATAGGTAAAAAGAACAAAAACTCTAATATTAATAACTAATTAATTAATATAACTAATACAATTCAGATTAATATGAATAGATAGATAAATTGGTTATTGATAGATAAATTAACTTCTATTTGTACTATTAAGTTATAGCCCAGCCGTTAACCCCCTCTGATTTCCAACTCCTTGATTACTCTGCACTATTATATAATTTGTATACAAACCCTGCCATTTCAATATTGTTCAGTCACTATTCGCTAGCCATTAGTTGTAGACATTTTTTTTCTGTATATTTTACCAAAAAAAGTTATTTTTAAAAGTATTTTGTGTAGCGATACCAACATTGGCACTCTGAACAGGGATGGCTTGCTTATCGCCATTCAGGACTTTTGAAATTCTGATCACCAGGATTGAAGATTCTCAACTAACCCACTCATTCGAGGTATTATCTTTCTTCCTTGATATTTTGGACATCAGGCTCCTCTAGACCTTCATCACAGAATCGTGGACCTACTCGTCCGAGATATCTACGAAACTGAAACTACAACAACTTGCCTACTCATCCGAAATATCCGTTGCTGTAGAAGGAATCATCCAAAGAAGAAAATAGAAAAACTTAGGTATAATTAATTAAATATTATAACATTTTTATTTTGAAATATTTTTATTATTATTAATTATTTTATGCTCATTACATGAGTAAAACTTCTGATCACTTAAACTTAAATAGAGAATTAAATTTTGATACTGAGTTAATAACCCTGACTAATGATTTTCACATTAAAACTGCAGATTATGACCACATTCCAAATTTTGACAGAAATCCCAACAATGTTCCTCTTAAATTTCTTAGCATAAGCAGACAAATTTACAACTTGGTATGCAAAAGTGATAATGCCTATAAAGATATCGACGAACGAAGACTCTTAAGTAAACTATTAACCAGACTTATTGGCGAAGCCGACTATACTCGTATCAATATGACTTGTAAATTTTCTAAAGTCGACAACCTTAAATATCTAGAACAAACTTTATGAGACAGTAGGAGTACTGAGCAGCTACAATTCGAACTGCTAAACACAAAAATTAAAAAAAAAACAAAAAAAAACAACACTGGATTACCCCCAAAGACTCGACAAAAATAGGACATTAATAATGAGCAAATATAGGATAGAAAAAAACGCAGTTATAGTCTCCACTTAAGGAGATCCCGCTCCATATTCCAACATATTTAATGACCAAGACAGGCAGAATCCACCAAACCTAGGCGAACTTAGAATCTGATTCAAAATGAAAGCCATCTTTTATTCCATGACCTAATTAATTCTGGCTATATGAACCACCTGGTGAAAAAAAGGCATAATAAAAAATATTCTTCCATATTTAAACAAGAGGAAGATGCTTTAACAGCAACAGATCTATTAAAACAATATAAAAACCAGGACAGGTGAACCTATATTTTCGAAAATTTATATATATCACGACCATTTTAGAAAAAATGTAAAAGAAGAAATCGATAAAATGTTAAATTCAAAAATAATTCGAACTAGTAATTCACCATATAATAGACCCACCCCTACGGACCCTTCCTAAAAAAGACGATGCCTGAGGAAAGAAAAAGATCCGAATGGTATAGCTTTCCGTAAATTAAATCGAGAAACCATCCCAGATAGATATCCCCTCCCAAATATCGAAATTTTTACCGCGATGGATTTGTGTTCCGGTTTTCATCAAATCGAAGTAGATGAAAAATCAATTCCTAAAACTGGTTTTTCAACAGAACAAGTAGTATTTCGAATTTTTAATAATGTCTTTTGGACTATGCAGATTCTATCTTTCAGCGTGCAATGAATATTATTTTTGCTGGTGTAGCTAATGTCTTAGCCGAGATGGGCGATATAATAATAATTTCAAAACATTTCAATGATCATCTCAGACACCTCAAAGTAGTCTGAAAAATTAGAAAAAACATAAATTAAAAATACAACTCGATATGACAGAATTCTGTAAACGAGAATTGTTATTTTTAGGCCATATCTATTATATATTTGTCAAATAGCACTCACTCATTGAACACGAAATCTCAGAAACCACCGAAAGGATTGGAATGAAATTCGATATGTATCTTCCTCTAGGGTCGTAGGTTCTCGCTAAGAAAGGAATTTTAAAAAATTGGCCTGGATCGCGGCTACTTCGCGAAAAATGAGATTACAATAGTAGGCAGCTTTTGTTTAAATTGACAAATTATGAATTACGTTTAGACGGTTAAACGTATCAACTTTAATTTTTTACACGAAATATAGGGTGGTAATAAGCTTGAAATGACTTTGGTTTCATCATCCTATCTGGTTTCAAACTCAAGCTAAAAATCAAAATGTTTTTCGGATTTTCCAATTTTTTTAATAGGTTTATGTTCATGGAATTTTACATTTATATACATCAAAAGAAAGCTGAGGCTCTCCTCCTTCCAGTAATACCAAACAGTGAATTGAATAATCGGTTCAAAAATTCCATTTTCCTCGAAGAGCGTGAAAAAAATTATATTTTTTGATTTTGTTGAATAAGCGTTTTTCAATGTTTTTTAGTATGCTAAATTAGAATCTGACGTCGATTTTTGTGTGAAAAAATCTATAGAGGTAGTTTGCTTGAAAATCCAATCATTTTTTTAGAATTTAATTAACCTAACCCAAAATCTATGGAGCGACTGTATTTTTCCTTAAATCCGCAATCAAAACTAAAAATCTTGGTGCAAAAATCATGTCGATATCATTTTTTAACCTCGAGATATAAAATAATTTAGTTTAATGCTATTTTTTTTTTTTCTCGGCTTCTAGGGGCCATTGGTAGGAACGGCAAAATACGTGTCTAATATTTTTTGACCAGGAACCTCCAAAAAAATTGCCAACAATTCCGTGAGAGACGGAGTGTGTCCTCCCCTAGTTAGAGGGACTGTACAGAAGTATAAGAAAACCCATCCTCAAATCCATAGAAAGTCTTCAAATAAGTACTCAGGAATTAATCCTCATGTTAAACGTGTAGCTGTAACAAAACACGATGAAAGATGTTCAATGGAAAGGTTACAGCCAGTATGACCAAAAAACTGAATATGCAAAAGACAAAACAGTCGATATTGGACAACGGTCTACTTGAAATTGGTGTTATGCTGTAAAATGGAAGGACGAGAGTCCTGCCATCTGCTGCAGCATTCCTGACAAAAAGCCTTCAAATGCTCACTGAGGACGCTACAATACTCTTACCACTAACGAAGTTGCTGTCTTGATTATTGGCTGTGTTTGAAAAATGAGACATTGTTCTCCACAGCAGGGATAAAAAACTAATAAGAATCAGTGAGTTCTATCAAGCGTATGATTCTCTTCAGTATCGTCTCATGTTCTGTCATGGAGAAGATGGCTACAGTATTAACATCCCTCAGTGTGACCCAAACACGAATACACCACTTAAGAAAACTTTGCCTGCAGCTGATTTTTACGCCTAAATGTTGATAGAGCGAGGAGGTGAAGAACCTTATTTACTTTAATTTCGTAATCTCCTCAACCAACTTAGGTTTATATGTACGCAAAAATGGAAACAGAAAGCCTTAACTTATTCGAAAAAATTAAAAAAGTTGAGAAGTTGAGACTTATGCCATAAGAAAAGCTGATGGTCTGGTATCAGAGCTGGGTAATATGGTAGTGCTGCCTCGAAGCTTCACTGGAGGACTATCAAAATAATATAAAATTAACTTTTGCAAATAGTCAAATTTACTTATTGAAATTATTCTAAGAATGGAATTCTTTAGGTTTATTTAAGTAATAATAATTATCAACGTTAAGCTTAACTTTTAATAATTTAAGTTGTCCTTAATCCTAATGATATTAAGCCGTAGCGGAGCAGGGGCACATTGATAAAAGATGGATAGAGCCTAATCCCGACAAAATTACTGTTGCCAAAGATTTTAAATTGCCAAAAACCGAAAAAGAAAATTAAATCTTTTCTCGGGACTCACCGGTTTCTACCGAAAAATGATACCAAATTATGCCGAAACCGCTTTCCCCATGACCTAAATGCTTAGAAAAGGCATCGAAACAACACCAGAAAGTTATTAAGAAGTTTTTGAAAAATTAAAAACTTTAGTATGTTCTAATCCTATTTTATAAGTCCAAGACTTTGATAAAGACTTTTATTTAACAACAGACGCTATTAGTTAAGCTATTGGCACTGTATTAGCACAAATAAAAGATAACAAAAAATTACCTGTGTGTTACGCTTCACGTACACTCAATAAAGCTGAACAAACAACCTAGAAAGAGTGCCTAGCTATCATCTGGTCCTGTTTTCGCCCATACCTTTATGGCAGGCAATTCACGCCTTATTCACTGTAAATTATTATTCAAAGATTTTGATTATGAAATTAAGTATCTAGAAGGATGAGCGAATAAGGTAGCAGACCATTTATCTAGGTAGCAGACAACTAACTATAAATCTGAAAAATATTTCCACAGGAAATTGATGACGATATTAAAACCTGAGCACTAGAAGCGGACGTTGACATCCAAAATGACAACGTAGCACAAAGACTCTAAGGAATCATCCGACAATCCTAATTTACTAGTTGATGATGAATCAAAACCCATTAATTTAGAAAGCATCAAATTATTATTTAAATGGGATATGATGAAACAATGCATAAAAATTTAATTAAGAGAAAACATAGATTGACCGTTCATCTGACATGGCAATATAACTGTCATAGAAAGGCTTCTATTAGAGATATTTAGACCAAACCAGGCGTAGGGTGTTTATTGTTCTCCAATAGGAAACGAGATAGAAGCTGAAAATAATTGTTCTGATGTTAGGATAACCAGTGTGTTACGTAACTTATATTTAATTAAAGTTTCCAACAAATAAAATTAAAAGATAAAGATAAATTTTATCGGCCGAAAATGAGGGATCATATTAGGGAAATAATAAACAATTGTGATGTTTGTAAGCAGACTAAATTGACTAAGTATGGTAAACATTCAATTAGACGAATATTCCAACTGACACCAACACCTCAACAACATACAACATCCCTTTGACGAACTTATGATAGATGTCATTCATTTAAACGATTATTATACTTTATATAGATTTATAATTGATACATTTTCAAAGAGAGCTTCCGCTAAGTATACAAAAACAAAGAACGCTGTAGAAACAATAAAAACCCTTAACAAATATTAAAAATATTATCCTAAACCTAAAAGAATAGCCCATAACGGACGCGGATTTGATAATAACCTTCTTAGAGAATTCTTAAAATACCATAATATTGAAAAACACGATACGACCCCTAATTACCTAAATTCATTAGGAGCATTATATATAGCAAGCTTTATTATTTTGGAAATAATGGCAACTATAACCGTTAAAGACAAAACTTTATCAAGACAAAGAAAAAATTAATTTAGCAATTATAACCTTTAATGTTTTAAATCATAATATAAAAATGACCCCTAATGAAATAACCTTCGGTATCCAGTAGAGATTTGTTTAATGAAAATCCCAACATTTCGGAATACTTAATTAATGAATATCATAATAACTTAGAGAAAACTCACCAAGCTATTAAAAAGGCTACCGAAGAAAGCAATCCATTAATTAAACGAAAAGCGAGAAAATGTAATTAGTCCCCGGGAACCTCATTACATAAATACAACCTAAATATAAATAAGGCTTTCTAACAAAGAAAGGTGTATTACTAAATAAAAAGGATAAGAAGATACAACCCAGTCAAATACACCAAGAACTAAAAAGAAAACCGAAATGTCTCAAAAATCGATTCTTTAATTTTTAAAGCGCGATGTTTAATGATAATATACTACTATCTAATTAATGAGATTAAAAATAACGATAATATTTCGCCTGTCACAGGTGATAAACTTTTTTAAATATTTTCTAATGACAACAACCTTCCAACTAACGACCTACCTGAAGATAGAGATACAGAACCTATCATTGGGGTCTGGAGCGTCACTAGTTAGATTAAATTCATCATTTATTTTATAAGAATGGTATACCTTTCTTCGTTACGAAAATTTTAATCAAATCAAGACCGAAATTTAATCAATAAGATTATCTATAAAAGCTTTAACGGAATGGCAGGACAGATATAGCTGGGAGTCGGGATAGAGAGGCAAGGACCATTACATTGTCCAGCCTCAGGTGTCTCTTCGCCCGTGGTTCACCGAATTACTTTGGGATTAAGGCGAAAAGAAATGTCTATTTTAACCAGGCTACGAATTAACCATGGGCGTACAAATCGAGGCCTAACTCTGATCAAAGTTAATAAGAATGAGAAATACTCAGAATGCAATGTTGTGGATGACCCCATTCACGTTATCACGGAATGTAAAAAATACAACACAAGCCGAAGGAAATACAAAGAAATCAAAAACAACAATTCATTCATTAAAAATTTATCTAATTTTGATAAAAATTTCATAAAATCATTATGTAAATTTATAGAGGAAAGCAGTATTGATTTTTAAAGATACATTTTATAAATATTGCGGGCAGTATAGGACTTCAATGGGAGTCTTGGGCCAAAAAAAAAAAAAAAAAAAAAAATCTTTAAAATTTAAACCTGATTAAAAAAATAATACATCAGTTATTAGACAAAAGATATAATTTAATTATAGAAAAATTACACCATATAAGTAAAATTTATAAAAATAAGAGAGAAGTAAAGCTCAGACTACAAAATGACTCAATTCCTGACAGGACACAGACAAATGAGACAATTCTTCAAACGATTTCACATTTCAGACACCGAAAAATGCAAATGCGACGGACAGACACTACAAGACTTTCCTAATCCCCTTTTTAGTTGTCCAATTTTTGGCAAGTAACGACTTCCATTAATTCGCAACATAATATTAGATGGAGGAACTTGGCCGGAATCTCCGACTATAAATTTTTAATAAATACTATATACCATTCAAAATTTCATAAGTTCAATTTTTTTTGATAAATTGAAATAAAAATAAATACAATTAAAATAATTTATGAATCTTGTTGTTGTTTTAGAAGGCATACATCTAAGGTTCGATGTGCGCCGCTTCATCTATGAGCTTATTATTGCTGTATTTATCCCTTCTTATATTCCTTTATTTTATTTATTATCTTTTAATTTATTTGTATTATTATTTTTTTTTATTTACTACCATATTTATACCTATGTACTTATAAAATTATACAATGAATTATACTATAAAAAAATTGTAACATAACCAAGCGTGTAATATGCCTCGCACGGCAATGGCACACGTTTAAATCAATTGCCTCTTCATAGGGCTACTATAAGGAGGAAAGAAGAGTAAAGGAGGTCTAATTAAAGGACTTGGTTCAGCCATTAGCTGCTGGTTGACTGGAAATATGGATGCCTCTGACATATGATCAAGTCCTGCGGAAGGTTGAAAGAAATATCTACACAATAGAACATAATGAACAAGAAACATTAAGCCTGAATCTTAAATTAATTAAAGACATTTTAATGATAAACCAGTACAAATCAGATTGTAGATACTGCTCTAGATAAACTAGGACCTTATTACTTTATTACTTACCTTTCCTTTTTGGATGATCAAGTTGGTAAGTAATTTTATTAAGTTAAAAAAATTGAAGAATCACTAGAACAATGTTAATTAGGAGTAGATTACTCATCGGTACTCACACCTACCGAATTAAGTCTCATAAAAGTTCCTAATAAAGAATTAATTTCAACAGACTTAGAACTTAACTGGATGCAAAGTACTGTATACTGTAGCACTTCAGATTCGGGAATAATTTATTATTACATAAATCTACCGTTAGAGAGAATACCATGTGATACATAATATTTAATTCAATATCAACTGTAACTATACCAATTGATCATAAATTAATATTAAGGCAAAATGATAAACTTTTAGAAGGAAATTGTATCCAATATAACATTAATCATTATTGTAAAAACATGTTAGAAATTAAGGAAAATTGTATCTTAGAATTAAGAAATTGTATAGCTGTCAAAATTTAATGACAACTGTTTATTAAGCTGATTCCAACTATAAATCAGTATCTCACTTTTGAAATTGCTCTTATCATCACGAATACTACTTCAACATTTATTTAAAACAAGCTTGATCAGTTTAAAAAAGGAGTAACATTTGTTAATAAATCACTACCTCTTCAATAAAAACATCATTTTAATGTACCTTTAATATATGAATGTAAAACTGATCAAATTGTAATTATAGAAGATATAAAGATAAATAAATTAGGAAGATTATAATTTAGATTATTTTAATTGATATAAATATGTAGTAAGGTCCATGAGTTTCCAGCCTGTCCTGCTACCACTCCTTCAAACGTGCCTGGACCCACACGCCTATGCAGGTCCATGACTGCTCACTCCATACCCATTGCCCACACTTCCTCAGTCCTGTCAATCAGTGTCCAGTCTTGACGGAAACTCCCCATTTTTACAATCTTCAAACTCGAATACTGTGTGGTTATTAAATTCTTTTGTAAAGAGGGTCTTACTCCTGCGCTAATTAAAGAGCACTTGGATTGTGTATATGAGCAGTCCTCCTCCTCGTAATCCACAGTGAAAGAATGGGCAAAATTATTTAAGTTAGGGAGAGAACTTCTCAAAGATGACCCACATCCTGGTCGCCCATTGGAAGCTGTCACTTCTGAAACAATTCAACTTGTGGAATCTGAATTGCTATCTGACTGCTGCGACTGAAAACTAATGAAATAGTGCGAGGTTGGGGCTTTCAAAAACAAGTGTTTTGAGGATCATCAAAGAACATTTGCATATGAACAAGGTTAGTGCAAGATGGGCTCCAAAAATTCTTTCAGCTGCTCAAAAACAGGAACGAGTTCACTGCTGCAATGAATTTTTATGCGTTTTTTCTAATCAGCAGTGGAAGAACACTTTTTTACAAAGAAGAAAATTATTTTTTTTCATGGTATAGAAATGTTGTCAAAGCTTTGTATGAAGCGTGTTGAACTTAGAGGAGAATATATTGAAAACCAGTAAGACCAGTTTTTTCTTTCACATTTCCTTCTAACCCAGGCTGGAAACTTTTGGACCTTACTACATATGTTTCATATTGTATTCTTTGGTATCTATTACTTATCCATATATTTCACGTTTTTATTAAAATTAAGAAAATTATATTTAGAAATAGACTTAAGGATAAGTCTATATAAGGATTTTCCTCTTGCAAAAAAGGAAAAACCCTCAACTTGCATACCCTATCACTTCCTCTAATAACCTAGAATCCGAAGAACCCCCTGCACACTTTGATGGTTGAGCACAAGCATGGTTTTATTGTCTAAAAGACCAAAAAAAAGTTTAAAATATAACTCGATGTAACTCGCTTCTTAAAGGATGGAGGAGTTATAGCCCAGCCGTTAACCCCCTCTCTCTGCTTTCCAGCTCCTTGCTTACTCTGCACTATAATAATTTGTATATAAACCCTGCCATTTAATACAGTTGGCGCTATTCGCTAGCCATTAATACTCATTTAGTTGTAGACATTTATTTTCTATATATTATACCAATAAAAGTTTTTTAAAATGTATTTTGTGGAGCGATACCAAAATCTATACTACTATATAAAAGGACAAGCTATTTTTCGTTTGTGATCACTAACCACGAAAACTACTCAACTTGTCTGTATCAAATTTTAACATCATCCTTATAATTTCAAGAAGGTTTAGGAATATTAAAATCTACTGATTTTCAATGAATTTGTTCATAAAAAGCGATAATATGTGAATAACAGTGGTTTGAAAAGTGACTGATAGGTGGCGTCATTTTAAGGTGTTTTTCAATATTAAGGTGTTATATAGAGCTTGAAATTAATAATAAAATTTACTTATATTCAATTGAATTATTAAAAAAGATTTAAATAGGTGGGGCAACATGTGGATCCCAGTGAAGTTTGAAAATCGACTGATATATCCACAACAGAGTTTGCAATGCTAAAACTATGGAACCTATTTCCACTCAATTTTAACTACGAGTACATAATTAACATAGTTCTAGGAAGGTTTAGCAATCATCCATTTACAATAATACAAATTTAAATGTACAACTTTGAGTGGCAGAAACAAGGTTTGCCACACTGTCATATACTTTTATGGATAGAAATGAAAATTCAACCAAATGAAATAAATAAAATTATTATGGCCAAATAAAAATTATTACTAAATCCAAAAATTGAGAAAGCACTTGAAGAAGGAAAAGTCTGCTCAGCTGTCTTTCTGGACGTAACACAGGCATCTGACAAAGTTTGGCATCATGGACTACTCCATAAGCTTAATAAGATTCTCCCTGGACATTATATTCTACTCTTGAAGTCCTACCTATCTGATAGGTACTTCAAAGTAAGGCAAGAAGATGCATATTCTGGGCTCTATGAAATAAGTGCCGGTGTTCCAGAGGGAAGTGTACTGGGCCCCATACTCTTTCTGCTCTATACCGCCGATATCCCAGAAGTTGAAGAAGGCGTCATGGCCACCTTCGCCGATGACGCAGCTGTTGTTTCCATCGGAAATGATAATCAGGAAACCACAAGAAAATTAATCACAACAGCCAATATACAAAGAAGGACCTCCAAATGGAAAATTAAACTAAATGAAACAAAATCTGTTCATGTTGATTTTACTAACAAAAAAATCAACTATCAACCCATAACCATAAATAATAAAGTGATCCCGTATTCAAATCAGGCTAAATATCTCAGGATGACACTGGACGCAAAACTGCGCTGGAAAGAACAGGTTAAAAAAAAACTAATACAACTCAATTTGAGTTATCAAAAGTTGTATTGGCTCCTAGGCAGGCAATCCTAACTGTCTGTAAATAATAAAATATTAATATACAACCAAGTCCTGAAGCCAATCTGGACATATGGAATCTGGCTGTGGGGATGCAGGAGGGACTCCAACAGAAAAATAAAGTGCTAAGGGGCATCTTAAATGCACCTTGGTACATTAGGAACAATGATCTCCACAGAGACCTTCGGATGCCAACTGTGGCTTACCGCGAGGTAATCCAAAAATACGCCCAGTCGCATCAGGATTGCCTGCAAGACCATGTCAACGCCAAGGCCGCCCATCTCCTGAACTCCAATGCACTGGTGAGGAGGCTAAAGAGAAGGAAGCCCCATCACCTACTATAGGGTCTTGTGCTTTACATTCAAAGTTATTGACATTTGAAGATTTTTAATTTTGAAAAATAAAACTATATTTTAAGTATATATGTTTTAATAGTGTATTTTTATAATTATTGTCAGAAAAAAATTGCTAATAAGCCCGTAAAGAGCTTGATTGTAATATAAATAAATAAATTAAAAAAAAAAAAAACTAAATCCAAATTTCGATGTTTTGCTTTTCAATAATGCAGTCCATTATCCGCAAAAGCTCTTACTATTTTCAGTCCATTTGGATTACCACCTTATGGATTAAAATTAAAAATTGAATGTACAATTATGCTTTTACCTAATCATCAAACACCTAATCAGTGCAATTTTAACCAGGTTAAAAATGACTGCTATGTGTGAAAATATCATTGAGGAAATAATGCTTAGTTGTGTACTTCAATATAAGATTTTTATTGACAAAAAATAAAAATTTAATTATTAGTTAAAAACTCTTTACTTATGAGAGCGGGCGAAGCCGTAACAGGGGATGCTAGCATTATATAAAAGGACAAGCCATTTTCTGTTTGTGATCACTAACCACAAAAACTATAGAACCAATCTGTAGCAAATTTTAACCATATCATCTTTATAGTTCCAGGAAGGTTTAGCAATAATAAAGTTAACTGATTTTAAATTAATTTGTTATTAAAAAGAAGGTAATATGTTGATATAAGTGAAGTTTGAAAATTAGCCGACAGGTGGCGAGCACCATCTACATGAGAGGTTACAAAAGTACCTAAATGTGTTATGTAAAGCTTGAAATTGGTAATGAAATTTACTTGTATTCAATTAAATTTAAATTAAATCTTTTTTAATAAATATGGATCCGAATTAAGTTTGAAAATCGTTAAAAATATGTGGTTGGCAACTATTCCGCAGTAGAGTTTACAATGGTAAAACTCCTGAACCTATCTGTAGCAAATTTTAACTACATCATCTACATAGTTCTAGGAGGGTTTAGCTATAATAAAATATACAATAGTAAAAATTTAATTTAAATGTACAATGTTGAGTGAGAGGCAGGACCGAGGTTTGCCACACTGTCATATACTTTTATGGTTTGAAATTAAAATCCAACCAGATCAAATCAATAAAATTATTCCTGCCAAATAAAGTTATCATCTAATCAAAATGACCATCCTCTGTTTATAGATATTGTCTGTAAAGATATTATTCATGGGTCTTTAGTTATAAACACTGTCAATGCTTTAAGAAAAAAATAAAATAAAAAAATTATAAGTACATTGTTTTTGCTGAATTTTTTAAGTTGTACGAACTTTGTTGGCAAATTTGATCAAAATGTACTACTGTGCTGAAAGCTGTACCAAATCTATTGATGGTTATATGTCTGTTAGACATGATAAGGACCTTGAACTAATCTTCAGTAGTTTTACCATTTTTACTTATAATTAAAAAAAAAAAAAAAAAAAAAAAAATATATATATATATATATATATATATATATATATATATATATATATATATATATATATAAAAGTAAAAATGGTTAAACTACTAAAGATTAGTTCAATCATGTCTAACAGACATATTACCATCAATGGATTTGGTACAGCTTTCAGCATAGTAGTACATTTTGATAAAATTTACCAACAAAGTTCATACAACTTAAAAAATTCAGCAAAAACAATTACAGAATAAAAACATAACAAATGTAAGAGATGTTAACATTAGTTTTAACGTGTATTTAGTGTTTGTGTTGGAATAAAGAAGAATAAACTCCATCCCTCTAATGAAGCAACAAAAACATCAAAGGTAAAAAGGTATTTTGGGCAAGAGCAGGGATAGAGAAGTTTTTGAAGTTGTTAACAAATCAGAGTCTGGAAGACACTTTGACAGTAAAGATATATTATAATGAGTGATTCTCTTCTGGAGAATTAACAATTTTTTCCAGCTATAAACATCAATTAGAGATAGTCCTTTTACAGAATTTTATCTAACAATTGTTTGGAAAACATAGCTTGTTAAACAAAACAAAACCAAAACAACATCTAATAACAAATAAGTATCATATGACTACATAGCTTTAATAAATTTTGGAAAAATAAAACTTACGAAGAGAACCAGTATCATCAGTCATCTCTTCTTTTATTTTAATATCAGAATTACTTATTCCTGTCAAATTAAACAACAAACATAATTAATTTAAGATTTGATCAGTATAAAAATAAAAATCATCTAAGACAAAATTAAATAAATAAACTATCCTATAAATTTAAAACAATGAACACAATTTAAAAAAAAAAAAAAAATGAAAGATAATTTTCAAGATTGTGAATACAAAGCAAGACAAACTTATATAGTACATTTTACTAACTGATTGACCATTCCACTTAACTCCCCTAATGTTTATAACCTGCTGAAGAAACAAAAGTTGTGAAGGTGTATGCTACAAGGATTAACGTTGGAAACTAAAAATATTCAAATGAAACATCTTTACATTCTGTAATTAAAGTAGGAATTGTGGTGTTTGATAAAAGGTTAAAAGAGATTCCTCAAATCAACAAGTGCACCATTGAACTTGTTGATTGGAGGGATCTGTCAGTTACATATAGAAGAATAACATCTATATAACTTTAACAAACTGCTCATGTAGCAGAAAAAATTTAATTTTATGTATAAAATCGCTATTTAGGTCGAAGGAAAGCTATGAGCTAAATAAAAAGAATATTATCACATAGCTACCCTAGAAACAAATTTGTTTTTTCATTCCTACTACTTATTTCTTGTGTTGTTATCCTGACATTGGCAACTAAATAATGATATATTTTAATGACACTTTTCATGACAAAACTAGCAGATCCTTTTGATTAAGAACCCCTTATTCAATAATTTAAAATGCTTCATATCAATAATAGCAGAGAGGCACCTATAAAACACATATCAAGCTATATAAATTAAATATATACAGTACTAACCAATTTTATCCATTGTAATCAAACAAATCCTTAACCAACAACATATAAACAACTGACTGGAGCTCAACACAATCGAATGACGATAATCGGATCATTCGAACTATCGATTATGGCATGTAAGAACGATCGTTCGAACTTATGAAAGCGCTGTACTCTCCATAGCGATACATTATAAAACTAAAGATAAGGATGCGTTCCGATTAGTGGAGCTGTTACTTGGAATCGAATCATAGCGAGGAACCGCTAGGAACTGTTTAGGTCCAGCTCCGAGCTATGGAACCGCCTACTTTTAAGTGAACTATTAAGGGTTGAAGAACTGGGATATCAAAGTGAGGAGTAAATATGTTATAGCGATTATGAACAGAAAACGGCATGATTATAAATATTTAATTCTTTGCCAAACAAAGCTGATGGAACTTCTTGTAAATTCTAATCACTGTAATTAATTGATATTCTTCGTCATTTTCTTCATTATTGAAATCTTTGTTTACTCAAAAAAGTTTCGGTTACTCAAAAAAAAAAAAAAAATTATATATTTAGCTTGAAATCAGAAATAAATGTGAACTTTAGTTTAAATTACAGTTCTATAAACATGAAAACAATACTCTCATATTACAGACAATTCAACTATTCAATAGACCAATAAAATATTTTTTAAATTAATAAAATAACTGTATGCAAACAGACATGCATATGATATAATGTTTGAGCATTACAATCACAAGATGGCTTGTAAAAATCACAGACTTGAAAATCAAGCCTAGTTTTTTTAGCCGTTATAGTTCTGTTTTAAACAGTTTTACTAATTAGTGGTGGGGGGGGGGCTATATTTCTAAATTGAGAACGGCTCGTCCGATTTTAATGAAATTTAATAGTAATGTTTCTTTTGTATTTATTAGCGTATATTTGAGGTTCTAACAGTTTTACTAATTAGTAGGGGGTGGGGGGGCTATGTTTCTAAATTGAGAACGGCTCGGCCGATTTTAATGAAATTTTATAATTATGTTTCTTTCATACTTATTAGCGTATATTTAGGGTTTTAACAGTTTTACTAATTAGTAGGGGGTGGGGAGAGGGCTGTATTTCTGCATTAATAACGGGTCCGCCGATTTTAACAACAGTTATGTTTTAATCACTTTTAATGACTTTAATTTCTTAGTAACAGTATGATATTTACGTCCTATACATTGAATGGAATTTACCATAAATCTTAATTAAGTTATTTTTGAAAGTAAATTAAAATGTAAAATATAAAATTTTCAAAATGTAATAATAAAGTTGAACACATTTACCTAAATGAAATGGACAATTAATAATGATTGTTATATTTCAACAACGAAGTTGAATTACACTATTTACAATGTAATAAACAATTAACTAGCGATAATATGAACTATCACTAGAAATGATTTTAAATTTGTATATTTTTTTTTTGGTAATGACTTTAATTAAAAAATATATAATTATATATATATATATATATATATATATATATATATATATATATATATATATATATATATACATACACACACACATACATATAAATATTTTCAAAAATAACTTAAAAATGAATTTGATTCTATTTCAGAGAATTTGAGTCTATAACATAGCTATATACCTAATTTTATTCAATTTAGATTTATGTTAAAATTCATTAAATATTTAGAACTTAAATATTATACTGTAACTAAAAACTGTTAAAATAGGCCGAGCCGTCCTTAATGCAGAGATACAGCCCCCTCCCTACCCCTTGCTAATTAGTAAAACTGTTAAAACCTCAAATATACTCTAATAAGTACGAAACATAATTATCAAATTTTATTAAGATCTGACGAGCCATTCTCAATTTAGAAATATAGCCCCCCCTCCACTAATTAGTAAAACTGTTAAAACCTCAAATATACACTAATAAGTACAAAAGAAACATAACTATCAAATTTTTTTAAGATCGGACCAGCCGTTCTCAATTTAGAAATATAGCCCCCCACTCCTCTCCCTAAGAAAAAAATGGCGATAGTTCAAAACCGTTAACAATAAGAGAAAACTTAAAACTTAAATGGTGGAGGTGAAAACTGATATTCCGATATTTATTTGCCTATTTAATGGAATGAATATTGTAATCGAATTATTCTGAAAATAATTCATGCCTTAAATTACAAGAAATAGTAATTTGTAATTCAATTATGTAATCCGTAATCGAATTACATCTAAGAATTACATTGTAATCCCAATTGAATTACTTTGAGGGAATACTGTAATTCATACACGATGTATTTCGATTACATTTGTTTGAAATATAATCTAATGTAATTGTAATCGGATTACAATGTAATTGAATTTTGCCCAACTCTGGCACTGATAACTACCTGGAAATCTTGTAGATCTTTGGGAACAGAGTCAACAGCAGCTCTCAGGTCCTTGGTTGAAAGTTAAAGGAAGAGTAGTTGGGGACGAAGCTACTGGTGAAGCAGGATTGGTGGATTCCTCGTAAGGAATATGTACATCGAACTGGGCTTCCATGTCATCACCAGAGAACATAAGTCTATTAACTCCCTCAACTTCCTCTCCATAGCAGGCTAATAGCTTCTCGTCACGAAACAACTCAAACTTGTAAGAGCACAAGTCTGTAGCCATCATGAGTTCACATAAAGTACCATATAATAAGGTTTTGACATGCCATTAACGTACTTTTGTTTGTTTATTACTATAAGGAACTTAATTTGTGGTCAAAGTGTGTGACTTATGCATCTAACCTATTTTTTAACTTAGCTTATCACCATATACCATATAAAAATAAATCTATTATTATTCACCCAAATAAAATTGTATGAGTACTGTTATTTTACCCCTAAAGACGTATTGACGTTAAAATCCAATTGTAGTGACATATATTTCATCAATCCTAATTAGTAACTTTTAATTAAAAGTATTACTTATCATAGTATTACTATCAGCGAGGAGATATACAAATAGAGCTGCTATTGAGACAGAGCGGAGCTACGGAAGCAGTATTCCCCCACCACTAAACTACCCAGAGTTAACCCAGTTCCCAACTCACCAACATTATTTTAGACTGCTGCTGATGCAGGTATAGGTAATAAAATTCCTTCAAACATAGTGTATCATTTTTTACTTAAACTTTGTTCATATAAAGGATTTTTATTGAATATAAAATTTTATTTAGTCCGAAAGAAAATTCAACAAATTTTCATAGGATTGCGATACTTTTGATGTGGAGGCTATTATAAAAAACATAATTGCATTTAACACCATCGCGAACTTAAAATATGACTAGGGGTACAATGAAAGAGGAGCGGAGCGTGGTAGGTACTTACCTATGAGGGAAGCTATGGAATAGAGGAAGAGAAAGAAAGAGGGAAAGAAGCACTATCTCAATGATTTTAGTCCCAGTTTTCGCGCAAAAAAAAACGTCATTTTACGTCCAATTGCAGCACAAAAAGACATACTTAATATGGAGTGGATTTATAAACAAAATAAAAACTCAACAAGAATAGGTTTACGAAAAAAAATAAAAAATTAAAAGCAAACACTTGTAACTTTTGAGGTTAGGGTAGCATAGTGGAGGGGGAACGAAACCCATCCCCACTCCACTCGTGACTGCTCTATTGCATATCTCCTCGCTGATTACTATAGCTAAGTAGGGTTGTAAATTTTGTATCTATAGTAACTCACATTTCCTAGCAACGATGTTAAGAAATTTTTAAACTACACAGAGAAAGTTTTTACAAAATAAGTTTCAATTTTTAAAGCAATATTTTAATAAGAGCAAATATTAATTTTAGGTACACATATTGGAGTTTGGAACTTTGGTAAAAAAAAAGATACAACCAGAAGGTAAGCAGTCATATTATGTTCTCGTAATCAACATATGACTAATTTCAGTAAACTATTTTGTTATAAAATCGTTCACTAATGATTCGTTTGTTTTTATTTACATTTACATTAACTACATTTATATTCACATCTTGTTATAAACTCCTTTTGTTTGAGATTATAAATTAATCATGGCACTTAATTACCTTTTTATTGATTGTGACCTCTGATGGATATATTACAAATATTTTCGTTTTTTAGGGTATGTGCTAAATAAAACGAACAGTTTAAGTTCCTCCTTTATTCTCCACCTCTTTATCACTGTACAAAGTAAATCCAAAATTAGTATCCTTATGAAAGCCCGTGTCAACGAATCAATAAATAAAAAAATATAGAACACGAGAGAGAATATCAGCTGGAGTAAGGTTCCTAATGGATTTGTCACTGCATTGTGTAAAAACAAAAATTACTTAACACTTCCAAATAAAATGATTATAAATTAAAAATGCATCTAAATAAAAAAAATAGTAAAATAAACTGTTCATATAGTAACTGTGGCAGTGGCAAATCTATTTCACATTGCCTCTTTTGTTATTATGCCAGTTGATGACCGATAACCTTCACCACTCAGTGTTGCCCCGTGAATCACTTTCGACACTCAGTGTTGCCTGCTACAGTTTTATCTTCAACACATCTTATGTGTATCAGACATATTGGGCGTATTATTTCTTTAATTTAATGAGAGCTGTTGACATCCGCTTTTCTGCTCTCGCTCCATCTAAAAAAAAAGTTCCCTTTTCAGTGGAGATCGGGCACATTTCTTAGTTTTTAGCTTCATACTTCAAATTTAACGTGTTCCCATTGACCAAAACACCGTAAAGTTAACATCATAACAATGAAATCTATTACTTTAATCATAAATATTTCATCATCATTTACTCAAACATTTGTCCTAACATTAGGACTTATCGAAGGATACCAAAATTTGAAATAAACTTAAAATGAGGAGTTTCTCAATTCCACGCGTTTGTACAATTAATATAAAGAAGCTCTTTAATGAATTTTTTTTTTCCCGCAACTGATTGTAGCTTTTCTGAATACAATTTCATAAAATATCGTAAGATAAAAACTAGGTTAAACAGAAGAAGATCTTTAAAAATATTTTAAACTATCATACCCCGTCGCGGCTTCGCCCGCTCTTATAAATAATGAACTTAAATTATTTTTAACTAATAATTGAATTTCATTTGTTTATAGATAAAAATCTTGTATTGAAGTATGAAATTTAGCATTATTTCTACAATGATATTTTCACGCCAGGTAGAAGCGTGTAAATTATGTAACAGACAATCCGGAAGGTTAACTCTCGATTTTGAGTGCCGGTCAGCCGTCAGTTATTATTTGAAAAACTTTATTAATGGATTTTAAAAATAAATAAATAAACTAAATTATATTGCATTTCAGGTAATACTTCATCTGAAGTAGTTTGGAAAATGTAAAAACTAGCGAGTGACAGCTGTAGCAAGTGCTAGCCTATCCTGATAACAAGTGGCACTGTACCGTGAAGTGGCAGCCTGTCCTGATAACAAGTGGCATTGTAGCGTGGAGAATGTTGTTTTCTATCCATTACTATTCCTTATCAATGGCGTTTGGCTACGTGGCAGGAAGGCTCCTACATCCTTTCATCGATGTGAAGGGATATGAGCTGTTGAGTTACGTAATCATCATGTTCTCGATGCCTTTGGTCATCTATCAAATGTGCTTCCCTATTGATGTTTATAACTGGAGTGATAAAAAAAGTATTTTGGTAAAATTATTTATTTATCTTTTAAATTATTTCCAACTTAAAGAAACGAAACTTATTATATTTCGTTAAGTATTTTATAAGTTGATGCATTAGAAATGATTATTCTGGTTATCCTGACTAGAAATAAAAGATACTGTAATTGAATCGAGCCATATAAATTTACTTACAATACAAAACTTTATTTAGTCGATTGGAAATTAAATGGTGAATTGAAAAATAGCGTTTTGAACTGAAAACTTCTCAACTCACACTTTGTGCTTGTTTAAAATAGAAAACGAATACTGTATTGGAGTAGCCCTAGATTGGAAATATTTCCTTAAATATAATGAACACTAAATAACATGTTAGTTACTATTGACATTAATTAATTGAATAATGTTTATTTTAATAGAAGGTTCCTATAACCTTGAATAAGTTCCTCTAGCACCTAGCAGAGCCCAATCATCTCAATAATGGCTGACTCTTACAAATATATTCTACTAATAAACTATTAAACTAGCTTGTCTTAAAATGTCTTTAAAATTAAAAATTAAAAATCAGAACTGATTAGATTATTCTTATAATCTAATTCATCTTAGCCTCCATAGAGGTCAACAATTCCAATTTTCTATTTTTTTATTTATTTTAATTTTTATGTATATGATAAGTAAATAAAGTTGCTATTGTGGTAGATGGCAGCACCTGTTTAAAATGAACAAAAAGGAAACTACCGCCGTCCCTTTGATTAGATAAGGTAAGTACACCTAAGTGAATGTTTCTTTTTTGACCGACGGTTTTAGCTTTTTGTAAAAGTGAACTAACATAACCATATGCAAGAAGTACATAAAACAGGTTAAAGGTAAGAAAAACAGTACCAAAGTCCTTTCCAATGAACAATCGCCAGGCTTTAGGTCAGCTGTAATAAAGATAAATATTAATAACAATATTATTATCTTTTTTTGATAAGGTATTAGTTGATTGAGAAGTATTTTGAGATGTAGATTGTTGGGGTATGGAGTCACACTGAATACACATCAATTAAAAATAACATTAAAATAATTTATAATGCCAACGTTTCGACTTGCATTGGGAGCCTTCCATTATTAATTACTAACTATTAGTTCCAACATTGATTCTCCTTCTCTTTAAAATTGTGGAAATTCCTCCTTTCCTCCCTTCAAGCACGTAGCCACAATAATATCTTCGATAACCACAATAATACCTTCGATATCCACAATTACTTCCACCTACGTGAGATTCTATTACTCTTCCAAATTCCGGATAATGTTATCCTAGCGTCCTTTGACGTAGAAAGCTTATTCACGAACATTCTGATCGACAAAGCCCTTACCATAGTAAATAATAACTGGCGCACTATGGAACACCACACTCCTCTTAACCGAACATCCTATCTTAAATACCTTGAACTCTGTTTAAAATCTGGCTACCTTACCTTCAAAAACAATTTCTATTACCATATCTCTGAACTAGCCATGGGCAACCACCTTGCTCCAGATATCTTCAATATTTTCCTTAATGATCTCCTCAACTCCATCATTCCTTTGTTTCCTAATGACATAATTAAAAAATATGTAGATGACCTCATACTTATCCTAAATCCCAACAGTATTCTCGGCCATCCTATATGCTTTTAATTCATTCCATCCCCGCCTCCGTTTCACTGTAAAACCTGAAGTTAATAACTCCTTACCCTTCCTAGACCTACTTATTATTAGAAATCCTGACAACTCCATATCCACTAACTGGTACACTAAACCTACTTACTCAGGCAGACTATTAAATTACCACTCCCAACACCCTTATCATCAAAACATTAATACTCCAAAAAACCTTATCCACCGCAGTCTTTCCCTTTCCGATCCCCAATACCACGCTTCTAATACCGACCACATGAAACAAATAATCATCTCTAATAACTTCCCCCTAAACATTATTAATAAACTCCTTAATAAATACAATAGTCACTCATCCACCACCCCTTCCTCATCCAACTCTTGGTTACCTCCACCTCTGTACCTATATAACGTAGATCCCTCCCCAATATAACCCTCCTTTCAGATAAAATACTAAAGTCCCTACGCTCAACCTTTCTCAATCTACGCTTAGGCCTCAAGCACCACAACAAACACCTGAATATTTACTCCAAACCTAAAGATCCCATACCACTTCCTCTCCGTTCTAATGTCATCTACCTTATTCTTTGTCCCTTCCCCAATTGCAATTCCTTTTATATCAGTGAGACAAAAAACATTTTAAAACCAGTATTTCACAACCTAAACGCTCCATCACATCCCGTAACCCTTCAGCCACAAGACTTTCTGAACATTCCTTTTCCCTTAACCATACTTTCGATTTTGAAAAAAAAAAAAACACAAAAACACTTATACTTGCTTCCCGTTAATCAGTTTTCCCTCACTTTCCCAGAAAAAAAAAACGATCTAATATATATAATCTATCCATATCCACCATTGAAACCACAATTACCCGTTAATCAAAAAATAGATAAAGAAAAGTGTTTCCCTCCACTATATCTCCCAAATTTTAAACCTCCTCAAAAAAATAAAAGGTTTGGACTTAATTTCCTCCTGGTTTATATAACATTGCAATATAACATACAATAAGCTTAAACTATAAAATGTTTTATACATTACAAAATTCCTTACATGCTAAAGTACAATTTTCCTTATAACTAAAAGATAACAGGATATTTCTTAATACTAAACAATTCATATCTATACATTATCTAAACAAAAGGACAAATAAAATAAGAGTCTTTGAATTAGTTTCCTCTATTACAAATAATACTTTTAGCTTCAAAATTACTCAATTAAAATAATATATTTTAAATCAAAATAATAATTCAAACACTCCTTTACAATAATTACAATTAATAATAATTTCAAAATAAAATACATACTTTTTCAATGATCAATCAAAATAATATTTCAAGACAAAATAATAGTATCCTAATATTTATGATAGTGACTTCAAAATATTAATTACAAAATAAATCGGACAGAATATTACTGTGAAATAAAATAATAATTTGAATGATCTTTTACATTATTAACATTGAATATAATATTTTACAACAAAATACAAAAGTCCGACTTTATTAAAATAACTACAGCATTGTCAATTTAATACAGATAATTCCTTCAATATAACATAAATATTACTCCTAATACCATTGCATTTATTATATTTAAAATAAAAGATTTTTAAAACATTTTTATATTGTTTAAATTAAAATTAAATATTTTTAATCAGAACCACTGTCTGAATCGTAATTATCCGAGACATCCGAAATATTCACGCGAATGGATTCATTATCGTCGTCCGAAATAGATTGTTTCTTTTTCCTTTTTTTCCTAGTGGGCCTTTTAATATTGTCAATATGAGTTTTTAATTGGTCTTTTGTCTTTTACTACTACATTTACTTTTTAAATTTTTCTCTACTTTTATTTTCGCTTGGGTATTTTTCAAATATTCTGTATCCCCTAATTGTTTCTGAATATCTAAAGGGTCTTCTCTATTTTTATTTAATTTTTCAGTCCTTGTCTCTTTTTCGTCCTTTATTTTAGATCTAATTAGTTTATGTAATAATTGTTGGTCCTTATGATATTTTAATACATATTGTTCTGTCAGGTCGATGTTTTCGTTTGATTCTAATCTGGAGGTTCCAAAAGTAATTTCATTAGGAGTTAATTTTAATTTATTGTTTAAGGTATTATTATACGCTATTACCGCTAATCTTAATTTTTGTTGCATCGAACATTTATCTTTTTCTTTTCCTATTATTCTCAATAATTCGTTTAGGGTAGAGTGGACTCTGTTCAATAATCCCAAAGAGTTTGAGTGGCTGGCTGAGGTGTAATGTAAGATAATATTATTTTCTTCACAAAACTGTTTTACTAAATTATTTTTCATTTCCGTCCCTTGGTCTAATGATATTTGTAGAGGTGTGGGAAAGTATGTCATATAGTTAGTCAGTGCGTTACAAATATTAATTGCGTTCTTTGATTGTAGGTTTGAGCAAATAAATGTTTCGAAAATGTGTCTACTGCTGTGAAAATTATTGCGTTGTTAAAATTAAAAATGTCAATCATTAATTCCTGAAACGGTCTTTCTGGTGTAGGTGTAATTTGAAATTTGGTCTTTATAGGTTTTCGGTCATATTTCGTAACTTTACAAGTTTCGCATTTATTAATATACTCCGCTATTTTATTTTGCATCCCTGGAAAATAATATTCTTTTTTTAAGTTTTTCGAATGTTTCGTTTATACCCCTATGCTTTGTTTTGCCTAAATGATAATTATCTATAATTTCTATTTGTTCATTCGGATTTTCGACGTCATTTACAATTTGTTTATATTTTTTCAATTTAACCGATGGATATTCCGTTTCTATTATTTGTTGTATTGTTCTAAAATAATCGTCATATAAATTTTCGGTTATTTCGTTAGGTGATTTACAAATTATCCCGTATGTTTTATTAGGTTCGAGTATCTGTTCTAATAATGAAGCGATATCTGATTTAGCATAAATGTTTAATTCGTATCGGCGTTTCTCAAATGGTTTAGTGAAATTAATTTTTGTATTTCCCCTTTTTATAATTATTTGATTTTTTCTATGTTTATACATTTTTCGGGTTCACAAATTCGTACTTGTTCGTTACTAGATTCCTGGGAATGGATTGTCTCTAAATCATCTTCCGGCGGTACTTCTAAGACCTCTATTATCGCGTCATACTCGGAATTGTTTTCGTCCGCTATTTCCTGATTTAATAATTCTTCGACGTCCATTTCCTCCACGTCGCTATTATGATTCAATTCGTCGCTTCCCCTGGAAAGTGCATCGGCCACGTAATTTGTTTTTTTCCCTGAATGTGTTTAACTTCGAATTCAAATTCTTGTAATTTCCAAACCCACTTCATTATGCGCGTGTTACCATTTTTCATTGAAAAAATCCACGTTAAAGGTTTATGGTCCGTGCATAAAAGAAATTTTGTACCGTATAAATAAGGCTTAAAGTGTTGGGTTGCCCATACTACCGCTAGTAATTCTTTTTCTATTGAACTATAATTTAATTCCGCATTTTGTAATACTCGGGACGCGAATGCTACTGGGTGTTCTATTTCATTTTCGTCTTTTTGTAAGAGCACGGCTCCGATGGCTTTATTACTGGCGTCTGTAGTTAATATAAATGGTCGTTCCCAATCCGGATAATTTAAAATTGGTGTGTTACTCATCATTTCCGTTAGGGTTTGACATGCTTCTTTAATTTCCTTTGTGCCATAAATTTTTGTTTTTAATGAATTAGAAATCGGTCTGGTAATTTTTGCGTAATTTTTAATAAACTTTCTATAGTGTCCCGTCATGCCCAAAAATTGTCTCGTCGTCTTTTCATTACGCGGAATGGGGAAATTTAAAATTGCTTCTATCTTTTTCTCGTCTGTTTTTAATCCGTCTGGGGTTACGATGTAGCCTAAAAAGTTTAATTCTGTTTTAAAAAATTCCGTTTTATCTAATTGTATTGATAGGTTATGTTCTTTTAGGGCTTCAAATACTCTTTTTAAATCTTTTAAATGTTCCTTTTCGTTTTTTGAGTAGACTATTATATCGTCGATGTAAATCATAGAATTGGGGATATTTTGTATCATCATCGTCATCGCTCTCTGAAAGGTTGGGGGTGCATTACACAAGCCAAAAGGCATACGTAGAAACTCAAAATGCCCATTTTCGGTGGAGAACGCGGTTTTAGCTATTGAATCTTTATCCATTTCAATTTGGTGAAATCCCGACGCGAGGTCTATGGTGGAAAATATTTTCGATTCCTTTAGTCTATTTAATAAATCTTCGATATTCGGTAGGGGAAATTTGTCTTTTACTGTAGCCTGATTTAGTTTTCCTATAGTCTATCACCATTCTAATTTTTTCTGTCCCGACGCGTCTGATTTTTCGGTACGATCCAAAGCGGAGAATTATACGGCGATTTGCTAGGTCTTATGATATTACTTTTTAATAGTTTTTGAACTTCATCATTAATTTGTTTTTTAAATTGTTCCGGGTAACGGTAATTACGCGTATAAATTGGATTTTCATTCGTTGTTATTATTTTATGTTTTATTAACCCTGTTGATTTTAAATTCTCGTCGTCCCTTTTTAATACTTCGCCATGTTGGCTAATAATTTCTATTAATTCTTCCTTTATTTCCGGACTAATATGTTCGTGGCGAATCAAGTTTTTAATTTCGTTTTTATCATTAATAAAAAATAAGTCATTTTCTAATTTGAATTTTTTCTTTTTAAATTTTAATTCATTTTTTTCTAAATTGATTTTTAATTTTAGTTTTTTTCATTGTCTCGTAGCCCAATAAAATATTAAACCTTTCGCTAAATGGAAATATTAAAAATTTGACTTTTTGATTAATTCCTATCAGGGGCATTAGGTCAATTATCACGCTTTGTGATCCTTCCGCCGTTCCCGTAGGTGTTCGAATTGCAAAATCCTCTTTAGAAATTTCCGAGAAATGTGGAATGTGATCGGGGTGTATATAATTTTTTGTGGCACCCGTATCAATTAGCCATTTATTTCCCATACTGTCAATTAAGTTCGGTAAGTCGTTATTTAAATTTAAGTCGTGAATTTCTATTTGTTTATCCTGGTTATCAATGGTCTGTTTAGAATTTAAATTATTTATATCCGGTCCGGAGGTCTGCTTGTGCTCGGGCCTAATTCTAAAAAATGATCCTGTCTTTTTTTCCAAAGATTCTATTCGTTCTAACAATAACTTAATTTTTTCATCTTTGTCTTCTTCAATTGTATGTACCCTATTAGAAACAGTTCTCATCGAAACGGTGTTAGAATCTATTTGAGGTTGCTGGTAATTTTGCCTAATATTCCTAGAGGGTGGTTTATTAAAAATCTATGTTGCGACTGGGGGTCCCACGGTTGATTATAAATCGGAGTCGTATATTCAATAGCTCGCTGTTGTGGCCGGAAGTTATGCTGGTTGTTATTGTTATAAGAATTAGAGGTTGGACCTTGTTCATGCTGATACTGTTGCTGTCGGTAATGTTGGGGATTATTATACGACGTATATTGCTCGCGGTGGTACTGATGGGGTCGGTAATTTTGATAATCATAGTGGTTGTTAAAATTTGGTCGGTACTCTTTATTTTTGTAAATATTTTCAAAATTTTTCTTTTTGTAATTATTTTGAACTGGGTTTTTTTGGTGTTTTTTTATCGCCATAAATTCTATGTACGATGTGAGCCGCGCTGTTTCTTAGTATTTCTTCTAAATCTTCTAACGAATCGAATTTTATATGGTAAATGAAGTCCGTTAGTGCTGGGTGTAAAACTATGTACTGCGTGGTGGGATATCTGCTTGTCATACCTATACATTTCGTCCTGTTTATCTAATATCTCATTGTCGGAGTAAATTCACGCATATAAATCGTATCTTTTTTGGCCCAGTCGTTCCAAGAAATCGAGTGGGTTTTCATTATGGTAAGTCCGCGTATTTAAAATTTCCGAAATTAATTGTTCTCTAGTTCTCGTGTCTTGGTACTTTTTCTTTAAGAATTTTATTATTTCTTTTACTGTATTGAATTCCTTATCATATACGGCGACTTTAGCTTTTCCAGTTAGTTTATTTAAGATTGTTAAAAACAAGTTTAGCTTGGTTTGTATTTTTATGGGTATTATCATCTTTACAGTATAAATTATATAAAAATTCGCTATTTCTAATAAAATCAACTAGTTGTAACGGATTTCCGTCATATTCCGGAATTAATGCTAAATCATGATTTTTAATTTCTAGAGCCATATTATTTTCTTTTTTAATTAACGTTGAACCTGTTATTTTTAAGTTACTTAATTTTTCTTCCAAACCATTCATAAAGATAAATGCTAAATTTAAATTATTATACTTATTACTAACTTATATTTAAATTACAAAATTACTTAAAAATAAAAATAAAAATAAAATTAATTACACTTTTTCTTGATACAACGTTGTCTTCGATGTCTTCTTGATGACGCTCCCTTTAGCTCCTTACCGTCGATTCTTTAGCAAGAGGTTGAAGGTCCTTTTGGTCAAGGTTAAAATATATTTATGTTATTATTAGTTCATATTCTTGCTTACTCCACCCCTTCCATTCCTTTCCTCATTCTCCTTTATTGACACTTTATCGCGCCAGCTCTTTATCACCTGATTTTATTTCATACACAAACACTTTTGCCGCTCCCGCCCTCACACTCTTTAGTTGAGATCACCGCCGCTAGATCACTCCACCCCTTCTTACTCCTTAACCGTCAAAATTGTATCAGTTTTTGTTTACCACTCTCTCAGAAAGTAAGACTTGCATAACTACTTCTTTTATAACACCTTACTCACATTTTTTTCCACACATTACTCTCTTTTTTTTGAATGATTTCTCATCTTTTTAATAATTGATCCTCTATTTAAAAAAAAAAAAAAATCATTTTCCTCTCTTTAAATTTAAATATTATTACACAGTTCTTACTAACTTTCCCCTTCCTCACCTTTGCCCCTTATTCTTTTCCTTCCTGTTTCCAATGTAAATGCCCCAATATTTATCACTCCTTTACTGCTTTGTACTTCTCATTGTTATACTTTATATATTTACAATGATAAAAGTATAGTTGACTGGATGATGGTTGGATAAGAAGATAGTCAGGGATGTAAAGTAACACCAGGTTAAAGAGGGAATTCTTTAATACGTGCCAACGTTTCGACCTGCGTTGCAGGTCTTCTTCAGGGCTATAATGAACAAAATACCAGAGGGGACAAAAAAAATAATAACAGACCGATAAACAGATGACAAATGGAATACAGAATTGCATAGATAAAAAACAATATACAGAAACCGCATAGAAAAGATCAGATACATAAATAACTAAGAATACAAAGCAGCAAGGTAAGAATAAGGACAAGACAGGAATGAAAAAAGAAATAAAAATAAAAAAAAAATAAAAAAATAATAAATAAAATAAAATAAATAAAAAATAAATAAAAAATAAATAAATAAATAAATGAATAAATAATATAATAAATAATATATAATATATATATATATATATATTTACTATTAACTATAAAGTCAACTTTCTACTTTTGTTATTAATTTTATTCTATAATTTTTGTATTTACTCATTAACTTATCCTCATTATCCTACACATTTTTTATATTTATCAATTATATTGTTTGATTTACTCACTCGCCTTACTCATTATCGACCACTCTTTATCTCAATTAACTTAATTCAATAGCCTCGTATTAACTTTAGATCTCTCATTATCTCATTAACTTTATCTCATACCTCAAATATCATCATCCCTATATTATCTTTTATATTGATGCTCTTCCAATATTAAATATTATTTAATCTTGAAGTTATACAATGTATTATTATATAATATATATATGTATTGTTCTAGCTAAGTTTGGTTGTTATACCAGGATGGTTTGTGCATATCCCGATTGTCGTTTATTTCGCTTCCTCCATTCTTGGTACTACCGCTACCTGGGACCTTCAATCATATTTCATATTCAGTATTGCTTGTTCAACACATCAAATGCAGAAAGTGTTTGAAGGAATCGTACCCGTTTCAGGTAAAAACATAAATAATTATTAAAAAAAAAAAAAAATACGAATATTAATTTTTATTTCATAGATATTTTAACAATAGTAATCCTATGATATATATTTTTTAAAATTTTTAAAATCACTAAAACTTAGAATCTAAGCCATGTCTCAAGAAAGATTCGTAAATTACACTATATATATTCATTAATTCATTATTTAGTGACGCAACTGAGAGACCTCTCTGTGCCTGGCTTGTCCCTCTACAAGTGGAGGGACAGGTCTGGCTGGGGGATCCCTAGGATGAGTGTGCATGGTAAATAAAGTAAGATTGTGTTTTTAAATTTTAATTTAATTTTGTTTTATTATTTTTATTTTTTATTTACTTTTTTACTTTTTCTTTTTTTTTAAATTTTTTTTTTTTTTTAATTTTACTATTTTATTTAATTTATAAGCACATTGTATACTCTATATTGTTTATGTATAGCAAGTTATCTTCTGTTTTTATTCAGGTTACTTTATATATATATTTTTTTGTTTTCGAATTATTTATTTATTTTTTCTCATTGTACATAATATGTGAATGTAATCATACGCTATCTATTATTACCTATTGCCCACATTTGTGGCAGATTGTAATAATTACTCACCTGGTGGATATTCCGTTGTTCCTTAAATCCTCCTTCACATTATCCATCCATCTATATTTCGGTCTTCTTCTAGACCTAACTCCTTCCAGCTTTCCATGATAAATAAGAGTCTTAAAGATAGATAAGTCTAATTTACATAGAGTAAATTTCCTTGTCCGTTTATAAGCGAGGCAATCTTTCTTCAAATTTAGACCCATACATCTAAGGATTTTTCTTTCATAACGGTCTATTCGTCTCCGTAAGCGTCCAAGTCTCATACGCATTACCTGTAATTTAAACTGGACTTGTAAGAGTTTTCTACAGTCTAAATTTTATAGCGCGACATAACAATTTACTTTTTAGAAGGCTTGCTAGAATTGGCAGCGATATCTCCTTATCTTAATACATCGGTAGTTATCGTAAACAAGCGAATAAGTTAAATTTCTCTTAAAACAAGTTAACTATTAACCTTCAAACCAACATTTTAAAATATCTTTTGAGTTATGAAAGGTTAAGTGGTTAACTTGTGCTTCTTAATAAGACTTTAAAGTATATATTTCGGAACAAATGTTATTTTCAGAGTAATTACAAGATTTTCAAAAACGATCAAAAGTGACCTGTTGAAAAGTACAAAATTTTCACAGATCCACATCTTCTCGACAGCCAGGGGTAGATATGTCGCTTCATCTTTTAAATCCTAATAATCTTTGATCAAACTAAAAAAGTAAGTCGTTATAAGGTATATAAGGTTAATGTCCTGTTTTATGGCTAGGTTCATAGCTATTATTTAGGCTAGCTATTTTCTATTTCTAACAAAACTTAAAATTTAGACTTGTTCAAATTATGGCAACAAGAGATATTTCTGAAAAGGAGCTGGGTGAGATATCGCCTAGTGCATTTTAAATCACCAAAGGTTCAGTATGAAGCATTACCCCGTTACCTCCCTCATAATAATATACCTCCATCCTTTGACTATAGTTTATATATTATAGTATTATTCCTGGTTATTATTCAGGGTGTCCCGAATTTAAATGGCAAAATTTCAGTAACTTATAGGGGACCGAAAAACTAAGACTAAAAGTCCTTTAGAGATTTGCTTGTTTTTGCTTAGTTTTAGAGAAAATCGCAAAAAAAGAAACAAAACAAGTTTTCATTTTTATACTTATTTATTTACATTTATAATTATGTTATTTAATGTAAATATTGCTCAAAATGTTGTCCTCTTGCACCAATGCAAGCATTACATCTAGCACTCACTTGATAAATTGCAGCTAAACATTGTTCTGATGATATTTGGTGCACTGCATCTCTTAATTCCTCTCTTGAGTTGATTACGATTACATACGAAGAAATCCATGGGTGTCATATCAGGTGATCTGGGTGGCCAAGGTACTACTCCTCCACGTCCAATCCATCGTTGTGGATAATTTATATCCAGCCTGCTCTCGAGCAACTCTACTATAATGAGCTGGACATCCATCGAGTTGGAACCACGTTTCAATCCGCTGCTGTAAGGGAATGTCATCTAAATAATTAGAAAAGTCGTTCTCCAAAAAATTTTTTTAAATGTGATATCATTCAATCTTCCAGGTAAAAAATATGGTCCCACCAGTAATCCGTTTCAAATTCCAAGCCAAACGTTTTTTTTTTTTTTTTTTTTTTTTTTTTTTTTTATATCCATTTATTGAAATTTACAACTGTATAAAATATATACATCTAGTAAATGAGTTGATTATGATTACAATAACATGCGAAAATTGAAGAGAACTACTCATCAGTAGCCCTAAAAAAAAAAAAAAAAAAACTTACACTAGAAGGTCTCTAGGCCATCTTCTTTTCAGACGCCTCGGAGGGTTATCGGGAATAGAATGGGAAGCAAGTTGAAGGACTAGTGGATTTGTGTGGTTATGGAGTTTACTATGAAAGGATAGGTATCTGGTTTGGGCTAACTCAGAAAAATATGGGACATTAAGATCTTTAGAGATAAGTTTATTTGTAACAAAGTAAGGAGCATTAAGGATTTTTCGAAGGATTTTGGATTGTAAGGATTGGATACGGGAAGAATTAGAAGGTTTAGTTGAGCCCCAAAGCTCAACTCCATATGTCCAAATAGGTCTGATAACTGTCATGTAAATGAGTCTTTTGTAATAAATCGGAAGGTTTGAACGTTTGTCTAGTAAATGTTGAAGAAGTCGAAAACGACGAGCAGTTTCCTGCCGTTTTAGTCTCGTATGTGGATTCCAGGTTAAACGTTTGTCTAGTTGGAGTCCAAGATAGCGGATCTGTTCAACAGGGATCAGTGGGATATTATTAAAGGATATTGTAGGACAAGAAGACGTAGGTTTACGACGAAGGGTAAAGGTTATTTGATGGGATTTGCTTGGATTTATTTTAATTCTCCAATTTCGACACCATTCTTGAAGGTTGAGGACATGAGATTGGAGTTTTTGTGAGGCAATGAAGGGATCATTATTTACTGATAACACACATGTGTCATCAGCATACGTGGTGAGGACGGTGCTAGGATGGATCGGGATATCAGCTGTATACACCGTGTAGAGGATGGGACCAAGGATGCTACCTTGAGGAACACCTGCAGTTTGGACGAAGAGGGAAGAATAGGAAAAGTTATGATTAACTTTAATGTTTCTATCACAGAGATAGGAGCGGATAATAAGAAAGTATGTAGAAGGAAGGAATTTACGGAGTTTGTAAAGCAGCCCCTGGTGCCAGACTCGGTCAAAAGCTTGCTCTACGTCGAGAAAGGCTCCTGTGCAGTACATTCCGCGTACTAATGCTGAAGAGACCACGTCCACCACGCGATGACATTGCTGGATAGTGGAGTGTGAGATTCGAAAACCAAACTGGTGGATCTGGGATGATATTGTTGGAATCTAGGATACAAGCGTTTCAGAATGAGTTTTTCCAGGATTTTGCCCATTATGGGCAACAGTGATATTGGACGATATGAGGATGGGAGTTCAGGAGGCTTTTTGGGCTTAGGAATCATCTTTATTATAGATAATTTCCAAGGATCAGGGAAATATGTGGTGCGGAGTACAGAATTATATATATATGTAAGAAATAGGATTGCCAAGCCAAACGTTAATATCAAATTCATGCTGAAACCTGTTCTCTCTAATAGCTCTGGGATTTTCATGAGACCATACATGATAATTTCTTTTATTAACAATTCCTCCTCTTGTAAAGGTAGCTTCATCGGTCCATATAATTTTTAATGGAAATAAATTATCATCGCGAATTTTGTCAAGAAACCAGTTACTAAAATTCAATCGCTTGACATAATCTTGAGGTAATAAATTATGAACTTTTTGAAGATGGTATGGGTAGCGATTATCACCTTTCAAAGTTCGCCATATTGCTTGCCGCGATATTGTTAATGCAGCAGATGCTCTTCTCAGGATTGTTATCGAAGTGGCGTTGGACAAAACTTCTTCTCCGGTAATCTGCTCTTATTTCTACCTGGGATTGGTCGCCTTCATTACGTATTAAGAATGACCCAGTCTCTCGTAGTCTATTAAAAGTTAACGAAAAGACTCGTCGATTAGGGACTTCTATTTGGAAATCGGCGCGCATACTCCCGCACCGCATCTAAAGCATTGCCGTTACAGAAACCATACACAAAAATCATATCAGCGTATTCAACATTAGAATATGTATGCGGCATTGTGGCTGATGCTATTCACACAAAAATATCTGAGTAACTGACTGAAGACTGATTTAGGAATTATAATCCTAGAAGGAAGCCAAAATGTAAACAAATAAAATAATGTAAAGGAAAAGGATAACATTAAGTGTTTACATATCTCACTGCCTAGGCTGAGGAACTTTGAAAGGTGATAATCGCTACCTGCAACACTTTTGTATTGTTTCTTTTTTTTTGCGATTTTCTCTAAAACTAAGCAAAAACGAGCAAATCTCTAAAGGACTTTTTGTCTTAGTTGTTTGGTCCCCTATAAGTTCCTGAAATTTTGCAATTTAAATTCGGGACACCTTGTATTTATTACAGGTGCAAATAAACATTTTACTAGTTTATTTATTAGACTTGTCTTGAATATTTCTAAAAGTGATAGCTATGCAATTTATTGGATTTTTAACTTGTTAACAGTGAACATCCGGGCGTTGCTTCAGATTGAACAGTTAGTTGCTTTTATAACAGCGAATTTGGCCTTTTCATTTACCTATCACGTTAATTGTGACATGGATGTTGGTATGTATATTTTATTTTTTAAATGTCCTATTATCAAACTGAAAACTGATTTGACGCATTTAACTATAGTAACTATAGTAGAACTTGAAATTTTCTCCTAGTTGTTTTCCATTAAAGTATTTATATCATAATATTATAACCATATTTAATCTATCAGGCTAAGTATCTCGGAATGACACTGGACGCAAAACTCCTGGAAAAGCCTGGATAGAAAGTCAAGATTTATTTCGTACACATAATTATAATAAACAGTTCAGGAAATGAATTTTTTTTTTTTTTTTAAATTACTCTCCTGTAACACGGAAATGTGACATAGTGTTCTGTACCTCCGAGGTACAGATATATGTTTTATGTTTTAATAGTGTATTTTTATTATTATTACTAGAAAAAAATTGCTAATAATCTCTTAAAGAGCATGATTGTAATATAAATGAATAAATAAAAAAAATATATTTAATAAATTTATAAGAAGGAATAACTTTTTCATTTTGCTATACAGAAGTTACTAGATCGGTGGCGGTAACATTTGGTGAGCTACATTAAAGATGGATTGGTGGTTAGAATCAACTCATATACGACATATATATAATTTATGTCTTAACATAAATACATAAATATATACGTATGTATATATATATATATATATATATATACACACATACATATATATATATATATATATATATATATATATATATATATATATAATCTATATATATATATTATATATATAACATATTATATATATATATATATATATATATATATATATATATATAACATATAATCATATATATGATTGTAATATAAATGAATAAATAATATATATATATATATATATATATATATTATATAATATATATAAATTACGTGTCGCTGTCTTGGGGCAGGCTGACACCTAAACTACTGAACCGATTTTAATCAAATTTGCACACCGTGTGCAGTTTGATCCAACAAAAAAGATAGGATAGCTTATATATATATATATATATATATATATATATATATATATATCTTATATATATATATCTACTATATATATATACATATATCTTATATATATATTATATAAGAATATATATATATATATATATATATATATATATATATATATGAGAGAGAGAGAGAGAGAGAGAGAGAGAGAGAGAGAGAGAGAGAGAGAGAGAGAGAGAGAGAGAGAGAGAGAGAGAGAGAGAGAGAGAGAGAGAGAAACGGCCCATATATACAATTAATGAATTTCTGGCCACTGGTCAGTAATGTGACCAGAAGGACATTTCTCTTTTTCGTGTAAATAGTGTTCTGAAGTGTGAATAGTTAGTTTTAAGTTTTCCCACCAACAAGATTTAGGTAAGAGCCCTATCACCTAAATATACTCTTTCTGGAACCCTCACTCCACTACCACCATAAACTTCCTGTAGGTCTTACAGTGTACTCAGTACAGATAAAGGCCAAACATCCCTAAAAATTCCTAAATCTAATCCAACTCAAGAAATCATCCAATAGGGGCTTCGAAAAAAAAACAAAAAACAAACTAGCCCAGGACCTTGAGCGTATGCCCAGGATGTTGATGTCATCGAAACAAATTTTAATCTCATGGCCGATGTCTTCACAAACCTGCCGGTGGCAGCAACAACAATGGGGCTTCAAGTCAACTAAACTAAAACAAAATTGTGACCGAAATCACGAGGGATTTCCTCTTCCCATATACAAGTGGATCGATTTGCATTTGAAAGATTTGAGGATTTTGTACAACTTGGTTCTTTTGACTCAGATAACAACGTTGGATAAGAATCGTTGCAGCTAATAAATTCTATTTCGGGCCAATGCGACAGATGAAGAATTGTACATTGCTTCGCACGATCAAATTGCGCCGAACAAAACTCTAATGAGAATAGTACTCAGGCATTGGGACAGACAGGCAGACAGTTGGAGTACTATCCAGGGCACATCCAATACATACTATCCAGGGCACATCCAATACATACTATCCAGGGCACATCCAATACATACTATCCAGGGCACATCCAATACATACTATCCAGGGCACATCCAATACATACTATCCAGGGCCATCCAATACATATATATCCAGGGCACATCCAATACATACTATCCAGGGCACATCCAATACATACTATCCAGGGCACAGGGGAATCCAAGCCTCCGATTTGAACGAAAAGTACTGAGAAGGATTTTTGGAGTGATTTTCGATGCCAATGAGCTGTCCTGGCGAATCAGAACAAATGCTGAAATTCGCTTGAGGCGGCCTTAACCCCACGCGGGTTGTAGAGTCATAGAATAAATAATAATACAAATAAATACAAAGAAGTAGCTAGCCTACAACACTATAGGGGGGGGGGAACACCTACATACCAACACACATCCGATCGCAAGAGTAGAGGAAAAAGTCTTTTTGTTTTGTTTAAACCATGATTCTTCCCCTACATCAATAAGGATACTATCAACAACCCTGTCTCTTCCTTCGTTTACAACCTCCTTCAGTAATTAGAAGGTCATTGAAGGACTCTTGAAGAAGATGTTTCGAAGAAAATCCCCAACAAACTGACCCATAACTTGCAGATCATTTAGCAAACGGACTGTCCCTCACCACGAAGACTACCTAACTACCTCAAGCATTCTTTGACCTCACGGAAATTGATTTAGCTTGGTTAAGAGACTCTGCCTCGTCCACCATACTGTTAACACTTCTAACCAGCCGACACACCATATTTTTATACACCGGTATCAATTTTCAAGAGATAAAAAAATTAGAAATCTAAAATCAATAAAAAATATGTTTTTAGAATTCTTTAATACCAAAGAGTCAAAAGTCTATTCACAGGGCATAGATAAGTTATTAAATCGCTGACAAGAATGTATAGATAGTAATGAAGCGTCATTTGAGGTACGAAGGGTCAGTCATAATAGTATTGGATCAAGTATTTTGATTAATATTTTAACTTATAAATAAGTTTTAGATCATTTATTTCATTTGTTTATATTTTCAAACTATAAACCTACATTGACCTCCGAGGAAACCAATGAACTAAACTGTTTTATACAGGGTGAGTTCCTCTTAGAGTAAAAAAAAACAATTGGGTGAAACTAGATCAAAAATGTAGCAAAATGCCGCAGATCTCACCTTTCTATTCCAATCCGTTGCAAAAATACGATAAATCAAAGACTTTTTTGAGGAAACCACGTTTTTCTCCATAAAAGCTGTAATATCCCCATTTTGTTTAAATATTTTTCAAATTTTCACCACATTTTCGGATTTAGCATTAAATTTTCTATAATAACTGAGTATCTGTAACCTTGAATTTTACAAACTTGGGATCTAAAGAACAACTTGATCTTCACCTTATTTGGGGGAGTCACAATGTCTTAATTACTTCAACGCTCACCGTTTTTCGAAAAAACTATCGACAAAACTGCAAATCTCACAAAAGCTTGCAAATCTAATAAGCTTTCAAATGATATGTTAAATGTAAAGATTCTGTTTCGATTTCATAGAGAAATTTACTTTTGAAACCGAAAAAAACATGGTGCTCTCATTTGGCATACAAATCAGTTACTTGTGTAAATACAACATTATGACAATCCCTTAATGGAAATGTGCATTTTAAACATAATAAACTCTTCATTTGAATAAAATGCAATGAAAAAAATTATTGTTTAATAGAAAATAAAGAAAATTAACAATAAAGCGACACTAGATCAGAGGATCTAATGTTATTACATTTATTTATTTATTATTATTATTTAGGATTTATTTTATTTGATTTTCAATGTAATGTTTAAAATCCAATGATAATGAACATAGACCTCAATTTTGCCGTTAGCTTCTGAATGCAGATGGTATTAAAGTATACCACTTTTTGCGGTGAATTTATGGACAGATGAGTCTGTTTTTACAGAGGAAGGCATTTCTCCATATCCATGTATATCGTTGGTTTATATTTGTATTGCTTTCAAATAATGTGGAGGAGCACTATGGTGATGGGAAATCATATTTTGCCGAACTTCAGGTGGAATATCGTGATGAAGTTGTGTTAGGATATTTTGTAACAAATTTTAGTAATCTCATCATTCAATATATTGCGTATACTATGATTTTCAACACTATTCCAAAGAAATAAAAAGATGAATAAACCAAAGATACCCCACATGGAACGGTAGAAATGCCTTCCTCTGTAAAAACAGACTCATCTGTCCATAAATTCACCGCAAAAAGTGGTATACTTTAATATCATCTGCATTCAGAAGCTAACGGCAAAATTGAGGTCTATGTTTATTATCATTGGATTTTAAACATTACATTGAAAATCTAATAAAGTAAATCCTAAATAATAATAAATAAATAAATGTAATAACATAAGATCCTCTGATCTAGTGTCGCTTTATTGACAATTTTCCTTTATTTTCTATTAAACAATATTTTTTTTTTTTTATTGCATTTTATTCAAATGAAGAGTTTATTATGTTTAAAATGCACATTTCTATTAAGGGATTGTCATAATGTTGTATTTACACAAGTAACTGATTTGTATGCCAAATGAGAGCACCATGTTTTTTTTTTTCGGTTTCAAAAGTAAATTTCTCTATGAAATCGAAACAGAATCTTTACATTTAACATATCATTTGAAAGCTTATTAGATTTGCAAGCTTTTGTGAGATTTGAAGTTTTGTCGATAGTTTTTTCGAAAAACGGTGAGCGTTGAAGTAATTAAGACATTGTGACTTCCCCAAATAAGGTGAAGATCAAGTTGTTCTTTAGATCCCAAGTATGTAAAATTCAAGGTTACAGATACTCAGTTATTATAGAAAATTTAATGCTAAATCCGAAAATGTGGTCAAAATTTGAAAAATATTTTAACAAAATGGAGATATTACAGCTTTTATGGAAAAAAAGTGGTTTCCTCAAAAAAGTCTTTGATTTATCGTATTTTTGCAACGGATCGGAATAGAAAGGTGAGGTCTTCGGCATTTTGCTACATTTTTTATTTAGTTTCACCCAATTGTTTTTTTTTACACTAAGAGGAACTCACCCTTTATATACTCCTTGATAAGAGAGACAAGTACAGAAGGAGGGAGAGCCAGAATTAGATTGAATTATCTAACCTTTTATTAAAGTTAACTCTTTTCCCCTTAGTTACACAACTATACAGTTAGTAGAATAGTCTCACATTGGAACCGACTTCGTACGACCGCCGACTACGGAAAATATCGTCCGTAAATAAATATATAGCTTAAGATATTTACCTATGATTCTTCGGTAACTTCGTTCCAAAGGCGCCGTTCAACATCACTAGAATGGTAGTCGTTCCAAAGTCGCCGTTCAACATCACTGGAATGGTAGTGATCAATTTTTTTATTCCAGAAGCTCTTCTCTTTTTGAATTTATTAACAAAATTAACTTTTCTGTGCCCATATTAACAACTGCACTGCCAAGTTGGAAGAAACCCCCAGCAGAATGGGATCGAGTCGCAGGTTTGTTCGACATCACTGAAGAATAAAACAAATATTAATTAGAAATAAATATCTAAATTATGTCAATAAATTAGGTGGCAAATGAAAATGTATATAAAATGACTGCGGAAGTGGCTAATCCTTTTTACTTTGCCTTTTTGGTCAGTGTTCCATTTGATAACGGTTAATCTCGACCACTAAATACTGACTCATTATACTCGTTTTACTATAAGTAAATTTATTGCTTTATTAATTTAAATTGTTTTCCTTTATCATGAATAGGAGTGACGAGGATACGTCAATGTTTTTTATGGAACTCCACTGATTTACAGTATGAAAACAAAAATAAAAGACAAGATGGGTTAACGGAGGTTGCGAATATAGTCCAATAAAATAAGGATTTGGAGAGGAAAAATACTGCGAAACTTTTTTTCTCGACGGATCTCAATGTTCTTTGGGGGCTGCTGAATCCGAATTTGAAGTTTCCCTATGACAGTGGCCGTCGGCTTCATACCCTAAATCTAAAAAAAATACCCAAAATAGCGGTTATCGTCGGTTGGTTACCAGTAACACGACAACGAAGCCTTTTTCAAAGAAAGTCTATATATAGTTTGTATTGTAGCATGAAACGACGAAGATAACGATTCCGAAATCAGAAATTTTTTTCGGAATTATATTGTTGTTTTTTAAATGGTGATGAGTAACGAAGTTGGACGAAACCGCTAATTAAATATCTACAATCGGGAAAGTTGATGCGTAATCGTGTGACAACGCACCACCAGAAGTAGCACCAACGTGTGACCAGACTTACTTTTCCGCATATTTACACAACCTACTGTTACTGTTTATTCAAACCCGCGGCCTCTCTTCAAAAAGACTTAAAAAACTCCCCGATCTCATCAACTTCTTACATCACGTTATCACCTGTTTTCTATATCTAACAATTATAAACTCTCATTTTTATCTTTCTTACAATTAGAGTAGACATATTGTTTTTAATATTGATTGAACAGCATCAATCCTCGGGTCGCTCCTCGCCCGGAACGTAATCGCCGTACTCATTGGTTACGTAGCAAATGAAGTTGTTGGGTTTCTATTGAAAAGCTATTTGATCGACGCCAGGGCCTTTGCGACATTATTGCTTTTTGGCATCTGCCCCTTGTTCTATATCGGCCAGCACCATCTTGGTAAGTAAAGGTTAACTACTCATCCGCCCAATATAAAATAATATTTAAATTATGATGTTTATAAATTTAATTTATTTTGTATCCCATTAAGGTTTTAGAAATAAGAAGATTTTTAAGTTTCAAGTTTTATATTTTAATACAGAGCCAAAACAGATTCAATAAAACATATGATATAAATTAAGTAGAAGAGGGGAGGCATATGAACTGTTACACATTAAAGAAATCACGCTACTTATAAATTTACCTCAACATTACCCCGTAAATTTTTAATTACAAACAAACAATGTTTCTTTGATAGAATTACTGGTGAAATATTTGTTTAATGTTGAGCGAAATGAGTGAGAAAAGGCTATACAGGGTCATTTCTTCTTAGCTTGAAAAAAAAATTAAATAAAAAAATGATGTGGGGGATCGGTCTAATCCTACTCCAAGATATGTTGCTGATTGTGCCCAAGGGATATGGTAGTCTTCTGTGGATATATAGATCAAAAATAAAGAAAAATGTCGCTGACCGCACCCTTCTATTCCAATCCGTTGCAAATATATGATAATTAAAAGATTTGTTTGTGGAAATCACGTTTTTTTCTATAAAAGCTGTAATATATCCACTTTTTTTTTTCTTTTTTTTTTTTTTTTTTTTTTTTTTAACATTTTTCAATTTTTGATCTATATATCCACAGAAGACTACGATATCCCTTGGGCACAATCAGCAACATATCTTGGAGTAGGATTAGACCGATCCCCCACATTCACAGCACATGAAAATAAAAAATGTAACAAAATAAAAAAATATGATCTGTAAAATATCCCCTTACTTCAATAAGCACTCTAATTTATCCAATAAAAACAAATGAATACTCTACAAATCCGTAATCAGACCTATGATAACCTACTCCTCACCAGCTTGGAGTAATACATGTAATACAAATTACAGAAAACTGGAAGTTATACAAAATATTTGTATGAGAATCATAAATAATTATCCCTAATACACAAGAATTGCCACTATGCTCACTGATCTCAATCTACCCACAATCAAACAACACATTCAGTCCCAAACAAACTCATTTTTCATATCAACAGCTATATCAGAAAACCCAAATATCCAAGAAATAGGTAATTACAACAAGGAAACTCTAAAAAGATACAAACAAAAACGGACAAAACACATATTACTTAAAGACTAAAAAAAAAAAAAAAATATTTAAAAAAGAAGACTAATTTCTATAAATTACAAAATAGTATATAAATTAGAGTAGTGTAAACATTTTTACACTATAAAGTTATAAATAAAAGTTTGATTTTGTATTATATCACATAAGTAATCTTATTATCATTTTGTTTATATTTCGTAATTATAAGTTGTGTATTATTATCTTTATTACTTGGCTTAGATTATAATTCAACTATTATTTATTATAATTCATAAAATTAACCATGATTGTAAATTGAACTAGTATTGTTTATTTTGTTGTGTAGGTTTTTTGTTTTAGTTTTTCCTACTGTTTTATCAAATTTGCATTATTTACTTGTTTATAGATTCCTCCATATTAATTACTATTTCACATGAGATGGATGTATATCCAAACATGTAACTATATTTTTATTAGCCTAATTTGTCTTTATGTGATTTATTTTCAGTAAAGAATAAAAAAAATTGTGACATTTTTAGATTTAGCATTAAATTTGCTATAAGAGCAGAGTACATGTAACCCTGAATTTTACAAACTTGCGAACTGAATATCAGCTTGTTCTTCACCTTATTTAGGGAAGTTACAATTTCTAATAATACTTGAACGTTCACCGTTTTTTGAAAAAAAAAATATAAATCTCACATAAAATTGCAAATTTAACCAGCTTTTATATGGTATGATCAAAGAAATTTACTTTTAAAACCGGAAAAACATGGTGTTTTCATCTGGCATACGAGTACATTCTATTTATCCTACGCAAATTCTTCAATATATGTGGGGGTTTTAGGTTGCCCTGTTGTACAGGTTGTGCTATTTTTCAATGTATGTATGTGTATATGCCAACGGCGGAACGGAAGTTATCATGTTCATTATTATTGAGTTCTAAACCTTGAACTGAAAATATAATAAAATAAATAACTACTTTGATCTGGCGGAGCTGTATTGAGTTTTTTTTTTTTTTTTTTTTTTTTTTTTTTTTTTTTTTTTTTTTTTTTTTTTTTTTTTTTTTTTTCTTCTAATCAACGATAAATTTTTTTCTTTGCTTCTTATTTCAATGAAGAGTTTATTTTGTTTCGGTTTTTGAATTAAATTTCCTCATGAAAACGATACGGAATCATTAATTTGATCATACCCTTTAGATGCTAAATCTGAAAATGTGGACAAAGTGTGAAAAATAATTAAGCATAGTCGAGATATTACAACTTTTATCGCAAAAAAACGTGATTTCCTATAAAAAAAACTTTGGATTATATTTGGAATAGAAAGATGAAGTCAGCGACATTTTTCTTCATTTTGATCTTGTTTCAATCATTTTTTTATTTTTTTTATTTTAAGCTAAGAAGGAATGACCCTGTATAAAAAAAAAAAAATTACTTTTATAGTGCATATATATGCCAATTTATCTCCAACCTGTCACAAGTTACATGAATTTTTAGCTTTTCTTGGTAAAACGTACTAAACGTCTTTCACGTTTGCCAAGCGTATATCTCGGAAACGGTACAAAATATAAAAAATGTATGAATAATAAAAGTTGTAGACAATTTATTGAGCTTTTATTTAGTAAATAATCATATTTTGCATAAGACATACCGTTTTCGAGATATGAGCGCAAAACCAAAAAAAAAAAAAATACCTTCCGCGCCCATTCCTTCCTGTTCCCAGGCCCGAAAACTCCGGGACTTTTAATATGTTTACTACCCTGAGCATGTTTCCGAAGAAAATCCTTGAATTACAGACAATGCACGCTATAATCCTTTATTGGCTGGGCCCACTGAACATGTCAAAATCCTCATATTTTGCCAAAAGATGCACATTTAGAGTGATACCACGGGTATTTCATATATGTGGTCTAATAGTAGCTTTCAGAGGAAAAGAATGAATTTTAGACCGGAAAAATAGTTTCGGAGTTTAAGCCAGAAACGTGCGAAAAAACTAGTTACTGATCACCGCACTTAGCCAATCTTTGGGCGCTTGTGTTGGCCAAACCACTGAATTGATTTTAAATTATTACAATATTTTTTAAAACCTCACATTAAACTGAATTAACTTAATTATATAATATTAAATCGGTTCAGTTTTAGCCAACAAAGCGCCCAAAGATTGGCTAAGTAGCGTGTGGGCAACTTGGTACAGAAAACGTAAGGTTAAATTGCTTTTTTTTTAAACTTTCCACATTTTCCAAGCGTATAACTCTGAAACGGCACAGAATATGAAAATATGTATATAATAAAAGTTGTAGAGAATTTAGTTAACTAATATTAACTATTAGTTAATAGTCATGTTTTGCATAAGACTCACCGTTTCCTCCTTCCTCAGCGCAAAACCAAAAAAAAGGATATTGATCTTTTAGTATAGGAAACAGTGTATCAGATATCATTCGATAATGATTTTCTCTTTCTTATTCTTCTAATTACTTTTTGATTTACTTAATTAATTAATTAATTAATGAAATTAATTTTAAAGGTTCAGGCGTACTCTTCTCCCTATTCGGCTTGTTGGCTTCAACACCTAACAAACTCTATTGTACCAAGGAGGTACGTGCTTGCAGTAATTTTTGTTGCGAATTACTGGTCTTTGTTGTACGTAAAGCGGTACATGTCGCTTCAGGCTATTACGTAGGCAGTGATCCTCATTTTGTCAACCCTACAACTGTTGTTGGCTCATTTACAATTTATATAACGTCTGTCTTAAAGAGGTAAGAAATTATTTTAAATATATTAAAATATAAGAACTACATTAGTTTCTAGCTTTGTCACTGATTAAACTTTTACATTACATTAATAGCTAAAATAATTTTTTTAAATATTTTTCTTTGTCAAAATGTGGGCCGCGGATCGAAACAAATACGAATCTTATGAAGACATCATCATTCGACCTCTGCGGAGTTGTGGTAAGTTGGGAACATTGACTCTATTGGCCATATCCAAGTTGGATACTTTGGAGAGATATTTAAGCTTTTCCTTGGTCTGATAAGAAATATGCGGTCGGGTATTGCCTTCTTGGAACAGAACTGGAGTAGATACTAGTTCCCTGTTATAAAGCTCACCGTTTATTGCTTCATAGTTCTAAAAACAGAGTTTTTCCTTTTCGGAGGACGTTTCTCCACTAGAAAACTTTAGAATCCAACATCTTGCGTTTCGCTCGCCAAGGGCAGCTTCTCTTTCAGTTTCGTTGTTTTTACGAGCCGCTTCGGCGGATGGACAAGAAAATAAACAATATTTACTACTTTGCTAAATTACTGTTGAATGATTAATACTTAAGGTACACATGATGGTATATGAGTATCAATACAATTGATGAATTAATTGCCACTTCTATTGGAATTATTTTATTAGAAAACTAGTTTTGAATTTTAAACGTTCATCATCAGTTCTAAAACATGCGAGAATTTCAAAACATCAGAACTTTGATTTGAAAAAAGAATATAATAAATCAAATATATCGGTGCTCAGCTAAGAAGGCGAAACGGACATCTGAAGGATATCAACAGTGAAATGGATTGTGGAAAAGTTCAGGTAGGGGAAATCATTGGGTTTTTTTCTATGAATGGATGGATTTGTTTTTCGTTCCTATTGGAAACAAAATTAAAATTGGTCTATTAGAAATATTTGTCTGGTCATTCAAAAAAAATCTGGATTGCTTTTGAACGGTTTTATTATTTCTAATGATTTATTTGAATTGTAGGCTATTTTCTATTTGATGTATTAGTTTTACCCCCGAATCTTTATTGGATTTATGGTTTCTTTCATTTAAATGGATACGTACGTACATATACGGCGCAACAATTCATTGCCGAATCAGGGTCCTCTCCAAAAGTTTTCGCCATTCATCTCTATTCTGTGCAGCAGCCATCCAGTCTGGAGTTCCAAGGATGTTCCTGGCATCTGTACGGACGCTATCCATCCATCTCATTTTGGGCCGTCCGACTCTTCGAGTTTGATAAATCGCCTCGATAGTTAATTTTTTAGAAATCTCTTTCTCATTCATCCTGGCGATGTGCCCCGTCCACCTGAGCCTCCTCACACTCATCCGTCTAACTATGTCTTTGTCCTTGAAGAGTGCGTAAACTTCTTGTTTTTTTTCTTCTTCTCCAGACCTCACCCTCCCAGATTGGAACAAATATTCTTCTCAAGATCATTCTTTCAAAGATTAGCAGCCTATTTTCATCAACCTTAGCCCATGCTTCAGATCCGTATGTGAGGACCGGGCGTATAGCTTCACTTTAGTCTTGTGGGTTGAAAACCTACTTTTAAATTGCTTAGCGAGGCCAAAATAACACCTGTTTGCTGTTGCGATCCGACGTATAACATCCAGTCATATCGTTTTCTGAATTAACATCAACTTACGAAATGTTGAACCCTCTTAAACTTGTATTTTCCAATCTCAATATGCTCTTCCTACAAACGCTCTGGCCCAGCTATCATATATTTAGTTCTCCCTCCATCGATGACCAGACCAAACACGTTAGCTGCCTTTCCTAGCTGGAGAAATGCGTTCTTCAATGCTGTTCGAGATCTGTCGAAGATGTCGAGATCATCAGCGTATCCTAATACCTGCACACTTCTATTAAAAATTGTGCCCGATGTTTGTATTTCAGATTCCCTCACTGCTCTTTCTTCAGCTAGATTAAAAAGCAGGCAGGCGAGCGCACCTCCTTGCCTTACTCCAGTACTGGAATCAAATTCTTCTGACACGTCTGATCCAATCTGCACCATGCAGTTTGTCTTTTCCATCGTCATTTTGGCAAGCCGGATTAGTTTAGCGACATACTTAGGTCATGTAGAGCTTGATCAAGCAATACCGGTATTTGGAGGGACTTTATGTGTTCTTGTTCAGAGGACCATCCCCTACACACTCCTAAAAATTTTCGAACTAGTTTTTTTAGTTCTTCTGTTTGCCCGTTTTTGGTCTATATTGACTGGACTATTTGTAACTTACTCATAACTATGATTACTCGACGTTCCTCCTCCTAACCTAACACCATGTAATTATTAATACACAATATTATGTAAATTAATTATAATATTAATTATACTGAACGTTTTTAACAATTATGATAAGTCTGCTTGTGTATTACTCAACAACAGTTTTTATTTTTCATTCATAATATTTCTACCACCGTTTTGTCACTGTTAAAATATGTTTACTATTTTATTAATTTATAATATTTTTTTTTTTTTTTATAGAGGATGTTTACATATTTTGATAAAACTGATACTTCATAATAACAATTGCCCTTACCCGAAGAATAGCTATGCAACGTTGATTTGTAGCGTCTGTGCGTCAGAACTATCTCTCCTCATTACTTTATTGTACAGGCATTTTTTCTTTGACAGTGGGCAAGAGGTATTTTTTTTTTTTTGTAATTTAATATTTAAAATTTAATCATATTTTATTTAAATTTTTATTCCATCCATTGAGTTAGATATTTTGTTGGACAAAATATTATGGTGAGTTTCGATTTAACACACCTAGAACCCTTTATTTTATATCATCATTAAAAAAGTAAAATAAATGTTTGTGAACTCGATGAAATTCACGTTTCGTTTTGAAGCTGAGGCAGTGTTACCAGGTGACAGAATATTTTGAAGCTGAGGCAGTGTTACCAGGTAACATAAAATATTTTGAAGCTGAGGCAGTGTTACCAGGTAACATAGAATATTTTCCCCAGTAGAGTATATTTTCCCTACTTCCCCTGAAATGTAAAAATATTAAATTTTTTTTTATCATGGATTTTAAACGTTTAATTAAAAAAGTTATTTTGTTGTAACGTTTTTTTTCACCGACAAAAATATAACGTTTTAACATGCTCTAGGCCTGTTAGTGTTGTTCAAAACAAAAATTTAATGGGGAATATTTTTTATTATATATCATTTGTCGCTAGAACTTACCGTTTAGGAGCTAAATTGGATTGAATCAAAATATATAAATATAAAACTACGCTCTAGCTCTATTGGTCTTGGTCGGACGACATATTCTCGACCAGAAATTTAAGGAAAATATTTTTAGTTACGTAACATTTGTCACTGTGTTCTACCGTTTATGAATCACATTGGTTTGAATGAAGGATCATATTTTGGTTTGAATGAAGAATCATATTTTGGTTTGAATGAAGAATCATATTTTGGAATGAAGGATCATATTTTTGGTTTGAATGAAGAATCATATTTTGGTTTGAATGAATCATATTTTGGTTTGAATGAAGAATCATATTTTGGTTTGAATGAAGAATCATATTTTGGTTTGAATGAAGAATCATATTTTGGTTTGAATGAAGAATCATATTTTGGTTTGAATGAAGAATCGAATGAAGAATCATATTTTGGTTTGAATGAAGAATCATATTTTGGTTTGAATGAAGAATCATATTTTGGTTTGAATGAAGAATCATATTTTGGTTTGAATGAAGGATCATATTTTGATTTGAATGAAGAATCATATTTTGGTTTGAATGAAGGATCATATTTTGGTTTGAATGAAGAATCATATTTTGGTTTGAATGAAGAATCATATTTTGGTTTGAATGAAGAATCATATTTTGGTTTGAATGAAGAATCATATTTTGGTTTGAATGAAGAATCATATTTTGGTTTGAATGAAGAATCATATTTTGGTTTGAATGAAGAATCATATTTTGGTTTGAATGAAGAATCATATTTTGGTTTGAATAAAGAATCATATTTTGGTTTGAATGAAGAATCAAAGTGATGTAGTAAAGCTTTTTTCACCCTCAAAATGTGGCAATATTTTCCCACTCTCTTACATTTTGACATGCTCTTGACCCTGTTGGTGTTGAAATATGACGACATTGTCTTTATCATAAATTTAATGGAGGATATGTTTTGGTATATAACATTTGTCGCTAGGACTTACAGCTTAGGAGCTATATTAGTTTGTGTGAAAAAAGGCACGTTTGAGATCCCTATTTTCTCTCACCTTGTTAATTTCGAATATTATTGATTGTTGATTTATTTGAATATGAATTAAAGTACTTTGATGCTTTTAATTATAGAATGGAAAATGGAAAAAAAAACAACAGTAGATTATTGATAGACATATCCATGATTTATTATTTTAAAAATGGAGATTGAGTATTTTAAAAATCTTCTTTAGAGTGACCACTTCCCTACTAAAACCAGAAATTCCCCAAAAATAGGAGGGAGGGGGAGGGAATCCCCACACTGCGCTGAGCGTTGCTTTCGAAGATTATGTTTAAGGAAAGTAGATTTTCCTCTTTTTTCACATATACATAACCATTGTGTTATTTTAAAAAGTTTATTGTAAAAATGTTTTTAAAAAATACAATATCGATGTTCTTTTTGCGATAATCCGTTTCTCTCCTTCCATGACCTCATTCAAAGATCGTACAACATCCTCACACTCCCATTCCCATCCTTAAGCAAATGTCCTGGCGAAATCTCGACTCTATCTCCGGAAAGTATAAATCATCTACTTAATAACCTCTCACATTCTATTGAACCTATCTTTTCTTCCTATTACGTTGATGAGATGGTGGAATGCCTCTCATCAAATCTCCTTTCACTTCTCAATCACTTAGCTCCTCTTAAAACATCCATATTCCGGCGTCCCCCAGCTCCTTGGATTTCCCCAGCAATTAAAGAAATTATGAAGAGAAGAGATGCTGCCAGAAGACGTTTCAGGCGCACTCGGACACCTGAGGATTATTCCATGTTCAAACACCTTCGAAATCTTGCTCAATCTACTCTCCGCCGTGCCAAGGCACAATATTTCCGTAATATCCTATCCCTGGCCCCGGATCCAAAGTCAAAGTGGAGGATCCTTAGAAAATTCTCTATTACCAGCTCCTCTTCTTGTTCCAATTTCCCAGTCATTCCCGACAACCTAAATTATTTCTTTGCAAATCCTTTTCCTGATAAACCTCAAACTATTTCTTTACCTATGTCATACTTTACCCCTCAAGCTGCATTCAATCCCGATAACGTCTATTTCGCTCACATTCTTCCCAATGACCTTATCACTTCTATTCTCAAATCCCGAACTAATGAATGTGGTACCGATCAAATCCCGATAAAAATAATCAAACTCTGTCTTCCAGCTATTCTTCCGGCCCTTCTACACATATATAATTTTTCTTTCAAAACTCCTTTTTTCCTATAGCCTGGAGGAAGGCCTTAGTCCGCCCGTTAAATAAAATCTCTTCTCCATCCAACGCATCAGACTTTAGGCCTATTTCCATCCTCTCAAACTTATCAAAGCCACTCGAAAGATTGGTCAACGCCCAAATTACCTCCTTCCTAGAGCATAATAACCTCCATAATCCGTTCCAATCAGGTTCCCGTTCCGGTTATTCCACTCGGTCAGCTTTGTTGAAAATCACACAGGACCTTTATTCATCCATGGACCAACAACAAATTACGATCCATGTCTTTTTTGATTTTTCAAAAGCTTTCGATTGTTTTGACAATTCAATTCTCCTATCTAAACTTCAAAACTTCTCCCTATCTAATAGTGCCTTAAATTGGTTCCACTCCTTCTTATCTCATCGTTCCCAGACAGTCATCATACCCAACAGTTCTCCTTCATCTTCCCTACCTTTAACCCAAGGTGTTCCACAAGGATCCTCCCTGTCACCAACCCTATTTTCTATCTATATCAATGATTTACCCAGCTTTATCCACAATTCTAATTATCACCTATATGCAGACGACCTTCAAATCTACCTATCTTTCCATCCTTCAGATATGTTCGAGGCATCTCGTAAACTTCAGGAAGACATTGATATCATCAAGCTATGGGCAGTGAAGAATAAGTTATACCTGAATCCAAAGAAAACTAAGGCTATCCTCATCGGTTCAAAACCCATCCTCAACACCCTTCCTTACTATCCATTGCTTTACCTCAATAACCTTCCTATTCAGTTCCGAAATTCTATTAAAAATTTAGGAGTTACCTTTGATCATCACCTATCCTGGAATAACCATATCGCCCAAATTTCCAAAAAATCCATCATAATCCTTAAACAACTATATAGATCTCGAGATTCCTTTTCCCAGAGTAACCGTCAACTCCTAGTGTCCTCTCTTGTTTTCCCTTGCTTTGATAACGGTTGTTTGGTTTATGGGGGACTGTCTGGGGATCTCAAGATGAAGCTGGGGAAACTGATGAACTGTTTCATTAGATTTATTTTCCGGATCCCCAGGCGGTCATACGTTACTTTCCGATATTCTGAGCTTGGGTGGCTATTTCCTAAATTCCGACGGCAATAATTTCTGGCTACTTTCCTATTCCGATGTCTAAAAACCAAAAACCCTTCCTATATTCTTGATTTATTAACTCTGCGTTCTTCTATCCACCTCCTAAACACTAGATTCCAACCTTTTAACCTATATATCCCCTCACATAAAACCGTTTCCTTTGACAAATCCTTCATCATTCGTGCTACCTCCTTCTGGAATTCCCTACCCACTTCTATTCGTAAAGCAGCTTCCATAACTTCCTTCAAAAATAATTTATTCCAGTACCTTTAAGACAATCTTCCGCAAATATGTCAATAATCAAATGAATACTTAAAATTACCTTTTTATTTTTTTTTTTTTTTTTCTTTCTTTCTTTTATGTGTTCATATATATACGATTGTATTTTATTTTATAATTATTATTTCTTATATTTATTTATTTTTATTTTTTTTTTTTAATTTAATTTTTTTTTTCCTGTAAAAAATGTGTGCTAAAATTACTGAAGCATCTAATTTGTAAATAATATGCCAGACATTGTACTTTTAACTGTGCATTATTCTTTATTCTTAGGGGACAGTAAGTCCCAGAATAAAGTTTATTTTTTCATTTCATTTCATTTCATAATCGATTCTAAATTATAAATTCTAGATATCGCAAACATTATTTTTTTTATGATACTTTTTTTGGGCCTAAACATGATTTGAGTACTAATATTGAGAACTAATATTTCTTGTGTTGAAAATCATGATTGATGTTGATGTTGCCAATGATTGAATTGAAAGCAATTCCAATATTCACATATGTATTTAAAATAGTTTATGTAAATTACACAAAAATTTGAAACATGTATAATATAAATAATGAATATTACCATTTATTGTAAGTAGAAATGTTTCGTTCTTTTTACTTACTTATTGTTCAAGATTTTATCATTATGACTTTTTTTTTCAAAATTTGTTAGAACATTATGCTGCGTATTATCATATTTTTTTATGCCATATTCAGTTAACTAACCGTTTAGCTTTATATTTTAATTATTTATTCGTTCTGTTGTAATAATTCGATGATGAGATTTACTTATTAATAATTTATACTTACATTTGTATACCTGTACACAATACTATACACGAATACTTGAAGATCCTCACTTGCGTCTGTTTCGTGGTCCTGTACTCTTCAATATTTTCCTCAGTCCTTTCGCTTTTTCTCTGCGGGTTTTACGATCGGGATTCCTTTCAAAGCAAGTTAATTCCCGAGAGCTTATTAGAGAATTATTTAAAAAATATTAAAACAAATTGGTAACAAAACTAAAATATAACATATTCATTAGGAATAATATCTTGAAGGTTTTTCCGTGTACTATCTATTATATATATATATATATATATATATATATATATGTGTGTGTGTGTGTGTGTGTGTGTGTGTGTGTGTGTGTGTGTGTGTGTGTGTGTGTGTGTGTTTATGTATGTATTATCATGTGTGAGTATTTTTTCTATTTGATAACATACCACACAAGCAATCTAAAAAGTAAACAAACCAGAACATATCAATAAAAAAAAAAAAATAATAGCTATGGAAATATTAATGAGCTTCATCAAAGTCCAAACACGAATACATTTTTATTCAAACGAGCTAATAACACAATTTTCGGGAGTGCAAACTTTATTGATAGGTGATTTATTTTTCGAGTCAGTTAATGCATAAGATAATCAAGTCTGTAGCTTTGTTACATTTCCGGTTGCCTTGAGGTGACCAGGGACGTCCAATTTGCTGACAGAAATTCTTGAAGACTTTTTCTTGAATATCTTCATGGAGTAATCATTCTACAACTTTTCTGTATTCAAGATTTAAACCATCCATCATTTTTATTTGCAAGAATAAAACTAATCGAACGACGCTGAACGCACCAAGGAAAAGAGCTGAAGCATACAATGGCCGCTAAAAGAAAAAAAAATCATCGTTATGAAATTGTTCGAGCTTGCCAACGCTATGAGCCTCTACCTCGACCAACCTCCCCTCCAGACCTCTAGCCTACCAACTACCATTTTTTTAAAGGACCTTGACCACTTTTAAATCAGAATTCTGGTCCGTTCCGCCCAGATAGTAAATTGTCAACGTTCAAAATAGTTGAAAAAAAGGGGAGCTGAGGCGGTTTGGGCACTTTTGCTGAATGGAGGAGGGCCGTGGTCCGAAAGAGTTCTTCAAAGGAGGAGGACCGTAGTCCGAAGGAGTTCTTCAAAGGAGGAGGACCGTGGTCCGAACATGTTATTCAAAGGAGGAGGACCGTGGTCCGAACATGTTCTTCAAAGGAGGTGGACCGTGGTCCGAAGGAATTTTTCAAAGGAGGAGGACCGTGGTCAGAACATGTTATTCAAAGGAGGAGGACCGTTGTCCGGACATGTTCTTCAAAGGAGGTGGACCATGGTCCGAAGGAGTTCTTCAAAGGAGGAGGACCGTGGTCCGAACATGTTCTTCAAAGAAGTTGGACCGTGGTCCGAAGGAGTTCTTCAAAGCTAGACCCTACAGAGTACCCAACAGGCAGCTACTCCTGACTCCAGACTCCAGACCTAGACTAACATGGACGGAGCACACTTCCAGGCTGGAGCTTGAGCCACAAAAAGGAAGCAGCCTGAGCGGCTGGACCTTGGAACTTGGGCACACGTTTATTGATCAAAAGTCGATGGAAAACAGAATTGTTTACAGAGCAGCCAACACCTTGGCAGAAATATATCTAAAATATACCTAGATTTTGATAAATAATATTTTTTTTTACAGTTTTATTTTAAAAACATAAACCTTTATTAATGTTTCGAGGAAACCAATAGTAGGCCACCTTCGGGTAGTGGAAGTCATGTATGTATCTAATCAAATGATATGATGATGAGATGGAGGTGGTAGTGAAAAATGTTACTTAAAAACGCAAGTCCATAACCTGTATTTGTGACTTCTCAAATTGTAAAAAATGCGTAAATCGTCATCTATAATATCTGAGAAGCGCAATAAACCTCTTCTTAAAACTGCGATGAGGTTAGCTGAATGCGTCGAATATTTTGTATCAGACAACATAGATCCATAAATGAGAACAGTTCTATTGCCTTGTCAGAAGGCAGACCTTGAAATATTTTGTATCTATTTGAAGAAAAGAGTGAGAAGAAAAATTTGGTGAATATTTTGAATAATGTTACATTTTGTTATATATTAATAAATAATCATTGCTGTGAAAATGGGCATTTCTTATAAGATGACATAATACATTCAATATCCGCCAGCGAATAAAGCAAACAGAGGTGACTATTTGAAAACTATTTGTATTGTTAAAAATAAACAGTTTTGCATAAAATACAAAATGTTGAAAAATATAGAATGTAGAAAAGTTGTCTCGGTCACTTTAAAATAAAATGAAATATATTTCAATATTTCATTTTATTTTTTTCCTAAGCTTTCCTCTTGAAAATATTCAAAAATGTATCATGTAAGTTGCGGGGTAAGATCTCGGAATTTTGACGTTGACTAAACTTTAAGTGCTAGTTGCACACACACCGGTTTTGGACGGCCGGTTTTTTACCGGTCGTCTAAATTTCAATAGCGAACCACATGTCAAATTGTAACCTTGCACACACACCGACTTTTGGACGGCCGGCAAAATGCCGGCGCCTGCCACTGCATTATAATTACTGTTTTATGCACTACAGTTACAAAAGCTACTACTTGTTTGAGTTACTGAATCGAATGAAAAAATATCAATTTGTTAATCAGAAATTGTTAAAAGTTTTAGGTCGATAAGTCAAGAATAAAATAAAATTATAATTCTACTAATTGTTTGACCGGTAAAAAACCGGTGAGTGTGCAAGCACTAGCACCGGCAAAATATCGGTCGGTTTTTTGCCGGCCGGCAAAAAGTCGGTGTGTGTGCAACTAGCCTAAGCAATATATTTATTTTTGAACATATAAAATTACTTTTCTATTCCTACCTATAAATATATAAATACATAAGAAATATATTTCTTGAAATATCAGAAACTGAAAAGCCTTAATTTTTCATTGATTGAAAGATATTTCTTTGAATGAAAGATTTGGCTCGCCCCATGTTATTACATTACAAATGATCACATTAAGAGCAAAACTTAAAATTAATTTGCCTCACCTGTTTATTATAAATGGCAATATTTGTAAGTAAAGAACACTTGGGCTATCATTATGCCCCACCTAATTTACAATATTATTTGTTTTTTCTTACATTTGCAGTTGAGATGTCTGCAGTTGTAACTCACAGATTTGAATGCAGATTTGTGTGTGGGTAGTAGGGACCTATAATAGTGCAAATCTAGAGTTATAGCCGCCAATGAGCATTAGGAGCCGAGAAAAAAAATAAAATATGAAAATCACGTTTTATTTTTTTTCTCAGCTCTCAGTCAAGCTAGAGAAATGATTCTTTCACGTTTAAATGCAGTTATGTATGCTATTAGATATAAAAATACTCTTGTTATGCTCAAAACATTACCCGGCTTTAGAGTGCTCAAAAACTCCAAAAAATGACAAAATTCCAAGGAAATCCGCTGTAAATCAGTGGACCCTTTTTTTCTTGAACAATGGCCTCAAATCTCGATTTAACGCACCATAAAACCCTTATATGTGAAATTTTATCAAAATAAAAAAATATCGATCTTTTACCCCTTTCGAGGAGGTTAAAATTTTGAAGTTGAGATTTCATCAACAATTTCTACCGGCCATAACAACTGCTGCGTTCATCCGATTACGGTGAAATATGTGAGATAGCGCAAATTATTTACATTTTTTCAGAAATTGACAGCTCCTTGCCTACTAAAATCCTACACAATTTTAAAGGTAAAAAAAAAATATTTTTGATTTCGACAAAATTGGATTTCTACGTGTTTTTTGAGATGAGGAATTTGAAAATAATATCAGTTTTTAGTTTAAAAATTTTCCTCACCTATTATATAAATAAGACGTTTTAAAATGACATGTTTTAATTTAAAATTGCATAGAAATCCTAAGATTGATGAATAATCAAATCCTAATATCAGGTTTTGGTTAAAAAATATGTATATTTTTTTTAAATGGACTTATTTGAAATTTATCTTGTAAAAACAAAAATAATAATAGAAATAGACCATTTTAAAACGTCTTATTTATATAATATAGGTGAGGAAAATTTTCATTCTCTACCTTTATCACAAGCCTTAAAATATTTAAATCCTAAATAAATTACCTGAAATTGGCTTAATTTTTTTGTTAATGAAATTTTGAAAACATAAATTAGATTCTTATTATTGGTTTTGTTAAATTAACCCAGCTTAAGATTTGTACTATATTATTTGTTAATATTAAATTGTTTGCAGCCTCCAGGACACTGCTAAAATACATCTATTCGTATCAGAATTCACTAAACCGATAAATCGGTTAGGACATTTGAACGATAAATCCTTTGATAGCAGAATGGTTAGTAAATTTATATAGTTAGTTATTTATTTAGCATAACGGTTAGTAAATTGATATAGTTATTTATATAGCGTAACGGTTAGTAAATTGATATAGTTATTTATATAGCAGAACGGTTAGTAAATTGATATAGTTATTTATATAGTGCTATGTTGCTCTTAGGGTTTTTTAGAAATAATATGTTAATCTATACATAGAGCCCCAATTATTAATGTTTTATTAATTACCTTATTGGATTTCTGATCTGACACGTGTAAACCAATTCAGTAAGTGGCATTTAGGAAAGAGAATAATTATCATGAATATTCAACTTACTTTATTTATGAAAATGATTATATAGATATAGATAAGGTCAGCACACAATTTACCAAATATAAACTTATTACAGACTATTACAAATGGAGTGGGTACTTATCAAAATGGAGTATGGGTCTTCAGTCGGCGTATTGAGTCCGGTCATAATCAGGGCTTCCTTCCTGTCTCTCTGGGTTGGCCATCCAAGAGATCATCGCTGAGGACCTCCAGCATCTCCCCTCAGCCATCTCACTTCCAACCGCCTCTCCTCTCTTCGTCCAATCTTCCGTCGGTCAACGCTTCCACCAAAACTCTCCCTTTCGTTTCCAGGGCCGAGAATATATACACCTGTATCCCTTCCACTTTTCTTTTAGATTCCTTTGTCTGGAAATTTTACTTTCTTTATTTGAATATTTTACAGCGGTGGTCCCTCCGGTTTGACCTAGCTTTGTCTGACCCAGATCTTTGAAAGGTCTTATGGCTTAACAATCCTACTCCCGTCTTCTAAGGAGTGCCGGCCCTTTTTGATCACGCCGTCTTATTATTAATTATTAACAAAGCATTGCTCGGAGTACCCATAATACATTGCAATAGCATAACGGTTAGTAAATTGATATAGTTATTTATATAGCAGAACGGTTAGTAAATTGATATAGTTATTTATATAGCAGAACGGTTAGTAAATTTATATAGTTATTTATATAGCATAACGGTTAGTAAATTGATATAGTTATTTATATAGCAGAACGGTTAGTGAATTTATATAGTTATTTATATACCAGAACGGTTAGTAAATTTATATAGTTATTTATTTCAAATCTCTTAAAATTAGAATTGATTTTGTAGTGTTAATTGAATGTCTGGACGAAAGAATAATAAAAATTCTTTTTTCCATTACCGTTCGTTTAGTTAAAAAAATAAATCAGTTTGTCATACGTTATATTATAATGGCCATATCAAAATAGTTTTTACATTTTTAAGCCTCCGTAGAACGGAGACGACCGATATCATGTTCTTTTCTTATCAATAACCAATAGTGATTGCATATAGTTTCTGCCGGCTCTAAAAAACCTTGTAATATCTTTCTGATATATATTCAAGTAGCGAGGCATTATCATATGATCCAGAAAAGTCCATCTTCACATATACCCTTCTACCTTTCTGCATTTATCTTGAATTACGATTTCCATCAACGATTTAATCTTATTTAGTGAGATTCACTAAAATGGCGGTCTACTAGACAACATTCCTGCCCATCGTCACTTACTCATCCAAATCATGGCATACATCCAAACAGAAAAGCTAGATCTAAATTTCGACATTGATAAGGATACTTAAGGTAGGTAGAGGGGAAACCTAATAGAGATATAATATTCCACTGATTATCAGTAGCTATTTCTTTTTGGGATATTCAATGATTTAGAAAAGACATTTATTGATTGAATTTAGTCTTTAATATGGAATTTGAGCGTTGTAAATAATTCCCTTTCCATACTAGTTGATAATTACAAATATACAGCTAGTATGAAAAAACAAAATCAAAGTTTTTCATTATTTCTATCCAGTTCCAAAACTTTATAAAAGAAGGAAAACACCCAGGAATGGCCAATGCAATTTTTATTTTTTATTTTTTTAAATTAAAATGTTTATTTAATACTAGCTAAAAGTGCCCGTGCTCCGCTATGGTTTAATATCATTAGGATTAAGGAAAACGTAAATTAGTAAAAGTTGAGCTTAACGTTGATAATTATTATTACTTAAATAAACCTAAAGAATTCCATTCATAGAATAATTTCAATAAGTAAATTTGACAATTTGCAAAAGTTAATTTTATATTATTTGATAGTCCTGCAGTGAAGCTTGATGGCAGCACTACCATCTTACCCAGCTCCGATACCAGACCATCAGCTTCTCTTATAGCATCCTTCAAGTGAATATAGTCCCCACTTCTCATTTTTTTTTTCTTTCGAATAAAGTTTGTGTTTCTGTTTCTATTTTTCCTTACATATCAAGCACAAATTGGTTGAGGAAATTACGAAAGTAAAATAAATAAGGTTTTTCTTCTCGCTCCATCAACATATAGGCGTAAAATTCAGCTGCAGACAGTTTTCTTAAGTGGTGTATTTGGGTTTGGGTAACGAAGAGGGATGTTAATACTGTACCCACCTTCTCCATGGCAGAAAATGAGGTGATACTGAAGAGAATCATACGCTCGATAGAACTCATTAATTCCTATAACTCGAGAATAATGTCTCGCTTTTCAAACACCTGGCCAACAATCAAGAATGTAACTTCGTTAGAGGTAAGAGTATTGTAACGTCCTCAGTGAGCATTTGAAGGCTTTTTGTCAGCACTGATAACTAACTACCTGGAAATCTTGTAGATCTTTGGGAACAGACTCAAAAGCAGCTCTGAAGTCCTTTATATACTTGTTATGTTCATGAACAATTTTCTGGAGTTGGCCTACCAATGCATGCTTCACAGTCTGAAAGTAACCACAGAAAATGTCTCTTTCATGGTTGTCATAATTAAAAACATTTATCTGAATAATAGACGGCTGCTTTTGTGTTCAAGGCATCAAACTCCCTATTCTGTGTTATACATGTCCTTGCACCTTAAATGTTGGCATGAAATGTCCCTCTTTTATCTCTTTTGCTCCAAACGACGATGTCATCTTATGGATGTTCAGTTTTTGGGTAATACTTGTAACCTGAATGCTTCTTCACTGTCCATGACTGCAACCTTTCCATTGAACGTCTTTCATCATGTTTTGTTAGAGCTACACGTTGTTAGAGCTACAACATGAGAATTATTTTCGGAGTATTTTTTTGAAGACTTTCTATGGATTTCAGGATGGGTTTTGTTATACTTCTATGTACTACAGCCCCTCTATGTATATTTGGGTGATCCTCAGTATATGTGTGTACAACATTTCTTTTAACTTTGGGTTGGTTCTCTTTGTGTTTGTTAACCGCTTTTCTGCTTATGTTTTTCCAGGATAATTTTTCCTGTATTTTTAACAACTTCTCTGTTAACTTCTTCATGTGCTTGACTATATTTTTGCAGCCGATTTCCTTAGTTGTTTGTTGTGAACTAAATCTCTGAATCATTTCCTGCGTTATTGTTGGTTCAAGGAATTAAATTCATAAAGGCTAGGGTACAACTTGTTCAGATTCGAGAAATACAACATGGGCCTGCTTGAGAAAAGCCGATTTGAGAAGGGCCAGGTACGGAACAATTATCTTTATCTTATCAAGCTAAAGGAAGAGTAGTTGGGGAAGAAGCTACTGGTGAAATAAGGTTGGTGGGTACATCCAAGTGGCCTTCCGTGTCATCACCAGAGAAAATAAGTCTTTTAACCTCCTCAACTTCCTTTCCACAGCAGGCTAATAGTCCCATCCTATGCGTCGCGCGAATTCCACGCGATCCTGACCGATTTTTTTTAAATCCTTTCTTAGCGAGCACCTACGGCCCTAGAGGAAGCCACATAAGAAATTTCATGCCAATCCATACGGTGGCTTTTGAGATTTCGTGTTAAATGAGTGAGTGGAATTTGACAAATAGATTTTGTGTTTTTTTTATTTTTTTATTTGAAAATATTATATTTTATATCAGTATTTTATGTAATATTATTACAATATTATTTTATAGAAATCTGATGCCGCAGTGATCGCTAACGAGGCCTACTTGGCAACGCTGAGGAAGATTTATAATATAGAATCGGTAATATTAACTTTAACAGCATTATATTTATATTTATTTCGTTTTAATAAAATATATTTCTTTTTTTCATTCAAAATCCTTTCATACTCATTATAAAAGTTAAAATCTGGCAATTTTATTTAAATATCACTACTATCTTGATAATTACTATCATAAGAGTTTGCTGTTATCGCACGAGAAGCAGTAAGAAAGAAGGCACTGTACAAAGTAGGTTGAGTTCAGGAAGTTCGATCTAGGCATTCAATCTGACTCGGAAAACAAATTTCCGGTCGTATTGAATAAAATAACAATCAAGTCTTTATTGGTTCTCATTAAGTGATATATTTATATGGCCTTTGGAAATTAAAATGACATCTAAACCAATTATCATGTTAAAATATTGTAAAAAAAATATTATTATAATGCTATTAAAAGAAAGCTTAGAAGGTTTTAAATTTGTTTTCATGCTTAAAAATCTGGATGATTTTAGCTGTTTTCCTAGAAGTACGGAAATGTCAAAAGGAGAATACAGTTATGAAAACTTCAGTCAGAAACAGTAGTGTTTTTTATATAAAATTTTCAATGAACTTTTGCTTTCATAAAGTTGTTACAAAAGCCTTTGTGCATAAGTATACCTTTATTTCAGATTATTTATTTATAAAATTATTAAATACTACTGTCCCGTAAAGTTGAGTCAATAATATTTCAAATACTTTTGTGACGGAGCAAGGTTAAAGGCGCATCCACACTATGTCAGGTTGGCAAAGCCGACTGCTTAGTCCAGTAAAATAAGGGTTTAACGAAGAAAAAACTGTCCAACTTTTATTCTCAACGGATCTTTATGTTTTGGGGGGTGCTGAATCCAAATCTGAAGTTTGCTACTACGGCAGACGTCGGCTTCATACCCAAAATCGCAAAAAAACGCCCAAAATATAGAATATTTTCGGTATTTTACCTATAAAATCATCTTCGACCAAAACCTTTCCTGGAAGCCTCAAATTTGCCAAATATCCAGAAATTCAATTGGAACCCTGAAACTATTCAATCGTGCCCGTCATTTCCTCCTTCAAGCCACTCGCAAACTCCTAGTTTCCTCACTCATCTTTCCTCTCTTCGACTATGGCTGCGTGGTGTTCTTGGGGGTCTCTCTGTGGGTCTCCAAGAGAGGTTAAAACGAATTATGAATTGCTTCGTTCGATTTGTTTTTGGAGCCCCGAGGCATTCCCATGTCTCACACCTGTACATGGACTTGAAGTGGCTCTACCCATCCACCCGCAAATCATACTTCCTAGGTTCATTCCTTTATCAAGTCATTTATCACCATTGCCCATCCTACATTTATAATCTGTTGAAATTTAAGTCTTCCTTCTACTCCCGATTCACAACAAGACCACGTTCCTCTGACCTATACTTGCCTTTCCATAGAACAACATTATACCAGTATTCCTTCCTAGCCCGATCCACTACCCTCTGGAACACCCTCCCTCCTGAAATAAGACATGCCCCTTCCTTAAGCTCATTTAAAACACTCCTTTTCCAATATCTCCTCTTATCCCAGTCAGATGCCAGTCAATATGAACAGTAATTATTATTAAATATGATCAAATCTAATAAATTTGATACCGGTGAATTGACTCATAAATTTTCTTTCATATAATAATAATCTTTTACTTGTTCCACATTGGTAAATAATCATTTTATTTATTTTTTTATAAAAATTCTTTTTTCTTATTTTTATTTTTATTTTTTAATTTAAATGTTTTTCCTAAACAAAGAAATTTTATCTATCGACAATTCATATGTGTATAGGTGTATAAGTGAATGAGTGCAGTCTATATAAGTATATATCGTAATCTCTGTAAATATTTTCTTCATCCAATGTACATTTAGACATAGTTCATCCCCTGTATATATCTTTTCTCATTTTCTCAGGGTTATTTATTTAATTTTTTTTTTTTTTTTTTATATTATTTCATTTATCCTTCTTATGTTATCTTACTTACTAAAGTTATTTAGACAATTATTTACTTAATTGTATTTGCATTTCTATTGTTCCTCATATATAAATACCTTTGTATGAAAATATATATGCTAGACCATTGTACTATTTTATAACACAATTTTTTTATTCTTAGGGGACAATACGTCCCAGAATAAAGATTATTTTTTTCATTTTATTTCATTTATTATAACACGAAAACGAAGCTTTTTTTTTATGAAAGTCTTTACTAATTACTAATACTAATTATAGCTAGAATTATTACCTATGAAATGAAAAAAACTACTCCGAAATCTGACTATTTACCTGGAAGCTATGGTCTTGGGAAAAATGTAGAAATTGGCCCACTGTCAGTCAGTCCCACTTCTCCGCGAAAACATGTTTGTCTTACTTTTTTGTCTATAACTCCGAAACTATTTGTCCGATTCAAGATTAATTTTTTTCAACTTAAAGCTAATTAAATTTACTATTAGTCTGTTAAATATGAAGTTTTAATTCTGTCCCTTAAAAGCACGCTAAAAAAAACCGTATTGTTGTGATATCCATGTTTTTTTACACATTTTTCACTATAACTCTGAAACTATTTTTCCGAATCAAAATTTCTTCTTTTTATCTAAAAGCTGGTTAAATGTACTATTATATCATATATTTGTAATTAATATTACATCCCGTGAAATACCCACGCTAACATCCTAAATGTGCGTATTTAGGCAAATTATGGCAATTATGACATGTCCAGTAGCCTGGTTTGGGTGTTTGGACAAATAGTTTCGGAATTAAAGTCAACAAAGTACGACAAACATGTTTTCGTGGAGAAGTGGGACTGACCACCAGTAGGCCAATTTCTACATTTTTTCCCAAGACCATTGCTTCGCGGTAAATTGTCCAATTTTGGAGTAGTTTTTTTTTCATTTCATAGGTAATAATTCTAGCTACAATCAATATTTAAAGACTTTCGTGTTATAGGTAAAATACCGAAAATAACCGATATTTTGGGAGTTTTTTTTGTTGCGATTTTGGGTATGAAGCCGACGTCTACCGTGGTTGCTAACTTCACATTCGGATTCAGCACCCCAAGAAACATAAAGATTGTTACCTAACTTTTTTGTAACATTACCGTGCCCAGCTCAGAGGAGACGGCCAGGGTTCATAAGTAAAATATAACAATAAAATAAAAATATACAAGGATTAACATCACCAGCTAAATTAATTATTTTCCATTAATTATTATCAAAAGTGACAAATAATCTTAACTTAATAATAAAGGAATTAAACTATAAATTAAAAATCATTTATAAAAAGAAATAACATAAAAAAGAGATCCTGTAATAGTGATTTCAAACATGGATATTCTACTTCGGAGTCCTTTACCCTACCTTTCAGCTATGCCACCTGCTGCTATCCAAAGGACCTTACCTTGTTACTTATGTCAGTTAGCCAATTATATTTTTACAGAGAGATTTACTAGTGATTCCCCTAGCATTTTATCTTTAAAAATATATAACAAAAAGTAAGGAAAATTGAGACAAAAATAAAACAAAATTAACTACCAGCTGGTGTAAGAATAAAAATTTGAAATTATACTCGTTAATAAACGAAAAATAAACTTATATATACAAGTATTTACTGTCCTAAAGGTGGTCTCGGCTCCCCTCGGTTGGTTCAGTTAAGTGAAGTTCCCTGATGAAAGTTGGTTTGCTGGGCCCAATCTCCTTTCGGATTTTTCATTTCTAAACCCGCGGGTATTAAATGAAGACAATCGTCCAAGAACACCGTTTTTCTCCGAAGAATCGGTGACCACTTTTTACCTTACCTAACTATTTTTTTCCCTACCTATTTTTTTTTTAATGTAACAAGATACGTTAAGAATAAAAGTTCTGCAGTTTTTTCTTGAAAACGTAGTTTTGGAGCCTTATTTTCCTGGACTATTTGTAGCGGAGCAAGGTTAAAGGCACAATTCACACTATGACGCGGTTGGCCGTTGGCACTGCCAGGTTGACAAAGTCGACTATCTAACCTGCCGCCTATATCTGAGCTAACATTGAGTTAAAGGTTAAAGGCCCAATTCACACTATGACGCGGTTGGCCGTTGGCACTGCCAGGTACAAAGTCGACTATCTAACCTGCCGCCTATATCTGAGCTAACATTGAGTTAAAGGTTAAAGGCACAATTCACACTATGACGCGGTTGGCCGTTGGCACTGCCAGGTTGACAAAGTCGACTATCTAACCTGCCGCCTATATCTGAGCTAACATTGAGTTAAAGGTTAAAGGCACAATTCACACTATGACGCGGTTGGCCGTTGGCACTGCCAGGTTGACAAAGTCGACTATCTAACCTGCCGCCTATATCTGAGCTAACATTGAGTTAAAGGTTAAAGGCACAATTCACACTATGACGCGGTTGGCCGTTGGCACTGCCAGGTTGACAAAGTCGACTATCTAACCTGCCGCCTATATCTGAGCTAACATTGAGTTAAAGGTTAAAGGCACAATTCACACTATGACGCGGTTGGCCGTTGGCACTGCCAGGTTGACAAAGTCGACTATCTAACCTGCCGCCTATATCTGAGCTAACATTGAGTTAAAGGTTAAAGGCACAATTCACACTATGACGCGGTTGGCCGTTGGCACTGCCAGGTTGACAAAGTCGACTATCTAACCTGCCGCCTATATCTGAGCTAACATTGAGTTAAAGGTTAAAGGCACAATTCACACTATGACGCGGTTGGCCGTTGGCACTGCCAGGTTGACAAAGTCGACTATCTAACCTGCCGCCTATATCTGAGCTAACATTGAGTTAAAGGTTAAAGGCACAATTCACACTATGACGCGGTTGGCCGTTGGCACTGCCAGGTTGACAAAGTCGACTATCTAACCTGCCGCCTATATCTGAGCTAACATTGAGTTAAAGGTTAAAGGCACAATTCACACTATGACGCGGTTGGCCGTTGGCACTGCCAGGTTGACAAAGTCGACTATCTAACCTGCCGCCTATATCTGAGCTAACATTGAGTTAAAGGTTAAAGGCACAATTCACACTAGGACGCGGTTGGCCGTTGGCACTGCCAGGTTGACAAAGTCGACTATCTAACCTGCCGCCTATATCTGAGCTAACATTGAGTTAAAGGTTAAAGGCACAATTCACACTATGACGCGGTTGGCCGTTGGCACTGCCAGGTTGACAAAGTCGACTATCTAACCTGCCGCCTATATCTGAGCTAACATTGAGTTAAAGGTTAAAGGCACAATTCACACTATGACGCGGTTGGCCGTTGGCACTGCCAGGTTGACAAAGTCGACTATCTAACCTGCCGCCTATATCTGAGCTAACATTGAGTTAAAGGTTAAAGGCACAATTCACACTATGACGCGGTTGGCCGTTGGCACTGCCAGGTTGACAAAGTCGACTATCTAACCTGCCGCCTATATCTGAGCTAACATTGAGTTAAATGTTAAAGGCACAATTCACACTATGACGCGGTTGGCCGTTGGCACTGCCAGGTTGACAAAGTCGACTATCTAACCTGCCGCCTATATCTGAGCTAACATTGAGTTAAAGGTTAAAGGCACAATTCACACTATGACGCGGTTGGCCGTTGGCACTGCCAGGTTGACAAAGTCGACTATCTAACCTGCCGCCTATATCTGAGCTAACATTGAGTTAAAGGTTAAAGGCACAATTCACACTATGACGCGGTTGGCCGTTGGCACTGCCAGGTTGACAAAGTCGACTATCTAACCTGCCGCCTATATCTGAGCTAACATTGAGTTAAAGGTTAAAGGCACAATTCACACTATGACGCGGTTGGCCGTTGGCACTGCCAGGTTGACAAAGTCGACTATCTAACCTGCCGCCTATATCTGAGCTAACATTGAGTTAAAGGTTAAAGGCACAATTCACACTATGACGCGGTTGGCCGTTGGCACTGCCAGGTTGACAAAGTCGACTATCTAACCTGCCGCCTATATCTGAGCTAACATTGAGTTAAAGGTTAAAGGCACAATTCACACTATGACGCGGTTGGCCGTTGGCACTGCCAGGTTGACAAAGTCGACTATCTAACCTGCCGCCTATATCTGAGCTAACATTGAGTCCAAGGCACAATTAAAGCTGCGTCAAGTCAACGGTTGGCACGTCCTTCTTTGAAGTAGACCGACACTCGATCTTTTTTCGGTGGCACACCATCGGCTCGGCGCACAGTGGGACGAAACTATGTTGTTTCTGGACATCGCATTTTGAGCCTCTAAAAATTATTGCATCGACTTCAAATTTCATATGGGTATGTTTTCAAAGGTGTAGAATTCGAATCTAAAGTCATTTTTCCCCCAACATTTCAGGACTTTGCTCTGTTAACCAATAGTGTGTCTAAAAAAAATCCAATTTTCGTTTTTTCGTGTTTTGATTCAAAGGATATTATTTTCTATGATGTTTGATGTGCTCTATCGAATTTAAAAATCTGCAAACCAATGAGTTAACCTTTATGTGAGTTATACGGGTTTTATGCCTTTTTCGTCGATCGGATTTTCTAAAGAACTATAAAATTTGCGGTTTGTCAGAAACCTGATAGGTAATAGTTATTTTAAATATTGTCCCCACCCCCGAAAACGGAACTATTTAGTTATTTAATAGAAGTAATCAATTATAGCCCAGAGACTCCTACACTGTGGTTATCGAAATTTTATCGTTGGATCCATTTGTTCAAATCGTCGTGTCAGTGTCAGCATTCAGACGTATTCTTATATCAATTTTAAGCATTTTTATTGGTGAATACCTGTTTAAAACATTTATTGTCCATTTTTTGTAGCAATATGGACCACTTTTTTGTACAAGTTGAATTATCAAACTAAAACCAAATATTCTCCAAGGTCGCAAGTGGTCGCAGACCATTTCGGTCTTGAGTTAGTTTTTATAATCGATATTTTAAATTAAAATGGGTTTCGACTTAAACAAGTATAAAAATTTTTCAAAAATCAATTTTTTGTTGAAATTTTCAAATTTAAATACATTTATTTTTCGAAATTATTATTATTACAGGAAAACGTTTTATTGCCAATTGTTTTATCATGCTAAAAAATTTACATCGGATGTGTAAACAATTTCTAATGCAATTTAACAAAACGGGAAATTTGCGAGAACCTTTCAAACAAACATAGTATATCGATGTTGATGTCCTATTCGTACGTAATAAAATTATGTTTAACGTACTGTTCTTTATCGACAATGACCACAGCAAACATTTAATAAGTGATTCAAGCTACAAATATAAAATTATTGTTTTCAATCAATGTTCAACAAATTACATAGGCTCGTCCCACTGTGCGACATGGAGGTTGAGAACGGAGGCCCTGAAGGTTCTGTTTAAAGGCGCAATTTTGCCAATTATTACTTTAGGCATGGAAATATGGCATCCAGGAATTCAGATTAAGTACAACAAGGCAAAGCTGGAAAGGGTCCAGAGGCTAATGGCACTCAAAATTATCAAAAGTTTTCGGACACTTTCTGACGAAGCCACTTGTTTTTGGACCAAAAGGATCCCCATGAGTATCCTAGCTGACAAATATGTAGGTAAAATAACCCAATAGGGTTACTGCTGAAATGAAAACACTAAAAAGATATAAACAGACTAAACAAAAGGGGTGAAACAAGGATTATAATGTGAGGGGAAGGAGTTCTGCAAATCCTATAAATACGTAAAAAAAATCTTTAATTCCAAATATTCTCAAGGTCGCAAGACGTCGCAGACCATTTCGATCTTAAGTTACTTTTCAGTATTTATGTTTTGAATTAAAATGGGTTTAGACTTAAACAAGTTTAAATATTTTTCTAAAATCAACTTTTTTTGTTGAAATTTAAAAATTTAAATAACTTAATTATTTTTATTTTTTGTAATCATTATTTTCACAGAAAAATGTTTTATAGCCAATTGTCATATCATGCTTAAAGCTGTGAACAAAAAAATTTACATCGGACGTGTACAAAATTTCTAATGCAATTTAACAAAACGGGAAATTTGCGAGAACCTTTTAAACAAACCAAGTTTATCGATCTTTTGTACTGTTAATGCGTAATAAAATTATGTTTAACGTACTGTTCTTTATCGACAATGACCATAGCAAACATTTTATAAAAGATTCAAGCCATAAATATAAATTTTTGTTTTCAACCAATGTCCAATAAATTACGTTGGCTCGACCCACTGTGCGGCGGCTCATGACTTCTATATAGTATTGGCTTTGCCAACCGCGGCATAGTGTGGATGTTTCTTAACAGTAACGTCTTCCACGTCAGAAGTATAACCTTCCACATCAGAAGTATAACCCTCCACGTCAGAAGTATAACCTTCCACATCAGAAGTATAACCCTCCACGTCAGAAGTATAACCTCTTAGCTTCAGTTGCCGGCGCATGAGGTTACTCTCGTACTCCAGGAATATGATGTGTCGGCTCCGTATGACTATTATCATTTGATCCTTACCTTTTGTATTTATCCCCAACACTCTTTTAAAAAATGTTATTTTTTCCAATATTTAGTTGTGAATATAAAAATATGTTATGTATCCAAGTGTTTCATTAAGCCACCCAGCACAACAATCGATTACCTGTCAAAGAGGTAATACTTTCATCCGTCTTTCTGCCAGTTGTTGGATTTGATTCTGCACCACTACTTTGTTTTTGAGGCAATGCCCTCTTCACGTACAATTTTGATTTTCTTGTAATAATCCAATAATAATCATGTAATTAATAATCATGCTGAATGGGCGTCCCGAAGGAGGCATGAGAGAAAGAGGAAGGCCTAGATTGCGCTGGAGGGAAGATGTTGAGACAGACCTAAAGACACTTGGTGTGAGGTATTGGAGGAGAGCAGCTGGTGACAGAAACAAATGGAGGAGGAGAGGCCAAGGTTCTGCATGGTAGTGTAGGGCCATTGTTGTTGTTGTTGTTGTTTTTTTAATAATCCAATATTTTAGAAAATTAATCCAAAGCTTTAAAAACAAACCAAACCATAACCTGATGATATGTGGTACAAGATGCGGGCTAGTGTGGGTATTTTACAAGATTTAATCAAAGTTTCATATACAATAGTCTAATAGTAAATTTAACCAGCTTTAAGATAAAAAAAATTAATTTCGGATCGGATTATAACTTCCGGAAAAATGGTCTGATTTCGGAGTTGTTGTTTTTTTCATGTCGTTGGTACTGGTTCCAGCTACAAGTTGTATAAAAAGAAAGCTTTGTTGGAAAATAAACGGTATCTTGGGGTTTTTTTTTTTTTTTTTTTTTTTTATGATTTTGATCATAAACCTGAGGTAGCTAACTTCAGGATTCAGCACCCCAAAAAACATAAAGATCCGTTGAGAATAAAAGTTCGGCATTTTTTTTCTGGAAAACGACCTTTTGAAGCCTTATTTTAGTGGACTATAAATGAAAAGTTGGAAGGGGGGAGCTATCTAGATGCAGGGGTCTAGGTTATAGAGCGAAAGCGGGAAAAAATAAAAAGTGATAAACAGAGGGCGCGTAATATTATCCATATAATACATATAAATATATAATACTATAAATACATGTTAATAAATATAATTATTAATATTATGAATAAAACTATACATATATATATATATTAACGAAAATTCAATATGATTTTTTAAGATATATCATTGGAAAGAGTGGAAAAAAGGGAAGATATCCTATTGGTGCCTTTCGAGGTTAAGGATACTAATTGAAAAGAAGATGGCAGAAAGCGACCAAGTAACGCGGCTATATCATATTAAATGTGTTTTATTTAATCCGCGTTCAGAAAGATTTCTCAAAGCACTGGTTAACTTTATTTTAGAAAAAATATATGAATTTGAAGACGATCGATTTTATTCCCCGAAATGGTTACTATTGAATCTATTTTAACTTTTTTGATTTTATGCAACTTAAAATTTGAATAATTTAAGTATTAGTTTGTTTTTTATCTAAAATGTTCTTAGCCCTTAGTTTTTAGTGAGGCAGGTTAGTAACATTCTCTTGTAGCCTTGGAGGCCAAAAAAGAAAAGAAAAATGTATAGTCTTTGATTTCGCTATATTTTGATAGCGTACAGTCGGTAGCAGGCTAATGTAATTGTCGGTAGCAGGATAAGCAGGAAAATTCATTTTGATTCTGGAGTAAGACAAGGTGCCCTCTCAGCGGTCCTGTTTAATCTAGCCCTGCATAAAGCAATGAAGAATTTGGAGTCTGGTGGGACTTTGGCGAGTCGAACCTACCAAATTCTTGGGTATGCTGATGATATTGTGGTCCTGGCAAGAAATGAGAAAACTTTAAAGGTCATTTTGCATAAAATGGTTACGCATTGCAAAATAGTAGGTCTTGATATCAATGAGGCGAAGAGCAAGTATATGGTATTTTCGGCTTCTGGAATTAGAAGAAAGCCGTGTAACTTATCAATTTACTACCACTCTTTTGAAGCTGTTAACCACTTCGTGTATCTTGGCACGGAAATTAACTCGGAAAATATAGTGAGCAACGAGGTTAAAAAAAGAATAATGAGTGGCAATAGAGTTTACTTTGGCCTTACAAATATGATGAGATCAAACCTGCTATCCAAAAGGACAAAACTCAGGCTGTACATATCTTGTATTAGACCCGTTGTGTGCTATGGCGCAGAGATATGGACACTAAAAGCAGCTGACCAGCAAGCATTAAGGATCTTCGAAGGGAAGATATTGAGGCTCGTGTTTGGCCCTGTGTACGCTCAAGGAGCATAGCGAATTAGGAATAACCAGAAAATAGAAAATCTTATACAACGTGAAAATATAATACGATTCATAAAATCTAGACGGATCAGCTGGTTAGGACACCTAGAAAGGATGCCAGAAACAAGAATGGCAAAAAAGAGTTTTCCAGGTGACCTTCCCTGGAAAGAGAAGAAGAGGACGCCCTCGTAAGAGCTGGATAGCTGACGTGGAAGAGGACTTGGAAAGGATGGGCGTGACAAACTGGAAAAGAAAAGATTTGGATAGATATTGCTGGGGACTAATTGTCAGGGAGGCCAAGGTTCACCATCGAATGTAGAGCCGAAGAAGAAGATTTCGCTATATAACAATATAATCATTAGAATATTTATGATGAATTTGGGTATTGTAAGAGATCTGAAAATTCCTGAGAAATCGGTTTGAGTTAAATTGACAATGATGGAATCTATTGAGCATCATTTGTTCCAGGTGAAAGGTTAGAGGTGAGCACCACAACGAACGTGGTGAGCCGCTGCCTGGAGGGTGCGCTGCTCTGTCTGCTATCGCGCTGGAAAGATCAGTACGGCACGCGCAGATTTAGACAATAGGCACGGTTTTCAATAGAATGGCCCAAAACCTTGGATACACAGATAAACTGGATATTGTAGGATGGTCCCAGACTGCAGGCCGCGATGCCTTCCTGTATTTTAAGGTAACAGTCGGACGACTAGGACAGTGCGGACATGAAACAAAGACAAAATATATGACCTGCGTACTTAGTCCACTGGCAAATTCTATTCAGTTTGGCGGATGTACTTTCAACACGTGAAAGAATTGTCTGCAGACAATGATACCACAAAGGAAAACGAGAGGAAAAACTCATTGCCAACCGATGATACTTTGGAATGGGTAGATACTTGTACATTTCTGTCAAGGACTACCAAGCTACGACTATATAAGATGCTGGAAAGACCACAACTAACGTAAATGCGGAGTTATAGGTAATATCTCCGACGGACGAACGAACCCAACAGGATTTTGAAGAAGAAATCTGCAGAGAATTTGAGTCAAACATACTACCGAAGAACTAATCAAGAAGTGTATAATTTCCTTGAACCACGAACCAGAAATTGTGAGACACGTCAGAATGGGAAGACAGAGGTGGAACAGTCATGTGGCTCGTATGGCAGAGGATGAGATCTCCAAACGAATAATAGATTAGCAAAGGAAGACTATATATAACCAATAGATTATATATGCTAAAGTTTTAAAAAGGTAAGACAAGAAATCAAGCATGGGCACTCACCTTCGAGGTAACTAAAACACTGTAAGATAAACCATTGTCATCATACTTCCCTTCACCGAAAGACAAAATAGACCCTTTCCAAAAAAGCGGCGTATACGAATTAAAATGTAATGACTGTGAAGCAAAATACACGGGAAAAACCGGGAGATCGGTAAATCAAAGAGTTAAAACCGATCCAGATTTTTGTTTAAATAATCAGATTAACATATCCAATAGCCCCATTTTAAGTTTGTTTCCCATAGGAACGGAAAAATCCAATGAGTCATGAGGGAAACCCCATTGTAAATCAAAAACTTAACCTACCTGCCCCCCCCCCCTTTTACTTCTCACAAATTCAGTATTTTAGTTACCTCGAAGGTGAGTGCCTATGTTTGATTTCTTGTCTTACCTTTTTAAAAACCTTAGTATATATATAATCTATGTAACATAGTACTGATGTGTTGGAAAAATTTTGTATGTTTTAGAACTGAAGATGAATGTTTAGAATTCGAAACTAGTTTTCTAATAAAATAATCTCAATAGAAGTAGCAATTAATTCATCAATCCTAATTGTATTGATCCTTCTATACCATCATGCGTACCTCAAGTAAAAAACTACTGTTTTCTGTCCTCACTCAGTATATTCAAAATTACGCCATTAAACAACTATTGCTCCTAGAAAGCTCAAATTTGCGGCATTCTTTTCAATTTGAAATGCCTTTCAGTTTGATATATCACTTGATATATTTTGTGTTCATTTTAAATTTTTTCGAAAGGTCCAAAAACGTTTTTCGTAATTCCCAAAATACATACCCTTCGATTTGTTCGTAAAAAATATATGTGATTTATACTATAACTGACTACATGTGGGAAAAATTTTAGAACGGGACGGACAGTTAGTCCAGTCAATAAAGTATTATTAATCCAAGGTTTTTTTTTGGGAACATGTTCAGGGTAGTTAGAAAGTAAACATACTAAAAGGTCTGGAGTTTTCGGGCCTGGGAACAGGAAAGGGGCACCGAAGGTCCCTTTGTTTGGTTCAGCGCTCATATTTTGAAAACGGTGTGTCGCGTGCAAAACATGAATATTTACTAAATTAATGCTAATTAAATTCTCTACAACTTTTTTTTTTTATGCACATTTTTCATATTCTGTACCGTTTCCGAGATATATGATTGGCAAATGTAAACATTTTGGCAAATAAAAATTTTTACCCAACGCATTGTGTTAAACTTGCCTCCATATCTTCTAAAACGTTCAGCTTACGACAAAAGTCATTAACAATATTGTAGAACATTAAATTTCCTTCAAATTACACACACGTATATATATATATATATATATATATATATATATATGCTAGTTTATCTTTAACTAGTCAAAAGTTACATAAATTTTAACTTTTCTTGGTAAAATAAACATACTAAAAGTCCTTCACATTTCCCATTCGTATATCTCGGAAACAGTAAAGAATATGGAAAATGTTTAGAGAATAACAGTTGTATAAAATTTAGTTAATTTTAATTTAGTAAATAGTCATGTTTTGCATACGAGGCTCCGTTTTCGAGATATTAGCAGAAAACAAAAAAAAGGGACCTTCCGCGCCCCCCCCCCTCCTGTTCCCAAGCCCGACATTTTATATGATTTTAGACCTTTTGGTGAATGTTGAACATTGGCAACTAGTCTTACAATCTGAATTGTATTACATAATTATTAAATTCCTTTAAATTGCGACTCAATTAATTTTAACATTATTTTACAAACATCTAGCTTTATGTGAGAAATATTTATCTACAAAGTTTGTGACTATAAGGAATATTGTTATGGAATTGTTTATTGAGATCTCATGACTTGTGCATTTTACAAGAGCGTTGCCACTAAGCCAAATTAATTAATTATATATTAAAGATGTTTAATATATGCCAACAGGAGCATCCAGTACGTGCTGGAAGTGGAATCGACCCTGTTCTACAAGCTGCTGGTGGCGCTCTCTGTCTGCTTGGAGATAGTCCTATTGGCCCTCATAATGATCTACCGCCAGTACCCCCGCTCCTTGGACACCAAGATACTTGCCATAGAGCTCTTGTACATGTTACTCTTCTGCTTCTCCTTGGGAAGGCTTGTCACTACTGTGAGTATCAATCACATAACAATATTTATAAGTATTAAAATATAAATAAACTTGCCTTTTTCTATCGCTACCTTAATCAAATGATTGATGGGCTTCATTCAATTCTTTTTTTATTATTTATTTTTATTGAAATTTACAATATAAACATACAATACATCAAGTAAATATGACAATAATGATAAAAATGACACTTGTTTTTAAAGGAAGTACCCATTGGTAGCAATTCTATGAGGTCTCGAGGCCATCTTCTTTTCAGGCGCCTCGGAGAGTTATTTAAAATGGAATGAAAAACAAGTTGTGACACTAATGGATTTGAATAGTTGTGGAGTTTGCTATGAAAGGATAGATATCTGGTTTGAGCTAAGTCGAAAACGTAAGGTATATTAAGATCTTTGTGGATAAGTTTGTTTGTCACGAAGTAAGGAGCATATAAGATTTTTCTAAGGATTTTGGATTGTAAGGATTGGATACAAGTTGAATTGGATGGTTTAGTGGAGCCCCAAAGCTCAACTCCGTACGTCCAAATAGGTCATGTATATGAGTCTTTTGTAATTAATTGTGAGCTTTGAACGTTTGTCTAACAAATGTTGAAGTAGTCGATAGTGACGGGCAGTTTCTTGTCGTTTTGGCCTTGTATGTGGATTCCAAGTAAGACGTTTGTCTTAAGATCTCTGCGCTCCCTGCAATGTTTCCTTTAGTTATTAGTGCCCTATTAGTGACCTATTAGTGACCTATTTTAGACCTATTAGAGACCTATTAGTGACCTATAGTGCCCTATTAGTGCCCTATTAGAAACCTATTTTAGACCTATTAGAGACCTATTAGTAACCTATTAGAGATCTGTTGGTGCCCTATAAGTGACCTATTACAGACCTATTAGTGACCTATAGTGCCCTATTAGTGACATATAGTTCCATATTAGTGCCCTATAGTGACCTATTAGTGCACTAATAGGTCACTATAGGGCACTAATATGGAACTATAGGACACTAATAGGGAACTATAGGTCACTAATAGAGCACTAATAGGAAACTATAGGGCACTAATAGATCTCTAATAGGTCACTAATAGGGCACTAATAGGAAACTATAGGTCACTAATAGAAAAAAACAAACGGGCCAGTAGGTTGAGAGCAGCAATGAGAAGGAATAGCTGGGGACTCGGAAATGGGAACCACATCGCTTTATCAAGAATTTACAGATTTATTAACACTAGAACCAACAGATTTTCAAACCAATTTCAAAATATAATTTGTCCTCAAATAACTTTTAACCTCGGGGAAATATTGGTTAAGGCTTTAATAGATACCGGAAGGCAAGTTACCTGCATGAACGAAGCCTTTTATGAAAAATATAAGAAGCTTCCTCACGAGAAGCTCCCGGTGGCGAGCCTTAGGATTACTACAGCACTGAAAAGGCAGTCTACACCTATCAAAGCCCAGGTACTAGTTGACTCTTCATTGCAAGGCTGTCGATTGAAAGTGAATTTTCTGATTATGCCTAACCTAAGTCAGGATTGTATTTTAGGGTATGACTTTATAAAGGTCCATATAAGTGAAATTAACGTCAAAGACAATTTTTTGATCATAAAAGATGACGAAGAAAATGAAAAGAAAATTCACTTGGCGAATGATAAGATGGAATTACGACCAAAACCTAGTGCAGGAATAGGTCTTGTTAAAGCTATAGAGTATGAGGCAAATCAAAATGAGGATACTATACAAGATAAAATAGAACAGATAGAAAAGGATCAATCCCATATCCCCTGTGTCATTTCAGAGAATCTGAAAAAAATGATAAAGAAATATTCTAAAATATTTTCGAAAAGCCCTGGTAGGATAAAAGGGTATGAATATAAGTTAAAACTAACAGACGAGGAAGTTGTTGGGCAAAAACCAAACCCAATCCCCTTCTATGAAAAGGAAGCAGTGAAAGCGGAGATCAAAAGGATCCTGGACGAAGATATTATTCAGAGGAGACAGAGCAATTATTTAAATCCTATTGTAGTAGTGAATAAGAGTGATGCTAAAGTGAGGATCTCTTTGGATGCACGTAAGCTCAATAACAAAATACTTCCAGGCTACGAACAATCTGAGAGTATAGAAGAAATCTTAAAACACTGCAACGGGAAGAAGATATTCACAACGATTGACCTCACGAAAGGTTTTTATCAAGTAGCGATAAGTGAAGATTGTAGGAGGTACACTGCCTTCATGCACGAAGGAAAACTGTACGAGTTCAAAAGGCTCCCATTTGGGTTAAAGGTTTCACTAGCTGGATTGAGTAGGGGTCTAACCCAAATATTGGGCAGGTTGAATAGTCAAATCAGACCCTATGTGGATGATTTATTGGTCATGAGTGAAACCCCAGAAGAGCATCTTACAGTCTTAGAGGAATTATTCTGGGTGCTAAGGGAAAGTGGTATTACTCTTAATTTAGAAAAAACGCATTTTTTCCGAACTTCGCTGGACTACGTAATTCATTCATTTACGACGTTATGTTGAGTCATCCTGACTTTAGGGAGACTTTTATTTTACAAACTGACGCCAGCAGTTACGCGGTGGCGGCACAACTAATGCAGGAAATAAGCGGAAAGACACAGGTCATCTCGTATGCAAGTCGAGTTTTAAAGGAACCAGAATTATCCTACAGTACCACAGAAAAAGAATTACTGGCAATAGTGTGGGCAATTAAAAAATTTGTCACCTACCTAGCAGGAAGACCGTTCAAGATCACCACGCCCTTACTTATATACAGACATGTAGAAATACTACAAACAGGCTCCTTCGGTGGAGTTTGTTCCTCCAACAATTTAACTTTGAAATTGTACACATAAAGGGGAAAGATAATGTGGTCGCCGACTTTCTAAGCCGGAATATAGAAGGGAAGACCACTTTATATACACCGGATACCCAACTACAGGTGAACCTAATCAAACCTGTTAAATGGGCAATACCGGATAAAAGAATAAATAAAATTATATCATCATTTCGGTATAATCAGGAAGATATGGAAAAAAAAAAATCTTATTTGGTTACAACGAAATAAAGGAAGAAAACTGAATCTAGGACAATACTCCTATGAATTTCAGGGACGATAAATTACAAGCCAGAAAGTGAGGAAACCACCCCTAATTCTAGTCCCAAAGAAGAATTTAAAAGAATTTATAAAGTGCACATACAAAGTAATAACTACAAACTAACACAACTAATGACAGAACACGGAAACTCTAAACAATATCTCAAACGATTTAACATAATACGATCGGACATATGTAATGAAGACGGACAGACTCAAAATTTTAGACATGTGCTTTATGAATGTAAAGCATTTGAAAGACAGAGGTTTAATCTTGTAAAAAATATTATTTTCAAACATGGAACATGGCCAGAGACAGAACAAAATTTGTTCTCTAAATTTAAGACTGACTTACTCACATTTAGGTATACGAAAGATCGACTTTGACAAACTGACAAATGATGGGCAGCGAAGGTAGTTTCTTGTTGGCTTCTGTTTTGTTTTTGTTATTTCTTTTCTTTTTTTTTGTTTGTTTGTTTTGTTTTTGTTATTTCTTTTCTTTTTTTTTTTTTTTGTGATTTTGTTTAAATATTTTTGTTATATTACTACGTTATGTACGTTATGTTAAACTAATCATGTTAACTTTTAATAACATGTAGTATGCCTGTAAGGCATGGAACATGTTAATATACAAATAAATGGTCCTTATATGGGGATACCATATAAGGAAAAAAAAAAAAAAAAAAAAAAAAAAAAAAAAAAAAAGTGCAGTCATGAGACACTGGCACATATTGGAATGGTTAGGCTCTAGAACACGCTGAACCATTATTTCCACTAACGAGACGCAGCAAATCAAGTAAAGGAAGTAGTGAGGTGTTGTTCCGAGTGTCAAGTTTCCAAATTCCCGAATAGAACCTTAAATGCAGAAGCAAAATCTACCGAAGTAGATGGGCCTTTACGATTGGTCAGCGCAGATTATCTCGGACCTCTGACCACGGGGGCAGGAGGAGTAAAATATGTATTTGTGATAGTTGACAATTTTAGCAAGGTGGTCCAGTTGCGCAATATTAGAGCAGCTACCACGAAGGCCGCACTAAAGTGTGCTAGACAATTTTGTATGTCATATCGAACCCCCGAGAAAATATTGACAGATAGAGGGGCACAATTTACAAGCGATAAATGGAGGGAAACTCTCGAGGAACTGGGAATTAACAGCACATTATGCTCAGTCAGGCGCGCGCAAGCGAACGGATAAATAGGGATTTCGGTAACGCATAAAGGGCACTCGTAGGCGAAAATCATTAATCTTGGCCGAAACATACAGATGCCATTAATAATACTATCAACAATTCATACCAAACAACAATAGGAGCAGTCCTAGTTGAAGTGCATTTCGCCAGAAGAAGAAAGACTCCTTGGGAAAAAATAATTAAACAATACCTCACAAAGGAAAATTCAAAAATCCCAGATAACGAAATGAACCATTTAAGAGGAAAGGTATAAAAGAAAATAGAGGAAGGTGGGAGGCGGACCAGGGACAAGTTCAACCAGACGCATCAAATATATGAGTTTAATGTAGGAAATAAGGTCTTAATCCGAACCATACCAACCATTGCTGATAAAAATAGGCAGAACACTAAACTTGTACAATTATTTGAAGGCCCTTACACGATAGTCAGAAAGTACGGTACTACAACGTACCAACTAGCTAAGGTCAAAAACATCTCGGAGTGGAATCGGAGCCCAAGTAAGGTTTCAAAAGAGGTACATTCATCATCAGAGGTACATTCATCATCAGAGGTACATTCCATGGTTTCCTACTAAACCCATTGTTTCATTAATATTCCTAAAAAGTAGGATATGAGTTTTGTAGGGTCAAGATTACAAGGGTTCTAAAATACGTGGCTAAAACGAGAATTTTTAATATATGGATATATCTAGACAATAGCGGAAAGGAATAAATAAAACAAACTAGGCTATATATAATAGTTATACTATAGAAACTAATTAGAGTTAGTACACAATAAGTACTACTCATTACCTGACTTGAGTATGTCGTAAATAAGACATATCGATCATGTATTGATATAATTGAATGAGATGTTAAAATAATATTAAAAAAGGAAATGTAAAATGCCAAGAAAATGATGATCGATATATGTATGTTATTTTTGTAATATTATGTAACACCACTCCAAACGTCTTAAGCACAGATAAATTCAATGTATAAGTATTTGAGGTCTGTTAAATCGTAATGAATATAGAACTTAGTACAATTACAAGATATAAACCTAAAGCAAAGACTAATATTCAATTCAAGGAGCATAGCTACGAAAGAGTACCTTGAAAGGCATCAATATGTGATATGTAAATATTTATAATGATCTTAATGAAAATAAACTATTCTTGTAAACTTAAGTCTGTAAATCTAAAATAGATTTGATAAATTGATATTGTAAAGGAATGACACGTATTTAAACTAATTGAGTTTATGGAGTAGAATTTAGAAAAAAAGATATAATTGTGTCAGATTAGGACATTATCAGTCCTGTATGATAAGTTTTGAATATTGTTTTATATTATTATTAGGTTCCACATTTCTTCTATAATATTGTTTTATATTATTATTAGGTTCCACATTTCTTGTATAATATTGTTTTCATATAAAGTGTAAAAAGTATTTGTATTACTTTAGTTATAGGGTCAGCAAAACATAAAGGTTTGTAAATATCTAATAGGTTTCTCATGTAGATATAGTAAATTCACTTAAGTGAACTAAGTTAAAGAAAAAAATCAGTAACTAATTACTAATTTTTTTCTTTCCCCCAGACCCTGGGTAAATGCAATGTATTATGGGTACTCGGAGTAATGTTTTGTTAATAATTAATAATAAGACGGCGTGATCAAAAAGGGCCGGGTCTGGTCAAACTTTCAGAAGGACCGCCACTGCTGACCTGAAATATCTTGTCTACAAAAGTTTATAGGAGACAAAGAACATCGTGACAAAGAAATCAAAACTTTCAGACAAAGGAATCTAAAAGAAAAGGGGAAGGGATACGTGGGTATATATTCACGGCCTTGGAAACGAAGAGCAGAGTTTTTTGGATCGACGAGGTGTGAGACAGTGAGAGGTGAAAGTGAAAAGTGCTGACAATGAGGGACCGAGAAGCGATCTATAAACAGCTCCCTTGATGGAAGAAGATTGAACCTGAGGATAACCGAAAGCTGGCCCAGACCAACATCCAGCATCCGCCTTAGACTGTAGCCCGATAGATAAGTACCCATGCATCTTATTCGTGATAATTATAAATTGTAAATTGTGTGCTGACCCTCCCATAGATTAGGTATAGCATTTATCCTTACTTTTAAAATATCGAGAATACTAATTTTAAATAAAGATATATATATATTGATCACAATGAACATTCTATTTCCTAAATGCCAATAACTAACAATGAATTGGTTTGCACGTAGTGGATCAGAATCCAATAAAGGTTCTATGCAGACAGTAACACAGCATTTCCCATAAACCCCAAAAGCAACATAGCAATTGTTTCCACCTGCGAAGAGGATTATATAATAAACGGTAATAAGAGCTGTGCTAAGATATGGGAGCTAGCAATAAGTAATAAGTAAGAAGTAAGAAGTAAGAAGACGGTCCAGTGGAATCACCGCGGCTATTGGACGATGAGAAGAGGCTATTGGTGGATGAGGAGAGGCTCTTTGGTGGATCTGTGATTAGGGAGTGCAAATGATTAATTTTTAAAAACATTTCATTTTTATTTTATGTTAGCACATCAGCTGGTTACGCCCATTGCTACTGGTCTATACTAAAGAATAAAGAGAAAAAAAATGTATTACGTTTTATTGTGATCATACATAAACTTAAATTAAAGATGAAACATTTTTAGCGATAAAACAGCTGAAAGTTAAATACATTTACAATATTTGTATTGATGTATACATTAACAAACAGTAAATTTAATGGTTAAAACATCTTCTAATCCCCCCTCGATTTCATCCCCTTCACAGATGGGACCGACACCGGCGGGAGATCCAGTGAGGATGAGGTCGTATGGTTCGAGGGTGATGTGCTTGGAGATGAAGGACATGAGGTCAGAGATGGTGAAGATCATGTCGCAGGTGTTGCCATCCTGCTTCATTTCGTCGTTGATGCAGCACCAGAGGCGGCTCTTGTTGGGATTGGGGAGGCCGTCGCTGGGGATGGCAGTGCTGATCGGGCAGGCAGTGTCAAAGCCTTTACAGATGAGCCACGGCAGCCCTTCCTTCCTCGCCACCTCCAGCATGTTCATCGCCGTCAGGTCCAAGGCCAAGCAGTAACCGCCCACGTAGTTGAGGGCCTCGCTGGGGTGGATGTCTTTCGCTTCTTCTCCAATGATCACTCCTAGCTCTAACTCATTGTTCACCTGGAATCCTTCCGGGATCTGAATCAGTTGTCCTTCTAACAAGTACGATGAAGTTGGTTTTTGAAATATAATTGGTTCTTTTGGCTCAGTTGCTTTCAACTCTTTTAGTAAAGATTTGTAATTCAAACCAGCTCCGATAATTTTTTTCCCCAAATAATGAAATTTCCTCACATCAAAACCACGCATTTGAATTGTTGTAATAATAATACATAAAATATTATACACAAAAATAAATCACTAAATCGAGTAGAGATTTTTTTAATTAAATGTATATCAATCATATGGAGATTTACAATATGCAGTAAACAATTATAATGATAACATCATTTTTAATATTCCCAGTAATAGCTGTCTAGGTCTGCTGTTAAACGCCTACATCCATCCACTCTTTCTCCTAAATAGTCCGTATCTGTGGCAGGTTGCATTTCCAAAGATGCCAGACCCGCAACGCATCTTCACATCGACGTAGATTCCTGACTTGGATATCTCGATGAGTTCCTCCAATAACCTCACAAATTCCCCTTGAATTTTTTAGTTGACACAACCGTATGTTAAATTGGATTGGATTTAATTTAAAATAAGTACCATTGTTATAACAAAAGTTTTAACACTGAATAATGATGAAATGTTTATAAATTAGCAAATATTCAAAAAGGGAATATCCATTAGCTTGTAAAAGTTAAAACTTTTGTTAGTGTAAATTTTCTATTTTATAGTTTGATTGTTCCAAAACAAAGAGCTATAAATTAACATCAACTTGTCTATTCAGGTTTATGTTCAGAAATTGGGAATTTCCAATAAGATCTACAAGGCGGAGATATTTGACACATTATTCGCCAAGTTGCCACCGGCTTTTATTTCTGTCTTGGTCCGTTTATTTGGAAACGTATCCCCGATATATTGGTCTTCTATAATTGTGCTACCGCTCTTCGCCATGTGCATATATCACCTTAAAGTCGTTTATTTATTTGCTGAAGTATGTTTTATTTTTATTGACATTAATTATATTATTATATTTAATTTTTTGTTTCATATAACGAATCTTTTATTTATTCAATCATCCTTTAATGTTATTCTATCGTCCTTATAGTCCACTCAATAAACTTATTGTAGAGTGAATGAAATATGCGATTATTTTTTTACCTAAGGGCTTCGTTAGGACTACTCAGAAGGTAAACATACTAAAAGTCCCCGCCCACGAGGAGTGAGCTAACGGTGGGGGGGGGGACGGGTGAGAGTCCCATTTTGGGTTTTTTCGATTATATTTCGAAAACGGTAGACTCTATAAAAATATGTTTCAAATAAAATTTAAATCTACTATATATTTGTCAAATACCACTCACTCATTTAACACGAAATCTCAGAAACCACCGAACGGATTGGAATGAAATTCGATATGTAGCTTCCTCTAGGGCCGTAGGTGCTCGCTAAGAAATGAATTTTTAAAAAATCCGCCTGGTTCGCGGCTAATTCGCGAAAAATGCTATTACAATTTTTATTGGGTGATTAATAAAAGATTAATTGTCATATGATATTAGGAGATAAGCTAAGTTAAAAAATAGATTAGATGTTTAAGCCGTACACTTTTACCACAAATTAAGTTCCTTATAGTTCTAAACAAACAAAAATAAGATCGCTGCAGAGGTGGACCCTTACAAGTTTTAGTTGTTTCGTGACGAGAAGCTATTAAAAGATGGGTACAGTATTAACATCCCTCAGCGTGACCCAAACACGAATACACCACTTAAGAAAACTGTGTCCGCAGCTTATTTTTACGCCTAAATGTTAGTGGAGCGAGGAGGTGAAGAACCTTATTTACTTTAAATTCGTAATCTCCTAAAACAATTTAAGCTTGATATGTACGCAAAAATAGAAACAGAAAGATTAAACTTTATTAGAAAACATCAAAAAAGTTGAAAAGTTGAGACTATACCCACTTAAAGTATGCCATAAGAAAAGCTGATGGTCTGGTATCAGGGCTGGGTAAGACGGTAGTGCTGCCTCGAAGCTTCACTAGAGGACTGCTAAAATAATATAAAATTAACTTTTGCAAATTGTCAAATTTACTTATTGAAATTATTCTAAGAATAGAATTCATTAGGTTTATTTAAGTAATAATCATTATCAACGTTAAGCTTAACTTTTACTAATTTAAGTTGTCCTTCATCCTAATGATATTAAACCGTAGCGGAGCAGGGTACTTTCAGTTAGTTTCCTATAAAATTAATCCCATACATATTTGTTGAACCTCCAATGGTTTTTAAGATATTCGTTATTGGAAATGGTGATTTTCGGGAAAAAACAAACGTCATCTTAATTTTTGTCAAACTTTTGCTTCTAGTGTCTTCTACAATCGTTTCTCAGAAAAATTTCAGAAATAAAGTTGTAGAGCATTAAATTTACTTTAATTTGATAAAGACGTTTATGCCACTTTAAGCATATCTTTCACAAAAAATAAGATACAATTTTTTCCCATCGAAAATTATCGAGTTTTAATACCGTATATCTTTATAATAACCGTTGGAATTTCGACAAATATGCATATTAACAATTTAATAGGAAATTTAATTAGCTTTAATTGTGATTTTTAGCATATTTTCCCGGAGTCGACTGTTTTCTAGATATAATCAAAAAATCCAAAACTGGGACCTTCTGCCCTCCCCCCCACCGGAAGCACTCCCCCTTGGAGCGGGTTCCTTCAGCATGTTTACCTTCCAACTATTCCTAAGGAAGCTGTGAAGTCAAAAATGATCGCATACTCTTCATGCACTCTACGTCCCTCTTTTCATCACTCATCAATTGGACTTAGGTTAGAATTAGAAGGCTATTAGTCAAACTGTAATCATGCCATACATTTTTTAACTAATTTTGATTTCGTATGAAGTATATTTAAAAGAAAATATCATGGTTTAATTAAATATTTGATTCGGTGTAGAAACAAAATTTTAATGTAGGAAAAATGGTTAAAGAAAACTTTTTAAAAAAGTTCTGTAACATTAATAATTATAGATACGTTATAAAAAAGCTACAATAAAAAAAAAAAGAGGTCTACTGTAATTACAAGATGGACGCCAGTGAAATCAGTTTGTGTATTTTCAGAAAATTTGAAGCAACTGTTCTGTAGTAGGTCACAAAAAGTTAATAATGTTTTGTCTTATTCGTTTTTTTTTTGTTTTTGTTTTTTTTGTGGTGAAATCTGATGGTAAACACTTTACTTTATTTATTATTTATCAATTCCTAGTTAAATTTTTTCAAATCAGTTGAGGATCGAACCTGGAGCTCAGCCTCTCTAAAATGCTGTGTCCTCTGTGTGTGTCCAGTCCGGATCATGCATTAATCTACAAACAGGGATGCCAGCCAGGACTTAATTTCCTGACAATTTATAATTGATATTTTTAACTAATTAAGTACTAATAATTAATCTAATATCTTCTCCAGAAGGTTATCGTGGGGCCAATGATTAAGGTTTGTTAATTATAAAGGAGAGGAATCAAATATATTAATTATTGAGTGGCATGCAAATGGTGAATAAATGACGGTTGAACTAAAACAATATATATTCCACTATGGGTTGACATATAAAAATTACAGTTAGAAATAAGAATCATTAGTTAATCTAATATCTTAAATTTAACATAAGGAACTTAGCCTAAACTTATCTTGAATATGAGGGCGATGCTATGTTGTGGGTGGGATCGGCTTCATGGTGGTAAGCCGGGAGCTCTCAAGCTCCGAAGGAACCAGGACCAGACCAGACATCTCCATGACTGATCTAAAATATCGCCTTTACCCCAAATATTACCTGGTAATGGATAGGCAGGTAGAGAAATATGGCACTCACACCAACAAAGAGTGTGAACTGCTGGACCACCCGCAAGAGGCTGTGAAGGGGCCAGCCACCCTATTACACAACACGCGAATATTATTTTGCTAAGTAAAAACCTTTTGGTTTGATACATAGCAAAACCCTTTCATATTCAGCACAAATATGATCTACACTGTTGGTCCAGAAAATATTTATCCTTATCAAAAGTGTTCAACCCTTCGTGAGTTGTAGTACCACTATTTTTTTATTAAAAACAAATCCTTCTATATTTCATGCACGCGATAGTAAATTCTTCTAACTACATAATGTTTCTAAAAAAATAATATAAAATAAATAAGTAACTCCTTTAGCCACAATCTATAAAATGAATGCCTTAGGCTCGTAGATTTCGATGTTAAGCAATAACATTTTCGTATCGTTTATTCTAAGGAGGCCCATCTATAGTAATCCTTTTGTTTCTAATGTCTTTTGTTATATTTAAATCGTCCATATAAAACTCTTTCAACTCTTCTACATTCTAGTTTGAATCATTAATTATTTTACTAATTGTGTTTTATTTTTAACTTAATTGTTGTAGTATTTTTGGAAAGGGCTCTTGCTGTTCGTAAAACATTTCTTAGACCAGCTAAATGTTCGACAATTCGAAACCGGGAAGCTATACATAACAGCTAATCGTAACAACATTAACATGTTACATTTCGTTGAAATAAATGCCGCAATTTATAAAAAAGTTTACAACGATTTGGAAAGAGAGGAGTGTCTCCTCTACGCCTGGCAAAGTGAGTTACAACCTTTATATATATATATATATTTAGTAAACATTAGTTTACTGTTTAGTAGTATATGTTTACTATATATATAAGATTTATATATATATATATATATATATATATATATATATATATACATTAAATTTTTACTGTTACTATAATGTTTAGTAGTATATGTTTACTAAACATTTAATAGTAACAGTCAAGAAATTTATCCATATATATATATATATATATATATATATATATATATATATATATATATATATATGTGTGTGTGTGTATATAATACAACCTTTATATTCACATATAAAGAGACTACGTTAATATGCAGTTAAGGTTAACGTTTAAATAACAATATTATAATTTGTATTAAGATAATATAACACAGCAATATGAACATTAACATTTATATCATTTGTGTTTTTGTAATATCAGGTATTTTTTTCTGGTAATTGGAGTCAGATTAAATTATCAAACAGAAATTTATCATCAGGAGATTTATTAATAAAGAAAATAAACCAACTTGAAAGAGAAAGTAATTACTCTATAATTGTTAACCGGACACGTACCACATTCATATTCATGGAGTTATAGACAAGTGGAGGGGGCTTACCTCTCAATAGCCAGGGCAGGCAGCCATTTTGGTGTGAACCGTATTATCAGTATATTAACCTCTTATCAGTTCAAATTTTGGCTTCCTAGGCTTTATACTGTTATTTTATGTTAGTGATTTACTTACTTTAGAGATTCACTTATTTTATTTATTACGAATCCTTTCAATTGCCCTAGCCCATATGGAATGCAAGTCGCCAGTTGGGCAAAGTGGGCGTGGCCGGTTAGTGTTTTGGTCTCGCCCCTCACGGAACAATATACGGGAAGGGCCTCTCCATAGTACTATAAATCCATGTTCTTATTATATTAACCTCCCCATGTGTTAATCCAATTACCATATGTTCTTACAGAAGGTTATAAAATTTGATGAGAAAAAATTAAACAATTGAAAATATAATGAATATAAACAAATTACAATAAAAAAAGAAAAAAAATTACAACAATAAAAAAAAGGAAATTTATGTCACTCATGACTGCCACGTAGTCCAAACAAAAAATAAATTTATATAACAAAGATTTATGAGGCAATGAAAAATATTTACAAAAACACATGCATAAATAATAAGTAATAATAATAGTTATTAACAGTGTAAAGGCAGGAGATATACTATATACTAACAATGAATAACTAACATTAAAACTAAATAATAAATTAACTCAATTCAGGCAAAAAGTGACTTTTTTCATTCAAACCAATATAGTTCCTCAACAGTATGTCTTAGCGACAAATATTAAATAACAAAAAATATTTTCCATTAAATTTTCGGTCAGAGCAGCACTAGCAAAGCTAGAGTTTGTCAAAATGTTACATTTTCGATCCTATGCTAATAGACATTTCAGTGTGCAAGATTACTGCATTTAACTAAAGCAAGTCAAGATCTGTACTCACATCATGTTGCTTCGAAACGAATTGAAATCATAAGGCTTATTTCGCTTAGAAACCGCACTTATATCTGACATAATTTAACTAAAATGACGATTTCTGCTTCGATTGTATAGAGGAATTGTGTAGAGGAATGGTGTAGAGGAATTGTGTAAAGGAATTGTGTAGAGAAATTTATTCACCTTGGAACAAAACTCAACTCGAACAATGATAACCAGAGATTCATGGTCGGATTATGGCAGCCAATTGGTGCTACTATGGACTTCAGAAGCTTCTAAGGAGCAAATCTCTCTCTAGAACAACAAAGATGCGAACATATAAAACCTTGATCAGGCCCGTTTTTGCGTACTTGTTCGAATGCTGGACGATGGCAAAGCCCTAGAATCGCCCCCAGAGAAATTTGAAGGGAGGATTCTGAGAAGAATTTTCGGGAAAAAAAAAAAAAAAAAAAAAAAAAAAAAAAAAAAAAAAAAAAAAAAAAAAAAAAAAAAAAATGCTGTACCCATGGATCTCTATATATAGCAAGATAATTTGCAATAATGGACAGGGCAAAGTGATGATGAAATCCCCTTAAATCTACTCGAAAAGATTTTTGGGCAACTATGGCAGATGGATTGTATGGCTGCTGATGAAGAGAAAATGCTGGAGATGAGAAATTGGAAAGCTTCTTTTCTATTTCCTTTAGTTTCCTCTGCCTTGAGTACTCTTCCATGCACTCACTGGCCTGGTTCTTTTGATCTTATGTCCACACTTCGTCCACCTTCTCTTAGGTCTTCCTTCAGCTTCAAACCCCTCCACCCTACATCCAAATGTACCTCTTTCCAACATTTGGGACTCTGTAATGTGCAACTGTTCCATGTCTTATCCACGCTGCAGTGGTCTTCTTCCTCCAGAGGCAGTTGGAATATCTGTTTTGTTAATTTGTCTTCGTTCATTCTGTACAAATGTCCGACAAACGTCAATCTCCTCTTCCTTCCAGTCTCTGAGATTCTTTCCACATTCTGATAGACTTCTATGTTGCTTCTCAATTTCCATCCATCTTCAGCCTATACTGCATTCATGATCTTCCATAAAATTCTGCTTTCCAAGACTTCGAGCTTTTCCAGGCTATTGTTCATCGATAGGTATTCACTGGCGTATAGATTTTCTGTTCTGACGATGGTGTTGTAGTGCCTTATTTTGGCATTCCAAGAGATGCACTTCTTGTTGTAAATATTTGTTGTCAGTCCATAAGCTCTTTCCATTTTTAGAATGGGATCTCCAACAGCTACTTTTTCCAATCTATTCTCCTCCATTGTCTCACAAACCTCTTGGACCTATTCAATTCCTCCTATCTCCGTTAATTCAATTTATTTATTCATTCTTTTTTCAGTTTGCTTCATTGTGATTTTCACTGATATATTTTAGTTTCATGAGACGAAAGTAAAAAATATTAAATACATCTCATTCACCAGATGTAGAAAACAAGCTCTGCACTTGTCAGATAAATTTTAAAAATTAATTTATTAATTTTAAAAAACCTGATTTTCAACATTTTTTGACATGGATATGTGACTGAGGGTCTGCACTTTTTTGGTGTAATGGTTTTTTCACATTCAAAAATGTAAAATTTTGACTAACTCTAGCTCTGTTGGTGTTCCTTGGATCGGAAATTTGTCGAAATATTTCTTAGCATAAATTTAATGGAAAATACTTGGTTATTATTCACCATTCCCCACTAACACAATACCGTTGAGCAACTGTTTTGGTTATTCTTAACCATTCCCCACTAACACCATACCGTTGAGCAACTGTTTTGGTTATTATTCACCATTCCCCACTAACACCATACCGTTGAGCAACTGTTTTCGTTTGAAATCCCTATTTTCTCTCAACTTTGTTTATTTCGAATAATCATTGATTTAAGTTATTAATAATAATTTATTTAAGTTATTAATTTAAATAATTTGATCCTTTTAGTTCTGAAATGTAAATGAGGCAAAGCGGTAGATTATAGATAAATATATCCATCTATAGTTTTTTCCTAGTCGGGGAGAAATTGAGTTTATTTTTATTTATTTTTTTTTTTTTCAAAATCAAATGAGTAATATTTCTTTCAACTACAAAAATGTAACATTTTTGTTGTTGTTGTATTTTATTTTTACTAGTACTAGTACAACAGTGGGCGGTTGGCTTGAGCCGGGTCTATTCTGATCCGCCTAACATCAGCTGTTTATTTATATATTCCAATGATTTTTTTTAATTTCATTCTAAAAATTAATAAATTTAATTTTCTTACAGAATACATTGAAGTTCGGAAGCCTTGTTTAGACTACACTCTAAACACGAGAATAAACACCAGAAAGTTGCAAATAATTTTTACTAAGTATACTAATAATGCCCGATCCTTTGGTGAGTTACTATACTTAATATCTTACTATCTTACTATCTTAATATCTTACTATCTTACTATACTTAATATCTAGTATCTATCATCTACTATCTACTGAATACTATTAGAGTTCTGATTAGTTGCAAATACTATAGCGCGTTATAAAGACATCTCAGCCGATTTGACATCCTTGGCATAAATAGAGCCTTATATAGGCTTTTGACTGAGAACTGAAAAGATTAATAATATTTACTTACTAAAAAGTTATTTTCGTTCAAAATGGAGATTCCAGAAGGTCATATATTGTTTTTTATTCCCAAAACGGGAAAAATGCAGCGTTGGCTGATAGAATATTGTGTGGTGTTTATGATAATGAGCGATTTCAATATTTGTTTTCTCTTTTTTATTTCGGAAATTGCAATGTGAATGATGTGCTTTGTCCCGCTCTCTCTGTCGAGCCCGGAACAGCATTAATCTAAAAGGGATGCCAGTCAGGAATTTATTGCATGACAAATTATAAACGATCTATAAAATAGGTAATTAACTAATTCAATTTTTAACTTTCCCTCCAGAGGTTTGCATGGGCCAAATGATAATGTTTATTATAAAGGTTATATATAAAGATAATCTATGAGAATTAATTGAATGAGTGACATTTAAGCAATTAATATTAAAAACAAGGTTTATATTTACAAAGTGTTGATGTATAAAATAGCAATATGAAATAAAGATCATATCTAGATTTATAACACTCAAAGGGCAACAAAACAACTTAACTTAGACTTATCTTAATAAGAGGATGCTATGACCTGAGTCGGTGGATGTCATATTGTCAGATCGGTTAGGTGTCATCAAAGTATCGGCCCCCACCCCCAGGCCTAACCAACTCACTAATGTCTTAGTTGTCAGAAACAGGAAATTGAATTTGGATATAATGTTTACCCCAAATATTATGAAGTTATAGCCCAACTGCGTTATTTCTGAGAAGGGTCGATTCTCGGATCTCCTGCCAAAGGCTGTGAACGGGTTAGGTTATTGCGTATCACGCGAATATATTTGTTGAATTAAAACCTATAAGTTTGATATATAGCAGGTGAAACTCGCCCCGATAAGCCATTTGTTGAAAAAATTCATAGGCAGTATTAAAACATGGAGGTCGAACGACATATGAGGCGTGGAATTCCAAAAAAGTCCAATTTCCAATTTTTTATTTTTTTTTTTAAATAGTTTTTTTACTAGACTATCTTTAGGTCAAGGGTTTTTCTCAAAAAAGTAGTTAAATAACATTGAATTAAATAACATGGCTGTACAAAAACTAATTCCCCTTCCTAATCCAATCTGGCCTTTACCTTTATTCAGGTGTGAAAAATTTTCTAGAATGGACTTTGGAACTTTATACTACTCTTCCTATGAAATATATGAATTAACTTGGAATCACTCATTCGGTATCCAGTCTTATGTGGTCTTTTTAATTAAACTATTAAATCATCGATTAAAAGTATTACATAATCGATGTTTAGTTCCTTATCGATGTCGGCTCATGAATTCTGACACGGATGTGTCTTTAACCTGTGATCTGTACTTTTTTGGTGGAGTTGTCCCGGTAACCCCCCCCCCCCCCCCCCCCCCCGGGCTTCCAAATGCATTTTTCCGAGATGTTTAACCAATCGGTTGAGAGATCCTCTGGCCGAATTTACACTTATTTGCAAGTAAAGGCATAATAGTCTGGGATCCGAACAAGTCACACTGTCTTCAACAGTCCAATGAATATTTTGGGTTTCGCAGATGACCTGGATATTGTGGCGAGGTCCCGGCCAGCATTAGAAGAGGCCGCTATTAGTCTCATGGATGCTGCCACATCTATCGGGCTAACCATCAATGACAAAAAGACAAAGTACATGTGAGTGGTGAGGAGGCACTGATTGTGGGTCCGTACAGGCTTGAAAGGGTGAATAAATTCACATATCTGGGATCTCAGATAACATCAGTTAATAACGTATCTGCAGAAATAAAAAAGAGGCTAGTGGCAGTTAACAGGGTTTATTTCGCTCTCCTAAAGATATTCCGCTGCAGGCTTGAGGCGAGGAGAACGAAGCTCACCATCTATAATACCTTTGTCCGCCCTGTTCTTACCTACGCTTCCCAGACATGGACTATCTCCAGAAGAGATGAAACTGATCTCCAAGCATTCTAAAGGAAGATTCTCCGTCGAATAGTAGGTCCAGTGATGGATGGAGATAGATGGAGGATTAGGAGAAACAGGGAGCTTTATGGTCTGTATAAGGATATAGATGTGATAAGATTCATAAAGCTGGGGAGACTCAGTTGGGCTGGCCACTTAATAAGAAAGAGAGACGATAAGATCCCTAAGAAAGTCTTGCACAGAACACGACGTGCTGGTAGGCCATGATTAAGATGGATCGATGGCGTGGCAGTGGATGCACGAAGCCTGTTAGGGGTCAGGTGCTGGAGCAACGGCTGACAAGATCGAGCCGAATGGCGGCGGCTCATTGAGGAGGCCAGGACCTACCAAAGGTTGTAGCGCCACGGAGAAGAAAACGAAGAAAGGCATAAAAAATATCGTCTGACATAAAATGTCATGAAGGGGGGGAAAGAAACGCTTGAATGAAAAAACTGGAAGACAAATGTGTTAACAACAATGTGGAATGCAAAAAGTCCTTGGACGTGAACAGCAAAAAAGTCGCAACTACAACTGGCGTCAAGCAGGAAGAAGGAGACAAGAAAAACAAACTCTATCGCTCGATGGAAGATTTAGTTGCCACAAATAACCACTAGATTGGGGGTAATGCGTGATTTCGACATCTGTTTCACACTTTACTTGGCAGAATACTTTTTTTTTTTTTTTATAGGTACTTAATTGATATATTTTACATAGGACGCCTAATTGCGTGAAAAGGGACTGTTAAGTTGTTTTACCCCTCTTATTGGAGTAAAACTGAGTTACTTATTCCCCAAGACAATATAACAAATATTTAGGACTAAAATAATGATAAGTTTTTCATTAGATAAAGATGAAGGGTTAGGCAATATAATGAGAATCATTTTATCTTTTTCAGGAAACATCAACCCATTGGGCCAGCACACGATATTTAAATCTTTAAATTTTAAAGCCATGTTTTTTTCTAAGCCCGGAGTCTGCTTAGAAGGCCTCCTGTCGGGGATCCCATGGGTCAATAACAATCCAGACATCATTTCAACAATTTCTGTAATATTTCACAATAGTTTAGAATATATAAACTAATTCTACCATGGTTAAATTGTTAAATTGTTTCGAGATCTGAATAATTTAGTTGCTTTAAAGTAATATTTAAGACGAGCTTCGCCCGCTATCATAAGTAAACAACTTAGACGATTGTGGCTGAATAATAACTCATTTTTCATATGCTCATAATAATTTCAATATATATACAGCGTGTTCAATATTCGATGGCCATCCCCTTTTTTCCCACATTTTTTGAAATTTTGAAACAAAACTCTCAGGGTCTTAACTGTGTCAAGTAAAGTTTCTTTTCAGGTTATAGTGTGCTCTCCAACCTTCTCCTTTCTTCTCCAGCGACCCTAACTCTGGAATTCTCAATGGGATGTGGTATTTTTTACGACGTATTTCGATAGAAAATCAAATTTTAAATCAATTTTATACCGGTAAATATTTTTATACGGGGCACCATTTCGCCGCAAATCGCGAAAAATCATTTTAAGAGACTAAGCAGTCTAAAACTGGTATTGCAAAAATAAAATAAACTTTGAACAAAAATATGAAATTAAGGCCTTCCCGCGACTGGTACGACGAGTGGTGAGACTGGTACCAGTCGCGGGAAGGCCTTAATTTCATATTTTTGTTCAAAGTTTTTTTTTTCCCTTATTTATCTTAATTTACAACTGTCAAATACATTAATGACAACCAGCGAATGAGATGGCTGAAAAACAATAAGGATTGTTCAAATTGTATCTGCTTATTTTCTTAAAATGATTTTTCGCGATTTGCAACAAAACAGTGCCCCGAATAAAAACATTCACCGGTATAAAATCGATTCAAAATTTGATTTTCTATCGAAATCCTTCAAAAATACCACATCTCATTGGGAATTCCAGAGTTAGGGTCATGGAGAAGAACTGGAGAAGGTTTGAGAGCAGGCTATAACCTAAAAAGAACCTTGAATATTTGACACAGTTAAGACCCTGAGAGTTTCGTTTCAAAATTTCAAAATCTGTGAGAAAAAAAAAGAGGGTGGCCATGTAATATTGAACACCCTGTATATAATAATGTTCAAATTCATAATAACTGATTTTCATTTGTTTATCGATAAAAATCTTGTATTGAAGTATCGAATGGTGTATTATTTCTTCAATGATATTTTCGTTTACTTAACTGCATAATTAGACATCCCATTTTTAATTTTAATGTATAAGTTGGTAATCCTAGACTATTAATATACAAAGACTAATAAAAAACTCTTACAACAAATGGCCCATAAATCATATTTTTACACAAAAAAAGGGATCGACGTTTTGATTTAGCTTACATTTTCAATTTGGCAGAAATAATTTTATAGATCTATCTGGTTAGATTTTAATTTCTAAACGTAATAGTATATGACTGACTGTTCTCGTTTCTATCGCTCAAGAATCGACATGTAAATTATTATAATTATAATAAACCTTCATAGAAATAGCGAGATGATGTAATCAAAATTTTTTAGTCAAAATTAAAGATTCGTTCGGTAGTTTTCGCAGTTAGTGATCACAAATAGTTAGGGTTAGGGTTTGTGTTAAGGCGTTTAACTGCAAGGTTTTTTACGCCATTTCGTTATTGTTTGTTATTCAGATAGTTTTTGTTCACTGTATTTTGTTCCTGTAGTATTTGTCTGTTTATTGGTATATCTTGGATGCAATGATCTATAGATTTCTATATAAGAATTATTTAGCTTAAATTGATCTTCAATTTTTTTTTTTTTTTTTTTTTTTTTTAATAGTAAAATAAATATTTCCTCCTAATTAGTTATACATATATACATCGAGAAACCTTCATAAAGTAAAGAATAGACTTATAGAATTATTACATTGTTATATATTGATTATTACTAATAAATTCGAATTTGGTGATCTGAAAGTGATCACAAATAGTTTATCTTTTTATATAATAGTAAAGATGAAATAATATAGTTAATAAACAGAAATAATTCTTTTGTTGTTGCAATATTAGTCTTCTTTTTTTTTTATTTGTTTATTTATTGTTTTGTATTACCTCAATTGTATTTTTAATTTTCATACCGTTTGTCTTTATTTGTAGTTACTTTAAATTCATTTTATGATGTTTTCTTTTTTTTCTTCTAGCCATGACGAAAATTAGTATTTTAAGTCGAATAGCTGGTGGCATGATAAATTAAAGAAATTTCATAGTAATTTTTTTACTGCCCACTTCAACCATCTTTGTTATTTAAATATGACACTTCAACTGGCACTTCCATCTTCTTCTGTCTCTTTAAAAACTTTCATGTCTATTAGTCTAGGAGACAATGTTACATCTATCCAGCGGACGAACGTAAATCTTAACTGATAATCCTTGTTGGGTACAATTAAGAACTCTTCTCTTGAAGTATTGCAGTCCCAATTGTGTGTATTCGTGGTAAAACTTGAAATTTCTTGAAATTCATATTGGCTTTATTTTGATGCTCCATCCAGCGAAAATGTAAACAGCTAAAATTTACAATAACAGCTAAATTACACCCAATAGTTCATAAATCTAAGCAGAAACTGATGTAATCGGGTGCGTTTCAAAAACGGACGCGGTTAAACACTTCATAAAGCATTTCTCCGTAAAAACGATACACTTTTGGCTATAACTCCGAAACTATTTCTTCGATCCAAAACCTTTTTTTTTTTTTTACCTGAAAGCTGGTCAAATTTGCTATCAGACACCCACCGGCACGCAAACAAACGCACACTTATGTGAAATCCAAGCTTTTTTTGCGCCATTCACATATTTGTTTGATCCAAAATTTCTTTTTTCCATCTCAAAGCTGTATAATTTTTCAGTTAGATCTTCTACATATAATTTTGATTAAATCCCTTGAAATACCCTCGTAATCTCATTGAATGTAGGTTTTGACAAATTCGGATAGTTCTGATTAGAGCCATATAATAAACTTATTTTTTTCAGGATCATATAAAACTAAAATTTATCAAATAATAAAATTTAAAATGATTCTTCTAAATTTACGCGAATATTATATAATGAATTTACAGGAATTATGTAAAAAATATTACATAGTTATGAATTATTAGAATCTTGTAATTATTGGTATTTAAAATATTTTAAATTTTTATTGTTTATATTTAATTGTTGTATGTGTAGATATTGTGCGAAATATGTGTACCTACAAAATTATTTTTATTTTTATAATAAAAATAACATAAGGATCTATAGTCCTAGGAAGACACAAGAAGGTTACAGGTTAAGAGCAAACAAGGAAATATACAAGGAAATCAAAGACATGGGAACTGAGATAAGGATCAGGAGGCTAAAATTCTACGGGCACATGGTTAGGATGCCTCCGGAAAGGCTGAATAAAGCTATATTGCAGAAACTCTGGGGCTACCAGAGCTCACAAGGATACATCAAGCAGCTGAAAGAGGAAGCAAAAAAAAAAAAATGGGGATAAACGACCAAGATTGTTTGGACAAAGAGGAATACAGAAAGAGGTTGCATGAAGTCACAGTTCTTGTGAACAGGAGGAATCCTATGAGGTGGATTGCCTGGACGGAGGAAAGAAAACAAAGGCAATAAAAAATAATAAAGGAGAAATGGATAGAAAGAAAGAACAGAAGGAAGAATCCATAGTCATGATATTCGCGTGGTCTTTAAGGCCGTTTCGTGATAAAATAATAAAAATAACATTGTAATTTTATTATAATAAATAATATTATAATTTTTGTTATTTGTGAGCCGGCATAAATTAGTGAAGGGCCGTTCCGACTTTAAAGTGGTATGAGATTTTACGCTCCGTTCCACTAATGGAACCAGTTCCAAATTTCGTTCCAGTTTGGCTATCCTACTACCTACTTACTATGCAGTTTTGTTCCATCCCTTGTTGTGACTTCGAGCTGTTAGTCTCCTATTTTATAATTAAAAATTTTATAAGCCTTATTATATTAAGAAGATTTAAATAGCTAAGTATACTTATTAAAAAAATGTAAATTTTAAAATAGTTTTATTCAATCAACAATTTATTTTTTTTTTTAATGTTAGTTCAAGTATAGTGCACAATTGAGCGAGAATTTTTTAATTACATTGGTTCCAAGGAAAAAGGAGTGATTAACTCTTGTTCGCAGCTTATGAACAAATAGCAAAAAACATGTTTAATTACATATGCAGTAAAACCTCGTTCAGTTCTTTTCGCTAAATCCGAAGAAGAAGCCGAGCTCTGTCGGTAGAATAGAAAATTTCAAAGAAAGCGGTGTATTTTGAAGATGCCCATACGTAGGGTGGTGGGGCGATTGAAAGGGATGGAGGGAATCAAGAGCGGCAGGATGAACGCAACAAAGCAGTCGAAACGACCTCGAGTGGAACAAACCAGAGATGCATCCTAAACTCTACTATACTGAGGGACGGAACTTGGAACTATTTCCATTTTTGAACAGGTTTGGAACGAAACGAAAGATCTTTTGGCGTTGGTTTTCGTTCCAGGGGGAACGAAAAATTTGGGCGATTCGTTTCGTTCCAAACCGGGTCAAAGCTGGAACCAGTTCCAAGTTCCGTTCCACCCAGAACGACCCATCACTAATCTGGAGGTGGAAAGCCACCTCCCCTTCCACTCTCGATAACTAACAGAAGAAAATTTTGTATAGAACTGATAATAATATTCAAAATTAGTTTTCAATAGAAATGGCAATTAATTCATCAATCCTATTTTAATAATCCTATTCCATGAAGCATATCTCAAGTGATTTAATCAATTTTAACGATGGGCCTCGTAAAATATTAATTTTGTTAATATTTTTGAAATATATTTATATTTTTTCTATTTTAAATTGTGTTTTCAATCTGAGTATTAGTTTATAAGCTAAGCAAACTCACTGTATCGGTACGACTAAGCAACTTTATCAGTGAGAGAAACATACTTCGTGCACTTTGGGCCACAACCAAATTATCTGGAACTAGCTAATACATTAATATAAATAAAACATTTTTTATAGAAATCAAATAATATATAACATGTAATAATAAAATAATTCTAGAAAGCTTCACGCTTCGTGATGTTTGGCCCAAAACAGAAAATAATAACGGGAGGGGAGTTCCCCGCAGGAATGTACATCATCATCAACGGTTTGGCCAGCTGTCACTACAGGCCGACCAACTGTACCATCACTGTAAGTAGTCAATTGTCTTTTGTTTTTTATTTATCTAGTTGTATATAAACATAATTAAACACTTATACATTTAACCTGTTACACACCGAATACACACAACCTACGCCTTCCAAATACATTATAGTGTTATATCAAAAAACAATTAAGGCATGACAATTAAAAACTTAATTAGAAATTTTTTAAAAAATAGCAACTAATTGTTTTCTAAAATTACGAATTCATAAAATTACATTGACCAATTTTTTTTAAAAACTTTTTATTTTAATAATTACAAGCTGCGTCACTCGTGGGCAATGAGTAATTTGGATCACCAAGACTCATTCATACAATATGTACAAAGATATGAAATAAAATAAAGGAAATAAAGCAAGAAAATTAAAATGAACAGCCTCTAAATATACAAGAAATATAATAAAGTACAAGAATAAAAAAGAAAACAATAAATTATATTGTAAAATAGGTAATAATTGTTGAAACTAATAAATAAATAATAAATATTATGAAAGAAAATAAAAGAATCATAACTACATTCATAGTCTAAATACAAAATTTACAAATATTCCGAGGAACACCCCGATCCAAGCCAGCCCCCTCCCAATTTGGAGGGCATCGCGGGCTCAGAGGTTTCCCAGCGTTGTTCTATCAGCTGCGTCACTAGCACAATCCAGTGGAGGCTAAGAGAGTGCGCTATTGCACAATCGCACAGGGCTACTGACCGATTTAACGACTATTTTTATTTCTTTAACTAATAATAATTATTATATTGATAAAACGAATGATCAAAAATAATGAGTTTGTTATCGTTGTTTTTTTTGTCCACGAGGTCCCGAGGTGTCCCGGTAATTGGAATTCCTAAAAGTGGTCAGCTTAGATCGGGGTTAAGTACCCCCCCCCCCCTATTAGGCTGCACCTAAATTGGACCCATACTTCTCTAGACTCTTTAATTTCTAGAATTCCTAATTCAACGGCCGTCAGATGGATTGGAAACAAACACGAGGTTTATGTAGGAAGTGCCTACATTGGAGTGGTAATCTCTATTGAGACAACTACCGTCTCCCGTTTTTCTTTTTTTGCAACCAAACCTGTTTGGTTTCATTCCGTTTTTTTGTCCTGTAAAGACGTTAAAATGGCAATAAAGGCCTAATGATTGATTCAGTGAGAAATGAGCCTCGCCTATAGAATATTAGGTGTCATTATAAATAACGGTATTAGGGATATTATCGTCTATTAGTAAAAGTGAATTATGTATGTTAATATTCATTTTATTTTGTTACACAAAATAAGTGATTATAATATTTTTTTGTTTACATAATGAATAAATAAAATAATAAATTATAATTAACATAATAACTATTATTAACATTAGCAGTAATTATTAAAATTTTTGCTGTATGCGTTCGTATTACCACGGAACAGCGACAACTCCGTTGAAATATGATTTAAAATTGGGCATAATTATTTTAACGGCTTGTTTAAACAGAACCAATGTAGGCACTTGTTTCCAGTCCGACTGATGGCCGTCCATTAGGAATTCACGAGTCGGGAGAAACACGGGGGTCCAATGTACAATAGGTGTAGCCTAAGACGTTACCCTCAAGTATTGCTAGGTAGCGGATCTGTTCAATGGAATATTGTTAAAGGATACTGTAAAATAGCAAGTATTTACTTCAATCCTCTAATTTTGATACCATTCTTATCATACCAAACTTTATCATCTCAGTTTGGTTTTATTGGTGAGCAATGACAAATTCGTTATTTACATACGTTTCATCACCGTACGTGGTGAATAGAGTGCTAGGATGCCAGCTATATGCACCGTGTAGGCGATAGGACCTAGGATACTTACATTGAGGAACACCGGCAGATTGGTGAACCCTTTTCCTGGCAAAAACAGAAGTATTGGGAATTTTTTAAGAATTCTTTTGAAAAATTGATGTTTAGCCTGCAAAAATCAAGAAACGATTATCTATTCCCGCCAATATTGGTTTTAATTATTTTTATCGTCATTCGTCAAAAAAGGGAACTGTAGTTCCCCGTTGCCAGGTTACCGTAAGGTTGCTCTTGCAACGAAAGGGGAACTGTGGTTCCCCTAACCTGGTTCCCCTAACCTGGTTCCCCTAACCTGGTTCCCCTAGCCTGGTTACTGTCTATGAAAATTAGAGAAGTTAAAAATTAAAATCATATTAAAGGTGTGATAAAGGAAGTGCGACAAGAATCCATTCCTCGATACAGAACCAACTCCATTAAGGATGAGCTGTTAGGCGACATCAACATTGGATTCTTTTAGAGAACATTTTAGCAAATTTCATGCTAGGCTCTCTTCTTTCCGCTAGAAGTTTTATCAACATTTTTCATTCTTTCTCAATATTCATTTTCTTGATGTTCTTTTAATAAAGATTTTTATTCAGGCAAGAAGTAAAACCAATCGCCTTTTTTTTCAATACTGGTATCCAGGCAAAGGAAACTGAGGTTCCCTTAGTAGGTGTACTGGTAACCTGGAAGGGAAACTGAGGTTCCCTTTTCAATTTCTTCGATTATATAAGTGTGAATGTATGTTTATATTCTTTTTTGCTGTTTTCTTTAGTAAACAACTCAATCTATACGGATCAACAGATCACAGGCCTGAGAAACAATGAATAACAACCTGTTGTAAACATGGCTAACTCACAGAGCCAACCATAGTCAACAGCCCAACCGGACTCTGCCGCAAATATCATCGGAAAGTTAAGCTCAGCACGTTTATCCTGCCCTGTAGAACTGCCTACTTGTTGAGAAGGGTCTTCTAATCCGAACAGCGCCGTTTGCAACGCCTTCATTCAGATAGTGACTTGATATACTTTGACCAAAGTTGATGGGAACTGTAGTTCCCATTGCCAGGATAAGCGTTAAATATGGAAATCAATGAAATTGAACATATTTAATTTAATTTAATGATTGATATAACTGAGATAAGAGGCGATAATGAGAAAGTAATGGCGTGTATAAAAAAAATGACCTTTTCTTAAACAAATATTTGTATTATTATTTCTTTGATATAAAATACAATTAATACTCAAAGTATAGTCCAATGTTATCTACCGTCATTACCCATCTGCTAGATAATTCCTCGATGCCGCGCTGATACCATTCCTTGGCTAACTTCCGCAACATCATAAAAAATTTTCCCTTCAAGAAAATGGGCCATGGATCAATATAAATAGTAATCCGAAGGTGCGAGGTCTGGACTATATGGTGGATGAGGCAGGAGTTCAAACCCATGAAGTTCTGTAAACTTTTCTACTGATTGTTGAGGAGTAAGTTCGTGAGGGACCAGTCTACAGGTCTTTTTCACCTTCCCCAAGGAGACAAGATGGCGACTAACAGTATCTTTCGGCATACCACACTCCCTGGCAAGTTTGCGAGTACTTGTGGACGGATTTGACTCAACAGCTTCCTTCTGAACCTCATCAATATCCATTAATGGCCGCCCGGAGCCCTTCTTCCTTTCCAACGTTGTATCTCCACTTCTAAATTTTTCAAACCAACGTCGCGCAGTGCGCTCTTCAAGGACACCTTCCCCTTCATATTTAATAATTTCACGAGTAGCTTCAGTGGCTGTGAAATTTTTTTTTCCAGTAATGTCTTAAAATTACGAGAATTTCGTAGGACACTGTCATGTTTCTTCATTGAATGTTTCATTGAAATAAATAACTGAACTGAGGCTTAAGAAGTCCAGTGTTAGTAAACAAGCTTAGAGAATGCTCTAGAGTGATTATTAAGTATTGGTAAATAATAAATAGCATTAAGATATTTACAGACTGTTGAATTCTGGAATTTGATAAAACGGTCATTTTTTATATATATATTTTTTTTTATACACCCTATTATGTAGAAGGTAGGAATTTCTTTACAGTTTATAAAACAGCCTTGTGTCGATGCCGAAATCGATCAGAAGCCTGTTCAACGTCAAGAAGGGCTACTCCCGTGCAGGACATCATGCGCTACAATTTAATCAATATGTAAATTATATTATATTATACAATTTATTACTAATCAAATGAATGACTATACTAATCTACTTTTGACTAAAGAAGTTTCCGACCACCGCGAGACATACAAACACTTCTTCTACTAACTAGTAAACTTCTCTCTGCCAGTTAATGGTTTCGTTTGTTTATCCTTTTCAGAACTTTTTGAAATACGGGCTGCTCCCAAATATCGATTACTTGGACAATATCGTCATAAGTGATGCAAAGATGACTTACGTTCCTTCCGGAAGTATTATTGGAGAAATTGGTGCTGTTACTGAAAGAAGTTATGATATGGATGTAATCTGCGAAACATCTGTTCATGTAAGTTAATTACAATATTATAAATAACTAACATCTCCCGTTGCGGCTTCGCCCGCTCTCTTAAATAAAGAACTTGAATCATATTAATTAATAATTTAATTTAATTTGTTTATCGACAAAAATCTTGTATTTAAGTAGGGAATTTAGCATTATTTCTACATCATGATATTTTCACGCATTGCAATAATTTTTAACCTGGTTAAAATTGCATTGATTAGGTGTTTGAAGATACGTAAAAGCATAATTAGACATCCAATTTGGCAGAAATAATTTTATCGATCCATCTGGTTGGATTTTAATTTCTAACTGAAAAAGTATAAAACAGTTTGGCAAACCTCGTTTCTGGCACTCAAGACTATACATTTTAATTACTATTATCGTAAAATTTATTATTATAAACTTTCCGAGAACTATGAAGATGTTAAGTTAAAATTTGGTGCAGTTGGGTTTAATAGTTTTACATTGCAAACACTGTTGCAGAATGGCCACATATCAGTCGACTTTTAAACTGCACTGGGATCCACATGCCGCTCCATATATTTATAGCTTTTAAAATAGCAATTGAATTGAAAATAACTAAATTTCATCATAAATTTCTAGCTTAATGTAACTCCGTAACTTTGTAACCTCTCTCGAATGGTGCTCGCCACCTATCGGTTCATTATCAAACTTCACTACGCACCACATATTTCTCGCATTTTTATGGCAATATAATTGAAAATCTTTAAATTTTATTATTGCTAAACCTTCCTAGAACTATAATGATGATGTGGTTAAAATTTGGTAGAGATTGGTTTAGTAGTTTTCGTGGTTAGTGATCACAAACGAAAAATGGTTCGTCCTTTTATATAATTGTATAGATTAATTTATATTTTAAATATGGCTTCATGTTTGAAAATGTTCCTTGTAAAGCTCTTGATATTTCAAAGTGATACCAAGTAAAATCCATCAAGGAAGTAAAAACCGGTCATGAAGACACGTTGATTGGAAGCTATCTCACTACACTCTCTACAACAAAATCTCACTGTTTCCTTTGATGAAAAATTCTGTTAGATAATGAATAAAAACATAAACGTGGCTGGCATGGAACTATACTCTTTGTGGCTCCCTTATGCTGGCCAATTCACATCGAAGATTAGTCAGTCCGTGCTTGGAGGGTCTAATAAATCTCTTTGGAAATTAGGCTGGTTTGTTACATAAGTCCTTGTTCATGAATACCTTGTGCATTAACACACATTAACACTTAGTTCTAACTCTCATTAATTATCCTTTAAGAATATTATTATTCTTACTTTTTGTTCATGTAAATTTTATGAAGAAGATAGTTTGGGACGCTTCCAAGAGCGAGAAAAAACACTTCCACAAAATTTATCATATTCCTTTCTCAACTTTTCCCTTTGCCTGTTTTTCTCTCTTACCTTTCTATTCTACCTTCACTTTATCTTATATATTCATTATATTTATTTAAAAACTTTTTGTAAGTTTTTATATATATTAAAAAAAAATAAATAAAGGAAAATCTCAATTTCTCCCTGACTAGGAAAGAAAATAAATTATGAATGTGGTTATCTATAATATACTGCTTTCCCCAATTTGCATTATAGAATAAAAAATATCATATTACTTCAATCAATAATAAAATTAAATTATCGACAAAAACTTAATTATTCGAAATAAACGTATAAGTTGTAACGAAGTAAATGAACTTTTTCTATCAAAGCAATACAGGTCCTAAACGATAGATCCTAGCGACAAAAGTAAAATAACAAAAATTATTTTCCTTAAAATTTATAACCAGCAACATGTTGTCTAATTTTCTATCCGAGCAACGCCTACCGATCTAAAGCGTGTCAAAATGTCACATTATTGAGTGCGAAAAAAACCTTACACCAAAAAAAGTATAGACCCCCCCCCCCCCCCCAAAAAAAAAACAAAATAAAAAAAAACATTTTTTGCCTTCTCTTGTCCCTGTCCTTACCGCGCTACTTCCTACTTCTAATTTAACGTAAACACTTCCACATAAATTTGAGGAGGCATAATTTTGTTATTCAATTATAATAATAATAATTAAACATGTGATCTTTGAGCTATATCATGATAATTTTGATGATGATAAATACAGCTTTTGATATAATTTTTTTTTTTTTTATTTGGTCACAAACAGTTATTATTTTAATACGCTTTTATTAACTTCACCTGTTTTCTTAAAACTATGTTTTCTTTATAACTTGACCAATGACAATATAATAATTGCACAACTTTGTTTTAATATTCTTACTTAGTCCAGTAGAAATAGCCCCAAAAGGGGTCCTGCCTTGCAAATCGCGGAGTAATAGGTTTTATGACTCAGTATGGTCCAGTTGGGCTCTGAGAATAAAATATCAAAAGTGTGACTACATTTGATAAGGAGAAAATTTTTGGGGGGCAAAAAAACCCAGCGTTTTTCCGATTATTGTAAAAAAACAAAAAAATGCTTAAAATCGAAAAATAAAATTTTAACAACTTTATAAAACTTAAGTTTGATAAATTTTGCGTCGAAAGGCATCTGTTAAGTTGAATTTAATTCAGGCTTTAGCCACAATCGATTGTCAAAATCGACGAATTTTGCCAATTTTCTCAAAAAGTTAGTTTTGGTCATGTTTGAGAGTCTTTATCACAAAAGTGGCGAATCCAATCAAAATAAGTTATATACTAATAGTTACAGATCATTAGATTTTGTCTAAGATATGTTTAATCCGGTTTGCTATTAAAGCCATTTTTTTTAGTTTTTTAGACTATAATTTTTTAGCTCTGAAGTAGACCTAACAGATAGGTCCCAACATCGGCATTCCATTAAAAAGCTTTTCAACTTGGAAGTTTTTTTTTCCTAACGCATCTCGAACTATCCTCTTCAAAAAATATTTACTACAGTCATCCATACCATTTTTATAATTTATGTCAATCTTTACTTTGGCTAATCATTTAATTTCTTGTGACTTGTGTTACCTTAAAATATGGGGTAGTTGACATTTTAAAACGCACGCGCAATGAAAGAATAATAAAAACAGAAGGATAAAAGTTTAACCGCAAAAGCAGCCATTGAAGAAACTTGAATGATAGTAGTAGTCAGTTACCCATCGATAATCGAATATTGCCGCACTTTGAATCGATTTGGATAAATTTTCTTTTTGAGCTTGTTCCTCAGGTTTGTTGAAAGAGTTCAAACCTTCGCTGTCAACAACTTTACAGATTTGATGGATTTTTGAAGGTAAAGTCCTCCGCTTTGGACGACAGGACCAACCTATTTTGCAACACACAAATCTCCTTCACCTCATTCTCTTGTGACAAAGAAAAACGTATCGAAACTGGAAGGAGTAAACGCTTGTTGGTACAAGAGCCGACATCAATATCAGTTCTATATCAATATCAGTTCTATATCAATATCAGTTCTATATCAATATCAAGATTCGTTTTGATCAACGCCTAGTTTTTTTTTAAAATCGGATCTTTGATAATCACGAGGACTTAAAAATTGGATGAGAGGCCTTCTTTGCCTCGAAACCGGAGGAGTAGTAATGGCATCAGATCCAATTAGAGGCAGAAAAAAATGGAAAAGAATGGACTTTACTTTGAAGGCAAGTATTCAATAAAGTTTAACATTAGCGTAACTAGAGCCGACCCATAAGAAGTTTTTAAAACATCCTTCCTGTGTTTGAGTTAATAGAGCTTCGTCAGCTGGTAGGAGACAAACAAAACTTGCCAATACCTTTTAGTGTTTCACAAATCGTCGTTGAAATTCAGACAGAAAATGATCCTGATGAGAATGGCAAAAATATGGAAAATCTATAAAATATGTAAGGGTGTAATGTAAAATGTAAATATGTAAAATAATCTAAAATGTGTCTGAGGGTTGTCTGTTTTATTATTACACCTCCTTCTGTCCTTCTCCTACTTGACGGCGAATGCCAATACATAATTTTAATTGAAAGTTTGTTTAATGGAGTTACAATATAAATATAATTTATGAAAGTAAAATATTTCAACGTTAAAATTTAAAAAAGGTTACTTCGATATTTTTCCTATTAAGCAATGGAGTAGGGGGTTGTATCCCCAATAACCCACACCCCCTCCTGGGTATTCCAATGGAGTTTTATAAACAGTATCAATATAAAGTTTAATAATCTAAAATAAAGCAGTAATTTTGCTTAAGAACTTTTGTAAAAAATCTGTTATAACGTACTGTTGTACTAACATCCCTTGCCGCGGCTTTGCCCCCTCTCATAAGTAAAAAACTTTGATAAATTTAACTTAGTTTTATTTTTTTATCGCTAAAAATCTTGTAATCAAGACATGCCATTGAACATTATTTCTTCAATGATACTTTCATGCTTAGTAGCTATTTTTAACCTGGTTAAATTATCACCGATTATGTCTTTCAAGATGTAAAAGCCTATTAATAATATTTTTACACAGAATATCAAAAAGCAAAGGATTGACAGTTTGATTATGTAATCATTTTTATTAACCTGGAATAATTTTATTGATTTCAAATGGTTGCGTTTTAAGTTTTAACAATACAGGTATATGGCAGTATGGCAAACCTCGTTCCTGCCGCTAAATATTGTTGATTTAAATTTTTATTATTGCTAAACCTCCCAAGAACTATGAAGATGATGTAGTTTAAATTTGTTATTTAGATAGAGCAGGTAGATGAGTTGAGTAGTTTTACCGTTTGTTATATTCTCTATAGCGGAATGGTGCTAACTACAGCACATAACATACATTATTCCATTTTCAAACTTCATAGGGATCCACATATTTAAGAATTTTTTGATAATATATTTATATTGAATATAAATAAAGTTTATTATCAATTCCAAGCTCTTTATAACACTGACCTTTGTAACCTCTCATGTATAATGCCGCTCACCACCTATTGGTCAATTTTAAAACTTCACTGTTATCGCTTTTTTAATACCCAATTAATTGAAAACCAGTAGATTTTAGTATTGCTAAGCCTTCCTAGAACTATAATGATGATGTGGTTAAAATTTGGTACTGATTGGTTCAGTAATGTTCGTGGTTAGTGATTACAAACAAAAATAGCTTGTCCTTTTATATAATTGTATAGATCTAATTCTATGATATTAAGATAATTATGACTTAATGATTTCGATGAATAATCTCTTTTTTATAATTACTAATTAACTCTATCCAACCAGGTGGTCTATATCCCTTACAGATGTGTAACAGAAGTCGTGTGGAGAAGCCCATACAGCGAAGAGGTGAGAGCCAATATTTGGAAGTGTATAGCTATCAAGGTTTCCATTCTCCTCTTCAAGCACCTCCCACAATACAAGGTCCTCTAATTATTTTTTATTCATTTATTATAATCGATAACATGATTACATGAATAACTAATTGTCACCCCTTATATAAACTGCGCAAAAATGAATAGTGATATGCCTTATTTATCCCTTATCCGGTCATTTAAATTAAATTAGCCAATCTATTCAATATTAGTAGGGTACAGCTAAATAGAAAATACAAACCAAAGTCAAAACAATTGTTAAACCTTTTATTTATAACAAGTTTTCTTAAGAAAAGTAAACATGAAGATCTATCATTTTGTAAATAAACAGCTTTTCTCGTATTTTAATCCAGTAATACTTTCAATAAACATGGACAGGCATCATCTTGAACACGGAGTTCGCGAAATTATAGTGAGAATGCGTTATCAAGGTCATCGACAAGTTGATATTGCAGAGGTTTCCCAGAGTGTCGTCTCCCGGGCTTTAGTTCGATTCCGAGAGACTGGGAGTGCCAATAGAAGGCCGGGCAGTGGATCGCAACGTATTGCAATGAAAGAGAGGATAAAAATATTGTTATCACTGCCAGGAGAAACCCTTTTCATAGTGCACGCCAGATCCTCAATGAAGTTAAAGGTGTTTTACCTAGACTTTTAACAAAACAAATGATTCGTAATCATTTGTGGGAAGTTGGCCTTGCATCATATGCCCCTTAGAGACGACCTGCAGCAACAGCTCGCCACCAGCAGCTCAGAAGATTGTGGTGAAGCGAGCGACTAGAAGAGGACACAAATTGGAATGCTGTGATGTTTACCGACGAGTCGCGTTTTTGTCTGTATAGTGACAGCAGACGCCGAAGAGTCTACAGAGATCAAGGAATGCGAACAATGCCCCAGTTTATTGTGCCTTCAGTGCTGTTTGGAGGAGGTGGTGTAATGGTATGGGCTGGCATTTACACGGGTGGACGAACCAACTACAGCAGCTCGATATGCACATCCTCCCTCCAACTAGGGATCTCATTGGGAGAGATTTTCGATTTCTGGATGAAAACGCTCGACCTCATAGAGGAATAGTTGTTTATCAAGTTTTAGAAAACCTGGGAATTTCCCGCCTGCCCCTTTCCCCATTGTCCCCAGACCTCAATCCTATTGAGCACATGTGGGGCGCGTTACAGAGAAGGCTTTTTAATCATCATCCGCCGCTAATTGACTTTCAACAACTGAGTGCAGCATTGCAACATCTCTAAGATGAAATTCGTCCAGAAACCAGTGACAATATTATTAATAGTATGCCTAATAGGTGCACACAGGTTTTGGCTAACAGAGGACATTATACAAGGTATTAATTGTTTCCAAAAACTAATCTGTTCAATAAAAATAAATATTGCAACTAAAACGTCTTATTTTTGTTATTTTTTTAAAACACATTAATTGTATTTTATTTCAGCAAAAAACACTATAATTTCTAATGAATATTAATGCAGTTTATAATAAAATAATACAAAAATGGTTGGCAAAGTAAATAACACAAAATTAGCAATATCCCTATTCATTTTTGCGCAGTTTATATAAATAAAAGATATATTTTATACATTTAAGAGATGTTTTAATGGCTTATTTTGTAATGAAACGAAATTAGCGTAGAGAACAGCCGTTGCTAAGTGATATAAACTCGCCTAGAAGTTAACTTACTTCAAATAAACACAATTAACCGATTAGCAGGTGTTGTAGTGAACTCTTAGAGTCAATGGAGAATCATCTGATAAGTTTAGATATCGATCCAGTGACTAATTCTACTTTTAATTTATATTACAGAAATATCAGTAATCTAGGACCACCTCAACCATATTGGCTTTTCCCTAATATTATAATAAACAGATTAAGAATCGTTACCCAGTTGCGCATGGCAAGCAAAAAAGTCACAGAGATTGTAGTCAACGGCAAGGTTAGGAAATTTAATAGTTAATATCCTTGCAGGCACTGCTCTTCAAATGATAAAGATGATATCATTCATTATTTCTTATATTGTACAGCTTTCCTCAATGAAACAGATTCTTTTTTGTCACAATATATAGGACATAATAGAAGTAAAATTCAAAACTTGGAAAATTTATTAATTTGTAAAAATAGCCAGCAAATTTGCAGTATTTACTTATTTATAATCAGTACTTATAGAAGGATTGCATGAAAAGTTTTTAATTGCTATAGCATATTGAAGTCAGTAAATATTAAACACTGTGGTTAATATTATTCAAAATATTTTCTTTTTTATTTTATATATATTATTATATTATACCTGCCTCAAAAGAGCTAGACCTCCTGTAAGTGTAATTTACAAAATACAGTATTATTTCATTCATTCATTCATTAAAATAAACTCAATTGAAAAAAAAAGGAAAATAAGGAAGGAAATGACTAACACGTGTAACACATGTGTAAAAGGCTGACTTTATTGTTCTCAAAACGTTTATTTATATAATTTTTGTATGGTGATTGGTAGGACAGGGAACAGTGCAAAAAATGGGCTACTCAGATTGAGTCCGGCTCAAGAAAGAACATTAATTTCAAGTTATAGACTTATAGTCTTGGGCCCTCCTGTGGCACACCCAGCCTCTATAAAGTGGATACCTTAATTGGGGGGAAACTTGACGGTAGAGCGTGATTTCGGTCAAACATCTTCCTTTCACAACCGTTGACCAAGTAACAGTACATCGTTACCTAAGTCACCTAAGACCTTGATGGGTTGTAGTAGTGTACAGGTTTAGGTTTAAAAAGTAGTTCCGCTCTCTTTATATTGATCTTTTATTATTTTTTTGTGTATAATATAAATTTTGTTATTATTATTATAGTTGCACTATGGTCCTGCAAGAACCCAGGCCTATCCCACAACAGCCAACCAATATCCACGATTCTGCTCTCTCTCCCTCCATCCTTGAACTCGAAATAACCCTAGATCTTCCTCCACATCATCCAGCCATCTGATCCGAGGACTTCTCCTGCCTTCCGGCACAGTTGATAGATACCACCGGGTAGAGCATCTTCTTTGGTATCCTCTATTCTTTCCACATGACCTCTCCACCTTATTAGTGTTCTTTTTATCATGGCCACGATGTCAGGTTCCCCAAACAGGTTTATGATCTCTTCATTCTTTCTTCTCCAAATCCCATGCTCGAAAATTCCGCCCCATGTTCTCCTCAACATCTTCCTTTCCAAGGAGTTGAGCATCTTTTCTGATTTTTTCGTTAGGTAATGAAACAATATAAATCATAATTTGTTAATTAATCTTGCAGTTAGAAACTACTTGAGCGTTACAGTTTGATCTAGCCCTCTTTTCCTAAATTAAGAGTACCTCCTTCATTACCCAAAATGTAGTAAGTTATTAGCTATTGTTCAAGAGAGGCGTTTGTTGTATTTAAGAAGCAGTGAGGTTCATCAACCTTATTAGGCTTGTTCAATATTGTTCTAGCATAGATTAGGTTAAATGAAAAGCTGCAAGAGAATGTTTAAAAGAAAAATGAAATAAATTAATAGTGAAGCACCTTGGCAGACGATTACATCATCTGCTTGATACTTATGCCTTGGATCAGATAAAGAAACCATTTACTTGCGGTAGCTAATTCTTGTAGATTATAATGATTCAGCATTGCCAATACGCCAACCAACAGAATTTTTACCAACCCTTTGCTGAGTTGGGCCAACCTGTAGTCAATTTTGGGAAATAAAACGAGGGTCTTTTGTCCCCTTAAACTTTGATTTCGTCCGAAAAGTCAAGAAATGTTTAAGTCAATATAGATGGCAAGATGGCATAAATTTCTATATGATGTTGCTTAAAGACATAAATTAAAAGTAATAATCAAAGAGATACTCCAGACCCTTTACGTGCCAAGAATACCTTTTATCGATTCTTACTTTTTTTCGATTTATTTCGATCTTTTAGTCGCTACTATTGGAGGGGAAAGGTTACACTCCTTCATTTACACAAACTCTAAATCCATGTTCAAACTAATATTTACTTCTTTTATACCTTCTGATATTGAAATGAGAAATTAGAAAATAATTAGGTGGAAATAAGAAAATATCAAAATATAAAACCCTAAATACATTATGGAACTCATGTTGTTAACTTCTGTTTCACGAAATACCAATATAACACACTAAACAACACAATCCAAGTTGAAAATGTAGAAGTGGATGTTCACATGTGAGGGTATAGGAAAAAGCTATCGATAAATGTAAACTTGCTGGCCGGGCCAAATTAAAATCATTACTCAGTAATAACAACTTTAACATTCAATTTGCATCCATAAGAAACAGTAACATAATTTTTCGATAGTTTGATCAATTTTAGGAAAAAAGATTTCATTACGAAAACCAAAATAAAGTGTAAAATGTGAGATATTAGGTTGTTGGAAAAGTTCTTGTGTATGAACACAGCCTTTAGTTCCAACTCTCATAGTTGATCCTATAAGAATGTTTTTGTTGCTACTATCTATATAAATCATATAAATAATACCGTAAAACGGCGTGACTTTGCACAAATATCAATAATGTTTAAAATGCATGTATTGCTAAATGTAAAAATGCTGTTGATTCATCGCATAATCTTAGAATTACAAAATTTACAAAACTTATAATTAATTTTATTGTTTTCGAACTTTGGTGCAAAGTGAACCGGATACCCGTGACTTTGCACCACCACATTTTTTCAATTAAAAACATAAACGCATTAAAAACGTATTCTGGAGCAAAGTCAAAGCTTGATAGTAGTTATGAGATGCAATGTCATTTCTTGATAGTGTTTGGGGATTAGCCTAGTGATTTTTTTTCTCTGTTTTTAAGGATTTTTTTAAAGGAAACGATTGTAAATTATAATGTTTTCATTGTAAGAAGAAATAAAATTTCATAATTTTTAAAGGTTTATTGTGGAACGATAGTAAATACAAGAACATACCAACGAAATATTATATAGAAACAAAAAAAGACTTAAAAGATGCCTAAATAACGTAAACAACTATAATTTTGGTAAACAAGGAACAAAACGATACCTATAAAATAAATTGCACACAGATTCTTAAAGAAACACTTTTGGGAAAATGCAATCTGCAATAGTTAGACAAAAACTGTTAAAATATAAAAACGAACATTATGGCTTGAAAAAATTTAACAGTCAATATACTTGCACATAGATGACAAAACCTTATTAACAAGAAGCAAAACGCTATCCCAAATAATTTGGATTTTTACTAGCCTATCAACTCCTTAACTTCAAAAGATCCTCGTTTATTCATTTCTTTAGGAGGAACAATGCTGCCTAAGACTTCTATCCACTAGGTCACTTTGCGCCAAAATATACATGGTGCAGTCATTCCTAATTCATATCAAAAAGGGGATTCTATTTTATTTTCAAATACCATGACTTTTGGCAAATATATTGAGGAAAATGAATATCATATATTTAAATTACAATAATTATAGAATAAAATTAATGCAAAACTTAATCGATTTGAGAAATATTTAGTTGTTGAAAGCACAACTTTATGCCACAAAGGAATCACACCTGTTGAAACACTGCAATCAACTAACTGTTATAAAACATGAGAGGTAACTAGGATCAGCGTGAAAATTCCTTAGAGCCAATCAGTGTTGTCTTAAGTAAGTAAGAAATATCGAATATATCCCTCATTTAGACAACAGAAAAACACTTTTTCCTCAACTGAAACTTTTTAGTAAGCTTGGTGCAAAGTTAACTCACTTGGTGCTAAGTCAAGCCGTTTTACGGTATATAAATTTAAGTCTTATTGACTTAAACCGTCCTTCACGTTTCAGAAGGAATAAAGTTTAAGGGGACAGAAGGAGCGGCTTCTGTACCTTTAATTTTATTGAGCAGCTTAAGACAAATAGGTTACTTGTTTTTTTTTATTAGTTGAAATAATTTAAGTTCTATTTTATGTTTCTAGAGGTGGGCCAGCGATGACAGTACTACCTATTTGAACAAAGGGGTTGTTTATGAAATGAGGGACATCGTCCATGTTGATTTCAGAGAAAATGTAGCTGACATCATTTTAATTGAAGGTAGGGTAGTGGATGAGTCTACCATGAATATATTTTACGCTCCTTATTACCTACCCAATATGGCGAGGCGTTTGATATTACCTGTATCTTTTATTTATATTTAATACTTAAAGTTTTCGTTTATTGTTTCTTATAATAACGAATACATAATCACTTGTATTCAAACATTGAAATAATGGTTCAACATCAGAAAATGGCTTAAAGCAATCTGTGTGTTTTGATCCTCATATTCAAATATTTAAAATTGTGAATTGAATTCTATTTTACTTAGGAAACATGTGAAATAGTAAAGGGTTAGTGCCCCTCCAAAAAAAAAAAAAAAAAAGTTTATTCTAGATCAGTGGTTCTCTGCCTTGTGTAGTGAGTGTAGCCCATCAGGAACCAACTGCAGGTTGGCTAACACCTATCGCCTCTTTTTCATTTTATTTGTATGCCTAATTTTAATTTGAAGTAAAATATAAATAACTAGCTGAAAGTGCCCGTGCTCCATTACGGTCCTTAGGATTAAGGACAACTTAATTAGTAAAAGTTAAGCTTAATGTTGATAATTATTATTACTCCAATAAATCATTCTTAGAATAATTTCCATAAGTAAATTTGGCAATTTGCAGAAGTTAATTTTTTTAATTTTAACAGTTCTGCAGTGAAGCTTTATGGCAGCACTGCCATCTTACCCAGCTCCGATACCAGACCATCAGCTTCCCTTATAGTGAATATATAGACCATCCTTCAAGTGAATATATTCTCCACTTCTAATTTTTTGTCTTTTTCTAATAAAGTTTAGTGTTTCTTTTTCTTTTTGTCCTTACATATTAAGCACAAATTGGTTGAGGAGATTACGAAAGTAAAACAAATAAGGTTTTTCGGCTTCTCGCTCCATGTACATATAGGCGTAAAAATCAGCTGCAGACAGTTTTCTTAAGTGGTGGATTTGTGTTTGGGTCACGCATAGGGATATTAATACTGTACCCATCTTCTTCATGGCAGATGATACTGAAAAGAATCATACGCTCGATAGAACTCACTAATTCTTATCAGTTGAGAATAATGTTTCGCTTTTCTAACACCTGGCCAACAATCAAGAACTCAACTTCGTTAGAGGTAAAAGTATTGTAACGTCCTCAGTGAGCATTTGAAGGTTGTTTGTCAGAACTGATAACTACCTGGAAATCTTGTAGATCTTTAGGAGCCGACTCAACAGGAGCTCTGAAGTCCTTGATATACTTTTTATGTTCATGAACAATTTTCTAGAGTTGGTGTACCAATGCATGCTTCACATTCTGAAAGTAAACTCCCTATTCTGTGGTATGCATGTCCTTGCACCTTAAATGTTGGCATAGAATGTCCCTCTTTTATCTCTTTTGCTCCAAACGACGTCATTTGAAAACAACCGTTCTAATATTATTCAGAAAATCAAATATTATTTAGAAAATGCTCAACCTCAGGATGTTCATAAGTAAGGAGGTTGGGCAAGAGTTCAGCATATTCTTGAAATGGAGGAAGTTGGACTTTCCCTTTACTGCAGCACATGACAGGGCTATCGTCCTTCCATTTTACATCATAACACCCATTGCAAGTTGACCGTTGTCCAATATTGACTGTTTTATCTTTTGGATATTCAGTTTTTGGGTAATCAGTTTTATGGATTTCAGGATTGGTTTAGTTATACTTATATGTATATTTGTATATAGAGGCTGTAGCCTCTATGTATATTTAGGTGATCCTCAGTATATGTGTGTACAACATTTCTTTTAACTTCGGGTTGGTTCTCTTTATGTTTGTTAACCGCTTTTCTGCTAATGTTTTTCCAGGATAATTTTTCCTGTATTTTTTAACGAATTCCCGGTTGACCTCTACATGTGTTTGACAATCTTTTTGCAGCCGAGTTCGTTAGTTGTTTGTTGCGAACTGAATCTGTGAATCATTTCCTACGTTGTTTACTTTTAGATTGATGAGTTTACTTGAATGTTGCAATAGACTCATCTGAACTGAGAAAAAAGTAGATTCTAGGTTCAAGGAATGAAATTCAGAAAGGCTAGGTATAACTTTTCCAGATTCCAGAAATACAACTTGGGCTTGGTAGAGAAAAGCCGATTTGAAATAGGCTAATTACAGTTCAGAACAATTATCTTGTGACCGGAAAGCTGAAGGAAGAGTAGTTGGGGACGAAGCTACTGGTGAAGCTAGGTTGGTGCTCGTAAGGAATATGTACATCGAACTGGCCTTACATGTCATCACCAGAGAACATAAGTCTTTTAATAGCTTCTCGTCACGAAACAACTCAAACTTGTAAGGGTATACCTCTGTAGCCAAAATGAGTCACAGGAAGTACTATATTATAAGATTTCGATATCGATCGTATTTTTGTTTGTTTTCAACTGTAAGTAACTTAATTTGTGGTCAAAGTGTGCGGATTAAGCATCTAACCTTTTTTTTAACTTAGCTTATTTCCATAAACCATATGACAATTAATCTATTGTTATTCATCCAATAAAAATTGTAATCAAATTTTTGCGAATTAGCCGCGATCCAGGCCGATTTTTAAAAATTCCTTTCTTAGCGAGCACCTACGGCCCTAGAGGAAGCCATATACGAAATTTCATTCCAATCCGTTCGGTGGTTTTTGAGATTTCGTGTTAAGTGAGTGAGTGGTATTTGACAAATATATTAAATAATAAACCAGTTTTGTTACTTTAAACAATTTTATTACCGTATATAAAAACAACCAAAGCAGTTTCATTCGCTCACTATCAAATAGAGAGAAACACTTTATTAAGGGGTGCTGCCCGGTTGCTAAATACACAGCATACTAATCAATCGTAATTTGACATTTTACAATATTCAATAACAAAGTAAATATAGCACCAAACAAAAAACCAAAAAAAAAACAAAACCGTAATAGTAATTTTTTAAAAATCTACATGTTAAAACGATCGATTCCATGCGAATTATAAAATTACAGTTAAGAAAATTAAAAATATTAAAAAGACAACATGTAATCTTATTGATAATAATATAAAATATAACTTTACGAAATATACCTAACTATACAAAATAAATATAAAACTATGTACATAAGGTAAAAGAGCAATAACTATATAACTATATAATAATTAAAATAATCATGCAATATATATTTGTTTATACTTTTCTTTCCTTTTACACTTCCCAAACCCAAACTAATAACAAATTAAAATGTACATTTGATAAATTTCTTCAAGAACAAAGAAGTGAAATCATTTATTTTATTCATAATCATAAAAGGAGTACACGTTTTCATTTAGAAACTGGGATATGGAAAAATTATGAGAGGTGACAGTTATGATTTGAAAAAAAAAATAAAAATTTGAAAACTTTGTTATTATTTTATTTTACCTCTTCAATGGCTGCCTTGTGCTTTGTGGATTTCAGTCGAAGCTGGAATACCCGGCTTTATGTTAGTTATGTTGAGGCGCAATCAACAAAGCAGCCAAACAAATCAACAACAAAATCAGTTCTACTGTAGAGCAGATTTTGATTTTTCCTTCTCTGAATACTCATCGCCCCTCCTAAATTGCCCCCCCCCCCCCCCGATAGCTCCAAGCACCCACTTGGGTACCCTTGGTTGGCAACCACTGTTCTAGTGGTTATATATAGTTGTATTTACAACTGTATATACAATATAAATATATTATACGTCAAGTAAGGACGATGATAATGATAAATATGACACCACTTGTTTTTAAAGCAATCACCCATTGGTAGCAATTATAAAGGTTCTATATAATGAGGTACTATGTTAGAAGGTCTCGAGGCCATCTTCTTTTCAGGCGCCTCAGAGGATTATCTGGAATGGAATGAGAAGCAAGTTGTGATACTAATGGATTTGAATGGTTGTGAAGTTTGCTATGAAAGGATAGATATCTGGTTTGTGCTAAGTCAGAAACGTAAGGTATATTGAGATCTTTGTGGATGTTTGTTTGTGACGAAGTGAGGAGCATTTAGGATTTTTCAAAGGATTTTGGATTGTAAGTATTGGATACGAGATGAATTGGATGGTTTAGTGAAGCCCCAAAGCTCAACTCTGTATGTCCAAATTGGTCTAATTACTGTTATGTAAATGAGTCTTTTGTAATTAATTGGAAGGTTTGAACGTTTGTCGGGCAGTTCCTTGTCGTTTTAGTCTTGTATGTGAATTCCAAGTAAGACGATTGTCCAGATGGAGTCCTAGGTAGCGGATCTGTTCAACGGGGATTAGAGGAACATCATTAAAGGATACTGAAGGGAAGGAATTCATAGGTTTACGACGAAGGCTAAAGGTTATTTGATGGGATTTATTTTGATTCTCCATTTTCGACACCATTCTTGAAGGTTTATGATTTGGGGTTGGAGTGTCTGGGAGGCAATAAATGAATCATTGTTTACTGATAACACACAAGTGTTCATCATACGTGGTGAGGATGGTGCTAGGATGCATAGAGATGTCAGCTGTATACACCGTGTAGAGGATTGGACCTAGGATACTTCCTTGAGGAACACCTGCTAATTGGTTAAAGAGAGAGGAATAGGAAAAGTTATGATTAACTTTGAAAGTTCTATCACTGAGATAGGAGCGGATAATAAATATGTAATATGTAGATATGTAGAAGGTAGGAATTTATGGAGTTTGTAAAGCAGCCCTGGGTGCCAGACTCGGTCAATCGCTTGTTCTACATCGAGGAAGGCTCCCATGCAGTACATTCCGCGCTCCAATGCGGAGGAGACAACGTCCACCACACGATGACATTGCTGGATTGTGGAATGAGATGTTTGGAATCCAAACTGGTGATCTGGGATTTCGTGATTAGAATCTAGGATAGGATACAAGCGTTTTGAGATGAATTTTTGTTAAATTTAATGTCCCAAAATCAAATTCAGTCTAGAATTCCGTAGAAATTCATTTTCGTACCTCACTGCTCCAAAATAAGAACAATAGTTTATCAAATTGTAGGATTTGATCTTAATATAAAAAGAACTCGTATAGTTCAGATTGTTGATGCATTTAGAAGATTTATATAATTTAGGTTTTTATAATATTACTTCAACATCAAGTCCAATATACCGCTTCCAAATAATACTCAGGTTGACTTGTTTACATTTCTGAATGTAAACATTTTTATTTATGAATCCCTGTCCCTTTTAGATAATATCACGAAGAAGAAATGTACATAAATTTGTCCACAAGGATCATAGATCAAACCAAATACCTTTCAAACCATCAAACCAGCAAACCAGCAAACCCAATTCCTAACAAACCAGATGCCTATTCTTCCATGATCAAGGTCCAAACTCATTCGAATCTGCCTCCCAACTCGCTTCCCATTCGATTCTCGATAAAGGTCCATTTGAAAAGAAGATGGCATCGGGACCTGTCAATTAGATCTTAAAGATCTTATTAAAGGGCTACCAATGGGTGGTTCCTGTGTAATTGGCATGTTATTATAGACGTTTACTTGATGTGTTTGTTGAGTATAATTGTAAATTTAAATTAATAATTATTTTTTTCCCCCGAATCAGTAGGACTCTACTTTTTGTCTATGTGCATCTATATTACAATATAGCTACATCGCTTTTTGAAATAGATTATATATCTGTATGATTGTAAGCACTAAGCAAATACTTTCAGAGTTTCTTCAAGTCAACTTCAGCCTAGCCGATCAAATAATGAATGATAAATTATATAAAGCTCTTCAACTTTAATAACCTTTAGCAAAATAGAACTTCTTTTGCCAAGGGCCGGTCTTGTCCTCCACAGTTCTTCTTCATTCCTGCGGAGCCTTTTACCTTAAGTAGAACACTAACCAAAGAGGAACCCAATGAGTTGGATTTGTCGCAATTTATCACAACTGCCCCAGAAACGATTGAAAAAAAATTGAGTTTTGTAAGTTTATGATAAATAATAATTTTAATATATGCCTTCATTCATTATAACACTAGCTGAAAGTACCCCGCTCCGCTACGGTTTAATATCATTAGGATGAAGACAACTTAAATTAGTAAAAGTTAAGCTTAACGTTGATAATTATTATTACTTAAATAAACCTGAACAATTCCATTCTTAGAATAATTTCAATAAGTAAATTTGACAATTTGCACAAGTTAATTTTATATTATTTTGATGGCCCTCCAGTGAAGCTTCGAGGCAGCACTACCATCTTACCCAGCTCTGATACCAGACCATCAGCTTTTCTTATGGCATACTTTAAGTGAATATAGTCTTAACTTCTCAACTTTTTTGAAGAAAGTTTAGTCTTTCTGTTTCTATTTTTGCGTACATATCAAGCATAAATTGGTTGATGAGATTACGAAATTAAAGTAAATAAGGTTCTTCACCTCCTCGCTCCACTAACATTTAGGCGTAAAAATCAGCTGCAAACACAGTTTTCTTAAGTGATGTATTGGAGTTTGGGTCACGCTGAGGGATGTTAATACTGTACCTTTCTTCTCTATGGTAGGAACATGATACGATGCTAAAGAGAATCATACACTTGGTTGAACTATTGATTCTTATCTGTTTTTTGTCCCTACATCGAACTGGCCTTACATGTCATCACCAGAGAACATAAGTCTTCTAACCTCCTCTTTAACATAAGTCTTTTAAATGCTTCTCTTCACGAAACAACTCAAACTTGTAAGTAACCTCTGCAGCTACAGTGAGTTCACAGAAAGTACCAATATTATAAGGTTTCGACATCGATCGTATTTTTGTTTGTTTACAACTATAAGGAACTTAAACGGTGGTCAAAGTTTGCGGCTTAAAGATCTAACCTATTTTTTAACTTATCTTATATCCAAATACCATATGATAATTAATCTTTTATTATTCACCCAATAAAAATTGAAATCGCATTTTTCGCAAATTAGCCGCGATCCAGGCCGATTTTTTAAAATTCCTTTCTTAGCGAGCACCTACGGCCCTAGAGGAATCTACATATCGAATTTCATTCCAATCCGTTCGGTGGTTTCTGAGATTTCGTGTTAAGTGAGTGAGTGGTATTTGACAAATATATAATAGATTTAAATCTAAATATATAATTATTATATAATGTTATTGTTATTAATGGCAGGAAGTACAGGAAAAAAAACCTACTGAAGTTAAATATCGTGTAAAAGACTTTGAAATAGCGGTGAAGATGGGCTCGGTTTACGAGAGCCCTATTGCGCTATTGATCAAGGAGTCGGTCGTGAAGAAGACTCAAAGTATTTACGACAAAGAGGACAGCGATCAACATCTTTCCTTCTCTGACGTCTGGTTGACAGAGCCTGAGGTGAGGGATCAAATTACCAAAGATGAGATGCGTTTTAGAGGTTCGTAGAAATACTAATATCATCATTTTTTTTTTTTCATTTAAAGTTAAAAGTATACAAAAATTATAATTATTAACGATTTGTCGATTACTAAGAACCGATCGGTAATGCTGATGTTGGCGATAGTCCTGTGATACCTGATTGTGTAAATATTATATATAGGTTCTTTCATCTAACAATAAAGAAAGGAAAAAAATCCGTGTGTGGCTGTGTCATGGACACGGCCGTGTGTTGTTCGTGAACACGTTTATGTAACGGGTTATATTTTTTAAGTAAAATATTTTTATTTATGTATTTAGGAAACAAATAAGCAAGCAAGGAAACAAATAATTATTTTGTAACAATATAACTTCATTAATTATAGGTCTGTTGTACGAAAAGTTATTATATTCACTGCCAATACTTTAAACTAATGTTTTATATACAATCGATAGATTTTGACGACAGCTGACGATTAAAACGTAAGAACATCGTAGCTTCTCCGAGTCAAAAGTTATACTAATTTCAAATCTCTAAACGTAGCAAAATACCTCAAAATTTCCTGGCACTGTTTGACTCGGTCATATCGTGTTTTATTATTACCATTCGATTGCTCTTGAGAAGCTACTTCCAACCATATACTCTGTATGACGCGAATAGCCGACTTTATATATTTTTTATAAATTTGTTTTATTCTAACACGTTATTATATTCACTGTCACTACTTTAAACTAACTTTTTATATACAATCGATAGATGTTGACGACAGCTGACGATTAAAACTTAAACGAACATCGTAGCTTCTCCGAGTCAAAAGTTATACAAATTGTAAATCTCGATACGCAGCAAAATAACCTCAATATTGCGGCGCTTCCCCTTCCACTTCGATCCGTCACTTTTCTCGCTTATCGTAATGAATTCTTTGATCCCTTAGCTATCCAGTGGTATAATTTAATTTTGGCTGTAGAGGATAGATTCGAAACTACAACACCAAACTGTATCCCCCGATTTTGTTATCATTAGGTTTTTTGGATTCCCCCCGTATGTTAGAAAATTTAAAGACGTATTCACGTCTAAAAATGTGAATTGTTATCAACTTGTATATTATATTTTGTAGATGTCAAATGTTATTTGCTTTTTAGTAATTTATTTCTACAATAACTATTGTTTTTTTAATAGTTTTGGTTTGCTTTTTTTGGCTGTCATATGGATTATTATTTAAAATTGTAATTTTTTTTAAACAGAGGTATGGGTACAGAGAATCAGTACAGAGAATGGTAAAAGTAACGGTTCCAAGAATCGAATAAATTGGCACCAACACATCACCATAGTTCGGTTGAAAGCTAAAGGCATCTAGGGAAAAGTGAAGGCATCTAGGCGTGGCTCGTCCGGGCCAATGAGCGATACGCAGGATTGCCTGTTCTCTCATATAGACATTCAGTACAGTTTCGCTTCACATATAGGTTGTACCGATTTTTTTTTTTTACTTTAAAATTTTATCTAGTATTCTAAATATCAGAGAATAATGGGATTGTATTAGAAAACATTAAGGAAAAGATAAAAAACTTATAAGAAAGCAGTAGCAGCAGTGTCTGCGGCGAGAAGTGACGCTAAGATGATGAAGTTTTACCCTTTCTACCTGAACAATGTATTTTAAAATTATTTTTGTATATTTATATTTATATTATATTTTTGTACATTATTTTTAAATAAATCATAACGAATAATAAAACGTAACAAAAGCACAATTCATTTCTTTGTAGTTTGAGTTCAATTTCTTTATGGTTTGAATGGTTTCCCAGAATAATATAAAGTAAGGGATTGTTACAAAAAAAAAAAAAAAAAAAAAAAAAATGCCTAGGAGTACGCCTAATTAGTTTTTAAACACGTAACAATTAGAGATAACATTGTATAAACTACAGTGGACGCCGCTTATAAGACTCATGGGTTATAAAGTTCAGCCGCCTATAAGACTCAGGATCGACTTGAACGGTCCGGACGTATCCAAATAAACACAAAAAAAGTCGGTTATAAGACTCGCCACTCCGGATATAAGACTCAGTTTCTCCGAAATAAAAATAAAAAAAACAGTAACGTTTCACAAACTGTATTGGGCAGGATTTTGAAAAATAGACCAGAAATCGAAAGTGAAGCATTACAAATTAAATCTCAGAGTCGGAAACAGAAAAGGGGTGGAAAGAACTCTAATGTTGAATGCTCGTTAAAGGAATGTTTTCTAAAAGTTAGGGTTAAGGATGCTCCTGTTTCAGGAACATTGCTTCGCCAAAAAGCTGAAGAATTGGCTGAATAAATGGGGGCGCCGGTGGAGAAGACAGCCACCAACCCAGAATACCTGTCTTAGTCGCTACTGTTCGAGGGAAAAGGTTGTTCTCCTTCATTTACGGAGAAACTCTCGTATTTTAGGCAGTTGACATTTCACTAAAAAGTATCATCAGCAGAACTATGGATTCATATGAATGCATACGTGAACCATTCCTTTCCTCATACTTGAATATGTTTACAATCAAGACTTGATGTTAAGCCATTATCAATTTTATTTCAAAACTATCTAAAATATTCTGTCCGAATTTATGAAAATGAGGCGTATTCTGAAGACCTGATTTGTGAGTTTGTCATGAGATAAGCCGGGAACAGCAGTTCGTCGTCACGAACGATGACGAAGTTGACAAGCAAGAAACTGATGAAGTGACGCTTCCACCTTCACACTCTGAGGTTCTATGGGCTCTAGGGGTGTTGAGGAGAGCTGTCCAGCACCAAGGGACCAAGTTTGAAAAGCATTATGATTACGAGCGATACATTCTTGAAATACTAGAAAATAATAAAAAACAAACGTAATTTTTAAAACCAACGTAAATTATGTTTGAGCATTATCTTCAACTCATACACGCTATATAATATTAACTGATAAAATAAAGTTTTTTTCGTAAATTAAAGAAATTATTAATATTTTTTTTCCTTTTCGCCTATAAGACTCATCCGCCTATAAGACTCACTTTTTGTTGGTCCCAAAGTGAGTCTTATAAGCGGCGTCCACTGTATATATGCATTAATTTATATGTGCCTCAAAAATTATATAACAGTTTAATTTGAATAACACGAAAATTTCAAAACCAACAGGCAAAAAAAGTATTCATACATATCTTAGGAAATTTATTCAACGATGGTATTTATATTAATCTAACAAATGTTTTTTTTTTAACAGGTCAATATTTTGTTGGATAACCCTTCAAATTTATCACGGCCTCCTAGGCATCAGTTCAACAATTTTGTAGGTCTTCTGAGGGTCGATTTCTGCCCCTCAGATTGAAAATTAGGTCGTTCCATGATGAGCATTTGATTTTTCTTAATTCCGATAGATTTTCAAATGGATTAATGTCTGGTGACTGTGGTGGTGTTAGACAAATACTAGGGACATTTTATAGCTGCCAATCCTCGTTTTTTCTGGCAGTTTTCTTAGAGTCATTATCCTAATGAAACAAATAACTGTCCTCAATCCCTGAATTTCGTACACTTTTTGTCAATTGCCTCGCAACATGTTCACATACTTTTCTACGTTAAAAATTCTATTGAAAATAACGAGTTCACCAACCCGACTTGCGCTCAGACGACCTTAAACTCTGACGTCTTTACTGTTGGTTGCATTTTTTTAAAAAAAAAGCTTTGCTCCTGTTTCCAGACAAATTTCCTTTCATCGCATCCAAAAATATTTAATTAGCTTTCATCTGAATGAGAGTGGTTTGCTGGAATGTTCCCGGGGCGAACTGAAATATTTTATCAATTTTTTTTTTTTTTTTCATTAATGAAGGGTTCTTTCCCTTGACGCTCTTCCTCTGCTTCATGGAGTCTATTTTTGACAGTTAGAATTGCAACATGTTTACTGTATTTTGTTGCGATGTGTTCCGCTATTTCGCAGGTACTTATTTTAGAATTTTTAACGCTAATTTCACAATTTCTCGTGATTCTCACATCGATAGGGGTCCAGAACGTTTTTGATTGTCCATTAATCCGGTTTTAAACTCTTTAATAATGTATTGCACGGTCGTATGAGACTGCTGACTTTACACCGATAGATCAAAGACTTGATAAACCTTGCTGGAAACCTTGTTTTTCCTTAGCAAGCAGGGCTCAATTCTTTTGATTTGCTTCCCATTTTTGAGGAATTATCGTTTGGTACACAATCAAACAAGTGCATCCACCTCATTTTGTTCACATAAGAGCAAAGGATTACTTTTAGATGAAAACATTGATCTGATAATGAACTTAAAAAGTTATTATTACATGAATCTTTTGCTGCACGAATAATTGTTTTGCTTAAAAATATTGATTTTTTTTTCATAAATTAGATTGTATGGGCTTTTTATTTCCTTGCTGGTAAGAATTTATGCACAGTGATGTAAATTATAAGTTTTTCCGGGTCCAATTAATTATTATTTGTACTTTTACCGAATAAAAATGTGGTGTAGGAATACTTTTTTTACCCACTGTATTTAAAAAAAATAAAATAAAATAATTTAGACTAAGATCTGAGCAAAGACGGTTAGGCAATGTTGCTCCCCCTCCCCTCACGAGCCAGGTGCCTTTAGCTTTCAACCAAACTATAATATATATATATATATATATATATATATATATATATAGCTTCTTTGGTACCTTAGTATTCCCATATTTGAGATCCAAAAAACTTTTTTATATTAATGATTCTTCCTTACAACCTCTGAATTCCAGATCTCCAACAATTAATTGATGATTAAACTTCTGCACCAACCTAAAGTATCTCATTCTTATCAACTCAAACCCAATGTAGTTTACGCTTATCTTGCTCCACACCTAATAACCAATTCCTCATAAATTGGACAAAACAATGAAACACCTTAAACCCCTCTTCTCCAACACAAACTTTCTCTTTCTTCGAAAAATATCTCCGTCTACCTAAAAAAAAAAAAAAAAATTAATTTTTCTCACCTAAAAAAAAAAAAAAAAAATTAATTTTTCTCACTGCCCCCAACCACAGTAAACGTTGATTTTTATAATTTATTAATATCCGCCTAAAATATAATACTATCAACTATAAAATTGTTAAAGTGTATATTTCCTTCACTTATATGAAGAATATATTCCCAGGAATCAAATCTTTTTAAACAAACAATAGCATGCTTGTATCTTTTATCAGTTTGTCAATGGTATCAATGGTATCAGTTTTACTACCCACTACATATTTATCGCTTTATAAACAGTATTTGTTGTGTGGTTATTAGTTAATATTGTATTGTACAGCAATAACATGACAATATATAATATATTGAAAATTGTTAAACTATAATATGTGCAGGAATAATATGGTGGCGTTGTCATACCTAATTGGGAATTACTAACTTTGATGCCCATTTGTATCAATTTGGTATTTTTATATCATATGGTCGAATCAGTTTTTTTTTTCTATAATTTATTTATAGTTTTATTTTTTGAATTCATATTTCATGTATTCCGCGACTTTCCTTTGTTTATTCATCCTTTGTTCATTTTCTGTCCATGTGTTTTTCTTCTTTATAACTTGGGATCGGATTTTTATGTAGTTAAAAATGCCAAATATTTACTTAAAATATGCATTTATTTTCATAAAATATGTGGTAAATATGTGATTTCCTTAAAATATTTAAGTAAAATGGAAATTTATTTTTATAAAACTGATTTTTTTTTTTTTAAGTTATAATGATTTAAACAAGCAAAGAACATTTTTACAACTTAAAATAATTATGAAGAACAAAAGAATTATTTTTTACAAGTTATAATGATATATACAACAAAAGAACATTTTTACATCTTATAATAATTATTAGGAACAAAAGGATTTTTTTAAAAAAGTTATAATCATTTATACAACAAAAGAACATTTTTACAATTTATAATAATTATTAGGAACAAAAGACTTTGTTTTACAAGTTATAATCATTTATACAACAAAAGAACAATTTTACAATTTATAATAATAAAAGATTTGTTAAATTCTCAATTTTGAAAACTTCACTCTTTGAAATTGTTTGCTACCACATGGAATTTCATATGTTGGAATGTAAAGCGACGACGATCTGGACGTAGGAAGGAATTATAACGACTAAAAGATTTTTTAACATCTACAGATGTTTTAGGTGCCTTGCTGAAAGAAGTTATCTCGTTGGGGGTAAAGGGTACACGATGTTCACAGGTGACTTCTGTTCTGCTGATAATATCAAAAATCTGGCTGATGGTATCCCACCCTTTGTTCTTGCTCAGTACTTCTGCCAATTTTGATTTGATCAGATCTCCCTTTCTCCCAGGTATTCCTTCCACCTTTTCCATGATCTTTTTAACGTTAGCCACGTTTTCTGTCAGTGGAACATTTTGGGGCTCAAGTTGATTAATGGCTTGTTCGAGAAATACGCAATTGTTATAAATGAAGTCTAGGTCGTTCTTTAAATTAGGTTTCTCGAATAAAGACTTGGCTGTATTTATCGCTACTGCTTCGTCTTCGAGATGTGAAATGACATTCTTAATTTTATCGTAGTTCTCGCAGTAATACTGAGCTGCTTCCAGCCAAGTACCCCATCTTGTCAATATTGGTTCTGGTGGAAGGCACAAATCTGGATGGAGATCTTTTAGCATTTGAATACGACTTGAAGCTTTTAAGGACACTTTTTTAACTGAGGAGATTAGGGAATCTACATTACTGAACAAAGATTGGGTAGTTTCTGCTACTCGATGCAAGGCATGAGCAATACACGTCACATGAATTATCTTAGGATAAAATATCTGAATGGATTGCCCAGCCTTGGCCATGTTGGGAGCAGCATCAGAGAAAAACAAAAGAACTTTTTCGTTCAAAACTTCATTGTCCGCAAGATATGCATCGAGGCATCGAAGAATCGTGAAATAGTGGAATGGTTGTATTTTTCGAGAACTTCAGAGTTCAAAAGGAATGGCTTTGAATCCACATCACTGTCAAGTTTTCCAATATACATGCCCTCAACGTCAGTGGTTTCATCAATTGAAACCCAAATCGGTCCATCTTTGATATGTTCTCGAATCTTGGCTACTTTATCTTTATATCTATAACTATCTTCCAGGTAGTTTTTCTACAGAGTGGTCTCGTCAGGTATTTTTCCCCAATGTAGGTCTTTAAGAATCCTTTGAAATGAGGATTATTAAGTTAGTGGAAAGGGATATCTGCTCTGAGCAAAGACCGACACAGATTTGTACTCAGAGAAGACTTACTTGATGATAGAGATGTAAGGAAGGCTTGATAGGACGTCCTCACTTTCTTTCTGTCTTTATTCTCTTTTTGCGATCCGGTGGCAATATGGCGGGTGACTTGGGAACGTTGAGTCAAATATGTATAAATATGCAATAACATCTAAATATGTGGAAATATGAGAAATAAAAGTATTTTCAAAAGGCTTAAAAAGTGTCAGTATGAACACTTCTAGTTAAAATTTTTTCGTAAATTGCCTAGAAAAAAATATGTAATACATATGTAAATACATACGAACCCGATCCCTATTTATAACCGTCACTCACTGTTCATCTTTGTTGAAATATTAATTCTAAACATCTTTAATGTTAACTCCTAGTAAATATATCAATGATATAGGCACCATTTGTTTAGATGGCATCTCCTCGCCATATTGTTTTGTCTGTTTGTACTCGGTGTGCTTGTGATGCTAGAGGTCTCCAATAAACCTTGATTACTCTCCTTTATCATGCCTTTGTTATTCACCCCAACAGTCTTTTCTCCTAACTGGTTCAGTCGGTAAGTTCATTTATTGTCTTTTCTCTCATCTCCCTTAATATCCTTAACCTTTCCTTCTGTTTGTTGTTTGTACCAATCATCACTCTCTCCCTTTCCTGCGTTATAATACCATCATTTAATATTGTATATTTCTTTCAGTTATTTGATACATTTATTTTTTTCCTCTCTTATCTTTCCGATCTTGTCCTTGCCCTTACCGTACTTCTTTGTATCAACATAATACTTTTTTTTCTCATTTTTGACAGCATCCCTGACTTGTTGTAAGTAATGTTCGAAGGACAGTTAAGCCGGTGCGATGATATCCGATTGTCTCGTCAGAATTGCAGCATCGTCTGCGTATGTTGCTATTATTCTATTAGGGTTAGTTGGAATGTCGTGGATGTATAAATTATACTGCAAAGGTGCAAGAATTGATCTTTTCGGATCTACTAGAGTGCCGGTTTAGTAGCAATGAGAGCTGCATTTATATCTCTGAGATATAAGGCAGATTCTGCCTTGTATTAATAACATCGTGCTGTGTTTAAAAAAAAAAAAAAAAAGTCCAACCTCTCCATCAAGGCGTCTATGTAAAATCTTGAATGGACGATTAGTTGACAAGTAAAATTGTTTAACTTCAATTTAATTTAAAAAAAAAAAAAAAAAAAAAAAAAAAAGCGATTATATTATTGTGACATAAACAGGTTAAGGTTTATGAACATAATTAACAGCGATTTATTGTTTCATTTTATTTTATCTTTATGTTTCTGATTTGAGTTTGAAGGGCTTTATTGAGCCACTTAACTTCAACTTCACTCTAGCCAAATAAACGAACAATTTCGAAATTGAAAAACATTTTTCAGACTTGGAAGAACCATGAGCATCTATATGAATTTTTACTATTTAGAATTTGGATATTAGCAGCGAAATAATATAATAAAAATAAATAAAGATCTCTAAATAATAACTAACTCTAATTTCGTGTTTTATTGTATCATTTTAGTATTTCATCTTAGAAAATGTTTCACATGTTCATATTAACAAACGCCACCTACCTCTCTGGCCTTTCAAAGAAAGCTTTTCTTTTCTTTACTTAGTTAAGTATTACCATAATCTATAAATGTATATCTTCTATTTGTTGAAGATATTAACGTCATTTTTTTATTAGCAATAAATTTATTCAAAACATTTTGTAAAGGAATATCAACTATTACAGCTGCATTGAGAGATGATGGCTGGGTGTGGTAGATCCCCATTCAACTGATTATAACTGCTACCAACAATCAGCGAACCTCTTTGGATCTTACCCGCCTTTCTTATAGACTATCAGGTTGCTAAATGACCTTATTGCCAACACTCTTCCAGTCTTATTTATATTAACATGGGACATGTTTTACTTGTGACCTAGTTGGTCGAAACCGCTACGTTTTGGGGAAACGCGATGTGACACGCAGAACCTCTTTCTAACGTATAGGAGCTATATTGGTTGAATGAAAAAAAAAAAAAAAAACTGTCGCCTTGAAGCTTTCGGCTAAAAAAAGAATAACATTCAACAACTGCATTTCATACCAACAATTACATCATACATTCAGATCTTAATCTTTCTTTTTAAATAAATTTGTTTTTTTTGCTTCATTTTAAGATCAAACCTAAACGGTTGGTTCTAGCGGCAAATGTTATATAACAAAAAATATTCTCCATTTAATTTCTGATAAGTTAACTTTAAGCGAAATTTCGATCCGAGCAACACCAACGAAACTAGAAGGTATCAATAAAAAGTAGAGTTTTCAAATGTGACTTTTTCAAGCGTGTCAGACAAGGCGTAACGCCTTCGCGTTCCCCAAAAGCCAATATAGCTCCTAAATGGTAGATAATTGCAACAAATGTTATAACAAAACATATTTTCCATTAAACTTTTGAAAAGTAGAATGTCAAATTTCCGATCCCAGCACCACCAACAGAGTGAATAAAACTTCGCGTAACGCCCAGATCCCTGAAAACGTATCACTTTTGACCGACTGGGTCACCGGTAAAACACGTTCCATCTTAAAAAGTCACGTTTTAAACCTCTGTTTGTTCTAAACTTTGTTTATTTCGAATAATCATTAATTGTTAATTTAATTTAAATAATTTAAAATCATACTGGAAAGTAGAAAAAAGTAAAAAACATCGGGGCATAGACGGTCAGAAGGATTAAAACTAACGTGGTCTTACTTATTTCATATTTTTTACTTGAAAAAAAAAATTAAAAAATATCTAAAAAGAAAAATTAAAATCTGAATGTATGATGGAATTTTCGGTATGAAATGCAGTTGTTAAAATGACAAAGCTTATAAGATTTTCAAACAAGTGAAAGTTTTTTTTTTTTATATAGAATCACAGAAAAATAGTTAGATGGCCACGTTGAAAAAAGTGCATGTGAATAACACCGTCTATAAATGTGTCAAATTATTCGATATTGTAATTCAAATTCGATTTTAAATATTGACATAAACACTATATGTACTTGTAAATATTTTTTTTTTTTTACTTTATTAACTATATCCACACCTGTCACACAATTCGTGACAATAAGCGGATGTGATACAAAAAATTTTTTTTTCTAAAAATTGGCATGTCAGGCATGAGGGAGTTCAGCACCCTTCCAGTACCTACTCCAGTCGCATTTTTTAAAAAAGATTTATCTTAGGAGATCTCTTAACCAGCTCCTCTTCAGCCTTCGTCGTGTTGTCTCTGGCATATCCAAAGTCGCCATGTTTTGTATTAGTTTGTTGTAGTGTCCTGGAAGTTTGTTATAAAATCGTTTGTAGGAAGTGTGAATATGGTCCTGTACAGTGGGTATGTTCAAGTCTGTATGCAATGTTCTGTTACTGACGTACCAGAGTGAGCGATTTATGATTCTTAAAACTTTAGACTGAAAAGTTTGTAATTTTTGAATGTGAGTTTTTTTTGCTGTCCCAAAAATTTGTGATGCATAGGTCCATAAAGTTTTGAGTAAGTAAGTATACGTATTTAATCGTTGTCTGATTTTTAGAGTCGATTGTTTGTGAAGAATAGAGTATAGTAGGTAGTCTTAGTCTGTTGTTTAGACAGAGGCGTTTCATTTTCACGTGAGGGCCCCAGGTCACCCTTCTGTCGAAAGTAAGTCCTAGGTACTGAACTGTATTTGTTTGTTGAATGGGCTCATTGTTTATATAGGCTGCGGGGCAGGGGTCATGTCTAAGAGTGAATGTGATATCCTGAGATTTGTCATTATTGAGTTTAACTTGTAAATATTAGAAACCAGTTTTTATTTTAATAATTATCATTATTTTAATTAGCATAAAACCTCAGAATAAGCAATAAAACTAAATGGGGAAATCTCAAATGAAATTACTATTATTTAAATGAAGGATTGAATTAGTCTTCTGAAATAATACAATAACAAAATTTTATTTAATTTTATCGGTTTTTGTGTATACAGAATAATATTTTGTATATTCTGATCTATTAATTTATTTCCTAATTAGTTACCATATTTTTTTCACATAAAATAAATGCGCTTAGAACAAAAAATGTCTATTAGGTATATGATGTTTATTGTACTGACTAAAACTAAATAGTAGTACCAGTTATTACTGAAGTATCTGTTGCTGTTCCCGAGATATTCACAGCTCCGTTATTCATGCCCCGAGAAGTTGTGACTAGTAATTGAATACGTTTAGTAGCACGTTAAATCTGGAACAGGATAGTTCCAGGTAATACATACCTGTTTTGATAGAAGGAATGACAAGTAACCGGACTAGTTTAGTAACATGTTATATGTAGGAGCCGCTCCATTATTTGTTTACAGTAACAATGAAGTCATCTCATTCAGAAACGTCTCGCCTACGCTGAGTGAAGTTGTTACCATGTTTAGGCCCTGAATTCTGTTAGTAAATTGTTTTGTCATTTCTTCAACGAGACAAATGTTTTTCACTTCATTATAAATCCAAAAGGATATTCACATTTAGGTATCAGGAGTACTATAAAGGTAGATATTTATTTTCTCCTTTTCTTACATGTTTTCCTTAGTTAATATCTTGTTATATTAGTTCAGTGTTAATAAACTTTCTCAATAGATGATAAATTGTAGGTATTTTTATTAATTACTAATTTATTAAAATAGATAAGTTTTAATTGGAACTGATTGAGATGATAAGTCTACTGTATATCTGAATTACCCAATTAGGCAGTTCTACTTTTGTGTGAAATGATTGGTTTATAAGTCTTAATATTTTATTAATTTACGAGCTATGGTAGGACTTATAGATATTGAATATAACTTGATATTTGCCTCGTATCTTAAAGATTTTGATGACTGCTTGCTGTACTTAATAAGTGTATGCTATTTTATATAAGTGCTTCAGTGTACTGTCAGTTTTCTACTTTCTTTCATACCTTAATTTTTTCAAGTTTAAATGATAATGATATCCATTAGAGTCTCAACTCCTGTTCCCACCCAAAATACCTTTATTTGAACTGATCCATCCCAATTTTCTTGGTGAATATTCATGGTCCTTGTTAATTTACAGTAAATTATTCTATTTGCATCAAATTCATCATTTATCACCGGAGAAATCTCTTATTATTTTATGTTATAGCACCATCTAAAGTATGTTTTTCAGAATTAATTTTAATTTTTTGAACTAAGAAATAAAGTTTGACAGTTATTTAGAATACCATATTTACCTGAATGTAGGTCAAGGTTTTTTTTTTTTTAATTTCCTGCCCGTAAATGAGTGGTTGACATTTTCAAAGTTAAATTTGGAAAATTTCAGTTTCACCTAAGTAGTAGATTTTAAATTTCTTTATAGTTTGTTTGTAGTTATGATTGGTAATACTTTCTTTATTTATAATAATCGATAACTTGTCTACTTAATTATTAACTATTTAATGAGCTTAGTTATAATGTTATTATTTTAACAATGAAATCAATGAATGTTTTTTTTTTCTTTTTCAAGATAGATCCTTGAGATGTGACTATATAATTGAATTTTCTAACTTAAAAAAAACAACAAAAAAACGTTACTAGTTGGTTATTTAATTTTGTTGTTTTATATATTTCAGAATGGTTCAAGTATAAAGGGAAACACCAATTTAATTTCTTTGTTTTTTTGTATCTCAGAGTAGTCATTCAAGTTGCATTAGCATTTTCCAGTAAATTCCATTTATCTATCAATAATACTTTCTTTCTAAATTTTTATTTTTGCATACACTTTTATCGAATTACATATTTATTCTCAAATCTTAATTTTAAATACCCTACCATGCATCTGCTAATCTTCATTTTGGATTATGCTGTCAGTTAAGCATACCGTATGCTTTTGAATATATATATGTAATTCTTGTCCTTCTAAATAGTGTTTTTTTTTTTTCTGAAGAAATGGAAAAGTCGACTTGTACTCGAACAAATATATTAAATATTAAATAGTAATTTGTTAAATGTAATCTTCCTCATTTTCAGCTTACTATTTGAAGTGTTTATGATAATTCAAATACTGTTGTCATCTTTGTTATAAATAGCTTGTCAGTCAGCACGCAAACATTATCTGATAAGAAACCGCTTTTGTGAAAATCAAATTGTTGTAACCATTGTACCCTACATTGACTAACCTGCATTTTATATATTTTATTAAATTAATATTAGCATGCTCAGTCATTCATTACTCCGGTGGATAATGGACTGCTTTATCAGTGCTTACATCTAAAGGCACATATTCATATTTTTACACACATTATCAAAAATCAAAGGATCGACATTTTGATTTGTTGATAATTTTTATTTGTTAGAAATAATTTTATTGATTTCATCTGGTTGGATTTTAATTTCAAACCAGAAATTTGATAGTAATAAGAATATATGACTATGTGGCAAACTTCGTCTGCCACTCAATATTTTACATTTAAATTTTTAGTACTGTAAATTTTATTGTTGCTAAACCTTTCTAGAACGATGAAGATGATGTCAAAATTTGGTTTAGATGGGTTCAGTTGTTTTACGGTTGTAAACTCTATTGCAGAATAGTGCCAAACACATGTTGTTCGATTTTCGAACTTCAATGGGGTCCACATGTCGCACCACTTATTTAAATATTTTAAAAATAATTTAAATGAATATAAGTAAATTTTATTATCAATTCAAGCTCTATATATCACCATACCTTTGTGATATCTCATGTAGAATGATGCTTGCCAACTATCGGTCAATTTTCAAACTCCACTGTTATCCACATATTATCATTTATTTAGGTACAAATTGATTAAAAATCAGTAAATTTTATTATTGCTAAACCTTCATGGAACTATAAAGATGATGTGGTTAAAATTTGGTGCAGATTGATTCAGTAGTTTTCGTGGTAAGTGATCACAAACGAAAAATGGCTTGTCCTTTTATATGATGGTATAGATTAAAAAATATGAATAAATAATAGTGATTTTAGTTTTCATAGAGTTCGATAATTGATCGTTTGAACTTGTATAGTAAAATATAATATTTTAATGGTTATCTTCTCATTCTGATTGCCTCATGAAGTCGCTTTGCCTTTAATTTCTCTAGTTCTTTTAGTTGTATCCGGTGTTTGAAAACATTGAGCTGTTTTCTTATGATACAGGGATTATTTCATTTATCCCCTTCAATAAATAAAATGTTTCTCTTGCTCAACAATTAGCAATCCTATTTGATGTTTTAGTTCATATATAACATCAAATATATATTTATAGAAAATGAAAATGCTGATAAAGTGATGTAGTGTATGAAAATGTTACTGAGTGTTTGTAAATGGTGATGGTGCAATTATGATGAGTGGAACAACTAGCATAATTTTAAGTATTACTTCGTATAAGATTCCATTGAACTTTCATGAACCCCTAGCAAATATTACTGCTACTGAATTTTTTTTTTCTTTTCCTATTATTTTCACCATAATCTAAAATGTAATAAATATAATATAATACTGGCTAGTATTAATGCTTCCTTAGCTATATAACCATTGTTTTAATTTAACATATAACATAATGCAACTTTTTTTTTTTTTTTTTTTTTTTTTTTTTTTTTTTGTTCGTTCTAAACAGAATTTTTGATAAATTGTATTGTGATATGTCAGGAATCCTAAGTAAATCCTTAATATTGAAGAAATGTATATTATGTGACTATCTATAATAAAATTAATGAAACAAAATTTTATGACTTTTCTTAAGAATAATATTTCTTTTCATTTATAATTTAAATTGATTCAAAATTTTATGACTTTTCTTAAGAATAATATTTCTTTTCATTTATAATTTAAATTGATTCAAAATTTTAAAACTTTACTCAAAGTAAATTCAAAGGTATTAAATATCGACCAGTCAGCTTTGAAATATTATGATTATTGTAATATGTTTTAAAAAACACCATGTATGTATATTCTTTTTTTAATTAATAACATCTAGTTTGACTTTTTATCGAAGAAACTGTTATTGATTTTATAAATTAATTTACTGCTATTACTACCTTTTTACAAAGGAAATGTATTAGTCATTTCAGGATATGACAATTACAACAATTAAGGAATAGTTGTGAATTGTATTTTCACAAGGAACTACTTGTAATCAGACTTTGTTCATTTGTTTATATTTGCCTTCCGAGAAAGATATTTCAGTATGTAGTTATGTTTTATTAATATCTGTTCATAACAACAATGTATTTTTTTCTTCTTTTGATTCATTTTCTAAGTTAAATAAATAAAACCGCAGCCATTCTATAGACCATTATGGTTATAATGATTGCTTGAATCAACAACAATGATCATTGTTTTGTTGTTGAAACAAAATAAAAAGTATTTTATTTATTCTAGGGCGGAAATCCATTAAAATAACAGTGTAAGATATTGTGCTTTTTCAGTTAAAACAAATAAATAAAAAAAATTTGAAAATGCATATTAATTGATATTCAGTTATATGCGCCTGCGCCATCTTTACCAGTTCATGTTCATATCGCTCTGTAAAACATTTTCTTATTAGTGAGTTTTTCATTAGTTTTTATACTTAGAAAAGTGCTCAGGACTAATAGTTAATAACAGTGGCAAACCTGAATAATTTCCCTGTGAGTACAATAATTATTTATTGAATTAACTGTGATTTACGTAGTTATGAAGTGGGCCGTCTGATAAGGGATAGGAGAGTGGGGCTAATACCTATTGACGGTCACTGTCAGTGGGCCCTAGGCCTTCAACACAAAAGGGTGGGGTTACGTCCCATAGACAATCCAAGCTACGTAAATTTTTTTTTTTTTTTTTTTTTTTCCTCTTCTCGTTTTTTTTTTTTTTTTTTTTTACTTATTATTATTTCCTCCCCTTAACACTGAGTGAGACTAATGAGATATTTCCACATGGTTATGTCATCAAAAACTAACTCCAAGAGAAGCCGCTCCTTAGAGACAATCAAAATGAGTCCACCAGCAAAGCAAAATTCGCGTAGGTCTAATAAGAGGGAATATTCCACCCATCACACCGCCCTCTATAGACCTCAGCCAGGAACTTCAACACAAGGGATGACAGAAGAGTCCCCCTTCTTCACTCCAAATCCTTATCAAATATTAACCAATACAGCCGTAGAAACCATGGAATCGAATCCTCAACCCAACCTGCACGACCTCCTCCTATCTTCGTCAGAAATGTAGGAAAATTCTCATTATTATGCAGCCAACTAAATAATATAATCGGCACCGGAAAATATTCCTGTGTAAGTAGAACCAAGGATACTAAAATCATGCCGGATTCCCCTGACTCTTACCGCCATATAGTAAAATACTTATCGGAAACGAAAGCGGATTTTCACACCTACCAGCTTAGGGAAGAGCGATCGCTGAGAGTAGTTATTAGAAACCTCCATCCCACAACACCTACAGAGATTATTAAAGAAGAATTGACAGCCATGGGATATAAAGTTCGGCAGGTTACTAATGTTGTTAAAGATAACAGGGCACATCCCGGGGCTAGCGGCAAAACTACACTACCCTTATTTTTTTGTGGATCTAGAACCAACACCAGGAGTTGAACAGATTTACGAAGTCTCTAATATCTACTACACGAGAGTCCAAATAGAAAAACCTTACCCCAAACGGGATATCGTCCAATGCCACAATTGTCAGGCATACGGCCATACAAAAACGTATTGCCATCACATACCGAGATGTGTAAAATGTGGGCAAATGCATAAATCAAACGAATGCACCAAATCTCGAGAGGTCCCAGCAGTCTGCGCCCTCTGCCAACAAGGACGGGTGGCCAACTACAAAGGTTGCCAAACATATAAAAACCTTCGGAACAGGTTTCAACAAATCGACCACAGACCGAAGAAACCTCGCAGAACAGAGGAAGACAGCCTTCGAAAATTGCTTCCTCATCTGTATCGTTTGCTGAAATGCTGGGCGGAAAAAGATACCAGAATGAAAATGGGGCCATGCCGCTTCCTCCTCAACAGACTCAATTTCATGAACCCCAACATCAACAACCACAGTACCAACAGACCACTCAACATATCCCAGTACCACAAACCCAACCTAATCCTCACATCCCTCATCAGATCCCACATATTCCTCCTCCCCCAACTACCTTAGATCTCACATCCTTTTTTACCTCATTCCTGTCAGAGTTGAAAACTCTTATTAATCCACTTATATCACTCCTAACAAATGTTATCCCTCTTCTAATCCCTCTTCAAAAAAATCCTTAAATGCCTCCCACAAAACCCTTATCCATTCTCCTTTGGAATGCGAATGGTATTCGAAACCACACTAACGAACTAACATCCTTACTGCTAGACAAAGAAGTTGATGTAGCACTAATCACAGAAACCCGACTGACCAGTAAACAACGATTCAGTATATCACAATACCAAACTTACCGAACAGACCACCCTGACGGTAGAGCCCATGCCGGAACTGCTGTCATCATTCACCATTCCCTCTCTCACCACGTACTCCCTTTGCCTTCAAATGAATTCCTACAATCCACAGCAGTTGTTATCAAAACCTTTTCCTTTCCTGTTTCGATTGCAGCAGCTTACTGCCCCCCAAATAAACCAATTTCCACATCCCAGTCAACTCATTTTTTAATTCCTTAGGTCACCGATATCTCCTAGGTGCTGACTTCAATGCTAAGCACCAGCAATGGGGTTCAAGAACCACCAACTCCCGTGGGCGAGCATTGCAGTCTGCACTTAGTTCCCAAAGATCCTTTATTTCTCCCGGTATTCCTACCTATTGGCCCACAGATCCTAACCGAAACCCCGACCTTCTTGACTTCTTCATTCATTCAGGCTTAGGACCTCTCCATTACTCCATAGAACGCCTGAATGAACTTTCCTCAGATCATAGTCCTTTAATTCTTACCCTTTCCGTTACCCCAATTCCGAAACCTCCTCCCCCATCATTTATAAGAGGGCCTGTAGACTGGAACCTCTTCCGTCAATTTATATCCAACTCTATAGACCTCAGGGCATCCCTAAAAACCCCCAAAGACCTTGACAATGCTACCAATTCCTTCACAAACATAATCCAACAAGCAGCCTGGGCTGCATCCTTACCTCGTTCCCCTCCCAAAGGTCGAAAGAAATATCCTTTATCCCAAGATCTACTGGACCTTATCCAATCCAAACGCCATGCTAGAGCCATTTGGCAAAGAACCAGGCATCCAGATGATCGAAAATCCTATAATTACCTTACCAAACTCCTTAAAAAAAAAAAATGGCTACCTTCAGATCCGAATCCTACAATTCCTATCTTTCATCGCTCTCTTCCTCAGATAACTCCCTCTGGACCACCACTAAAAAACTCCTAAAATATCAACCCACCTCCCATCCCCTCCGACGTGAAGATGGATCCTGGGCGGCTTCTGACGAGAACAGATCCGAAGAATTTGCCCAGCACCTTTCCAGCATATTTGTTCCTCATCCTGAATCTAACTCCACCCACACATCAACGGTCCATGAATTCCTTGATTCACCAATTCCTCTATCCTTACCTCCTAAAGCAATTAACCCCTCTGAGGTAAAATTCCATATAAAAAAATTAAAACTCCGTAAATCCCCTGGATACGATCTCCTTAGCTCACAGATCCTCAAGCAACTTCCTCATAAAGCAATCATATTCCTCACCTACCTATACAATCGCATCCTCCGGACAACCCATTTCCCTTTGCTATGGAAGCACTCCATTATTATCCTTTTCCTAAAACCGGACAAACCTCCCAACAACCCTTCATCTTATAGACCAATTAGCCTTCTCCCAATCCTATCAAAAATTTTTGAAAGGCTCCTTCTTAAACGTATCCTACCCATCCTCGAATTGCAAAATATTCCCTCTCACCAGTTTGGATTCCGCACTAGCCACTCTACAGTCCAACAAGGCCTTAGAGTTGTTGACCACATATCCTCCACACTTGAAAGCAAACAATATTGCTCCGGCGCATTTCTGGACATAGCGCAGGCTTTTGACCGGGTATGGCATGCCGGTTTGCTTTTCAAACCTAAAACCCATTTACCTCAATCACTATTCCTAGTTCTCCGGTCCTACCTCTCTAACCGTTCCTTTCGAGTTCGCTGCAGAACGGAGTACTCTAACTGGTACACAATAGAGGCCGGTGTTCCACAAGGTAGCGTGCTCGGTCAAGTCCTATATATCCTATATGCTGCAGATATCCCTACTACTCCTGATACTTTCCTTGCAACATTCGCTGATGACACTGCTATCCTATCATCCCATCCAGATCCCTTAATAGCATCCCATAATCTCCAAACCCACTTATCCCTGATTGAAGACTGGTGCAATGACTGGCGGATCAAAGTAAATGAATCCAAATGCACCGACATAACCTTTACCCTCCGCCGTAAATCCAGTCCTCCTATCTACTTCAATGGTATTCCGCTACCTAAAGCTGACACAGTTCAGTATCTTGGTTTCTACTTAGACAAAAGACTTACATGGAACCCACACACTCGACTCAAAAGGCAAGAACTTAACAGACGCTTTAGCCAATTGTACAGACTACTAAATAGGACATCACATCTTTCCATTGAAAACAAACTTCTCATATACAAAACCATCATCAAACCTATTTGGACATATGGACTTGAACTGTGGGGGACAGCAAAAAAGTCGAATATCAAACGCATTCAATCCTTCCAATCCAAAATCCTCCGAACTATTGTAAATGCTCCTTATTATGTTTCCAACAAAACCCTACATAATGATCTTAACATACCATATGCCCTCGACCTTATACCGCTTAAATTTTCGAAATTCCATAGTAATCCTTCCTTTCATCCTAACCCTATGGCCCAATCATTATCCGCTTCCACACATCCTAATAACCCCCCTCGCAGACTAAAACGGCAGTGGCCCCGAGATCTTTTGTAAAATTTATTTATGTTGGAGTTCTGGCAATGGCCAGCTTCTCCACTCATGCCCTGAGTGAATGTATATAGCGCTCTCACTCAGCCTCCACTGGGTTTTTTTACTTCAGTGGTGCGGCTGAGAGAGAAGAGCTGGGAATTCTCTGTACCTGGCTTGTCGGGGGGGTCTCTCTCTAGAATGAATGTAAATTGTAAATAAAGTATAATTGTATTTTTAACCTTTAATTTAATTTTGTCTTATTTTCATTTACTGTTATTTAATTTTATTTGATTTTTTTTTTAATTTATATATTTCACCCAGATGTATATTTTATATTATTTATGTATAGCTTAGTTTTTTTAATTATTTTTTTTTTTTTATTAATTTTTATTTTATTATTATTTTTTTTTATTATTTCTTTTATTATTATTTTTTTTTTATTTTTTAGTATATATCTTTTTTTTTTTTTCTTTTTACTGTAAATAATGTGTGAATGTAACCATTAAGCCATCTATATTACTTATTGCCCACATTTGTGGCAGATTGTAATAATTACTCAATAAAATAATTTAAAAAAAAAAAAAAAAAAAAAAAAATTGATATTCATTTGCTTGAAAGTAAAAGAGGTTATGGAACCAATAACCAAGTTCCAAATAAATTTTCTTTCTATTTTTTAAAAATATTAATATATACCATATATGGATTTATTAGATTAAATTATTATATACCTATATATATATATATATATATATATATATATATATTATTTTTTTTCTCTTTATTTGCTCACATGTAGACCTCCCCCCCCCCCCCATATGAGGAAATTTTACTTATCATAGTTACATAGGTGACGCCTAATACACATACACCTTGTAAGTATTCATTTTTTGTATTTTAAGAAACAAAATTTTTTTAGTGACTTTGCATACAATTATGTAAACAAAATAAGGAATAAAAATAAAAAATAAATAATTTGTTGCAAAATAAAAAAAAAATTATAATTAGCCAAAAAAATTAAAGGCCCCCTATTTTTCTTAAACCAAGTTAAGAAAAATAGGGATGTCAAATGTGACTTTTTTCATTTAAACAAATATTAGCTCCTTAACGATTGGTCCTAGAAGCATATTTCATGTTGTAAAAAATATTCTCCATTTAATTCTGATCGGTAAACGGTCATCAAATTTTTGATTTGAGCAACATCAACAGAACTAGAGCATGCCAAACTACTCATAACGCTCTCACATTCCCCAAAAATGAATGAATGAATGATGAATGAAATCAATAATTTTTTTTTTCTCTAAACTTTACTACTGTACTTTTTAACTCAGTTTAAATGTAGGAATGAATTCAGTTTTCAATAGAAAAACTTATCGTTATGTTTTGTAAGAAGATGGTTTATTTTATGTTATTTTATTTTATTATTTTTTTTTTTCAGACCAATAGAGATGGAGATGGAGGATTATAATTCTCATTTAAAGAATGCATTGAGTGCATTAAAAAACAAAGATTTTAGAAAATTTCAAGATGCCATAGAAAAGGTTGACGCAAAAGATATTAATTATTACTTTGGAGATCCAGATCATGTGACTTTGCTTGATCTGAGCTGCAGGACCAACGGCTGCCATATCTTTGTTACAAGCCTTCTAAATCATGGCGCAGACCCTAATATTGTTAACCCTCTTAGGAATTCTGGGCCTCTTCACTTTGCAGTGTCCATCAATGATTTCGAGTCAGTAGAAGCTCTCCTAGATCACAATGGTACTGATGTCAATATTCCAGATTCCAGGGGTGATAAACCATTACACCTGTCTTTGAAGTTACCAGATAATAAAATTTTCGATTTACTCTTAAACGACAAAAGGGTAAATATAAATGCAATCAACAGAAAAGGAAAGAGCATTTTATTGATCGCTCTGCAAGAGGGTAATAAGGATTGTATTAAATCTATTTTACAATCTAGTGATTTGGATTTGAAGGCTGATCCTAATTTTTCAAAAGTTGTAGAACTTTTAAATGATATATTTCCAGAATGGAATACCATATACACATTAAAAAATAATTTTACTTCAGATTCTTCAAATTTTAGTGATATGTTTTATTTGTTACATGCCGGTAAATACAATGACTTTATTTACCACATCAGGCAGAAAAAAAATGATAAAGCGCTCTTGGAATGTAATGATGGTTCTCATACATTTTTACAATATTGTTGCGAATTTGGTTTGGTTGACGTTGTTGAGGAATTGCTAACCCTAGACATCGACCCTAATACGACACCCAGTTCTGACAAGAGAACACCTCTCATGATAGCAGCCTTTAAAGGTTATATCGATATTGTCAAAAAGCTTCTTGACACTAATAAATGTTCCTTTGAGCCAGTCTATCAAGAAACAGTTCTTCATTACGTTGTTAAAGGCTCCTCAGAATCCCCCAGTTTAGCCGATAATATTGAAACAGTGAAAGATCATCTTGCGTGTTTATCATACCTCTTGCAGGTAGAAACTTGTAAAGATTATATTAATTTTGGTGACGTGAAAGGAAACACACCTTTACACTTGGCCGCAAAGCAGGGAGACAAGAGCCTTATTTTGATGTTACTTAAAGCAGGAGCATCTATTAACTGTTTTAACGTGTTAGATGAACCTTCATTCGTTGACATCAGCTACAGAACCTTCGAAGAGTATTTAGATAGTTGTGTTTATACCAACAATAAGCCACCTCAGGAAGAATCTTATGAGATAATCTTGAATTTTACAGGATTGAAACCAGTCTGTTACCACAATTCAAATTTCGATAATCGGTCAGAAAATCAGTCATCTAAAATCATTAGTAATTGTGAAACTTGTAATAATTTTGAAACTAAATCGTTACTTTACTTATCTAAAAACAGCGAATTGAAAAATTTGCTTAAACATCCAATTTTTACTAGTTTTTTGTACCTGAAATGGGATCGGGTCCACAAATGGTTCTGCATCAACTCATTATTTTACATAATGTTTTGGTTGACCCTCACTTCATACATTTTGAATTTTTACCCAGAATTCGATAGATCTAATGCACAGTCAAATAGTTCCGTCTCAATCAATACCGTCTGGTCTTTTCTTGCAATAATGGTCTTCCTTTTGATGCTTCGTGAACTCGCTCAATTATGTATAGCACCTCTTAAATACTTAGCAAGTGCAGAAAATTGGTTAGAAATTGCTCTGATATCAACCTCTTTGTTATTGTTATGCGTAGGGAAAGAATCTTCGCTTCAGTACAAGGTCAGTTTATCTGCGATTGGAATAATGCTGTCGTGGTTTGAATTTGTTCTACTCATTGGTCGTTATCCAGCTTTGTCTACTAAACTGGAGATGCTGATGACGGTTTCCTGGAACTTTTTAGCATTTTTAGCTTGGTATTCTTTTCTCATTGCTGCTTTTGCTATTAGCTTTTACTTGTTGTTTGGAATACATGATTGCTCTGGTGGCGATAAAGAAGCTTGCTCAAACAAAACAAATGAAAATGATGACGATTTTTTTAGAAATCCAGGAATATCATTTTTCAAAACAGTTATCATGCTTACTGGGGAATTTGATGCTTCATCAATACCATTTGATGAAAGACCAGGAATAAGCCACCTTCTTTTTGTCGCTTTTGTTTTTTTGATTGCGATTGTCTTGTTTAATTTACTGAATGGATTGGCTGTTAGTGATATCAAAGAAATTCAATCGGATGCTGAACTAGTTAGCTATATTTCAAGGGTCAAACTAATAGCTTATATCGAAACTTTGGTCCTCGATCCATTACCTTTTAAGAATAAAATATTCGATTGGAGTGAAGTACTTTGTCGAAAATCAAATTTTATCTCATATCTGAAAAGTAAATTGTTTTCAAGGTATATCAACATCTTTCAAAATGATAGTTTAAATGATTCATTTGAAATAAGAATATTACCAAACTTGGGAAACCATGTCGAAATCAACCAGTTGAAATTCTCTAAAAATCGAAAAGAATCTTGCTTTAGTTGTTGGAAAGGGTGCAATGTCATGGAGATGGATTCGAATATAGTCAAAGCTGTTAAGAACATTCTGTCAGAAAGAATTGTTGAGAACGAATTGGATGAAATAAATAAAAAGAAAAGTGAAAATGAACAGTTATTAATGGAGATGGTGAAAGAGTGTCAAGGCAATTTACAATATCTTATCGCTGCCCTTAAGGAATGTAAAGAGGACATTGATAAAATTAAGAAAACAATAGAACAATCTGAATGATATTTAGTAAAATAAAATAGTTTTTTTTTTTTTTATAATCAGTTGATTAGAAATCTTATAAAGCTTTAATTGAAGCCTCACCTGCTTAAATGTGTGACCACTGACTGCTTGCTATGTTAAATATATTTTGTAATAAATTGTTAAAATATTTTTATATATTTTATCTTTAAAAATATTTATTATAATCTCTATTGTTTATTATTATTGTAACAGAATTTATTTATGTTTTTATAAAAAAAATGTTTTATTACTACTGTTACTTATATCTTGTTTATAAATTATTACAAATTTAGTTTGTTATTTTTATTATTTTTTAATGTTTAGGAATTCAGTTTTTGATGTTCATTCCATTTTGATATTAGATCTATCAACGTAATTGAAATCATGATTGTGCTGTATTGAATTATTTATTCAAAGTTGTTGATTTGAAGTATTTTTGTCTAGTCTGCCATGGTTTTAATTAATGTTAGTGAAAAACATAATATTTTTTTAACTATTGTGATTTCATTTTAATTATTTAAGTCTTGTGCTGTATGAATTTTAATTGTAGTTAATTTTGTAATAGTTTTATTATGATTAATGTTGTTTAAATTTTATTAATGTCACAAGTTATTGATGCAGTTTATTTCAAGAATGTTATGACTCATGTAAAAAAAAAATGTATCTTTAAACTTTCAAAAATACACTATTTTTAAAACTTTTTTTTTTTTATTTTACCTTTTAATCGGGCATGATCAAATAGTTTTTCATACCTAGAGGTATGAATAGAATGACAAAAAAATTTCTCTTAATTAAATCAACCGTAATAAATTAAATTTATTATTTATTATCTGGTTCTTATTTTTTAAATCCTAATATAGAGGTATGCTTGAGGATATCATGCCTGTCCATTTACACTTAACTACTGGCATTACTTATGTTTTTTATTCAATTATTTTTACATAAACAAATAAATTATTCAACTTTATTTGCTTGCTATTCCATTTTTACTTTTCATGAGAATATAAGTTGCCAAAGAAAACAGAAATATATAGAAGATCAATGACAAAAATCCAGTGTAGACGACGGGATGAGATAGCGTCCAAGCCCTTGTTGTGATTGACCTAAAAGCTTCTGTGGCGCGTGTCAAGGGGAGAAGGTAGCTGACTGAGCGAAGAAGGTAATGCATTCCCTCCGTCGGCCAGAACATACCTGCAAAAATAATTTATTAATACAAGTTAATTAATTTAAATATTTATTCAGTGATTACTTGCTTCATTCATTTTATTTTAGCTAACTCCATTTTTAGTCCGCGCAACCACTCTTCTCATAGTAATTCAATAAAGTTTAACAATTTGATTTAATTAAATTAGGATATATCAAATAACTGTAGAGCGATAACAAGTAATTATACTTAGAATTAAGAATAAAATAAATTTTGATCATTTATATTTGAATGAGAAAATTTATATACTTTTTAGCATACATAATCAATGAAGTAAGATTACCCAAAATAAGGAAGTAGCTATATTCATCGACACAAAATATTTGGTTAGTAGGGATAGGTCTAAATAGCGCTAGGCTTAGGAGCCGCTGAAGTTAAGATTTTTTATGAGAAAGATTGATTCGATGAATATCGGAGCATGCTTAATTTAAATATAAAGCTGGAATGGAGGCTTTATTGAGAAAATTTTATACTTTTTAAGCGAAAACTCCTTATGCACTTAGGCATGTGTTTTTTTCTGAACTGTCAACTTTAAATCAGTAATACTGAATTAGGTTTACTTCCATATATGTATTAATAACATTAAATATATATCAAAGTTATTTTAATTTCATTACTAGCTGACCCGCTGAACTTCATACCACCTAACAGTCAATGAATGTCATGATACAGATAACTCAAAAACCTTTGCAGGTGTGAATCTAACCATACCCCAAAGTTTGTCACAAACAGATGAACCGTCTATGAAGGCATAAGAAACATACAAACATCAGTTTTTATTTATAAAGATTATCACTGCTAGAATGAGATAACTGAAAAGTATTATTCCTATTATGCTATCCCATACATATAGGATTATGAATCTTCTGTTTTGGTTTCTTTTAGTTATTAGGGATCAGAAAAACAAAAAAATTTATTGTTTGTTTATTGGGGCTTAACTTCTTTATATACTCCAACTAGACTATCAACAAGGATGGGTTAGTCTACAGGTTGTCTTATCTATTGTAGTGTAGGGTGGGAAGGTCAAGATTCATTTCATCGGTCCGCCACCAGATAAATTTTAGCCCGTCCAGGTGGGATTCAAACCCACAAACAGGACCCTTGCCCCAACTCACTTGTCCATCAAGTCCCTTTTTTTCTTTATCAATACTGTAGCTATCAAATTAGTGCTAGAAATGTTGATTTGACTAAACTGTCTTTAAATACAGCTTTTTGGGTTGTTTCGGAACACAGTGCTTCAGTGATTTATCTGAGGGATGTCCGTATCCCATAGAAATAACTGAGGTTCTGGGCACAAATCCTAGGTCTAAAGATTATGTTTTCCATATGAGAAAAAAACAAATCTAGGAAGATGTTTTGGATGGATTCTAAGAAAACAGCAAAACAACTTTTGGTAAGCTCTAATGATAATTTTGTACCTTTATCATTATCGATTCATATTTAGTGCTTTCAATAACAAGATTATATCAATATTTTTAAGAGGAAACTGTAATTTAAATGAATTGACTGTTTCTTTGGGTGGTAAATTCAGGATAGCAGAAAGTCATTTTAGATATTCAAATAAATTTGAATCTAAACTATTAGTTACATGTTTCAGTTAATTATCAATTAATCAGTTAGTAATCAGCCAAAAACAAAAATAAGAAGCCCAAGTTCCAAAAAATATTAAATTCAGAAATATAATTATATGTTTAATAATTAATATCATATTATGAGTATAACATGAAAATAAATAATTTTAGTTCACCAAATTATTATTATACATATTTTTATAATTGCAAAAGTAGTATAAGTTTTTACATCAGTTGTGTGATCATAAGCACTCGTATTCTAAAAAATGAGAGAGAAATGGTTTAGATGTTACAGAATTCATTAAAAGCAGACTGACAAACTCATTACGATAGTGCTGTTACTAAAAACACATGCTGCCTTATTTCTTTGATGATGAATTATACAAATTCTATTTGTGCAACAAATACAACTCACAGGCTATGATTCATTTAGCTAAAAAACACTCAGATGAATTAAAAAATAAAAGTTGTGTTAAGTGATGTAAAGAGAAATTGAATGAGTGAGGTTTGGTGTCGAAACTAGAGGCCTTTTCGGGATAATCCCTAATGATAATTTATTTTTACATTTAAAACCATTTTATTAATTAATGTAATATAATATATTTAGAAGTTAGCAAAGTGTGTATGTATGGATGAATATTGTGGAGTAAATTATAGGTCACATTACGATTTTATATTGGGGAAAATAATTATCTAGAAATATATAATGAAAGCAAGTTACAGATACGATTACTGAGTGGATGCCTTCTCAATATTTTTACATAAAGACTAAAATTATTTTGAAACACATCGAGCTTTGTTGTAATTAAAGTTCTGATTATTATAAAGTAATATTTCCTTATCTAATTTTGATTAAGATTGTATTGTATTGTATTATATTGTATACCGCTTAAGATAGACGTTGGAACAAAACTTCCGAGGATGAAGAATGATGCTGCAGTTTCATTATCAAACAGTAATGCCACTGTCAGACCTAAATGAAAAATAAGTACATGAATATTATAAATAAATATAAGAGAATATCTTTTTATAAAAAACATATTTTTTTAAGAAGTGAAAATGTTTCAAAACTTCTCATATTTTTCACCTTAATACAACATGAAAGATTTTATTTATACTGTTTTAGAGAAGATATCTTCTAAGTGCTTCCCTCCACCTTCTGTATGGTACATTGATTCAATGAAATTCTGAAGTTTCGGTCCACTCTTTAAGTAATGTCAACTTGCATATTGCTTTGTAGATGTTCCAGTTTGTTGGAGTGTTTGTTATAAACTGGAGATTCAAGATAATCCCACTGGAAACACTCCCATGGAGGTAAATAAGGTAAACTCTTTGGCTAGTTTATGCCACCTCTTTAAGAGATCTGCTGCCTGCGGAAGGCTTCTATCATAAATCATCTATTGAAACCCTGGCTTTGTGAGGTGTGACACCACCTTCCGCAAACCACATACCATTCAGTTCTGATACTTTACTTTGAGAGCAGGAATAAAAAAAACTCATTTTGATCACGCCAAAATAATATTTTGAATGTCCCCAAAGTATTGGAGAATCATAGATTTTGATGAATTCCTGGGGATTCCAGAAGAGGATTGTTTTCTGACTCTGTCTAGTCCAGGTCAAAAGGGAATACATCCTCATAATTATTTAATATTATAGAAAATTAATTAATTAACATTGTGAGCCCTGGCACTCATTTCACATTGATTCCAACTTCTTAAAATCAGTTTTTTTATCTAGCAAAGGTTTAATACGTGTGGGTCAGGATAATTAATTTAATTATAAGAGAAAGTATGTAATCTAAAATAAACAATTTAATGAGTGATGTGTAACTGGTTAATAAAGTTGACTGGTGTTAAATGAAAAACAATATATATTAAGACAATGGCTGACATATGAAGTTACAATTGGAATCAGAGATAATTATTGAGTTTAATAACTTGAATGGTATCCGAAACAAACCTTATGCTAAACATATCTTAATAACAGATGCTATACAATGGGAATGGTCTCATTGATTGAAGGCTATGATCTTGGATCGGTGAAGTGTCATCAGGGGATGAAATGTTTACAAGTTCACACGGTGGTATCAGCAGAGATAGACAATACAAGACCTTGAGTATCATTTTCCAAACCTTTATGTAGCCATCAACCCCTACCCTAAATTGTCTAATTATCATGCCAACTAATTTCTTAGAAGTTAATTTGAGATTGGACCTTAGCCTAGGACGGTTAAGAAAATTATCAATTTCTGAGTTGTCTAAAGGGTTACCCGGAATACCATAATGTTACAGCTGCTACAAAAAAAACAATTGTAAGTTGCAGCCCAACTGCAGTCTATTTATGAGAAGGGTTATGGATAAATCATTGTGAAGCTGCGAGGAGTATCTATGACTGCAAATATTTCCTATTGTTAATTTTAAATGGGTGGGTTTAACACATTGCAAGCCTATGAATATGTTGAATCTTATTTTCTTTTTTTATCCTAATGTTGAAGCTGTGTTCAAACATTTGGGGTCAAGATTGTTAGTGGAGAGGAAAATAAGAATAAGCAATGATTCACAGTTGAGTGCTGAAGATTCATCAAGAAACAGCATTCTGCTAGGTCCTCTTGCCAACATCTCTTCCAACTATGAGGAGGGCCATTGACAATAGGGGTCCAGAGGGGGGAAGGCAAAATCTTGGGGTCCAGTTTAAATGATCACGGTCTGACTCCCTGACTATGAGTAGTTCTTAGCAGAGCCTTGATGGCTTGTTAAACTTCAACAATCTTTTAAATTGATAATGTGAGCTGTAAAAGAACAATTATTAAGTCTCTTTTACATTTTTTTTTTTTTTTTTGAGTAATTTGATTAGATAATTGTGGTTGTTGGTCGATTCGGGTGTAAATATTATAAAAACATTCTTATGTGATGTTTGAAATTCATACCAAATGAAAGGCCACTAACTCCGACCAAGAATATGAGGGCCAAAGCTAGCCCAAGGCTTCCAACGAAGACATGTCCATATATTACGTAGAGTATGGTCATGGTGCACAATGTCTGGAGAGTGAACATTGCCATCGTCACTATTGAATGCCCAGTCAACAGCTCCAAGATGGTCATTCCTAATTACACATCATTATTAATAGAATTAAAAAAAAGAAGAATCAAAAAAGTTAGATAATAAATTGTGTGCCTGATGACCAGTACCGAACTTGGCCCTTGAGTTTAGTGCTTTACCTAATCAGCTAACCCGTTTCTATTACAAGAATATCTCTGTTATAAAACATTGTTTCAACTTTTATAGAAAAAAAAATTAAATTACAAAACGTTCAGTTATAGGGATGTCCTGTAAATTTACTGCAGTTTTATGATTTTTAAATAAAATAAGTGAAACATTTATTAACCAAAATACTCTTCATTACTCTCAATACATTTCTGCCAATGAGTTCATAACTTTCCTATGTCCTGTCAATAGAAGTTTGAGTCTTTGCTATAAACAAGTTATAAATACGCAGTTTCCATCGAATTTGGATTATTTTTTTTTTTTTTTTTTATTCTTTTATTAATAGAAATTTACAACTGTATTACAAAACACATCTAGTAAATATGCGGTATATATGAGATATAATGACATGAATACAATTTGCAGAGGAACTACCCATTGGTAGTACTCTAATGAATATTTACAAAAGAAGATCACGAGGCCATCTTCTTTTCAGACGCCTCGGAGGATTGCCAGGAATGGAATGGGAAGCAAGTTGTGCAACAAGTGGATTTGGATGAGCAGTGAGTTTATTATGAAAGGAGAGGTATCTGGTTCGTGCCAAATCAGCGACGTATGGGATATTAAGGTCATTGTGGATGATTTCATTTGTGACAAAGTAGGGAGCATTAAGGATTTTTCGAAGGATTTTGGATTGGAGTGATTGGATGCGGGAGGAATTCGATGGTTTGGTGGATCCCCATAACTCTATTCCGTATGTCCAAATAGGTCTGATAATCGTCATATATATGAGTTTTTTATAGTAAATCGGGAGATTTGAACGTTTGTCAAGTAGGTGTTGTAATAGTCGAAATCGACGTGCAGCTTCTTGTCTTTTCAATCTTGTGTGAGGATTCCAGGTAAGTCTCTTGTCCAGATAAAATCCAAGGTATCTTATCTGTTCTACATTATTTAATGGTACTCCATTAAAGGATACAGGAGGACAGGATGAGGTAGGTTTTCGACGAAGGGTAAAGGTTATTTGCTGGGATTTACTGGGATTTATCTTAACTCTCCAGTTATGACACCATTCTTCAAGGGAAGTGATGTGTGACTGGAGTGTCTGGGATGCAGCAAATGGATTATCATTGACTGATAACACGCTGGTGTCATCAGCATAGGTTGTGAGGATAGTATTAGGATGGGTTGGGATATCAGCTGTATACACTGTATAAAGGATGGGACCCAGGATACTACCTTGAGGAATACCAGCGGTCTGGGGAAAGATAGATGAGTATTTAGAATTGTGATTAACTTTAAATACTCTATCAGAAAGGTAGGAACGGAGGATGAGGAAATATGTAGATGGTAGGAATTGGCGAAGTTTGTAAAGCAGACCTGGGTGCCATACTCGGTCAAATGCCTGTTCAACGTCAAGAAAGACACCCGTGCAGTACATCTTGCGCTCCAGTGCAGATGAGATAACGTCCACCACACGATGGCATTGTTGGATAGTGGAATGAGACTGGCGAAATCCAAACTGGTGATCAGGAATAATGTGATTGGAATCAAGGATGGGATAAAGTCGTTTCAAAAGGAGCTTTTCAAGGATTTTGCCCATGATAGGTAGGAGGGAAATAGGTCGGTACGAGGAAGGGTTTTCTGGCGGTTTTTTAGGTTTTGGGATCATTTTTATTATTGATGATTTCCAGGAATCGGGAAAATATGTTGTACGGAGGACAGCATTATAAACGTAAGTTAGGAATAATACTGCTTTCCTTGGAAGGTGTTTGAGGATTCTTGAAGTGATAAGGTCGTGTCCAGGAGCTTTATTGGAGGGCAATTTACGAATGATGGCTATTATTTCTGAAGGGTGGAAGGCTTTAGGAGGAATGGTCATTTGGAGAGGAATGGCCAGTTCTGCTTCAATAAATTCTACATGGTTAGGATTTAGGATATCAGGATGAGGTTTAAAAATATTGTGTAATTGTTCACCAAATACCTGCGATTTCTCTAAATCAGATTTGGTCCAGGTTTGAGCTGGAGTAAGGAGAGGATGATTGAAGGTTTTGAATTTTAACAGTCTTTTGGTGGTGTTACACAATGATTTATCGGAAACAGTTAGTTGTTCAGTTTGTTTTTTGTAAATTTTCAAATTTTAGTTTTTTAAGTTCTGATTTAAGTCTGTTAGTCAATTTATTATAATAGGTTTTGTCAGTTGGATACCGAGTCCTATGCCATTTGGCCCTAGCGCGACGTTTCTCTACTAATAAAACGCGAATATTCTGTGGTAAGATATTTTCTGAAATTTTAATTCTATTTTGTGAAGTGTTTTCTGTTATGCAGGTTTGAATTGAATTTGTAAAATGTTCTATTGCTGAATCTATTTCTTTACATGTTCTTAGTGGAGTTTTTAAGTCAAGTTGGTTTTCTAAAGCCGAACGGAATTTGTCCCAGTCTACTCGTCCAGTTATTAAGGATGGAGGAGAAGGTTTAATAATAGGAGTAGAATGTAATGTAAGCAAAACTGGGCTATGATCTGAGGAAAGGTCATCTAAGGAATCTATTGTAGTTAGGGAAGTAGGAATTTGAGAGGTGACAAATATGTCGAGGATATCTGGGCGTTTTTTTTTAGGGATGTAGGCCAGTAGGTAGGATTGTTAGGTGAAAGGATGGGGTAATTGTTTAAGGATGATACACGGGAAAGTATACTACCTCGGGAATTGGATGTTCTACAGCCCCATCGCTGGTGTTTGGCGTTGTAGTCCCCACCTGCAATGAAGCGCCGCCCAAAGGATTGGAATAAGGATTGCAGAATATTTTGGGAAAGGCTATTTCCTGGAGGACAATATACAGCTGAAATAGTAAGGTTAAATGGAAGGGTGGATAGGATTAGTGAGGTAGACTGAATGGTGTCAGTTGGAGAGGAAGGAATCAAGGTGTGGGTTAGTGATCTATGGATAAGAATGCAAGTACCACCGTGGGCTGTTTTGTCGGGGTGGTCAGTTCTGTAAGTGATATAGTCTTTGATGTGGAAATAAGAGGTAGGCGTCAGGTGGGTCTCGGTAATTAGGGCAATGTGAATGTTATTGTCGTGTAAGAATATGTCTAGTTCATTTCTGTGATTGAGCAAACCATTTGCGTTCCATAAAAGAACTGCCAAGGAGTTTTGGATCATCGAGGAACAATGGAAGTGATTTCTGACAGGGCTCTTGTGAGAAGGGTAACTAAGGGTCTGATAGTTTCTTGGAGTTCACGGAGGAAGGATGAAAGAATCGATGAGATATCACCAAAACTTTGGGAGGAAGTAGGATAGGGTTCTGATATTTGAAACGGATGATTACACTGGCTTGAGGACGGTACCTGGAATGGGATTTGGCTTGGATATTGTTGAGGAGATATGGTTTGCCCATGTATTTGTACTGGAGGCTTGATCTGTTGGTTCACTTGTTGTGGTGTCTGTTGACAAGTTGATGGGGAAGGATTGATTATTTTGGGAGGTCGGGATGGAAAGGATGGTTGAGGCGCCTGATTTTGTGACCGTCGATTTCTTCGTTCGACCGTCGTGAATTCATTGGTTGGTTGAAGAGTCTGAGATGAACCTGCTGCTGAAGTTGATGGCTGAGGTTCAGTGAGTTGAACGGTTGAATGGCTGGGTTGTTGATATTGAGGCTGTTGTACTTTTGATGTTGAAGGAAGTGAAGGGAAGTCTTTGAGAGAGCTATTGATGACTGGGTGGATTATTTAATTTTTCTTTTTTTGGTGGTAGCTAATGAAAGAGGTACCCAAGTTTTGAGCTTTTTACCTTTCAAATAGCTCTGAGATGGTCAGTGATGATTGATTTGCTGAATGAAAGATTTTTTCTGCAAGCTCTCAAAGAGTTATTCTGGGGTTCGCTTGAAAAAAGCTTTCAGAACATCAAATAACAGATGGAGTCTTTCCACGACCTTCCATTAGAACAGTACACTCACTCACTGCCATCACTGTAGACTTAATTAATGTTTTTGGCAGTTTGGGCCCTGTTCCGACCAAGTTTAAACTCACAAAGTGGAATAAGGTGAAAATCGCAGTTTGAGTTAGTATAAACTGGATTATATTCAAGCAGTGACATGCTCCAGAAGTAAACATTTTTGTTTTGAAAAGGATTAACAAATGAAGAGAATCTATACGGAGAAATATCTAACAAAAAAAAAACCTGTAGCACTTACAACCCATGTAGGGTCTTGGGTTCAGTACTTCAGTAAGGGTGTACTGTTACTGAGCCAACGGTTATGAAAGGAGGTGATTTGGCCAGAATTCACATTCAACCACCAGGTTTTTTCCCCAAATAAGAGTACCCATTTTATAAGAGGCTGGGTGTGCCTCCAGAGAGTCTCCCAACCTTAAATTTGATCCATGGCTGAAATGACAGTATATAAATTTTCTGCCTTCAATCGGACTCGAACTCGGGCCCAGGAGCATGGTAGTCAAGTGTCTTACCCACTGAGCTACTGCGCCTCCCGTGGAAATATCTATCAATTGTATCAGCTTATTATCTAGGTAGGTGATATAATAAAAAAATGAAACCCTACAATTATTGCAGCAGGCAACCAAATATATTGAGAGATAATTTATGATCAGTATCGTATTAGAGTGAGCCAAGTCTCTTCTGTCAAGGCCGTAGTGTTATCTTAATAATAATGGTAATCATATTAGAAGTGTTGTAACAAAGTTTGTTCATCTTTACGTTTAAAAAAAAAAAAATGGTTAATGAATCAATTGCACCCACACCCCCTGCAATTGAAAGTGCCCTCAGTGTAAGATTTTCAAGCTTGGGATTTTAATGCTATTGATGAATATTTTCAGTAACATAGAGGAATAATCGACAATGTAAACTATATTTAATGAGTATATGCAAAAACCATGTCTTTACTTCCACTTCACATTGCTTGAAGTTTATTCCTTAAAGACATATAAATGTTAGAGAAAATCTTAAAATTGTGCATCAAAAATGTTTTTATTGAAGCAAATACTATTCCCTCTTTAATAGTGTTCATATTTTGATGAGCGATGAAGGATATTACCTGATATTAAACTTCTTTCAAGTACTCCTTCCTTCTTATCGTGGACAAAAGCCAGGATATATGTAACTGGTAAAAAATACTCCAATCTGTTGATAAATATTACCATTTTAGTAAGTGTGAATAATTATTTTATACAGCAATGTATATTTTGATAATTCTGATGCCCACTTGTATTGAGCGCAACCAGAACAGTCTTCAGTATCTATTTATAATAATAGATATCGATAAGTATTAGTGGTTTTATTAAGAGTATTAAATATATTAATCAAATTCTAAAACTTGCTATTGCTTTAAATTAGAAATCATGTCTGTTTCAGATTTTGTACCTTGTTTTTTTTTTCCTGCTGTTAAAACACATATTTTACTTTTTTTCAACATGTTGAATAAACTTTTATGTGTAACTTATTTTATTACCAAAACATGTATATGTTAGAAAATACTAAATATGTTACAAAATTGTAAATCGTTAAATTTCATTGGAATAAAATTCTTTATTATATTATTAGATATATGACTATTTCAGAATGGTTATTTTATCCAATGGAAATACATACAGTAAGAGCAATCCAGTCACCGTGAACTCTCCAACATTGATATTAATGGACCCGTATATCGTTCCTTTGTTCTGGAAATTCAATATTTGTCATTAGTAACCTATAATGTGGCCATACAAAAGATAGTGTAAACTATACTTTGTTTACTTGTATTGGTATCTTGGCATATTTTACTGGCCATTTACAATCAGTATATAACTGGTCTAAGTATTCAAAATAAGAAACAATAATATCTCGTGTCATCAAACTGCCGATAAGCTGATCTGTAAAACAAGAATTACAATTAACAAAAACGTTTATTCTGTAACTAGGTGTCTTAATAATGAAAATGATATACTGAGAAACAGAAACTGTCTCAGGCCTTGAGGCAGTTTACAATTGATTAAATAAACATTCAAATGTAAGATGTAACATATAATTAAAATAAATCCAGTATGTATATCCTAATAAAATCTTACAGCCTACTAAATATTAGTTCTCATAAAACCAAATGCCATAAATAAATTCAATTAGGGTTGATGAATTATTAGCCATTTTTATTTGAAAAATTCCTTCCGCCAAGGTCAGAAAGAAATTGAGTACATTAGGATTAAATGCCTCATTTAAAATAGAAAAACCATATTCATCCTACTTCCATAAAGACAAAAGAGACTATTTCCAAAAATTTGTGTATATGAATCAAAACATAATAACCGTGAAGCTAAATACAGTAAACTTCCTCTAATACGGCATCCTATGGTTCAGCACCCTTGATAATCCAGCATGGCAGGGATGTCAAGGCCAATCGCGAAAAGTGCACTTCTTCAATTTCTGGAAACCCTCTCTGTAAACTTGTTGCCCACAAACTTAAAAAAAAAAAGTTGGAGCTACTAGATTCGATAGGTTTTCTGCCAAAATATCTGAGACTAACTGGCCCAGTGATTGTTGAAAAAGCCAGACAGTTTCAGCAAGAACATTCGAGACCGATTGCAAATTTTCTGAAGGCTGGCTCAGAAACTAAGAGTCGTCATTGTATCAAAAAATTAGATATTTCTGGTGAGCTGAAGTTTTGAAATTGGGTTTTCAAAAACTTTGTGCCAGCTGTAAGGAACAATTTCACAAAGATGAAAGATGTGGATAAAACAATGCATATCACTTGGAGTGAGAGAGGTGATGAGTTAAACAAATTTTTCAAGTTTTCTGAAAGGTGAAGTTCCTTCAACGATGGTGAAATTATAAAGCTGCATATTATTCAAAATGACTTCTTAAAAAAATAAAGGAGAAGGCAAATATCCGATAATCAATAACATCTAATAATTCACCTAGTCCCGAACATGCCGGATTAAAGGAAGTAACTGCATAAGGGAAAAATAGGACGATCAATAAATTGAAGATATTTCAGGGCATAAAATAATAAGATGTACGATTCCATCTTCGCTATCCATTGAAATTAAACTAACCATTAATTCAACAAAGACTCAGAAAGAGTTTACCAGACTACTCCAACCTCCTTCTTTTTTTGCATTCCAGTTTACACTTGGATCTGATATCTTCAAGTAATGAAGCCGTTATGCTTTGCCTCTTCATGTGAATATCAACATTTTTGATTTCTTGTCTTATATTTTTTAAATTAATGCATGTAATATGAGTAGCAAAGACCTAAAGTTTAGTATTCGAAACTAGTCTTCAAATAAAAATAATTCCAATAGAAGTTACAATTGATTCGTCAATCCTAATTATGTTGATCCTTCTATACTGTCATGAGTACCTCAAATGACAATTAAATTGTTTCATTACTTTAAAAAAATCACTTATCAAAGAAAATTCCAAAAAATTCCATAATTGAAAATCCTAAAGATTATCTAGTACCACCAGAGTGGATCCACTATAAAGTAGTGTCAGTGACAATCAAGAGGGTATTGGAGAAAAGTATGATCATAATGATACTCATACTACACCCTAGTGAGCTTAGAGAAGAACTTGCTGAATATGAACAGGAGAGAAATCCAAAGGGTGTTGGATTGGGTAAGAAAGATCAGAAAAACAGAAGAAAGTAGACTGAAGACTTGATCTGAAGGAGGTTGTAAATATATGATGAACGGTGGATTTACATAATTTGGTTAAGATGTGACGAACAGATGTAATATTGTCAAGAGATGGAGGGAACAAACCCATGTAAGTAACTCTATTCAATGAGACAGTACAAAAAGACTTTAGTTAATAAATAATTAACAATAATTCTTCCTATTTTAATATTATTAAATTAAATTACTTAATATTTACTTGACATATCCATTCTGATAGTAATTTCACTTTCTTTTAGGATGTCTTCTTCAGCCTGCCGATTTTTCATTATCCTTTGAAAAAAAGATGTGGTAAAATTTTGACTAAAATGTAAATAACCCCAAATGTAGTTTTTTGCAGCATCTCTCAAAGCACTGTTAATATTTTGGTAAGGAATCTGAAATATTTTAAATTAAGTTTATCATAAGTTTCTTATTTAAACTTCGCGTGTTAACAAAAATAACTTAATAAAGGAATCGTTAAAAATTTTCTTCAAAGACTTGCGTACGATCACAATCATATTGGCATAGTGTTCACCTATGCTTAGGCTACTTTAAAAGTTAATTAAAAATCTTAAAATTAAATTATATTATTAAAGTTGTGTTGAAATATTAAACAATTTTGTTTATTTTATAGCACTATTACCAAATGCTCTCCAATGTGACAGATTGTAATATTTAAAAAAATAAAAACTAATGATACTAGAAAACATTATATACTAAAGTTATGAAAATATTTTGTTTCATTTTGTTCATTTTGCCTTATTTAGAGTGTAGTCCTTAACAAATTTATATTTTATTTTAATTATAGCTTCATAAAAATTACATTTATGACAATCATAGTAAAATGATTTATAGTCTTCATAATCCTCATTCTGTATACTAAATCATCGTTTCAAACGGACAAAACTCTTGAAAAGTTTGTTTTATTTATAATTAATATTAAAGACATAATATAATCTATGTATCGTATTTCCAGAATGAAAGAAGTACCTCTCAAAATTTAATGAATAGTAGTGGTTTCTTTAAAAGCCAAAAATCCTTTAAATTTATTCCTCCTTACTACTACTACTGCAAAGGAGTCTACAAGTCTTTGCCTCTGAAAGAAATCTTCGCCATTTGTCCCTCTCCTCAGCCGTTCCTAATTAGCTCAGGGCCCCCAGCTTCACCGACTTGGTCCAGCCATCTGCTCCTGCTCCTAGACATCTCTGTATTCTTTTCTCAGTAGGCATGTAGTTCACTATTTTGTTGGGCAGTTGTTCGCAAGACATTCTGTGAATATGGCCCCCCAACTCTGCCTAATCACCTTGATGAACTAGAAGATTGAAATGTTATCATACTTTCTAAACAGCTTAGAGCCTTGGCTTCTCCTCCAAAAACCAATCAACTGGACTAATCCATTTATTCTTTCTTGCACTTTAAAAAAAAAAAATTTAGCCTTTCCTCATCGACCTTCTTCAGGACCAAGCACTCGGATCCAAACGCCAATATTAGCCTTACTTGTGTTTTATACAGGGTGATTTTAACATCTTGTAACAACAATCTAGACTTAAATTTTTTTTTAAAATCATAATATCTTCATATTGCGCACCAAGATTCTTCTTTCTATTTTGGTCGTTAATGTAGGTGCCCAGGCAAACAAACCCTGTAACTTGTTCTAACTTGCTTTTGTCTATTTTTATCTGTGAATGGTTGAGTTGCATATTTCTGCCTATAGCCGTGAACTTAGTTTTATTTTAATTTACAATGAGGCTCCTTAACGGAAGTTTCTAAAGATCTGAAGGCGTTATTTAAATCTTCTTGAGACCTGGCAATGAAAAATCCTTAAATGTCCTAAAATAATTGATACATCCAATTGTCTATTAATTGTTTTCACAGGAAGAGTATTTGTAGCATTTTAAATAACTACATCGTAATGTATCTCTAACACTAAGTCTAACTAACTCTGTTTTTTTGAGTTGTACATTTTGAATTTCGCTTGTATGATGACTAGAAACTACTGCATTTTTCTGATCAGAGCCATGTGGCCAAGGTCCAAAAAAAATGTAAAGTTTTAGATTATGCTCTTTCATTATTGGTATGTGATATGCCTTATCAAAATATCACCTAATACTGACATTAACTTATGATAATGATACTTATAAATATATCACCAAATACTGATAAATATACACACCATGACTAACTTCTGTTCCAAAAGAGAAACATACACACAGGAGGCTGGAAAGCAGGTAACATTTGAAAATTCTTCACAACTTGCCTTACCAAGCAACAGTTCATCGTTGACAACGCCCAACTTTAGTCCATAAGGTTCTCTACCCATAGAATATTCGAAAGCAACGCAGACCGAGATGGGTAAAAAAAAAAGTAAGAACCATCCACTAAAAGAGGTTTGAGGTATTATTTAATTCAGCAAAACATAAAATAAAAATAGTAGTAACAATAAAAACTTAAATAATGATAGTTTAGTGAGGTACTTACAGAGGACTATACTTCAAATAAAACAAGCTCTTTAGGAGATACGATATGAGATTGTTTGAAGAAAAAAGCTTTCCGTTACTCAGTGGTGTCGCTTTATTTGAGCTATTAACAATATTATTAATCACCTGCAATCAATAATTTTTAATTAATGAAGAAATAATGAGCTTGAAATATATTTAAATAATGATAAATTAATAAAAAATATTATTAATTATAATGATAAAAGTATAGTTGACTGTTAAATATGAATATGTGATGAGTCTACAACCATAGAAAGTTTGTAAAAGTGGGTCAGCAATTATAAGTACTGGGGCTATACCCTAATTGGTTACTCCGAAAGCCCAGCCCTTTCCCTTAAAGGGTGCCGCTGACTATTAAACTTTTATTATATGTAATTATTAATAAAGGAGATGATCAGGGATGAAGTCAAACAGAAACAACATGTCCAAGTAAAAATACTATGATTGTTTGCCAACGTTTCGACCTGCCTTGCAGGTCTTCTTCAGGGCTATAATGAACAAAATACTAGATGTGACAAAAATAACAGACTGATAAATAAATGACAAATGGATAATATAGAATGACATGGGTATAGACAAAACATGTACAATAAAGACTATAGAAAAGAACAGATACATAAATCAGTAATAATACAAAGAAGAAAGGTAAGGGTTGAAAGTTAAGATAGGAATATTGAGGAAAAAATACATAAATAAATATATAGGGTAGTAAACAAAAAGATAATAAAAGAGGACAGAAGGAATGGTTAAATAATTAAAAGATAGAAATATGGTAATGAGGGAGGGAAATATAGAGTAATCGAAAGAGGTGATAAAATAACAAAGGTGGAGCAAAATAAATAGGAGAGGTAAAAGGAAAAGTAAGAAATGGCACAGAAAACCAATCGAACCACACTGGTGAGGAGAGGAAGGATGACTGATGTAAAATGGAAAGAACAGCTGGGCAGGTAAAAGGGATAAAAAGGTGCAGGAAACATGATTTGTTATACACATCATACTTATTTCCCTTATCATTCCTGTATTGTCCTGATCCTTTACCTTGCTTCTTTGTATTATCCCTGATTTATGTATCTTTTCTTTACTATAGCCTTTATTGTATATATTTGTTCTATATCCATGTCATTCTATATTATCCATTTGTCATTTATTTATCAGTCTGTTATTTTTGTCACATCTAGTATTTTGTTCATTATAGTCCTGAAGGAGACCTGCTAGGCGTTGGCACACAATTAAAGTATTTCTACTTGGACGTGGTGTTTCTGTTTGACTGCATCTTCTTTATTAGTAATTATAATATATTAAATGCTTGGGGGTTAGCGTTACATATTAAGGTATGGGGCTTGGGTTTTGGAGTACCCGATTAGGTTGTATCCTCGGTACTTATAAGTGCCGGCCCACATTTGTCCTTTGTCGGCAGACTTGATATAGTTATTTTAATGTATTAAAATACATAACTCAACATATTCAGAAAACTGTTATCATTATTATAATTAACCCTTTGGCTGCGGCGTGCTCGTGCGGTGGGAGGATACAGAGGACGCAGTGCCCCGTGTGCGGCGTACTTTTTACGCTTAGTGGTTTCGTTTTCTTTATTTATTCTACATTTTCTACTCATGTTTCCCAACCTCCTTTTCTCTTATATTTCATATTCTGTTAGTTCCCGGGATTTATCCAATAGATACGTAACCGGATTGATAAAAAAAATGGTCATCATGATCTAAAGAAGATTCTCCTTCACTTTCACTTGCGCCCGCCAAAAGTTCTAATAACCTTTCATCATAATAAAGTACTTAACTATTCACTACAAAAGCAAAAAGTATACTGAAAGATATGCAGGTAAAGAGAAACGGTACACGGCAGAAAAAAAATGGCCGAAGCAGGTACACAGAAACTCCGTGAAATTGAAGTGATATGTTGAAAGTGAAGTTTTATGCCATCTATTGGCTTAAAGAGGCACTGCAGCTTCTATAAACAGTCCATAGTTGGCAATAGAAATAGAACTACGATAAGAGTTAGTAGCAGTTTGACGTAAAACCAGCCGGACTCATATAGTAGTCTGCAGCACCCAGGGCACTGCAACCACCGGACTCATATAGTAGTCTGCAGCAGACAAAGGGTTAAATTATATTTGATCAAATAGATATTAAAGATTTTCAGCAGTCACCTGAGGTTCATTTTTAGCTTCTTCGTTGTCTTGTTTGTAGCAAAGTTTAATAAAAACATCTTCTAACGTGGCAGAGTGATATTGGGCCATTAGAGAATCAGCACTTCCTTCACCAAGCAGGATTCCCTCTCTCATCATTCCCACCTGACCGGGTTTTAAATCAAGTTCAAGTTCGTAAGCTTTTTATTTCAATATCAAGGAAATAAGGTTGCTATTTATTTAAAAAATAATTTGATTCTTGATATTGCGTAAGATTATATTTATTTTAAATAATAGATAATAAATTTATTATTTAATCACCCTGCTGCTCTGCCTCGCCTCTTCAATATAATGGGTCGTTACGATTATCGTTTTTTTCCTGACAGTTGACATTTCAACGAAGCATTGCCATATTCTATAAACAAAAAAATAATAATAAAAAGTAAATAACTTTTAAATAAAGGAGAAAAGATATATTTGTTGATGGCATACCTGCTACTCAAGACAGGATCAGTTCCGACAGTCGGCTCGTCCAATATCATCAGCTGGGGAATATGTATCAATGATAAGCAAAGGGAAACCCTTCTTTGTTGACCGCCGCTAAACAAAGTCATAACATTTCTCTATAATGGCCACTGCCTCTTATCTTCAAATCTTCAATCATTCAACTAATAAGTAACTTAACTCCATAAGCGATAATTCTAAATTTAACATATTAATTTTAAATAACTGCACGTTGAACTGATTGGGCTTAGTTCTATTTAAAAAAAAATGAAATAGAAAAATAAAATTAATTAAATTTTCTTTATTTTATGACGAAAAAAGATTTGTTTTTCACTGAACAAGTATTGTAGCCCAGTCAAATTTTTTTATACAGCAAATCTCGGAAAGGAAGCAATGCAGCTCAATTTTTGCATATACCTTTGTTTTGTTCTTCTAAATAAGAGGTAAAAAGTCACCGATCTCAGCATTTTAGTATAATTAGATATTCAAGGTCAAAGGTCACAAAAATCATTTTTTTTTTTCTTTAGGGAACAAATAGTAAAGTTTGTTCTCGATTTATATCCATTGGCCGTCAATCAAGAAGGTTACAAAAGGCGTTTAAAATATTCTCTATAATTTTGGTTCTATTCCTTTTTTTTGGGGTTTAACTTTTTTTGCGCATTATTTATTTTTTTTTTAGGATTAACCGTTTTCGAGATATGTATAGCGCGGAGAAGGAGAAACGGGTACCGGTTCGGACATACACTTGCTTTTAGTGCCTTCGACAATTGTTTCTCAGAAATATTGTCAGAAAACATGTTGTAGATCATTAAATTTACTTTAATTCCATATATACGTCTCTGGCACTGGAATCAAATGTCTGACAAAAAGGGAGGTAAAAATATTTTTTCTCTATAATTATCGATTTTTGATAACGTATATCTGAACACCGTTGAGAGTTGGACAGATATGTATAGAAACAATGTTATAGGAAATTTAATTAGCTTTAATTTTGGTCTGTAGTTTATTTTTCTAGAGTCCACCGTTTTCGAGATAAAATCGAATAACCTAAACATGGGACCTTCTCCCATCATAAACTAGGGATTCCCGTACCCCCAGGGACCGGGACTTTTAGTATACTTACCTTCTAACTACTCCTAACGAAGCTGTGAAGTCAAAAATAGTCGCATAGTAAACGCACTCTACACCCCTCATTTCAGGACTCTCACTGGGGTCGCGCTTCTCCGCGAAATCACGTTTTTCGGAACTCTTTTGGATTTAACTCGGAAACTAATTGTTCGATCTAAGTGCCGAGATCGGTGACTTTTTACTACTAATTTAGAAGAGCAAAACAAAGGTATATACAAAAATACACCTTTATTGGTTCATTTCCGAGGTGAAATCCTTATACGACTGGGCTATTGGGCACTAAAGCACAGTTAAATTTGTGTAACAGGATCTTTTAGCAAGGAACAACTATGCATTTCTAACTTCAACAAGCTAGCACCTAAATGGCAAAAAATTATTGTATTTTTTAAATTTATTAATATACTATTTATTTTTTTTAAACTATTGTTTTTTTAAATGTTAAGGAATTAGAAAGTGGATGCTTAGATTATAAACATTTAAAATTATAATGTAATATAGCGATTGAATCCAGATATGAAATCACTTGAGGTACGCATGATGATATAGAAGGATCAATACAATTAGGATTGATGAATTAAATGCCACTTCTATTGAGATTATTTTATTTGAAAACTAGTTTCGAATGCTAAACATTCATTAGTGTTTTAGTTACCTCGAAGAACTGAGGATGAATGTTTAGCATTCGAAACTAGTTTTCAAATAAAATAATCTCAATAGAAGTGGCATTTAATTCATCAATCCTAGTCATATGAAATGGTTTCCGATATGTTTACCTATTGCCTCTTTTCAATTCCTATATTCTCTTACTTCCGAAACCAGAGCCTGGCGACAATGACTCCTAACCATCAGGATATTACAGCTTATTTATAATTTAATTTTAAGAAATTTGCTTTATATCGTATAACAGTCCATTCCCTATGAATTCTTTCTCCCCTCTCAAAAAAATATTTCTGTAAGTAATATTTAAATCAAGACCTATAAGTATGGACCGAGTAAAAGACTTCAAGTTGACTTGTATAAATAAAGAAACCTCCCCCATTCTTTGAAGTATAAATAAATATTGATGAGGTATTAGTTTGCTGTGGAACTAAAGACGAAACAGGTAGTTGGGGTCCACACTGCAGTTATGGATAAAATATATATTTTAATTGTTAATAAATAAATAAATTAAGAGCTGCCCTGGAGCCAGGCTTAGTAGAGATATCTTGCTTCGTTCTTGGGAGGGAAAGATGCCCGCACTCGGCTGAAATCACCTGACCTATTCTATGATTAATATTTGATAGGACAGTCTGTTCCAGATTGAAATATCAATCAATAATTAAAATGGCTCAAAGCATTTCTACTTTTTCCAAGTTTGTTTTCTGGAAATTTCATTTAAACTAAAAACGTTGTGGAATCATCCATTTTTGATGTCAGAAGTAGAAAGATTTATGCGATTATTAAGTAACTTTTTACCTTAAGTCCTTTACTTTTCTTTCTTCGGAAGGTATATCAAGCAAACTGAACAAGTCTTTTTTCCTCTCTTCGAGCTGCTTGCCTCGGAGGTTGTACATCCAGCCGTAATAGCAGACTGTTTCCCCAATAGTAATGTCCTCCACCAATGCAATTTCCTTGAGATCAATAGAAGCAGCTTTAGCAAATGATTTTTTGATTAAATGAACTGTATTATAAAAAGTAATAATTAAAGTATACATATTTACATAGTAGCTTATCAAATCTACAATAAAAAGTGCTCATCTTTTCAAAGTAAGATCAGGCACTACAACACTGTCATCAGATCGGCAGCCTTGTAGGCAACTGAAACCCTGGTACTTAACAGAAAACAAGCATTGAAAAACATCAAGAAAGCAGAACGAAAAATAATTAGAAAAATTATTGGTCCATTAAAGACTGAAGATGACTACAGACTCCAACATAATTAAACCATAGAGGAACTTTCAAACATCGAGGCAGACATCAGAAAACGCAGACTGAAAGTCTATGGACTGACCCATCAGATCCTCAAGGCAACAATAAAACTTAAAACAATAGCATGGAGCACACAAGTAAAGAAAGACCTAAGGAGTGCAAAAACAAACCAAGAAGAAGCTCTAGACAGAAATACAGAAGAAAGGTGAATGCGTGGGAATGGTCGGAGGATAGGAGGAGAGAGAACATGGGGAGAAAAGGAAGATCATTTGGGCGCGTCGTAAAGAGAGAGGAACCACAAGAGCTTCACGTGATCTATCTTAGGTCCAGGTCGTGCCTAATAATAATAATTTACATATCATAATCCCACAATAATTTACATATCATAATCCCACATCCCCCAAAAATTATTAATACATTTCTATGGTAAAAAAACAAACAAAACCAAATGAAATATGTTTAAAAATGTAATATAAGCTAGATTGAATCATTTCTTTAAATGTTGGATAGTAATGGTTTAGTAAATAATGTCTTGGTTTGGTTAATATGTAACAGAGATACATACAATAACAGAGACACATAATGTACATACTTACATACCTGAGGCATATATCCGATTTGAGACCTCTCCTTTACTCCAACAAATATGTTTCCACCATCCAAAATCTGCCTTCCAACGATACACTTGAGAAGAGTCGTTTTCCCGCATCCGCTTGGGCCAAGGAATGCATAACTGAAAATATAAAATAGTGTTATTTAATAACATTGTAACAACTTTAAAATGGTAAATAGGATGTTGATTTTGTTTACAGGTTCACATTACAATTTTTTTATTGTTTGCATTGCAAATGTAAACTATTCATAATAACGATTCTGCCAGTGTTATGATCGATAAAGGACCTGGCTTCCTCTTATGTCCTTTTTCATCTTGCCACTACCAAGAGCTGTAGGTCTCCTTCTTCCCCTTTTACCATTCAGGCCCAGCCATCTAATCCTTTCCTTCTTGAGAGATAAAACCAAATTTTGATCCCTTCCCTCAGTTCTCTGTTTGTTTATATTCTCTATCACTTGAGGTACGCACGATGGTACTGAAGGATCAATACAATTAGTAGTCCATGCAAAGAAGACCAAAAAAGGCCGAATAGGGGACATAATTCATGTAGAAGCCAATTTTGGCACAGTTTTAGGGGGAGGTGTCCTTAACAACATATCAAAAGTACCGGGGAGTGGGGTGGAGCTAAGGGTGGGGGAGCTCTAAAGGTCGGTTTTTTCAGTTTTTAGTTAATAACTCGAAACCTCTTGCCTCTAGCGAAAATATGTTTATGTACTAAATTAATTTACATAAAATTGTATACAAAAAGGTTATATACATTTTTTTTCTGGGATCAATGCTTAAGAAGATATAGTGGGGGGAATATGGAAAATGTAAAAAAAAAAACACGTTTTTATTGTTAAAATTTATATATTAATTGTCAAAATTCCAATGTTTATTGTTACAAATGAATAGTTTATTATTATTAATTGAATGCTTATTGCTAAAAATAAAATTGTTGTAGTTAAGCCTAATATGCTTATTCTAGCACTTTTCGGTAAGTCGCACTTTTCCTCAAAAACACGTTTGTCGGTACTTTTTTGGCTATAACTCCGAAACTATTTGTCTAAACTCGAATTTCTTTTTTCCATCTCATAGCTGGTTATATTTGCTATTAGATCCTATATATAAAATTTTAACAAAATTCCGTGTAATTGCCAGCACGCTAACAACTGCGAATTGTTATAAAATTCTAGTTTTTTGTTTTGCATATTTTCTCAATAACTCCTAAACAATTTGTCCGATCCCAAATTGCTTTATTTCATTTTAAAGCTACTTAAATTATCTATCAGGTCCTATCTACGACTTTTAATTATATTCCGTGTAATACCCATGCTAGCACACTAAATGTGTATGTTTTGGCGAAACATGACATTTTTGATATGTTAAGTGGGTTGGCGTGGGTGTTTCACGGACTTTAATCAAAATTTAATAAATAGGATCTAATAGCACATTTAACCAACTATGAGATGGAAAAAATAAATTCGGAATCGAACAAATATTTTTAGAGTTATAACGAGAATTCAGCGAGGTGGAGATTTCACCTCGGAATTCAGCGAGGTGGAAAGGATATTTCACGGAACGTAATTAAAACTAAATATATGGTATCTGATAATAAATTTAACCAGCTTTAATATGAAAAAAAGAAATTCGAGATTAGACAAATAGTTTCAGAGTTATAGCCAAAAGAGTACCGAGAAACGTGTTGTTTAGGAAATTGCGACTTACCGCAAGTACTATAATGAGCATATTAGGCTTAACTACAACAATTTTATTTTTAGCAATAAGCATTCAATTGATAATAATAAACTATTCATTTGTAACAATAAACATTGGAATTTCAACAATTAATATATAAATTTTAACAATAAAAACGTGTTTTTTTTTACATTTTCCATATTCCCCCCACTATATCTTCTTAAGCATTGATCCTAGAAAAAAAATGTATAGAACCTTTTATGTAAACAATTTTCTACCAATTTTCTATTCTGAAGCTTTTCTTTAGTATTTCCTTTGCCATATATTTAAATATTTTTCCTGTTATTTTATCCTGTCCTACATAATAACTGCTGAAAGGAACATCATTTTCTATATTCCGTATTCCTAGTTTCATCACTAAGGACATGTCTCAATTTAGAATTTTCTTAAGTGGCCTAGAGCATTTGTTGCCATTTTGAATTTTGCATTTATCTCTTCTACTTTGTGACAGTCGACCTCAGATACTTGGATTATGCCACAATTTCGAAATTACGTTTCCCACTTCTTAGCGATTCAGCAGTCATGCTTCACGGCTAAATGGTTCACTTCTCCAAAAATTATCTTAGCAGTAGCATATTGCCATGCTAATTTAAGAATATACAAAACACCCAATTGGCGACTACTCACATACAGCTGTGAGAGTGCAACCTAAACCAAAGCTCTTGAAAGATCGACTCTTAGATTTGAAAGGAATATTGTTCAACAGATATTTGGGGGGGGGGTTCAAGAAAAAACATGAATTGGAGGAGGACATGTGCGGAAATCGAGTCACTATTTAATGACGTAGTTGCAGGTAAATCCATTGGATTCACTAGACTGCACTGGCAGAGCATGTTGTGAGGATGAATAAGAATGCTACCCCAGAGATAGTTATCAATGAGCTTTAATACAGACAACTAGAGATGGGCAAGTGAACGGTGAATCGAATCACTGGAACCGCTTCAGTAAAATAATAGAATCGATTTCTAAAAAAGAATCGCGGTTCAGTTAAGTAGTGGAGGAATCGAGAGACTTTTGACAAGTATGATTCGTTCGTTTAGTTTCTGTTGCAGCGCCACCTTGAATCTTTCCTTCCACGATTCGTTCTGTTCCTACGTCGTCACGATTCTTTTTTTCTACGATTCGTTCGTTCGTTCAGTTTCTGTTGCAGCGACACCTTGATTTGATTATTTTCTTTCATGATTCTTTTGTGTTTATTCTCATTCCTTCTCCGATTCACGTTAACTTGCTTGTTACCAACCATGCCCAAGCCATTTCACCGACGCTTCTTCGATTGGTTGTTGATTATTTGAATTGATAATTTTATTAAAATACATTTATCACTGAATTCCTCAAAAGGTAGGTACGTTTTTTTTTTTCTATTAGCACCTATAGTAAAATAAAAAGAGGTACTAATAATTGTGAATTATAATTTGAACTATAAAAAAGTTTATCATATTCAAAACTCGATCCCAAAATGCTTTTTTAAAATTGTGAAATACAAAACATTTCAACCAACATAAAATTGAAGTAAAAATAGTAACTAAATTAATGTGTTCAACTTTTCTGTTATAAAAGTAAAATGCGGGGGGGGTTAACGAATCGTTAAAAAGAATCGGTTCACTTGAGTGAATGAATTGATTCACCTTCGTTCAGTTAAATAAATCGACTTGCCCACCTATAAAGACAACTGGAAAATAAACTAATGGATGTTAGAAACTAGAGGGCAGCAGCCGTCAACAGAGAATACTGGGGATCCATGCTGGATGGATCCATACCTTATCTCAATTAATTGGGTACTTAAGTCATTAATCAAATTAAAGCTTAAATTATGCGTTTTGTGAATAATGACATCTACAAATTGTTAAGCTTGTCGGCTAAATAAAGAATAAAATGGAACATGTTTTAATGGCTTAATGTTTAATGGAACATGGCTGTTCCCTTGACGTTTCTGTTTTTGTTTTTTTTGCGCTTGCCTTTGATTTATTTGCCTCTAGCAATTACATTTTAAAATTAAATAGCTTAATCCTCCTGACCGCCCGTGCGCTAATGTTCTTTATCTTTTCCGAGCTACACTGAGCTAGAGCGTTTCAAAAAAGTTGCTACACTAAAAATAGAGGTTTCAAACTTGAATTTTTTTGTTCAAACCAAATTTTTTAATATTCAAGAGGGATCGAACAAGATCGGTTTTAATCTAGGTTAATTTTTTTTTTCGCATCAGGAAAAAAAGAATCAAAAGGAGCTCACTCATTACAACCTGCCTTGTCAAGTGTTTTTTACTATAAGAAGAGTTGAGCTCCTAACTGCTTTTACTCTCCTATCAAACTACGCGTGATACCCTCGCATTCCCCAAAAACGTATCGCTTCTGACCAACTTGTTAACCGGTAATACACGTTCCATGTTATAACCCATAACCCATTTTTCATGTCTTTCTCACTGAAGTTTCTCCCAATGCGTTTTAATCAATGCTGAGGACATGACTTATGTATGACCTCTGGGAAAATTCAGAAATGTGGAAAACTGTTTGTCAATAAAACGCTGAAAGTTCGATATATTATGTTAGAATATTCTCTTGAATATTATAGTAATGTCTAATAATATTGTAATAACGTACAAGTTTTTCTATTTCAGAGATCTGTGTAATGTACAGTTATTTATTCATGTCAATGTTTCGGCCAAAACTTTGAAGGTCACCATTAGAATAGTGTAACAAATTGTTGATAGGGATATGTCAATTGACAACTTGTTAGCCTTCGAAGTTTTGCCCAAAAAGTTGGCATGAATAAATAAATGAACATTAAAATGATCTCTGGAAGAAAAAAAACTAGTACATTATTTACATAAAAAAAACAACAAAAACTATTCAACATGACACAGTTTTCAAAGCAGTCAATAAAAGACTGAAAGTCAGATATGTCATCCAAAATTCCGATGAGTATCAGTAATATTTACTAGCAAGCCGACAGTTGTAAAATTGAAATGTTTAACCTTCAGAGGTGCCAAAAAGAATGAAGAAAAAAATCAATTTCTCCCTGACTAGGAAAAACAATGGATCATGAACATGTCAATATATAATCTACTGATTTTCCCAATTAACGTTTTAGAATTAAAAGGACCAAATTAATACTTAAATTAAGTATTACTTGCGAAGAAGTGGCTTCCTCTTTTTAACAGTTACTTTTCGGTAACCAGTTACTGGTTAACCGGCGCGCATTCTAGCGGTAGACATTCGAAATGAAAACTTCCAAATTTCTCTCCTTTCAGCACGAGATCCTCAGATTCTGTTCTAGATGCAAATAGAAATCACTCTACATGCTTTTGTAAATTATACTTCAATGTTTAAATTTTTTTTCAATAAATATGAAATTGTTCTTATAATATTAAATAGACATGGTATTCTAAAAGTATAGAAAATAAAAATAGCCAGAAAAGAAATGAATAAAAGTGTTTACTTTTTTTATTTTTATAAAGAGTCTCTAAATGTCAACAATTTATAATAAAATGACATAGCTAAAAAGCCTAAGGCTCCATAAATAAATGGCAAGGTGTGAGAATGATTTAATAATATTATGTTATTAATTTTATTTATTTATGCGGTGCAACAGTCCTTAGATCAGGACCAGGACCTCCTCAATAAGTCTCCTCCAACCATCTCGATCCGCGGCCTTTCCATTGCGAATGGAAAAATGCGTAAGTCCGGAACATTTAATAGATTCAAAAAATTGGAAAACTATATTACAAACAGTTTGATAAAACCAAATAAATATAATTTTATCATAGGCAGGAACTGAGTAGTTTCACAGTTGAGTATTATAGTCCAGGAGCCCACAACTTGTAAATTTAATTGGAAAGAGATGAATTTGTTTCCTAACCCATTTCATAGTATCATCCGCCTTGAAATGATTTATCGTGGTGTGGCGAACGCTTAAAACCGCCAAAAATAGCAAAAAAATAATTGGAAAGGTATGTTATTGAGTTTGGTCTCATTTTTTTAGTTTTCCTTTTTCCAAACACGAATCAAGTAGTCTGGCTGCCGAAAGTCGTCGGAAACATGCCGCCAGACCGGTTTTTATATCGCAGAAATATGAGCCGAAAACTGAAAAAAAAATATTTATCTCCCAGTTTTTAATATATTATTAGGACTCATAATTGTATTCCTTCAAAAATGGCGATGTCTTACAAAATGTGAAAATTTTTTGGAGAACTCTATCTCCGGGATAAATTAATTTACAGAGATGCAACTAGACTTAAATTACGACAAATTTAGTGCTCTTTAATATTGCAAATATGCTATGTCCAACAAATTTTCATATTTTACGAGATATTAACGAAAAAATGAAAATAGTGTTAAAATTTCACGGTTTTTCGAGTAATACAAAAATCGCTTTTGGTTTTAAGGGTTGCAACCTTGGATTTTAACTACAATTACGAGTCCTAATAATATATTAAAAAATGGTAGATACTTATTTTTTTTTTTAAACTTTTCGGCTCATATTTCTGCGATATAAAAACCGGTCTGGCGGCATGTTTCCGACGGCTTTCGGCTGCCAGACCATTTGATTTGTGTTTAGGAAAGGATACACTAAAAAATGAGACCAAACTCAAGAACATAACTTTCCAATTATTTTTTGCTATTTAGGCAGTTTTAAGCGCTATACCGCGTTCCGGCAGATACTGGCTGCCAGACCACGATATATCATTTCAAGGCGGATGATACTGAAATGGGTTGGGAAACAAATTCATGTCTTTCCAATTAAATTTACATTTGGTGGGCTCGTGGACTATTAACAGTATTTTTGGATTTTAATCTTAGTTTATATTATCTTTTGAAGAGGCCGCTAACGCGTAAGGTTATATTATATTATATTATATTATATTATCTTTTGAAGAGGCCGCTAACGCATAAGGTTATATTATATTATATTATCTTTTGAAGAGGCCGCTAACGCATAAGGTTATATTATATTATCTTTTGAAGAGGCCGCTAACGCATAAGGTTATATTATATTATATTATCTTTTGAAGAGGCCGCTAACGCATAAGGTTATATTATATTATATTATCTTTTGAAGAACCCACAGCCCACAGCCCACAGCCCGCAGGCCGCATAAGGTTTAAGGTTTAGAAAAGCTAAACCTTTTTATTTTTTATAATCATAGTAATTATTTGGATCTCAGAATCTCAAGTGCTAAATCAAATAACATGTTTCCTTGTCTCATTATTCAATAATTCAATGGAAATTTCTGTCTGAATAATGAAGGAGCATTTAACACCATCTCTTGTCATCTTTACAAACCTGATGATTTTTTGTGGTATCCCGATTTCTTAAAGGGCAGGAAAACGTTTGGGTCCCTTCATATGGCCATTAGCTGGCTTAAAATCAATGAACTGATGTACCGTAATTTTAAATTGATTTGCTTTTTCCAAAATCGTTCTGAGGATTTTCCGTTTCTATAACCAGCTTAGTGAAATAAAAATTGTCAAATCAACGTCAATACAATATTTTTTAATGACAATAAAGGGAAAACGTCTCCAGAGAATTATAATTTTATTCTTTACATGTCGTCGGTTCCTATCGATCCAAAGATCAGATTTTTTAGTTCATGGTAGAAGGGTGGGGGTAAATAAATAACCTATTTATATCCGTTTGGTATATCTATTATATTCTATGGTACTTACATTTAACCTCTTTGGTACTTACATTGAACCTCTTTGAACCGTCATGTCGAGGCCTCGAAGAACAGGTCTTGTTGGGTCGTAGCTCTTGTAAGCTCCGCGCACTTCGACCATATTATCTGGATTAACTGGATTCATTTTGTTTTCTGAAAAGGCAGGGTTTACATTTCAATACTTTAAAATTTCCAAAAGATATATATTACGCTAAAGAATGTGAAGCTAAATTGATCATTATGATTGTCGATTTTATTTGTAAGTGGTTTCTAAATAAGTTGTTTTATTATTAAGAGTTAGTTACTTAGAAATTAGTAACCGACATTTGTTGCTTATAAACAAAAGTATATTGCGAGGATACACATCAGATTTTAAACATTAACCCTAGCAGCTGCGGTCTTTACTGTTGCGAATTCACCTGTAGCGGATGTTTGCGTGGCCCTTTGTCTATTACACCAAGTATTTAAATTGAAAGCTTGTAGTATAAATAAATGAACCCATATTGGAGCCCTACTCATCATGAATAAGTAGGCAAGTTGTAATGGCAATAGTATCCTTTTATACCATTGACATTACAAATTGCCTACTTTTACAAGATGTGTAGGACTTCAATATGGGTTGCCCAAAATATTTATCTTATTGTGGACAAAAATCAACTTATTTAGTTTTTTCCCAAATGGTACAGAATTCATACCTAATAACTTAAATATATTTTTAATTGGAGCTTTGTCCTATTGGAGCGACTGCGCTGCTCGCCACCTCTGAGGTCACCACTAAATTATCACAACTTAAAAATATGTTCTTGAAACGGAAGCTACATATCCACTTTAGTGGAAGCATAGCTTTCTTATCACGCACTGATCGCTGGATTGCTGAGAGGTATGAACTAAAAAAAAACAAAAACGAAAGCGAACGAACGGAACATATAAACATTATTAAATAAGTCGAACAAAATCTACGGTCCCAAGTACATTATACGTAAATTGCACTTCAATAAGTCGATTTCAGGCCAAAAAAAAAAAAAAAAAAAAAAAAAAAAAAAAAAAAAAAAAAAAAAAAAAAAAAAAAAAAAAAAAAAAAACGTGTAAATATGTCGAACCGAAAATAGGGGACTTCTCGAACTTCCATCTTTATGAATCGAACTATAGAAAGTCATCGCCTCTATAACTCGAACTCAAATTCAAAAAAATTCATGGTTAATTAGTTTTCCTGTTTTCAATCATTGTTTACCATTTTAGTTCATAGGTACATCAGTCACTTATTGATTATTCATTCGAGTTATTTTACAATGTCTCCGCGAAAATTGAAAACTTTTTCAACGGAAAGTTAAAACTGATTCGCAAAGTGGAGATAGGAGACAGAAGTTGGGCAGTTATTGCTAGTGATTTCGGAAGTCCGCGCAGTTCTCTTTCAATAATCCTGAAGAATTAGGAAAAGATCGCCACTGGTGGAAGGCGGTAAGTCTACTTATAGGTACCGCCAGAAAAAAAACACAGGTCAGTGATGTTGAAAGTTATATGATTAAGTGGTTCCAGGTATTTAATTTTCTGTATCAATGACTTTATATCAACATACGTATACCCATTAGTGAAAAATATACGTAATGTTTTCAACTTCAATTTTGGGTTCATTTTTCCCATTTACATAAAGATAATAGGAATGATAACCTCGATCCTGACATTGGTTACCTGAGCCCTGGCCCTGGGGATTCCCCCCCCCCCCTCGCATGGCACTCTCAGTTCATAAGAGAAAAATTCTATGGAATATTTTTGATGGAGCATTGAGAGAAAACGAATGGCACTGCTCACTATTTGAGGTAACAAATGTTGTAAGGTTTGTCAAAATTGGAAGTTGGAGTTAGTTGAAGTTGAACACCTGATGAAGAGGAAGAAGGTGTCTGCAAGAGGAGCAGATCCACAAGACGAAAAGGGAGACCTAAACTATGATGAGAAGATAAAGTAAAGTGAGACGCTGAGGTTCTTCTTGGATGGCGGAAGTTGAGGATAAGGACTATAGGGCTACAGGAAGTTGATAAAGGGCTTTGAGGCAATGGATAATGAATATCAAGCAAGCCTTTTATAGTTATTGCATCTGCAACCTCATTACTTTTTAAGCTTACAAGGCTGTTTGGTTTTAAAGGAAGATAACTGGTCAGGTGCGTTGCAGAAAAATAAAAACGTCAACTTTTATTTTTCATCATTTTTGGATTAGTGTATACTATCATTGCGATATAGTTGGTGTCCAACGTACAATGCCTTCTCGATATGATGACTTGATTTCAGTATCCTGCTATAGACCATTCTAAAAGTTTCAATCAGAGCACAGGCGATATTCTGCCAAACCATGTTTATATATGTATAATATTTCTCAAACTAAATTTTACAGTCTTTTCAAAACAGATGCTTCCGAAATCCTGAAATAATTGTTTAAATTAATTGAAACTTGTTTAATAATTAAACTACTAAGATCATTTTATCAATAATTATTATTGATAAAATGATCTTAGTAGACATCAATTATACAGTTCTATTATTAATTTCCATTTGATTAATTAAATAATGTTCGGTGAGTAGGTTAGGGAGCGGGGTAGCTCAATGAAGATGGCACTGGCACTGGACACCTAGCTCTAAATTTCTATTTCTATTTGTTCAGCCGTGGATCGACTTGGGGGTCTTAATAGGCCCCTCCTGGAGCACACCTAACCTCTATAAAGTGGGTACCCTTAGGTAGGGGGGAACCTAGCGGTTGAGGCTGATTGCTGACCACATCACCTCCTTGCACAACCGTTGGTAGCAAAACAATACTTTCTTAGCAAGCACTGAACCCACAACCCTGATCAACCTCACGGGTTGTTTGTGGTACATGTTTATGTTTAATAACCGCTTTTCTTGCCCTAGTCGGGGTACGATCGTTAAAATAAACAAAATTTATACGTGGTATCTGGTGTGTGGTATTCTCTCAAATTAAACAGAAAACAAATATGAGATATATACAGAATGCAATAAAATAAAAAAATATGTTTGCAAGATAAATATGTTTTGTAAACAGAGATACGGGTTCACCTTGTTTTCCTCTTCTATAAACTAATTATCCTGCAAAGATACATCGATAGCCTATTATCTTTGATTATTTTTATAATCAATCCTCGACGAAATATCGATTTACATCTACAAATTGGATTTAAAATATGATCCTTGTTATAGGATAGGAATTATTCCTAGTACCTTTTGTACTATTTTCATAATAATAGTTTGATAGTAAACATGCTTAACTGCCACGGCAATTTTCAGAAATCTGGCCTAAAATGCCAATTTGATTTAATCACATTATTTTATTAAAAACTCATTGACTTTTTGTTCTTTTCCCGGAAGCCATCTATCGATATTAGCTCTGATTTATTTCGAGTTTAATCGTGGCTGCACAAAAATGGCATGTCAACACAGGTCGAGATAAATGGTAGTTGGTGTCCTAGAAAATAACGCAGTCTAAGAGTTATTTCGTAGTTGGCAGTCAACGTGTTAAAATAGAATACACTTAAAATCCCAATTAGCCTCCTCATACCGCGGTACATTATCCAAACCTTCATTCTCTCCTTTGCAGCGTATTTACAATAAACTACAGCTGGTGAGGAACAAACATTGATTTGTTGAAGAACAAAAGGCCTTTCCAGGAAAACTCTTGTATATTGAATTGGGGTTACGCAACGTTATGTGTTTAATGTATTGATCTTTTGTTGGTCAAAGAGGGAGGAGGAGCGACTTCACGTCTTGGATTCCTATTTAAAATTTTATGTAGATACCTCAGTATCTAAATAAACAAGTTACCAGGATGAAAATTTGTTTCTCCCCAAAAAGGTGAAGAATATAATATCTTTCGATATCGTGAATATTTTCATCGGAAACAATATGCAACTGATCTTCTCCTATAGAAGTCAGTTTTTCTAATGCTTCACCATTAGAAAAACTAAGAGGGATCACTAAGAACTTTAGGATGAAATCCCGCATTTAAAATAGAAAAAACCATTGTCCTCCTATTCCTCTTCTCCTAAAGACTAAATAGCCGCTTCCCAAAAAAGGTTGCGAATATAAACTAAAGTGTAATGGCTATGAAACTAAATACAGGGATAACCTGGACGTTCACTGAATCAAATATATAATATTTTGATAAGCTCTAGCTCTGTTGGTGTCGCTCGGATCCAAAATTTGTTTCCTCATCAGAAATTTAATGGATATTTAATATTTCTTCTTCTTTTTTTTTTTTTTTTTTTTTATAACATTAGTCGCCAGCGTTCATGAGCTACATTGGTTTAAGTGAAAAACGTCACGTTTGAAACTACTATTTTATTTTATAAACTTTGTTAATTTCGAGTTACCATTAAATGTAAATTTAATGTAATTATTAATTCAAGTAATTTGATCCTTTTAATTTTAAAATATAAATTAGGAAAAACAGTATATTACAGATAGACATATCAAGGGTCTATTGTTTTCCCAGTCAGGGGGGGGGGGGGGGGGGGGGTTTTTTTGAGTTTTTTTTTTTTAATGTTATCGTAATATTTGCTATTAGTATTTTTGTGGAAAGCTACTCTTACTATTTTCCTATTAAGGTTAGACTTTTACTTCATTTCAGGTTCTGAAGTTGTTTTGGGTTTAATTTTCTAAGCCTCGGTGATTTTCAGAGGGTGAAAATGACAATAGGTCATTTTCAAATTATATATATAACTACCATCCTCCGTCACGGCTTCGCACGATCTCAAAAATAAAGAACTAATTGTAAGATTATTTTATCTAATAATTAAATTTCACTTATTTATCGTTAAAAATCTTGTATTGAAGTATGGAATATATCATTATTTCCTCAATGATATTTTCTCGCTTTAACTCTTAATTCTCCTGGTTAAAGTTGCATTTATTAGGTGTTTGAAGAATACGTAAAAGTATAATTATATATCCAATTTAAAAGAAATAATTTTATTGGTTTCGATTGAAATTTCTAACCATAAAAGTCAGTGTGGCAAACCTTGTTTCTGGCACTCAAGACTGTACATTTTAATTATTATTATGGTAAAATTTATTATTATAAACCTTCCTAGGACTATGAAGATTTTGCTGTTAAAATTTGGTACAGTTAGGTTCATAGGTTTTACCATTGCAAACACAGTTGCAGAATGGCCACATATCGGTGGATTTTTAAACTACACTGGGATTCACATGTCGCTTCACATATTTGTAGCTTTTTTAATAACAATTGAATTGAAAATAAGTCAATTTTGTTATGAATTTCTGGCTAATTATAACACCGTACTATTGTAACCTCTCTCGAATGCAGCTCGCCACCTATCGGTCGATTATCAAATCTCACTACTCACCACATATTTATCGCTTTTTTATGGTAATATAACTAAAAATCTTTAAAAATTTTTATTGCTAAACCATCCTTGAACAATGAAGATGATGTGGTTAAAATTTGGTAGAGATTGGTTCAGTAGTTTTCGCGGTAAGTGATGACAAACGAAATACGGCTTGTCTTTCTATATAATAGTATAAATGTGATGTTAATAAAAGCTTATTTAAAACTGAAATTCCTCATAAATCTTTTATCTATGTAATATCTGATTTTTGTTCTGAACTTGTACCTTTAGATATTTCATATTATTTTGTATTTGTTGCAGATAATGTCTTCCAGGCGGACCAGTAATATGTGGTACCGCTTTGAACAAAAAGAAGCCAAAAGGGCACAATGTAAATATTGTAATGCCCTTGTCAGTACAGCCGCAGGGTCACTAGGAAATTTATCCAGACATTTAAAAAACAAACATCCAACTGTGCCTATAGAAAGAAGCAACGAGTCAGCCCATGAACGAACCCTTTCGGGATCAGCCTTAACTTGGTCCCGATCTCGATCACCATCTACATCTAAATCAACAGTTTCAACACTGTTAGATGATTCAGTTTCAAATGTGTTGACTCCAGCGCCTCAGTTTAAAGCAAGTGGTTCTAAAATTTCACAAACATCATTAAACGAATATGTTGTGAAGCCGCTTACGCTTGCCAAAAATAAGGCAATCGATGCTCAGTTGCTAAGAATGATATGCAAGGAGTACCATCCTTTCAGCTTGGTTGAGGATGAAGAATTTAAAAAATTTGTATCAATGCTTTGTCCGGGCTACAAGCTCCCAAGCCGAAAGACTCTTTCGGAAGGCTTACTCCCCCAGATATATGAAGAGTTAGTAATTGATGTAAAAAAGCAATTGTCCCAATCAGTTGCTGTTGCAATAACAACAGATGGTTGGACATCAATAAATAACCAAAGTTTTATTGGTATAACCGCCCACTACATAAATTCTAATTCTGGCCTGTGCAGTAGTTTGCTGGGCTGCTTAGAATTTAACGAAAAACACTCTTCGGTAAATTTGGCAACGATGCTAAGAAAAGAATGTGTGGAGTGGGATATCCACACTAAATTAGTAGCGATCGTTACTGACAATGCTCCCAATATAGTTGCAGCAGCAAGCAATGTCTCAAAGCACATTGCATGCTATGCCCACAAACTAAATTTAATAGTAAAGTCGGGTATTTCTCCAATCATTGAATTGATTGAAAAATGTAAGATAATTGTTCAGTATTTTAAAAAAAGTTCTCATGCTTTGGCAAAATTGCATGAGAGCCAAAAACAAATGAATTTACCAGAATTGAAATTAATTCAAGATGTTCCAACCCGTTGGAACTCAACATTTGAAATGCTCAAGAGGCTGTTTCTGAATAAAGACCCAGTCCTGAGTACACTTGCATTGATGCAAAACAATGAAATAATACTTTGTTCTGAGGATTGGGAAAATGTTGAAAATTTAATTAATATTTTAGAGGTTTTTGATGAAGTGACCAAAGAGTTGAGTTCAGATAAAAGTGTCACTTTGTCAAAAACAATGGTCCTATCTAGGAATCTCTTCGAATTCATTAAGGAAACTGCTGTAACACTTAATAATTTACCAAAATTAAAAGAAGTGTGCGAAAAACTTCTTTATGAAATCAATGAGAAACTTATATCTAGGGAAGAGGATTTAATCCTAGAAGCCGCAGTCCTTGATCCCAGATTTAAGAAATCAGTTTTTAAAAATTCTAAAAAATTTGATGCGGTATATAACCACTTGGTTGGTAAAATACAATCGGCAATAAGTTCTGAAGAAAGCAGAACCCCATCCTGTCCCCAGCTGCAAATTTCCTCTGGCCCCGAAGGAAAGAAAACTTCCCAGATTGGCTCTAAACTCTGGGAAAAGTTTGATAAGCAAACAGTAGCCCTAACAGCAAGGCATGATCCCAAAGCTGCCAGTATTGTGGAGTTTGATAAGTATTTGGCCGAGCCCCTACTACCAAGAATCGATGACCCATTAATTTGGTGGGGTCAGAGGAAATTAATATACCCTCATGTATATGACTTGGCCATAAAAAGGCTTTGCATTCCTGCAAGCTCAGTTCCTTGTGAAAGATTATTTTCCAAGGCTGGGCAGGTTCTAACTGAAAAAAGAAACAGGATAAAATCCAATAAACTGTCTAAAATTCTATTTATTCAGTCTAACTCGAAATAGTGTAAGATTAGATAGGTATAGAAAATCATGTAATCTATGTAAATATAATAATAATTGTAAAAAGTGTAAAATGTAATCTATGTAAATGTAATAATAATTGTAATAAGTGTAAAATAAGATATAGAAAGTAATGTAATCTATGTAAATGTAATAGTAATTGTGTAAAGTGTAAAATGAGATCTAGAAAGTAATGTAATCTATGTAAATGTAATAATAATTGTAATAAGTGTAAAATAAGATATAGAAAGTAATGTAATCTATGTAAATGTAATAGTAATTGTATAAAGTGTAAAATGAGATCTAGAAAGTAATGTAATATATGTAATGTATCATTAATATTAACAAATGTAAATAAATGTGGAAATAAGATAGAAGTGTTTTTTTATTTTTTCTAGAACCTTTCTAGTTCATTTGACATCTCCCTTCCTCTCCTTTTTTCCATAGTTCAATTCCTCCCTCAGTTCATTACATTTCTAAAGTTCTTATGAAAAATGAATGATTTAGTTCATTTGAACTAGTTCAAAACTAACTTTTTTTGAAATTGTGACAATGTCGTCAATGTTTGACAATTGATTGTGGCTAAACCCATAAATCAAATTCAGCTTAAGGGATATCTTTAGACAAGCAATTTAATAAACTTAAGTTTTTTAAATATAACATTTACGATGAAACCATTTTTCTATATTTTTTCAAGAATCTGAAAAAAATTTGAGTTTTTTTGCCACCCAAAACATTTTCTCCTAATCAAATTAAGTTTCATTTTTGATATTATAATCCCAGAACCCATCTGGTCCATATAAAAACATAAAACCTACTAATCCAGCTTTTGCAAGACGCCCCCATTTTGGGTGTAATTTGAACTAGACTAAGTGAGAATATTAAAAGAAAGTTGTGCAATTACTGTATTGTCATTGGTACTTGAAACATGTGCAAATTTTCAAGTTAATCAGATTGCTGGAAATCAGCGAAAATTACGATGAAAGATTTAGTTTCATACAGATGATGTTAATAAAAGATATAGAAAATATATCTTTTAACATCTAAATATGATATAAAATATATATCATATAGATGTTAATAAAAGATATAGAAAATAAGTGTAATCTACGTAAATATATCATAAATATAAAAAAATGTAAATATATAAGTTAAGAGGGTTTTTTATTTTTTCTATAACCTTTCTAGTTCATTTGACATCTCAGTTCCCTCCTTTTTTTCCATAGTTCAATTCCTCTCTTAGTTCAGTATTTATATAGTTCTTTTGAAAAATGAACTAAGTAGTTCATTTGAACTAGTTCATTGAACTAGTTCATTCTAATGAACTAGTTCAAAAGGAACTATTCCCTAAAAGGAACTACATTGCCCACCTCTAGTATAAATACTTAGCATTCCCCGTCACGGCTTCGCCTGCTCTCAAATAACAAAAGAACATAGATAATTTTAACTAATAATTAATGTTTTATTGGTTTATCGATAAAAATTTTGTATTGAAGGATGCAATCGATCAATATTTCTTTAATAATATTATCACGCATAGCAGTAATTTTTAACCTTGTTAAAAATACACTGATTGGAAGATTATGTAAAAGCATAATCAAACATCCAATTTTTAATTTTAATGTAAAAGTTGGTAATCTCGATTGACAGAGACTATAAAAAAACTCTTGCAGATAATGGAATACATTATCAGTGATTACAATTAAAGACCCATGAATAACATTTTTAGACACAATATCAAGAGTCGAAGTATGATTTTGCTTTGGTAATAATTTTTATTTGGCAGGGATAATTTTATAGATTTCAACTGGTTGGATTTTGATTTCCAACTATAAACTTATATGACAGTGTGACTAACCTCGTTTCTGCCACTCAACACTGTACATTTAAATTTTTTGTAATAAACTTTAATACTGTAAATCTTCCAAGAACTATGAAAGTGGTGCAGTTCAATTAGTTAACAGGTTGGTTCAATAGTTTTACCGTTGAAACTCTGTTTCAGAATGGTGCTAGCCACAAATCGATTTTAACATTACTGTAATCCACATATCGCTTCTTTTTTTTTTTATAACAAATTAATTTAAAATCAGTAGATATTATTATTGCTAAAACTTCCTTCAACTATAAAGATGGTGGTTATAATTTGGTACACATTGGTTCAGTAGGTTTCGCGGTTAGTGATCACAAACGAAAAATGGCTTGTCCTTTTATGCATACAAATATAACTAGCATTTTCCGCCGCGGTTTCGCCCGCTCTCATAAGTAAAAAAATTAGATAATTTTAACGAATGACTCAAGTTTAATTAGTTTATCGATATAAATTTTGTATTGTATTATGCAATAAGTAATGATTATTTCCTCAATGATATTATTACATATTGACCAGTATCTTTAAACCTATTTAAAATTGCACTGATTAGGTGGTTGAATAGTTATTCATCCAATTTTTAATTTTGATCTATGAGCCAGACAGACATTATCAGTGCTTAAACTAAAGGCCCATGAATCATACTCGTATATTGACACACAATATCAAAGAGCAAAGGATCGACATTTTTATTTGGTAATAATTTTTATTCGGCAGAAATAATTTTGTTGATTTCATCTGATTTGGTTTTAGTTTAATTTCTAACTATGAAAGTTTATGAGAGTGAGGTAGACCTCGTTTCTACCACTCAACACTGTACGTTTAAATTTTTACTATTTTATTATTTACTGTTGGAAAACTCCCTAATACTATGAAAATAATGTAGGAAAAATGGGAACATATGGGTTCAATAGTTTTACAATGGCCAACTCTGTGGCAGTTATATATCACTGGAGGTTTAAGCCTTACTGAGATTCATATGTCACACAAGTTCATAGTTTTTTTTATAACAATTTAATTGAATTAAGAAAATTATGTTATACATTTTTAGCTCTATAAAACACCATATATTTGTAACCTCTTTTGAATAGTGATCGCCACCTGTCGGTTAATTTTCAAACTTCACTGCGCACCACATATTTATCCCTTTTTAGACAACAATTTAATTAAAATGTGTAAATTTTATTATTGCTAAACCTTCCTTGAACTATGAAGACTATGTTGTTAAAATTTGGTACTGATTGGTTTAGTAGCTTTCGCGGTTAGTGATCACAAACGAAAAATGGCTTGTCCTTTTATGTAATAGTATAGATATGGTATAGATTTAGTTTAATTAAAAGAAATAAATACAAAAAAAAAAAAAAAAAAAATGTGCTTTTAAACTCAAACATGCAAACGATTGTTAGTGAAGGATACCTTCAAATCCTCACTGATTGTACTAACTCGCCGAAATCTTCCATGATGGTAGCAGCGAGAACATTTAACTGAACTGGTATCTGAATTATTGATACAACTCAGCGGAGTGATATCCGATATTGTTTGTCTTTCTCCAAGTCGTGCCACGTTATTGGTATCAAGGTCGAGGAATAGTCGAAAGGAATAAATAATAAATAAAGAGAATCGGAATACAGGGAGCTGTGATTGTTTTGTATCTCCATGTGGCCAAGTAGGAGCATTCTTATCCCTTGTGTCATGTTGCAAATTGTCCGTTTTAATAATAAACGGGCTAAGTAGCGAAAATCTTGATCCATCGAAGGTAAAGTCTTTTCATTATTCAGGCCCTTCCCAACCTGTTGATCTTTCTTTATTCCTTGCCATCGAAACTTTGTTTAGCGAAATTACGTAATTAGGTTAATGACTTGATTAAAAATTAGTTCTTTGGATTGTGTTAATCCTATTACTGAACTTAAATCGAAAATGAAGACTTTCGGAATCAAATATTTGTCGAAGCTAATGGGGAGTAAATTTTAATTTTCACAACGAATAGAGAAAAATATTGATAACGAATCTTTTTAAGTCGCTGATCAATGGGGAATTGTTTTTATTGATATACGAGTAATATAAGCTAAATTATTTATTTGGTTGTCTCAAATTATGTTTATGTTTTCGGAAACAGGAAGTATATAAAAAAAAGTTCGTTTAACGTCACTTTATGCTGCTATGGCTGATCGGAATAAAAAAAAGTAACAAACAGATCTAATATAGAGATACATACAATTTTTAAAATGGTATAGTAAGGAAAACGTTGCCACGGCAGTCTGAATTTAATTTGACATTGCAATCAAAATTAGATGTCTATTTTGTCCACTAATAGGTAAATTTTTAAAGGTCTTCAGAATATTGAGTAAATATCGTTTTTAGAACTCTATATTTCAATATTCTATAACTTTAACACCTTACCCTGTGGAAGAAGACAACCGTCATCTATCAGAATATGTTATTATTACTTTGCATATAATACATTGTTACAATACAATATAATCTGATTGTGAGTAAGGGTGGTTGGTGGGACAGGGGTTTGTGGAAAGAATGTTTGACCTGAGGGAAACCCAAGGAAGGGAAACACCATTTCAAAGAAGAAGATATAATTTGAGATGAGAATAGCTGCAATGAAGTGAAATCTAAGCTAACTTTGGAGGATAGCTATAGTGGGTCTCGCTTACTATCCATACCATATCATCTTTAGTGGAGACCAGGTTTGACCAGTATATATTTCATAGTATTGTATAGATAAATAACTATAGCATTGTATTATATGTATACATATATACTTGATTGACCAAGACATGGAACAGTTAACACTAATTACCATTATAAAACAGAGCCAAAATATATTTCATCTTTAACACAACTATGGTAATAAAAAAAATAAAAAAATGTTTGAAATAACTTTTAAACAAATTCACCCGCATCTTATGTAATTTGGGTTATTAACTTTTGTTTATCACCTACAATTCTCTCACTAAATGATAGCTATTTTATATTTGAAAAATAAAGAAGGAAAAATTGTTTTTTAAATTGTTTGATTTATTAAATTACCAAAATACAAATATTAGGTGCTCATATTTTTGTTTTTTATCTCTCTCTTCTCTTTAAAGTTTCTTAAATGGTACTCCAGAATGCTTTTCCTTTGCATTTCTCCTTGCTTGCAAATAGCATTTTGCAATTATCAGGTCATACGAAAATCTCTTCTGTTAGTTTAGCTTCTGTTAAATGAGTAAGCTGTATACACAAATATTCAATACAATCACCTTGTTCCATTTAGGCCATCTTTATGTTTAGTGGTGGTAGAAGAATATTTTTGGAATATACTGAAATTGTTTGGTGATACGGCTTTTTTTATTATTCTAGGAAACCAGTTAACAATATAACTGGGATTAGTTAAAATTATTGAAAACTAATTTAATGATTTATATTGGACTCAGTTGTGAGCAATACCATTCTTTATTTTTATCCCCCCCCCCTATTTTATTCACATCTTATCCTGTAACCATGTTTAGGACTTTTAAATCTTAGAATCATTCATGCTGTATTTTATGAGAAAGGAATTCATGATGGCTATATTGAGACAAATGGTTGTAAGATAAGGAGCTATGGTAACAATGTGTGCCAGATAGATAATTATTTAATTTATTGTATCATTTTTTTTTACATGGATATTTCTTTTGAGCTATGGAGAATACTTTTGATTTGTCGCTATATATTTCTTTGAATTTCCGAAACGAACTTCCTCATGTATCATATACCCTTTGTGTTTTTTTATCTATGGCATTTCTTTTTTGACTTTTGTTTGAGTTATGTGTAAAAATATGTAGTTATTTTTATGTCATCAATTTTTTATATCATAGTGAGAGGAAGGTTATAGTGTACACAAGAGATTAGCGGCCATTGTATTGGAGAGAAGTGCGTCATCCTTGAGTATGAGTATAGTGTTGTGTATTAAGACCTAAATTAGTCCTCAAACAGGGTTATGGGCAATGGCGTCGGTTGAAGGTTTTCGTGTACCCCAATTTTCGGGAGATGTGTGCCAGATAGATAATTATTTAATTTATTGTATCATTTTTTTTACATCATGGATATTTCTTTTTTGAGTTCGGATTTGAGGAATTTTTGTAAAAATAATGGTGTTAAAATTGCTGGGGGTCTATACTTTTTTTTTGATACTAAGTGGGTATTTGCAATAAAAACTGTAATGTTTTTAACATTAAAGAAGTTACATTTTTACACCCCCTAGCTCTGTCAGTGATGCTCTGATCGAAAATTTTGTTACAATTTCCTTGTCAGTAATGTAATGGAGAATACTTTTGATATTTGTCGCTAGGAGCTATATTTCTTTGAATAAAACTTCCGAAACGAACTTCCTCATGTATCATATACCCGTTGTGTTTTTTTATCTATGGCATTTCTTTTTTGACTTTTGTTCCTGGATGAGTTATGTTACTAAATAGCCAACAGAAAAATAAAGTAGTCAGGGAGAAATAGAGTATTATTATTATTATTGTTTTGAGTTATACAGTTATTGTTATTTATGTGAATAGTATTATATTTATTTTATATATTATATTTTATATTGTTATACCTAAATAAGGTTATATATTATCTTTTTAATATTTTAAATTTCGTTTTAATTGTAATTTATATTCTGCATGGGATCGATCATTTTATATTTATGTTATCTACATATGTACCAGGTATGCAAGTTTAAAATGTCGTTTTAATTCCAATAGAATGCGCTCTTAGCCTATTGAAGGATTTGCTTATCTCTAAACGCTATTTTGTTTGTTAGTCATTTGTTTACAAAAGTCAGTTGTTTTTAAGTCGTTTACGTGGACGTATCATACCTTTCTTTGGTGTTAAAAATGTCTAATTTTAAGCCAAATAAAGAGCATTTGCGGCATGTCATGATTTTCTTATTTAATCAAAAGAAAAAGGCATCTGAATGTCATCGAATTCTTGTTGAGACTTATGGCGATGTTGCTCCAACCGTCAGGACATGTGAACGTTGGTTTCAAAGTTTCAAACGTGGTGATTTTGATGTTACTGATGAAAAACGAGAAAATCGACCAAAAAAGTTTGAGGACTTCGAATTGCAATCTTTATTAGACGAAGACAATACCCAAACCCAACAAATGATGGCAGAACAGTTGAATGTCACTAGGCAAGCCATTTCCGATCGCCTGAGAGCTATGGGAAAGATTCAAAAGGTTGGAAAATGGGTTCCACATGAATTGGACGAACGACAGATGGAAAAAAAAACGAAAAACTGTGTGCGAAATGCTGCTTTTACGCCACGAAAGAAAGGGTTTTTTTGCATCGAGTTGTAACTGGCGATGAAAAATGGATTTATTTTCAGAATCCCAAACGAAAAAAATCATGGGTAACGCCAGGACAACCATCCACATCGAGTGCAAGACGTTTTGGGAAGAAGACAATGCTGTGTGTGTGGTGGGATCAGAAGGGAGTAGTCTACTACGAGCTTCTCAAACCCGGCGAAACAGTCAATACCGAGCGCTACCGACAACAAATGATCAATTTGAGTCACACATTGATCGAAAAATGCCCAGAATGGGCTCACAGGCACGCCAAAGTCATTCTTCAGCATGATAACGCTCCTGCACATTCAGCCAGATTGACTAAGGAAACGATTTCTTCGCTTGGTTGGGAACTCCTACCCCACCCGCCGTATTCACCTGACCTGGCGCCTTCTGATTATCACCTCTTCTCATCGATGGGACACTCATTGGCGGAGCAACACTTCAACAATTTCGAAAACGTACGAAAATGGCTCGATGAATGGATTTCAAATAAAGATGAAGCATTCTTTTGGAATGGTATCCATATATTGCCCAAGAGATGGACAAAATGTGTAGAAAGCGAGGGTCAGTACTTTGAATAAAATATATTATACTTTTTTTTTAAATTACTGTGTATATATTTTAAGAAATAAACGACATTTTAAACTTGCATACCTGGTAGATTTTTATATTTTTAAAATGATGACTATTACAGTTTTTTTTTTAATATTTAATATTGTAAAATGTCATATTTGGATTGATTAAGTATGCTGTGTTTTTAGCAACCCATTTTAAATGGGCAGCACAATAAAGTGTTTCTCTCTCTATTATTATTTTTTTTTTTATCTGTACAAGAGTAAATGGAAAAATAAAATTAGATGTTTTGTGAAATGATTTATTATGACAAAATACAAAATAAGCATATTGTATGTATGATGTCTAACTGACTTAGTTATTATGTATAGTGATATGATAGTGATGATAATAGAATCCTTCCTGTATGTCATATTGATCATACATCAAGTTTTGCATTTATTGAGTTTCACAAAATAAATAAAACTCACTGAGGAAGATAATACCAGCTGTTTTTTCTATGAGCCCTTTTAGTGGTGTCGTACTGTAAATAATAAAATATATAATTATAAATTTCTCCATTACTGTTTGTCCATAATCAATCCCTAAAATATTCACTCACCAATCTCTCTCTTCTTATTTGTTGAAGGAAGTTAGAAGTTACTTGCTGGCAGAAGCTGGTCACAGCTTCGTCAACTATAAAATCAAATATAATTGTGTATAAAATGTTATAATATTTGTCGGTTCAAAATAAAAGGATTAGAGAAACAGGATTTTATTAACATTCTATTCAATCAAATCAAATTACTTTCATAAGCAGCTAACAACATAATCCAACATGTGAATGATTGAATCAGTGCTCATTGGTTAGTTAGTCCAATTTTTTTTTTTCAAGTTATAAATCCTTTATATATATATATATATATATATATATATATATATATATATATATATATATATATATATATATATATATATATATATATATATATATATATATATATATTCCCTCTACCTGTACCTGGAAAAACCTTTGGAAATCGCCATACCTGACCTTTTTTTCAGAAATTCCCCAGTTGCATTGTTTAACATATAGTATTGTTATATTTAGTGGTAGATGCCAATACCATATTCACCAGTAACATTGTAAGTAGCTTCACACTCATCCATATTTTGTAATTATATGTAGTATATATTCTAAGCATGTTTTTATATATTTATATTGCAGCTAACTTTATGTTTTGAAATAACCTGTATAACTTATATAATTTATTGTAACCTTTTTTTTCACTGTAGGGTCTGTTTTTATTTATTGACTGAACCTCAAGAACCTTATTATATATACAGGGTGAGTATCTCTTAGTGTAAAAAAAAAAATTGGGTGAAACTAGATCAAAAATGTAGCAAAACTCACCTTTCTATTCCAATCCATTGCAGATGTACGATAAATCAAAGACTTTTTTGAGGAAACCACGTTTTTTTCCATAAAAGCTGTAATATCTCCATTTTTTAAAAATATTTTTCAAACTTTGACCACATTTTCGGATTAAGCATTAAATATTCTATAAAAGCTGAGTACCTGTAACCTTGAATTTTACAAACTTGGTATCTAAAGAACAGCAGGATCTTCACCTATTTAGGGAAGTTACAATGTCTTATATTACTTCAACGCTCACCGTTTTTCGAAAAAACTATCCACAAAACGTCAAATCTCACAAAAACTTGCAAATTTAATAAGCTTTCGAATGATATGTTAGACGTAATGATTTTGTTTCAATTTCATGGAGAAATTAACTTTTGAAACCGAGAAAACATGGTGTTCTCATTTGACATACAAATCAGTTTTACTTGTGTAAATAAAACATTATGACAATCCCTTAATGAAAATGTGCATTTTAAACATAATGCACTCTTCATTGGAATGAAAAGCAAACAAAAAAAATTATAATTTAATAGAAAATAAAGGAAAACTGTCAATAAAGCAACACCAGATCAGAGGATCTTATGTTATTACATTTATCTATTTATTATCATTATTTAGGATTTATTTTATTACATTTTCAATTTAATGTTTAAAATCCAATGATAATGAACACAGACCTCAATTTTGCCGTTAGCTTCTGAATGCAGATTGTGTTGAAGAATACTACTTTTTGAGGTGAATTTTATGGGCAGATGAGTCTTTTTTTACAGGGGAAGGCATTTCTACCGTTCCATGTGGGGTATCGTTGGTTTTTTCATCTTTGTATTGCTGTCGAATAGTGTTGAAAAATCATAGTTTGCCCAACAGATTGAATGATGAGATTACTAAGATTTGTTACAAAATATCCTACCACAACTTCATGACGATATTCCACCTGAAGTTCGGCAAAATATGATTTCCCAACACCATAGTGCTCCTCCACATTAGCTGAAAGCAATAAAAATATAAACCAACGATATACATGGATAGGTAGAAGTACCTTCACCTGTAAAAACAGACTCACCTGCCTATAAAATTCACCTCAAAAAGTAGTATTCTTCAATACAATCTGCATTCAGAAGGTAACTGCAAAATTGAGATCTATGTTCATTATCATTAGATTTTAAAAATTACATTGAAAATCTAATAAAATAAATCCTAAATAATGATAATAAATAGATAAATGTAATAACATAAGATCCTCTGATCTGGTGTTGCTTTATTGACAGTTTTCCTTTATTTTCTATTAAATTATAATTTTTTTTGTTTGCTTTTCATTCCAAGGAAGAGTGTATTATGTTTAAAATGCACATTTTCATTAAGGGATTGTCATAATGTTTTATTTACACAAGTAAAACTGATTTGTATGTCAAATGAGAACACCATGTTTTTTCGGTTTCAAAAGTAAATTTCTCCATGAAATTTAAACAAAATCATTACGTTTAACATATCATTCGAAAGCTTATTAAATTTGCAAGTTTTTGTGAGATTTGACGTTTTGTGGATAGTTTTTTCGAAAAACGGTGAGCGTTGAAGTAATATAAGACATTGTAACTTCCCTAAATAGGTGAAGATCCTGCTGTTCTTTAGATACCAAGTTTGTAAATTTCAAGGTTACAGGTACTCAGCTATTATAGAAAATTTAATGCTAAATCCGAAAATGTGTTTAAAATTTGAAAAATATTTAAACAAAATGGAGATATTGCAGTTTTTATGAAAAAAAAAACGTGGTTTCCTCAAAAAAGTCTTTGATTTATCGTATATCTGCAAAGGATTGGAATAGAAAGGTGAGGTCTGCGGCATTTTGCTACATTTTTGATCTAGTTTCACTCATTTTTTTTTTTTTTTTTACACTAAGAGATACTCACCCTGTATACAATAAGGTTCTTGAGGTTTATATATATATATATATATAATTCTTATTATATTCTTTAATAGAAAAATATTGTGATGAGATATTAGTTTCATTACAGGGCTTGAAAATGTGACAAAGCCATGAAACGTCATCACCCTATTAACATTTTAAAAAATTTTATGTTATAGAAGAAAAATAAATCTTTGTCATCAAATTATTTGTATTTCTCACAACCAAAATGCTAAGAATACTAAGACTAGATTTTTTTTTTTAAAGAAAAAAAAAATTCTTCATTTTATTTTTTCTTGAAATGAACAAAAATCTTTATTCTGTGACACCTTGTCCCCTAAGAATAATATAAAAGTACAATAAAAAGGTATTATTGTCTGGCTGCGTACATCAGGCAGCAACTTATATAGAATATAAATTATATACATATAAATATATAAGGTGAATTTTAGATTTAAAAACAAGTCTTCGGGATTATATGAGAAAAACAAAATAAATAAATAACAAAATAAAATAAAAAGAAATATTCTAACACTAATATATCATTACATAATTTCGGAAGATTGATAATTGAGGAGTCAGATGAATAAATTATGTTTAAAGGAAGTGAGAGAAGGACCATTGCGGATTGAAATGGGTATGGAATTCCAAAATAGAGCTGCTCGATTAATAAAGGATTTTTCAAAGGAAGCAGTTCAATGAGAAGAGATATACAAATCTATATGCTGTGATCTGGTGTTAAAAAGATGAATGGAAGAATGAAGGGCAAGGAAGTCGTAAATGTATGAAGGTTTTTTGGACTTTAAGGATTGGAATAGAAAGGAACCAATGAAGTATTGTCGCCGAAAACTTGGATAAAGCCACCTTAACTCAGAATAGCACTATAGCAAGTGATGTGAGAACGCCTGGGGATCTTATAAAGGAGTTCATTAATCTTTTCAGCTTCATTTCAAGCTCGCCATTCAGTCCTCCATATAATAAGCATCCATAATCGAGGTGGGGAAGGATGAGGGAGGATACTAACAATTGACGGGTATTGCGACGGAATGATTCACGGAATCTTAGTAGCTGCTTGAGGATGGAGATGGTTTTTCAGGTAATGTGGGAAATATGGTTATTCCAATACAGATGTTGATCGAGTACTACTCCGAGGTTTTTGACAGAGTTTGTAAACTGAAAAGGAACGTGATTGAGACAAAGAAGTGGGTAACAGGAAAGGAAATTAAGGGAGGGTTTCGATCCAATTAGCATTGCCTTAGTTTTTTCTGGGTTTAGTCGTAACTTATTCTCCACTGCCCTATAAATATCATCTTCAATCTTAAGAGTTACCTTCATTACAGTAATTCTTAAAAAATTTGAATGTCTATAGTTTCTAAGATTAAATTATTGTGCAATATAGACCAATGTGACTCTTGAAAACAAAAGTTTTTATTTAATATAAGATACAAAGCATATTAAATTATTACAATCAATAGCTAATCTTACCTTAAAAAGAAAAATCAATTTATGCAGTCAATAAATAACATTATTTTTTTAATTCAACATTCAAATTTTTATTCGCATCTGCATTTATAATATACAATTATAATCAAATACATTTAATATGATGTATTAAAGATAATCATGGCTCAACTGCTGACCTGTCGATTTAAAATTTTGCTCTTGGAGATCTCTCATCCAGCACCTTTTCACCCTTTGCTGTTCAACACTAGTGATTTCTATCGTCACCATTACTTGTACAAGCCAATTTATTTTGATATAAAACCTTTTGTAGTTCTTCTGAATGTGGCTCACAACAGTCGTGATTTGTTCATTTCACACTCAGGAGAGTTGATTATTAGTCTTAATATTTTTATTGAAATTTTTGTATTCTCTGAGTATCTTTCTTTTTGTCAGGTCTGTAAATTTGCCATGCATAATCCATGTGGGCTTAAGACAATACATAAAATTTTTGGATAAAACACTGCTTAAACCTATACAGTATATCCAACTCATAACAAAAAACATTTGGTGCCCAGGGGTCACCTGTGGTGTGGTGGTTAGCATAGCAACCTACTAAACCCAAGATCGCGGGTTCGGAGCCCGGCAGATGACATTAGGATTTTTTAAAGGGAGTAAAAAATCCTTAGCTATGCCGTCCTTCGGAAGGGACGTAAAATGGGGGTCCCAAGCCTTTGCGATGTCAGGTACTCGTTAAAGATCCCTATCCTAATTATACCTGGATAGGCAAAATTTAGGACTCCCACTGTAGCATTGTCCGATTAGCCATAGCAGCATAAAGTGACGTTAAACGAAATAAACAAATAAACATTTGGTACCTCATGATTAAAACATATAACACACAACAACATTATTCTCAAAAAGTGATTCATACATGTACAAAATATTATTTATAAACTTTTACTTACCCTTTATCAATCCTCTTTTGATCCCTTCCTCATTCCGTTTAATTCTTCTGTGAGCTAGACTTGGATAATAGTGCAGCATTCGAAGCATGGCAAATATAGATGTTGGCCTCAGTTCAAATTTATATTTGTTCTAAATTATAATATGAAATCATTCAATAAATATATCGAATCAAAAACAAACTATCTACTTATACTCGTTATACCTACGAAATCCATACCATTTCTATTCCAATGGAATCCATTCGGCAACTAAGTAGGCACAGTAAAAATAATTAATAAATATGCAAAATATAAATATTTATGTTCAGAAAGCTGTTAATTGAAAAGTGTATAATAGTGTATATTAAAAAAAAAAAAAAAAATGATTGTTTTTCAACAAAAAATTAATCTATACTTTTCATAAATGTAACGTAAAATTATTATTCAAAATATATTATATACATTGTGTTTCATTGTCATTTCCCATCGTCCAGCTAGTTGTTTGATCTCTTGCTGGTACCACTCTTTGGATAGCTATAGAAAAATTCCTGAACCACTGTTTCGAAATCTTAAAATGTTTTTTCCCTTTCAAAAAGTGAGCCATGGATCGAAACAAATAAAAATCTGATGGAACAAGGTCTGGACCACAGATAGCTGTTCAATACCATCAAGCCTTTTTCAACCTATCAAATTACTTTTAAACTTTTCCTTTCTGCGATGGGAAGTATGCTGCTAGGCATTGTTTTGCTAAAACAGAACTCATTTGCAGTAATACATCTATCTAGCTGTTCACAATTAAGATGGGATATTATTCTGCATCCAACAGTAATTAATACATAACGGTTTACTCCTTGACTTTTTAGCTTGGATTAGCTTTGACTTTTGGGTGTATCTTGTTTAGAATATTTTTTGACTATGAACACCTTCTCCTTCAGTTTTGTTGATTTCTTAAGCCACTTCGTCTTCCAAACAAGGTTTTTTTTTTTTTTTTTTTTCAAATGATATATTAAAATAACAAGAATTTCATGAAACATGATTTCATGAAACAAATGACAAACGTGTTTATAGATCTTGGGATTCATGTATTCGACGCAACAGTCTTTTCTTTTTTTTTTAAGTTAATTTAATTTATTTATTTGTTTATGCACCCTATTATTTAAAAGGCAATGGTGATTTTTTTATTAATATAATTCCTATACTTGTTATACTTATCTACTATATATTTGTCAAATACCACTCACTCACTTAACACGAAATCTCACAAACCACCGAACGGATTGAAATGAAATTCGATATGTAGCTTCCTGTAGGCTCGCTAAGAAAGGAATTTAAAAAAATCGGCCTGGATCGCGGCTAATTCGCGAAAAATGCGATTACAATTTTTATTGGGTGAATAATAATAGATTAATTGTCATATGGTATTTGGAGATAAGCTAAGTTAAAAAATAGGTTAGATGTTTAAGCCGCACACTTTGACCACAAATTAAGTTCCTTATAGTTGTAAACAAACAGAAAGATCTACAAGATTTCCAGGTAGTTATCAGTGCTGACAAGAAGCCTTCAAATGTTCACTGAGGACATTACAATACTCCTACCACTAACGAAGTTGCTGTCTTCATTGTTGGCCAGGTGCTTGAAAAGCGAGACATTGTTCTCCACAGCAGGGACAAAAAAATGATAAGAATCAGTGAGTTCTATCAAGCGTATGATTCTCTTCAGTATGGTCTCATGTTCTACCATGGAGAAGATGGGTACAGAATTAACATCCCTCAGCGTAACCCAAATACCAATACACTACTTAAGAAAACTGTGTCGGCAGCTGATTTTTACCCCTATATGTTGATGGAGCGAGGAGGTGAAGAACCTTATTTACTTTAATTTGTAATCTCCTCAACCAATTTATGCTTGATATGTACGCAAAAATAGAAACAGAAAGACTAACTTTATTCGAAAAAATCCAAAAAGTTGAGAAGTTGAGACTATATTCACTTAAAGAATGCCATAAGAAAAGCTGATGGTCTGGTATCAGAGCTGGGTAAGATGGTAGTGCTGCCTCGAAGCTTCACTGGAGGACTATCAAAATAACATAAAATTAACTTTTGCAAATTGTCAAATTTACTTATTGAAATTATTCTAAGAATGGAATTCTTTATATTTATTTAAGTAATAATAATTATCAACGTTAAGTTTAACTTTTACTTATTTTAGTTGTCCTTAATTCTAATGATATTAAACCGTAGCGGAGCAAGGTGCTTTCAGCTAGTCTATTATAAATATAAAAAAAGACTGATATACAGTATGTGCACTTAACACATGGATGCATTGTTAAAATTGGTTTAGTATGATATGTATGATATTAGTATGAGTAGAAGAAAACATTTTAATTTTTTTTTTATTTACCCGCTTGATTCAGAAAGAATTTCCATTGCTGAGGGAGGAATCATTTAATCTCATGAAAAACTACATTGAATAATGTGAAATTGGATAAGAAGCTTAAAATTTGCCCTGTTGGTATGAAATTGATCGAAAATTACTATTTTACAAAAAGTTGATAAAATAATCTAAGAAGGGGAAGACCTCAAAAATTGATTCACTCTGTGCCTTCAAGACCTAACTTGTGTCTTTTGTAATTTTAAATGTACCATTATGAGTGTAGTATTGCTATTTGGTTTTTTATTTTATTAATATATTTGTTCTGTTCGGTGGGTCTACTTGGTTTTAATAATGTGTTATAAACTAATTTTTTGTTTTGTCCTTGTAAGTTTAGTGGTGATTAAAACCGTCAATGATATCCTCCAAATATACATAAACTTATTGTAGAAAAAGTTGTGCCAGTGTTTGTATGCAGAAAACAAAATACCGATCTACAACAAGCTTAATGGTCATAAATTTAAAACATCCTGTAGCAATCACTATCACTTCTTTAAAAACTCTGTACTTACATAGAATACACGTACAACAGTTTAAAAACAAAAATTTGAACAACACCACAACATATTACTGACATTTGCTTGACAAACAATCACCACTAAACTTACAAATGTAATTAAAAAACCAATTTTCTCTCAGAACTTTCATTTTTTCCTGTTTTCCTTATGTTCCTTCATTCTTTGAGCTTTATTTATTATTTTCTTTATTTTTTTTTTCCAGAAGACATTAAACATGTTAATGATTATTTAGTTAAAACTACATAACCTACTTAATCAAAAATTTATTTCAAAAGTATTTATGTTAAAAAAAAAAAGCTTTATAAATTATACCTACTTTCATACTGCCTTCATCTAAATCATCTGCCATTTTTGCGATTATACCTGTAAAATTGAAAACAATATTTAAACCACTTATATTTTATTATTATAACTTTGTAAATATATTAACACAATAGATTTAGCCATGTCAATCTTGCAAGTATGAGCCCAAGGTTCTCTATTTATTTCATCATCTATTCCCATTATCTTATAGAAGGTTTCATGAATAAGCATCTAAGTAAAATAGAAACTACATACAGAAACTGCATGATTTATTTGTTTCATTTTTATTTTAAATTCTTTGAACTACTCTAAAACTTTTGAGTTCTACTTCAGTTTTCTTGATTTCTTAAGCCATTATATATACATACATGTAATATGTGTAATCACTAATCACACTCTAATTATATTAGAAAAATGGGCTAAAATGACTAAAATCATTAATAAACTCGAATTTAACACTGACAAGACAAAATACATAATTTTTAACATGAAACGAATTACTCCAAATTTAAACATTAGACTCTATTCCTAAACACTTGTACAAAATGAAACCATGACATATTTAGGGCTAATATTTGACAGGAATTAAAACTGGAAAGCACACAAACTACGTTGTTAACAAAACTCTAAAATCAGTAATCGGATGTACTATCGCTGCGAGAAAAACATTGGGCCTAAAAAATGAGGCATTAAAAATTATCTATGAAGGAGCTATTCCCAAACATCCCAAAACTCCTTTACACCATACCCATCTGGGAATCAGGAGCTGATAAACCAATCAATCTGAAAAAACTTGAGCGGGTCCAGAGATTGATGACAATAAAGATAGGTAAAGCATACCACGCTATCTCTTACGACACTGCCTGTGTCCTTGCTGGGATAAAACCAATACACTTGAAAATTAATGAACTAATGGCATTATACAAAATAAAAAAACAACAACTAAATTAGAGGGATATGGGGCCCATTGAAGACGAACTAATACCAAATACTGGATACATCCTGCCATACACCCTAAAATACAGTAAGTAGCAGATACAGAAGCTGAAGATACAGACACACAAACTATTGACATTTAAACGGATGGAAGCAAAGATGAACAGAACACAGGATGCGCATTAACTCTATATTACAATAACTGCTACTATGATGAACTACACCACCTAAATCAAAATTGCTCAAATAATCAGGCTGAGAAGTTAACTGTGGTTAAGGCCATTGAATATATTCTTCGACAGACATGCGTTCATCAATTAATTGAAAGAATGAACCACGGAATATCAACAAAACTAATCTGGATCAAAGGTCATAGTAGCATAGAAGGTAATAAGCGAGCAGATTTTCCTAGCAAAAACAACTGCTTATGATTCAGAATTTACAATAGAATACAGCCGCATTCCCATTTCATTTATTAAGAAATGTATTAAAACAGGCTCACTTACTTAATAGGACAAACTTTGGAACAACTCGACAAAAGGACAAATACAACCCAAATATCATGCTACAGAACCAAAATACACTGAAAAGTATACATCACAAATTTACACAACTGTCAACGGAACATGGACAGACTAATCACTAGTTAAACAATTTCATTTGAAAAATACAGATACATGTGAATGTTATGGACGGACCCCACAAACATTTCATCATTTACTATACGACTGCATTCTTTATGAACACAGAAGATCTAAACTATTAACACAGTACTGATAAATAGGGACACTTGGCCTTCTACAGAAGCAGAACTATATAAAAAAATACAAGAAACTGTTGACAGAATTTGCAATTGCAATCGGAAAATAGACCATATAAATCAAGAAAGAAGACCACCCCACATCAAAACCATGATCAACAATCGAAGACATCTGTTGGAAAATTAACTTGTCTACATGTTACACTTCCTTTTCTTTTTATTTATTTTATCATTCTTTTTTATTTTGTTTTTTAATTTTGATTCTATTTTCTTTTTTGGTTTAATTATGCTATTACTGGTTTTTGTTTATAAATTGTTATATTTTTTTCTTTTCCTTTTCTGTAAGTGTTTATTTTAATTTCAATCAAGAACTTTGATAATTTTGTAATTTCTGTTAATTAAAAATAACAATAAACCTGCTAATTACAAGTAGTATGTTAATATGCTTGGAACCTATAAAAATATCAAAAATACACCTTCCATAGGGTTAAGGGAAACAAATAAAAAAAATATATATACGTGTGTGTTATAGAGGTCTTTTATTTTATATTATTTTTATATTACATGGGGCAATTGACTATAAACAGCTCACACAAACACATCTGTGAATCAAAACAAGCAAATAGTTTAAACAGTTACAACAAATAAATATTTAACTCAATAAATGATTAATACCTAAAAAAATTATTTAAAAAAAAATAAATAAAACATACACCAAGAAAAGACATTCCAAACATGGATATAAATGGAGCAATCGATTCCTGGACAGCATCTGCAAGATCCATCTTAAACTGTTGAAGAACTTAATTCAGGAAGAGAAAGTTTGAAATATTTACTTTACAAGGACCCCTCTCCCTCCGCTTATCTCTCATATTATCTTGATTCCTGGAATCATGAAACATCTCTACCAATTACACAGCTTGTAATTAAATAATAAAATAAAATTGGTGTCTTATCATTCAAGGTTAAATAAATATTAACAGTTACATGTATTTCAAAGATTTATATACATACATAAATATATATAATTTTTGTTGTAAACATGTCTTTTATATTTTATTCATTTTACATTAAAGGCCTATACAGAATACATTAAAAAAATTATTCTCATCCTCAGGCTCAAATTAACAATATATATTTTGTTTTTGTATTTAAAAAAACAAAACAAAAAAAATCAATTTAATTTCTTTTTTTGAAGATATATATATATTTTTATTTTTTTAAATTATTTCCCTTCCATAGTAACCCTATGGAAGGGGCGTGTATTTCTGATATTTTTTTTACAAGTTCAATGCAAATTAGCATACTACCTGTAATTAGCAGGTGTAATTTTTTTTTTTTCAAATTAGATAAATTACAAGAATATCAAAGTTCTTAATTGAATTTAAAATAAACACATAGAGAAAAAAAAAAGAAAAAAGATAACATTAATTTAAAGACCAAAAGGCAGCAATTCCATAATTAAACAAAAATAAATTAGAATAAAATCAAATAACATAAAAATCCAATAGAAAAAGAAAATAGATTGATAAAACAAATAAAAGAAATAGAAATTTAACATGCAGACAAGTTGATTTTTCAACAGATGTCTTCTATTGTTCATGTTGTTTTTGATGTGGGATGGTCTTCTTTCTTGATCTATATGGTCTATTTTCCAGTTGCTAATGCGAATTCTGCCAACTGTTTCTTGTAAGTTTAGTATAGTTTTGCTTCGGTGGAAGGCCAAGTGTCCCCATTCATCAGTAATGTTTTTATTAGTTTTGATCTTTTGTGTTCATAAAGAATGCAGTCATATAGTAAGTGATGAAATGTTTGTGGAGTCCGTCTGTCACATTCGCATGTATCTGTATTTGTCAAATGAAACCGTTTCAAGTAGTGGTTAGTCTGTCCATGTTCCGTTAACAGTTGTGTAAGTTTGTGATGAGTACTTTTGGGGGTACCATGATTTTGTAGTGTGATGTTTGGGATGTATTTGTGCAAGGGTCATCCAGTTGTTTTATATATTTATATGAGCCTTGATATAAAACAGGCCCCAAGAAAAATCGTAAGGAAAAGATTCCTAGCTTTGGAAATAGATTTTTGAAGGTCAGACTCTCAAGGACTCAGAGTGTCATAAATAAGATTATTAGAGAAAGGATAAAAGTATGAATGAATATACTGGAGGAGAGGTGACCAATTGTTTGTTGCCACTCCATTCAGTTTTTTTTTACTTGGACATGTTTTTCCTGACTACATCCCAAGCTATCTTATTCTTAAAATAATTAATTGCCTGCATACTTAACCTTTTTATTTTAACAGGTATTTCATAGTTTATTTTGAAAAATGAAGATGTGCTGCCGATACTTTTTATTTTTTCTATATATATTATACTTTTTTATGTAGTTTGTTGGAGATTTGCCAACTTATAGTATTATACTTATAACCAAGTCACATAATTTTTGATAAGGTCTACTTACATCAATACCAACTACATGCAGTATTAATTTGGTAATGTAATATTCATTCATTTTTATGTAAAAATGTCTCGTCTACTCGTTTCCTAATCTTTGTGGAGTGTTTATCTTTGTGATGAGTGGGGTTGTATGGCGATTGAGCAAAGGGATTACTTCAATGATTGGAAAGGTTTTGATGAAATTCAGAAAATAAATTTGATGATTGAGCTGATTATATAGTTTTTTTATGGATGACATGACAGTATATGAATAAATAGATATTATTTGATTTATTTATATAGTCTTATTTTATTCATAAATGCAGGAAACATGTCCAGTGAAATTGATGAATTATTTCTTGATACTTCTTAAGTAATTAAAGAAAAAAGGGAATGAAAAAAAAATTGATAAATAAAATAGTTATTCCTTGCAAAGAGGTGGCTTGCTGCTTTTTGGTAACCAGTTATTGTCTTACCGGTGCGCATTCTAGCAGTAGCCATTTGAAATTAGAACTCAATTTCCCCTCTATCACCACATACTAACTTAGCCTTTAAAATTCCCTCACCTCTCTTCACTATGGTCCACGTTTTTAGCAAAAGCAACCACACAATTTATTATTATTCTATATCACTTTTAAACATAAAATAAATACCTCTTACTCATATACTATTTATCCATATAATATTACAAATTTGTTAGGAAGATAGCAAATACCTTGGCCAATGGCTTTAATTCCTGTGTTTGCAACCGGTAGTTTGAAACGATCTGGAAGTTTGGATTGGGGGGATTTTGAATAGATGAATGAAATTATTTCAATTGTTGAGACTGCATGTTTAAACAAAAACAAAAGTTATGTTCGTATCACATCTTCAAGCCAACAAAGTCAAGGCTTACCTCTCCTTCTTTTTGCACACAGGTTTCCCTCCAACTGTCATAGGGATCCCTTCAACATCATCATAGGGAGCCTCTTTAGCTTCCATTCCTTTGTATATGTTCTAGCCATCTTTTCAGCCCCTCTTTATATTGGCTACAATATCTGGGGATGTGTATAGGGTCTTAAGTTCCTCATTTGTCTTCATTCGCCAAAGATCCTGCACATCTTTTGTTGAGCCATATATTTTTCTGAGGATTGAGAATTGTAACAGAAAACTCTAGAAATCATTAAAAATGAAATAAATATGTATCTGATGATGATGTTCATATCATCTTGTAATGTTTGATTTGAAATTTACCATTGTAGGTAGTCATCAGTTACGAATAATAAGATATTTATGTTTGTGAATTTCATAGTACGTCCAAGTGTTTTGCTTAATCTAAAAGTTCTGCTCCTTATGTCCTTACAGGTATCAACATTACTTTATAGATAGGTCATGATTTAATTTAGTCAATACTTAAAACTATAAGTATTAAAGTACTTTTTCTAAAGTAAAATATTCTTGAGATGAGGTCAGAAATATTATACATTATACCATTGAATTGATTTATGAATCGTTAAAAAAAAAAAATGCATAATATATCAAATTAAAAAGTGATGATTGTATTTTGTACATTTACTCTTTATATCTTATGAAAGTTCAATGATCATAAAAATACTTAGTTTTTAAATATTTTTCAAAACTTATTTTCTGAGCAATACCAAAATTTATTTTAATTAAGACGAATTCCTAATTAAACCTTTATTTATTATTTTTAAAAATAAAGAGAACAAACACAAGAGTTGTTATCAAACAAATGGTTATCATTCAAGCTATCAAATAACAATAATCTAATGATAGCAGTTAAAGTCACAATGCTTATCTTTATATCATGTTTAGAGTATCTCGGTCATGAGCAAAAGTAATAGAAATAACCATCTATTTTTATATCAGCATAAACTATCATTTATAACTTTGATAATTTTTTTGTATCGATAAACATTTATCCAGGGTGTCCAAAAATCTATGTATACCCCATTTATTTCTCGCTGAATTGAAATTAGGAAAAAATTCAAACTGCAAATCTTGTCAACTTTTTATCTCTGGTAGATGTATGAGAGATTATTCAAAAGGAAAAATTAGAAATGTTTAAATTACAAATCATTATTTTATTTTGCTGACATTTTGAACACAAGATCAATGTTCATCATAGGAGCTAAAAAAGATATATCAGATATGGAATAATGAAATATAAAAAAGTAATATGAAAATAAAGGTGACAAAGTAAATACAATACAAGTTCGTAGTAAATGAAATATGAGCTTAGTAAGAAAAGAAGTCGGTAAAAATTGTGAGTTAGAGTAACAATAAAAATTTAACTACTACAAATAAAAACTGGATCATAAAAGCAAGAGCATTAGTGACAGACATAAATTATAAAGGTTATTCAATGGATTCTATCAATTGTCAAATTTGAAATGATTATGAACCGAAGAAGTAGATATATACCATTTTATAGTCATTTGTCCAGCCTTAACACTGATACTTATAAGATACTTCCACTCAGGCAAACTAACTTATGAACAGGTCATAAATTATCGCAACGATAGAAACTAAAATAGAGTTGCCAAGTACTGTAAAAAGCCAGGCAATTCCGACATAAATTGATTAATTGAAAATAGTTAATCCAATTAATTATGTTCAGTATTTAAAAGCTTTGAAACAAAGATATAAACTTATAATTCAAATCGGATATTTTTAAAATATTATTTTTCCAATATTTATTTGCTTATATTGAAGCAATCTCAATAAGAAATACTTTGCCTTCATAAAATAAATGTAATTTAATATCAAATGTTTTATTTGTTGGATTAATTATGCTAATTTTGTTCAAACATATTTTTTAGTTTAGTTTAGCCAGGCTAATTAAGGGAAAAGAAATGCTTTTAATAATGAATTTTAAAAAACAGCTGTTCCCCCTCCCCCCCTGATTGGGAAAAACAAAAGATCATGGATATGCCTATCTATAAATCAACTACTTCTCCCAATTTATATTTTAGAATTCAAAGGATCAAATTACTTAAATTAAATTCACAATCAATGATTATTCAAAATAAACAAAGTCGAGAGAAAACAGCTGTTTCAAATGGGATTTTTTTCATTAAAACCAAAATAGTGCCTAAACAGTAGGTCCTAGGAACAAGTGGTGTGTAAAACAAAAATATTCTCCAATTGATATCTGATTAGAGAGCTGTCTCGATCAGAGCAACACCAACACAGCTAGAATCTCTCAAAAAAGCCCCTATATTTAACAAAATTTAGGCAAATATGACTTTTTTCATTCAAAGTCTAAACGGTTGGTCCTAGGGACAAATGTTATATAGCATAAAAGTATTCTCTATTAAATTTATGATAAAGGAACTGTCGTCAAAATGTTACATTTTCGAATGTGAAAAAAACGTTCCTGCTAAATATAATAATATAAATTTCTATGGACATATGATAAGAATGGTCCCGGAAAGACTAAATAAGCAAATATTTCAGAAAATCCGTGGATATAAAAGCTCAGGAGGATATATGAAACAGATGAAAGAAGAAACGGAAAGATTAGGTATAACGGACCAGGACTGTCAGGACAGAGAAAGATATAGAAACAGACTTAAGGAATTGAAGGTTGTTGTGGGCAGAAGAAGTTCAAAAAAGGGAGTGGCGTGGACAGAAGAAAGAAAAAAGAGACGGAGAAATAATGAAAGAAAAATGGAAGGAAAGAAAAAACAAGAGAGGAGCCAAAAATTGATATTCGCGTGGTCTCCTAGGCCGTTTGGTGAAAAAAAAGAAAAAAAGAAATAATAATAAAAAAAAAATAATAATAATAACACAGTCGTCAAACCGGTGATTCTCTACGGGACGGAGACCTCCTGCCTCCCCAGTCTAGAAAAGCTCCTGAAAATTGAGAGGAGAATCCTGAGAAGAATACATGGGCCCAGAAGAACACCAGAGGGTTACAGGTTAATATCAAACAAAGACATTTACAAGGATACAACAGATCTGGAGTCGGACATCAAAATAGGAGGTTAAGGTTTTATGGGCACATGGTGAGAATGAGCCCCGAAAGGTTGAACAAGCAGATCTTCGAGAAGATCCGTGGTTATAAAGTCTCGACTGGGTATCTTAAGCAACTGAGACGTGATCTGAACCAGATAGGTCTTGGAGACCAGGACTGCCTCGATAGGGACGAGTACAGGAAGACATTGGCAGGGGTGAGGGTTCTTGTGGAGAGGAAACATCCCGGGAGGGGTCACGCATGGACTGAGGAGAGAAAGCTCAAACATTCAGAGTTCATGAAAAACATGTGGAAGAGGAAGAAGCAGGCAAAGAGCAAAGAACAAGTGCTGCTCTCATGATATTCGCGTGGTCCCAAGGGCTGTTCTCTAAAGAAAAAAAAAAAAAAAATCTAAATAATCTTAATAATAAAAAATAATGTTGATTGTGTTGTCATGGAAATATTCAATAAATGTAGGTAGGTTATATAAAGATAAAGTAAGTACAATAAAAATAAAAATTTATGACGATAATGGGTTATAAAGTAAAATGTAAAACAAAATTACTTAAACAGTAATAAATGTAAAAACAAAAATAAAATTTGATCAGAAGATAGAAGTCAAATAAAATTATTATATAAGAATAAGATAGATACTAATGTAATAATTATATATGATTAATTATTTATATTTTGGAAAATAGTGGATAATGAAATGTGCATCTGTAAGATGGTGTAATATATAAACGAAAGTAGTAGACTAAAGTTACAAAAAATATAATAAGAGATTAAAATAGAAAATTAAAAACAAAGAAATGAATAAAAATGCAAGTCACTGTTGAACTTTTTATACAACATCCTCCTTAATTTTTGACAGTTCATATGGATTAAGAATTAGCAATTTGTTAAAAAATACTTGTGATGACATCTCTTTTGTTTTACATATTTGAATTCTTATTTTTCAAATATTTTTATGAAAGATTTTGTTTTATGAATCAGACTATATGGTTACCGAAATCTGTTTTATTTACTCAACAATTATGTAGCATTAACTTTGAGCCATTTTGAAGGATTGAGCTTTGATTAAAGTTTTCTTTTATTGTTATTAATTGTAAAATCAATTAATATTACAAAGTTTTCACAAGCTTGAACAAACTTGAGCTCTGTTTCACAAGAAGATTGTGAAAAGTTTTAATCGGATCTGTTTCACTTCTTCCATTGAAAATGTTAAATGAGAATAGAAATGTTCCTCAAGTGTTGTATTAAAGTTGTAGAATTGAAAGGTGAATTTGTTGAAATCAATAACACCAGTTTTTTCCTTTTACCTTTCCTTCTTCCTTCTTTCTCAGGCTGGAAACTTACGTAGCTTGCTACTTATATATTACTAGGATCCCCCATCGTGACCTTCGCCTGCTCTCATAAATAAAGAACTTAGATAATGTTAACTAATAACTAAAGTTTTATCTGTTTATCGATAAACATTTTGTATTTAAATATGCAATTGCTCATTATTGCTATTATTTCTTTATTTCATAATAATTTTTATTAGGCAGATATAATTTAATTGATTTCATCTTGTAGTAGTTTAATTTCAAAGTTAACAATAATAGAATATGATAGCGTGGCAAACATTGTTTCTGTCACTCAGCATTGTACATTTAAATTTTTATTATTGTAATTTTTTTTCTTGTTAAACCTTTCTAGAACTATGTAAATTATATAGTTAAAATTTGGTCCAGATGGGCTCAGTAGCTTCGTCATTGTATACTGAATACGATAGTACGATTTTCAAACCTTACTGGGATCCACATGTTGCACCGCATATTTAAATATTTTTTAATAATTTAATTGAATATAAGTAAATTAAATTATAAATTTCAAGCTATAGATAATACTGTACTGTACCTTTGTAACCTCTCATGTAGAATGACACTTGCCACCAATCGGTCAATTTTCTAACTTTACTGTTGTCGACGTATTATTGCATTTCTAATAAGAATTTTTTTGAAAATCTGTAAATTTTATTAATGCTAAACATTCCTTGAACAATGAAGATGATATAGTTAAAATTTGGTACAGATTGGTTCAGTAGTTTACGTGGTTAGTGATCACAAACGAAAAATGGCTTGTCCTTTTATGTAATAATGTAGATAAGAAAATGTTGTTTTTAATAATTACATACGATTTACAACTTCATAAAATAATCTTTATTCTGGAAAATTGATATCCGTGCGGTATGTATAATGAGATTTCGAGGAGATGTAGTTTCTTAGGATCCTTCACTTTAGAAAATAGTTATTTTTCCCTCTACTTAAAGTTTCTAATAAAAAAATATGTTACGTAAATTGTCATAAAACTTAGAGGATTAAATAGCATGGCTCGATGAAGCCCTCACCCTAAGTTTTATTATTGAAGAAACATCTAATAAATGAAATTAAAATAAAGTTTATTAACTGGTATCTATTAATGTATTGAGCCGATAGGCAAAACAAGATGGAGAAATTTATTTATTTATAACCATTTCTTCCTCTGGTTCTGGATAATAATTTCATACTCACAGAAGCTTGTTCTCGGTGGAATGAAAAACAAGTACAATCCTGGAATATATTTGGCCAAATCTGATAAAAAATATAATAATCTTTTATAGGACACAGGAGCCTTGAACCCTTTAACGGCAGGCCGGGAATTCAGAATACATTTCTTTTCTTTTTTTTCCTTTGAATGGCCATAGCCACGCTAACCCTAACTCATGTATGATGAAATTCAAGGTTAAATAAAGGATATTAAACAGTAATGAGTAGGATAATGCATCGGAAATTATGCCATTTATTTAGCAAAAGGCATTTAATATGAGTATCCTCCAGGATACATTGCCTGTTAAAGGGTTAAGAAATAATTTGAAGAAGGGTTATAGTAATTTATCTTATTTTTTACAATAATTTATTGAAAAATAATATTTATTAGCAGTGTTTCTTTTTATTATAATTAATATTTCACTTTTGATTTATTTTATAAAAGATTATAGCAAATTAGATTTTACACTCACTTTCTTTTTTTTTTTTAAATAAAGGTTAATGTTAAATAAATCAACTTAATAATGTAATTAATTTAATAATACAAATATATATGATGTATAATCAACTTGGCATATTTCTTTGAAGTCCATTCCCTGCCTGCCATCGGTCTTCATCGTTAAGAAAGATGCCTAATTTATTACTCCTCCTGTTTTTTTTTATGGAAAGTTAAGCTGAAAAATATTGTTAATTTTCATTCGTTATAAAAAAATAAAAATAAATAAAAAACAAAATTAAATTTCCTTTTTTTTTTTTATTACCTCTTTCCAGGTGTTCATTTTGCACACTGCTGCAATATAGGCTAGCTGACATACATCCTCTTCTTTTTGAGATACTGTTAAATAAAAAAGTTATTTTTTAATAATAGTGGTTATATAGAAGAAGAGTGAGTTTATTATACAAAATTATCCCATTAATTTCACTTAATAATTGTTTTTTGATAGATCTGTTTAATTTTTTATTTTTAATGTAGAGTATTGGTACAAGTTCTTTAATGGACTCAGGAAAACTAGACCAAGCAATAGGTCTATCGATCCTTCTAGTCAACTGTAAGGAGCAACCTAAAGTATACTACCATATTTGTATTAGAACAGCGGTGGTCTAGATCCTTTCACGAGCCTGCCAAAATTTAATTGTTAACTATTCCAGTTAAAATTGAGCAAACAACAAGCCTAAGTCTAAACTAGGACACCATGCCCTCATATTAGAGAATTATTTTTTTTTATTAATTTATTGATTTGTAAAAGTGTGTACATTTTGTATATCTAGTATGCATTTTGTATATCTAGTAAATTTGTGGAAAAATGATTATAACAACTTCTAAAGAAACAAACCATTACTTATTGTAGAACTGCAATAATATCATTATTAAACAGTTCCTTGGCCATCTTCTTTTCCGATAACTCTATAGGTAATCGGGAATCGAATGGGTACGAAGCTTATGGAAAGATAGGTATCTAGTTTGGGCCAATTCTGCAACAAATGTGATATGCCTCAAGCTTTCACACCTTCCGGGTAACCTGTTAATATATAGTCCTTTGACGGTTCCATTCTAAGGTAAATGTCCATCAATTCTAACATCCAGTGTCCAAGAATTCTGACATAGTGAGACTGTATTCTAACATAGTATACTCTAAGAGGATGAGCCCCATTTTCTTTCACAGATCCTAGAATGCACCTTAGGGTCCCCGCGCACTGGCTACTTTAATCACTAACAACTGAGCAGTTTACTCACCCATGAGTTGTCTACCACCGTGCTGGCTACTAAATAGTTGTCGGCTCAGTCTACAATGGTTTTCGTGGAAGCCACCTGTGCTGTTGCGCTTATTTTGAGACGTCGAAAAAATAAGCAAAGGATCAAAATGTTTTGGGTACATCCCATAATTAGTTCCCGACTTCTTTACGGGCAATTTTATAAGTTCTTCTACAGATTGAATGAACATCCAAACAAGTTCTTTAATTATTTTAGAATGAGCATGTCAGAACAGGGCCATCTAGCAACTAAATAGTTGACAGTGCGCGAGGTAACGTAGAAACCCACAGGATTTATTTCTGCCGGCAACTGTTTAGTCAACATTGGAATTATCTAGGCACAATTATCTAGTCACGTGTTATTAGTGAGCGGTGCCGCATTCTATTCAGTGTGTTTTATTTGAATTTCTTTAAAGCAACTAAATAGTTGTTTTGAAAAAGTTGCCAATGCATGGGGCCCTTAATACTTTCTGCTTTCTGCTTGATGTGAATCTTACCAGCTCTTGACTTTTTAAATACCCAAGCCTCACATGTATATAGCCTTAGCTTTGCTTAACAAGGAAACGGTGAGAGTTGAGAACCCTTGCTCAGTATGATCTAACATCATTGACTTTATTAAAGTGCTTACTGGAGACGAGCACATGGTCAATTTGGGTAAATATTCCGTTGGTGAGAGCCATATTTGATTATGCTTATCTTTTTGGGTGAATATCTTACTCATCACTGTTACTATTATTTCTCAATGCAGCAAAATATATCATTCGCATTCCATTTTCGTTTATTTTATTGTTATTACTAGCATATTTCCTCAATAATTGAAGATTTTAAACAAACTACTCAATCAAGTTTTCTTTGGGTTCTTCTTGTTGTTCCAATAGGCTTTCATTCTTTCCGAGAAAGCTCGTTTACGTTCTTCTGACTACTTTACTACTGAACTGCTTCTGCTTCAGTTGCTCTGATGTAACTTCTTACTTTAGAAAGGTCTCTGGGGCGGCGGCTCCCTTACAACGTCCTTCGGAGGGGAAGTCCGAGGGAGTACCCGAGCTGTGAAAAGCAAATGATAAGGCTGCTGCAGATCAACCTTCACCACTGCATAGCAGCGTGTGGAGTGTTGCAGCAACACATGAAAGGTGAGGATATTGATATAGCTTTTATACAAGAACCCTACCTTATAAATGGCATGCCTGGGGGCATCAGGATGGGGGGTTACGAGGTAATCTCCTCATCGGATAATCCCAGAGCATGCATCCTCTATAAAAGGAAACTAAAAACTGCTGCCTTTGTGGCACATCTGTTCCAGAGACTTTGCAGCAGCCAAAAATAAGCCTCAATATGAGGACGCAGAGGATGGAGATCTGCTTAGCGGCTATCTACCTCCCCTACGAAGACGCACCCAGGATAAACCTGGAACCCATGGGTGAAGCCGAGGGCAACATTATCTTAGCCCTAGATGCAAATGCCCACCACGAGATGTGGGGGAGCTCGAACTCCAACCAAAGAGGTGAGCAATTACTAGACCTAATTATAGGAAATAATCTTGATATTCTTAACAGGGGGAATAGACCGACCTTTGTCAATAAGAATAGGCAAGAGGTAATTGATATAACCTTAGCGACTGCAGAAATCAGTCACAAGGTGGGGAACTGGCATGTCTCGAATGAGGAAACATGCTCAGACCACAAATACATTAGATTTGATCTAATGACCAACCCCACCCAAATGTCGCCCTACAGGAATCCCAGGAAAACAAACTGGGAGGGGTATAGCGACATGCTGGAGGGGGAACTAACAAACCTTCCAAGAAGGATTGCCAACAAATGGCAACTAGAGGTGCTCAACACTGCACTAACATCAGCCATAACCAAGTGCTATGAGCTCAACAATGTTAGCTGTGGAATTGAGAATACAAAAAACACCAAATGGTGGAATAAAGATCTTAGCAATCAAAGGAAAGCTCTGAGAAAGAAATTTAACATTGCTAAGAGAACTGGCAGATGGGAAGATTACAGAGCACAACTAACAATCTACCACAAATCTGTCAGAAAAACAAAAAGACAGGCTTGGATCAAGTACTGTCAAGAGGTTGAATCCACGGCGGAGGCCAGTAGGATCAACAAAATACTAGCAAAACAGTCGCAAAAGGATAAGTTGGGCTCTCTGTGGGACGGGGAGAGGTATACCATGAATAGCATGGAGACACTCGCGGTCCTGGCGAGGGCGCACTTTCCCGGATGCGATGTTAAATACATCCAAGGTTCAGCCACAACAGGTGATGAGCCCCAGGGGAGAGCGTGTTGGGGCAGAGCTAAGGAAATAATAACCAGCAAGAAAATTGCATGGGCAATAAACAGCTTCTTACCATTTAAAGCAGCTGGAGTAGATGGCATCTTTCCTGCATTGCTGCAGAGAGGACTACCACTACTTAAACCATATCTCCTAGAATTACTAAGAGGTAGCCTGGCACTCGGACACATACCAAATAAATGGAAGGTGTCCAAGGTCATCTATATACCTAAACCTGGGAAGGATAATTACATCAATCCCAAGGCGTTTAGGCCCATATGTCTGACATCCTTCCTGATGAAAACCATGGAGAAGGTACTGGACAGACATATTAGGGACAATACACTACTGCTGCGACCATTACACTGCTCGCAGTATGCATATCAAGCAGGAAAATCCTGCGAGGTGGCATTACAACACCTAACAGCCAAGATCGAAAAAAATCATTGGACCAGAAGGAGATTATGGCGGGCATCTTCATAGACATAGAAGGTGCCTTTGACAGAACCCCCTACCTGACAATAGAGAGGTCCATGGTGGACAAACGAGTGGATCCGATTGTCCACCAGTGGATATGCTCGATGTTAAAAGGGAGAATTATATACTCCGAATTAGGAGATGGCAAACTGTGGGCGTTACCTACGGGAGGATGCCCACAAGGGGGTGTTCTATCACCACTACTATGGTGTATGGTGGTGGACTCCCTACTGCACAACATTAATGAAGCAGGATTCTATACGCAGGGATATGCGGATGATATCGCTATCCTTGTGGGTGGCAGGCACCAGGCTGTCATATCGAATCTGCTTAACACATGCATAGGGATACTGACGGAATGGTGTGACAACAAGGGTCTCAACATCAATCCGGATAAGGTAGAACTATGCATCTTTACGAATCGGAAAAAGGTGGTAATCAGACCACCAATACTGAACATGGTCCAGATAAAGATTAGTAAACAGGTGAAACACCTGGGAGTCTACCTGGACAACAAATTAAACTGGGACAAACACATAGAGTATGTGACGTCCAAAACCCTAAGGAGCCTATGGGCCTGTAAAAGGGCAGTGGGCAAAACCTGGGGAATGAAACCAAAAGTGGTTCATTGGATCTATACCATGGTAATTAGACCAATGATATTATATGCCAACGTGGTGTGGTGGCACAAAGCTGGACGGGCGAAGTCCAAAGTCCAGCTAAATAAAGTACAAAGATTGGCGTGCCTCCTCATCACGGGAGCCATGAAGACGACCCCAACTGCGAGTATGGAAGTTATGTTAAACCTCAGACCACTACAGTTGGAGGTAGAAGCGAAAGCGATGCTTTCGCTATACAAACTTGTCAAACAAGGACTGCTCTATGAACCATCTAGAAGAGAGGGACATAGAAAGTTACTAAATATAATGGAAGGGATTGAAATTCTGAAAATGAATTCAGACCTCCAAATAAAGAAACACATTGAAAGTAATTTCAATGTGGTAACAGACATTGGGAAGCAACATACAAAATGCAATGGCATCAACTGCTATACCGATGGCTCGCTAACCAAAAAAGGGTCAGGAGCGGGAATATGGAGAATGAGCGACAATAAATGCACATCCCTCCCCTTGGGGAAATATACCTCGGTATTTCAGTCCGAGGTAATGGCAATCTGTTTCTGTGCTCAGCAACTAATAGAAGACGGAACACGAAACAGAACCATTAAAATTTACTCAGATAGCCAAGCTGCCTTGGGGGCTCTGAGGAATGACACAACCAGATCAAAGCTTGTAGAGGATTGCAAAATATACCTCAACAAGCTGGCTACTAACAACAGCATCTGGGTAGAATGGGTCAAAGGCCACTCTAACATTACAGGGAACGAGAAGGCTGACGAGCTAGCCAGACAAGGTTCGGACAGCAAACCCATTGCTCCTGAACCTATCTGTGGTATAGCCTGGAGTCTAGCAAAAAGCGAAATAGACAGGCTCTACAACAACATTGCCTCTCGGAACTGGAACGCAGAAAAACTGAGACAGTCCAAACTGTTTCTGGGGGGGCTCTGCAAGAAAAGGGGAATACAACTCCTCAATCTTGACAGAGTCAAACTCAAATACCTGACAGAAATGTATACAGGGCATTGCAGATTGAATAAACACCTCTGTACAATGAAAATTAAGACCTCACCGACGTGCAGATTCTGCAATAGGGAGGATGAGACGCCTTACCATATCATATGCGAATGCGAGATATTGGCAAGGAGGAGATTTCTTCACTTTGGGGAAGCAATCATCCAAGATCCTAGTGTGGACATAAACCCTATTAATATAATAGGGTACATGAAAACACTAGGACTGTACTAATTAGTGCAGAATACACGGCACAGGCACAATGAGCCTCTAGGCTGAGGTGCCATTATAGCCGGCTAATAAAAAAAAAAAAAAAAAAAAAAAAAAAAAAAAAAAACTTCTTACTTGTTGACTTAGTGCCTGAAGGTGTCTCTTTCCAAAATGTCATTTGTTTTATAATGAATGCAAGATATTTTATTTTGTCCTATAGTAGGGATAAATGTTCTTACTTTCCCAATCTGAGCATTGAAGTGACCCAGAACTATTTTCATATCATAGGAAAAGCTTCATTCTTTTCCTCAGTAGATGATTATATATTATTTGTTTATGAGGGCCACATGGCATTTCTTATCTCTCAGCCTTAGATTAATGAACTGAAAATCCATGACAGCTACTCTAAGTCTTAAAACTATATCCACCTTATCCTGCTCAATTCATCCGTCAACTCCCGAAGTGCTCCCACTTAATACAAGGTCTTCATATTCCATGTTCCAATTCTGTAAAGCTTTTTCATTGCGTCATGTCCTTTCTGTAAGGGCTGCCGTGCACTGGCAACTTTGTCAAAGCAACTATTTAGTTGGCTTTAAAGAAATTCAAATGAAATACACAGAATAGAATGCGGTCCTGTTCTGACATGCTCCATGATGATTACATTCACACATTATGTACAATAAAAGAATGAAGAAAAATTAAATTAAATAATAATAATTGAAGCAAACAAAACAGAAGTACTATGCTAAAATAATATGTAATACAAAATATATATACAATTGAAATATATGAATAATACAAATATATATATATATATATACATTAAAAGAAATAATAGTAAAATAAAATAAAAATTAAAACAAATTAAATAATAGCAATAAAAAACTAAAACTAAATTAAATTAAAAGTTAGAACTTCTAAAACAATTAAAGAGCTGGTTTGGATGTTCATTCAATCTGTCAAAGAGCTTATAAAATTGCCCGTAAAGAAGTCGGGAACTAATTATTGGATGTACCCAAAATGTTTTGTTCCTTTGCTTATTTTTTTGGACATCTCAAATGAGCGCAAAGCACAGGTGGCTTCCACGAAATCCATTTTAGACTGAGCTGAGAGGCTACTATTTAGTCGCCAGCGCGGTGGTGGACAACTCATGGGTGAGTAAACTGTTTAGTTGCTGGAGATTAAAGTTGCCAGTGCGCGGGGGCCCTAAGAAAGTCCGATATCGGAGGCTTGGTTTTTGAGCTCCTGTAACAGTGTAAGTTTTTACCCAGATTGGGTTGTCAGCCATAACTCTAACTCTTCCCTTTTATTCAAACTTGGGTCTGGAAATATGGTCTAGCTAGCTAACCAAACTGGCATAGATGGAAATAGAGATTTAATGGTTTTACTGTCTCCTAGCCTGATATAGCTATGCTAAGAGTCTATGGTAAAAAAAAAAAAATAAATAAAATATATACTCCAGACACCCTCAAGTGTAGAATTTTTATTAAAGTGCTACTGATGAGTAGTTCTTTTCAAGTTATGTCACGTTATTGCAATAGTTAATAGCACATTTACTTGGTGTATATACTTTGTACAGTTGTAAATTTCTATAAATTGTTATAATAAAAAAAATAAATACCAGACCATTTTAAAAGTCCTTTTGTTTGTTTGTTTATTGGGGTATATAGGCATAAAACCATCAATGCCTGTATAGTTCTATAGATATGTTTACTTTGACATAAGGAGAGATGAGCCACACACACCAAGCAGGAAATACACCACAGCTACATCTACTAGTCCTCTTGTTTTTTCATCAATTAAGATTTATTTGGTCTATACCATCTTTTTATAATTCTATTTTCAATTCGAGCTTTTCCAATGTAAACAGTATTGTTAATTTTCTTTGAGATAGAGATCGTCTTTTAATCCAGTCACTACTAAACATTTAAACAAAAATATTAAAATGGTGAGTGTTAAAATTCAAATTTGGTCAATTTTATTATTTGAATTTAAACTTGTATTGAAGGCAATCGAGGCCGCTCAAAAAATATGCTCTGTGTTTGATGAGTAGGTACTCTCAGAGCGTAAAGCTCAATTTTAGTTTTCCAAATTTCATAAAGGCGATGAAATCCTTGAAGATGATGCTCATTCTGGAAGACCTCAAGTTGCCAACAAAAAGGAAATTTGAGAATTAATTGATTCAGATCCACTTCAAAAATGTGTGGAAATAGGTAAGCAGTTAAATATGTCACTAGCAACAGCCTGAAGATACCTACATCAAATAGGAACAAAAAAATAAAAAATAAATGGTTCCATCACAATTTATCAGAGGAGAATAAGATTATTCAACTGACAACAGCTCGAATAAAAAATGACCCACTTTTTGACAGAATCATCACTTGTGAGGAAAAGTGGGTATTGTACGATAATATATGGCAATCATAACAATTGCTATCAGCCGATGAAGAACCAAAACAATTTCCAAAACCTGACCTTCATCTGAAAAAGGTATTGCACTATGAGATCCTCATTCAGCAGCAAACTATTATTGCAGAGTCATATTGTGTGATATTAGACCGCTGTCAGTTTAAACTTTGAAATCTCAATCCAAATTTGGTAAACAGAAAAAGATCTTTACTCCTTATATTGCAATTTTGACTATGGAAAAATTAATGGAAATTCGATAGGAAACATTGCCCCATCCAGCATATTCTCCTGACTTTTCACCCACTAATTATCACCATTTCAGATTTCTGGACAATTGTCTCCGGCAGAAATGTTTTGAAAATTAGCAAAGCTTAGCATTAGAATTAAATCAGTTTTTTTACCAGCAAATATCAATCATTTTTTAAATTATGTTATCTGGGATCTTGCATCACGGTAGAATAAAGTTATTAGTTGTAATGGAGGTTTGTTTAGTGAATAACGTTATTGTATAGTTACTGGTTCATTGAATTTTTTAACTACCAAAAAAAAAATTAAAGGACTTTAGAAATGACCTGGTATTTTTCTACATGTTTAGTAGATGTAGGAGTATTATATACCGGTATTCTATTTTCCTAAATGGGAGTATAAAATTAGTAAATGGTCCTCGACACACAGCGACCTTAGGGCAACACTTTTAAATGAAGGATTACAACAATTGTTACTTAAATACCTTCAGCTTTGCATTTGTTAATCAGCTTATCCACTTTAGCTCTTTCATCTTCCACATCAATGCAATGCTTAATAAGATGCTTGAAATATTCCCAGTCTACTTTACCTTCTTTGATCTGTAATAGGGAAGGCTATAATTTAAAATATTGTTATAGATTTCATTCAAATTTAAAAATTAATTTCATTCGTCAAATCAATATAATAGTTTTAAAATTAATTTTGATCTTATTGATATAGAGTGTAATAATGTTTCAACTCACGATTACTAATTTGGTCATAACACAACCCAGCCAACACTGAAAAAAAATTAAAATCAACATTTAAAAAATCAAAATGTACTTATTTTTAATAATTAAGCTTGTTACATAAGTCAAACATATATCTAATTATATTCATTAATATATATTTTATATAAAGCTTGTCGATAAAAGATTATCAAGTATTGGTAATGAAATAGCAAACATTTGAGGAAATGGTTGATATACTACATCGAATTTCCAAAATGATATCTACTTTTGGAAAGAAATAATAAACTGATAACAAATTTAAGGGAATAGATCAAAATGAAATGTAAACTTAAAACCTTCCACATTGTTGTAATTACTAATTTTTAATCTCACCTTTACTTCATGATCATCAGAAATATATTCATCGTTCAAAATACCTTCAACAGCTTCTGTAATTGTTGAAGAAATTCCAGTCATTTTACTTGAATACAAAAACTAATGTCAACTTGAATAATATAATAAAAAATAAAATTACCTCTACTAATTTGGTGTTGATCAGAACATTGAGCGATAGCCTGAAGTTCTAGTAAAGTTATGAAGTTACAATCACCTTCATCAGCCTACAATCATCATGATATCAATAATAAAAATTGAAATATTATTATGCTTAATGTATATTCATTATTTTTCATGCATGTTGATTCAGTTTAGATAAACCTGAAAACATTTATTTATTAAAATTTAAAATTGTATTATATATCTGGTTAATACAAATTATAATTCTAACAATTAACATTTTTTGAGAAACCACCCATTAGTAGCACTCCAATATCAGATCTATGTCATGACGCCTTTAAGCCTTCTTCTTTACGTTGAAAAATCATCATCAAAATCAGAGTCTGGTGGAAAAATATTTTGAAAACCAGTGGATATGAAGTTTATTATGGAAAGACTGATTGGGACTTGGTTTGGGCTAAAGCAACAACATATGAGGCATGATGTGAATTTGGACAAAGACGTGAGGATTGGATACAGAAGAGATTCAATGGTTAAAATAGAAGCCTAAAACTCTTCTCCTTATATCCAAATAGTCATGTTAGTGAAGTTTTTGTAATATATTAGAACTTCTTTACATTTATCTATTAAGTGTCATGATTCAAAGTTTATTTTTTTGTTCATATGAAGTTCTAGTCAGTGAATATAATTAAAAGGTTAAACAGCACGTTATGATGAATATTATTATTAATTTGAGCTACATCCCTGAGACTGAGCTTGCAACTACATTGAATGCCAGTTCTCCTCATCCAGTGTGAATTCCTTCTAACTCTGGATACTGAGTCGAATTCCGAAATCAGTATTCCTTCTTGTATCCTCCCATCTAAGCTTCGGTCGACCGACTCTTCTGGTTCTATAAATTGTTTCACTTAATAGGTTTCTTGAGATTCCTTCTGGATTCCTCTTTATTATCAGGCATTACTGTCAGGTTATTTTGATGATGCCCTTTATTTATATTGTAGGTATTCATTAGCTCTTCATTTGTCTTTCTTCACCAGAATTGTTTAATTAATACTGATCCATATGTTCCATTGCTTTTTTCATTGTCCACATTTGAGAGCCATAGATTAGGGCTGGATGCATCAGTGTTTTAAAGAGCTAAGCTGCATAGGTGTTTATGGACGGAGTTAAACTGTGATTCCTAAATTCACTGATTCTCCTATCCTCTCAAATTTGTGATAACCTATCTCTGTTGTTTACTCCTCCAGGACTTTAAATTCTGAAACTACATCTCTCCATGTCCTTGAGGTCCAGATCATCGGCATATCCAAGAAATTTAAGGATATCTAACAAGGTCCCCTATCTATATCTAACAAGGTATATTTCTTATCATTTTTTTAATGCCATGTCAAAGACGAAGCATGCCACCTTAACTGATACCAGTCCGTAAAGTGAACTCTGCCAATTCATACATAACAATAATTGTTTTCCATAGTCATTCTTACAATAAGCACATGTTTTTATAGAAATTAAAAAAAAAAATTCTAACATGGATATATACATTTCTTGACATTATTTGGAGAGATAGACCTTTTGGAAATGTTTGGAGATATGATGAGTTGGGATCTGGTATTTCGCTGTCTTCTCTAGTAGCATCCGATGGGAAAAGATCTGGTCGGAATTTTCCTTCCTTTGAGTTTTCCTTTACTCAAGAGGTGGTAGCCTCTTGTATAAGATAGCTGACAAGAAATAGAGATATGCCTCGAAAGTAGGAGGAGCAAGCCTCTAGTGCATTCTTCATTACTATTTCCACCGATAGCTCCTGTAGTAGCTTAACTAACTCACTACCACAACTCTTAATGAGCTCTACAGGAATTTCATCCAACCTAAGCACTTTTTATCTTTATTACTTCTTGAATTTTTGCAATAGGTGGTTCAATGTAATCTTCATCGCTAGTCGTTGCCTTTATCTCCTATTCGATGTGTGTCCCATTCCTATACGATGGACTAAAGAAGAGTATGGTAGTAGGAGGATGGGTTTTGGTAATGTTTCTACTATAGATAACTTCTGTAAGTCTGGGAAATAAGTTTGTTATTAAACCAATAGTAAATACATTTTTGACAAATTAAAACCTTGTTCCTGCCATCTCTTAAATCTACATTCCATTGGATTAAAAACAAAAGATTTGCAGGTCCAGAAAATTTGGAAAAATCAACCTGAGAAAAATTTGAGAGGCAGTGAGACATGACAGAGAGAAGAATATTTGTGAAATGTCAGAAATTGATTGCTAGTTTAAGCATTAGAAAGATGAGGAATGAAAGTTGAAGAAACTAAGTACTCAAAGAAAAACATAACGAGAAAATAAATAAGCCTTGGCTGTTTCTGATAACTGATATCGATATCAGAATATAGCAGTAACCCTTGTCTCTTTAGGCTTTTATCATTGTGTATCTCTGTTGACAACAATATCTAGGCTTGGAAATCTTTTTATATCCCAGGATAGAATTAATGGATAAGAACTTCCAAGATTGTTTTTTTTAATACTCTGAGCCTAAAGCCAATAATGGCATCTTCAAATATTGATTAATTATTATTTGATAATTAAAATCAAAACAGAGAAAGTGACTTATTCAATAGTTGTTTAAGTATAAATGAACTCATTACTTTGTCTAATTAGGTTTTGTTTGTGTTTATTGTCAGCCTATACACTTTTTTTGTCTACCTGTTAATAAATATAATATAATATAAGAAATAAATAAAATGAAATGGTTATCTAGTTTGTAATCTTCCAAAAATGAAATCCATTTTAAATGTTGGTGTTTTCTTTAAAGCTTTCGACAATGATAAACTGACAAACTATAAATGTGTCTGAAAATGTTTACACAAAATTTAAGCTTAACATTGGATTGTAAACATTTCTTATATCATGTTCAATAAACACAAACAGTACAATTTAGAGGAGAAAATGGTTGAAGATAAAGTGAATGGAAACACAATTGTTATGAATTGATTGCTTTAACATTTCGGCTTACATCATAATCCTTTATCTTGAGTTATAATAATGCTTTGAATGAAGGCTTAGTTAGCCAAAGCATTGGCACAATAAATAATAATGTATTGTTGTGTTTCTTTAGACCGCATCATTGACCGTCACCACTGTTTATATAAGGTCGACAAATGTTTAACATCACAAAAAATCTTGAAATAATGAAAACAACTTACCGTAATTGGAGCAAAATCAGCAATAATGATGACCGTTGCCAACATAATAGATTTAATAAACTTCATATTGCACAAACAGAAATAACTTTTGTTTTTTAAGTTCCAGCCGCTGAGCAGAGAAGGGTGGGGCCGATTATGGCTGCCTCTTTTATATAGTTTCTTCCTATTGCCCTCCCACTCCTCCAATGTTCAAGTTATTGATATCCTAATTTTCATAAATTTATCAAAATTTATAAAATAAGAAAATATACTATGAGGATAAAGGTAATAGAATACTTACTGCAATGAATAGTTCTGCCATTTACTCCTGAGTTTTTTTTTTAACAATCACCTAATCAATTGAAAGGAAAAAATTTTAATCTTTTTCATACTATACTTTTTTTTTTTTTGAAACCGGCTTAGTAGCACCAGCCTTAGGGCTCATTAAGCCAGTTCTGTATTTGCTGTATTGTATTAATACAGTCCTAGTGTTTTCATGTATCTAATAATCATAATCGGATCCATTTCTACACTAGGGTTTAAGATGAGTTCTTCACCAAAGTGAAGAAACCTCCTCCTTGCCAACATATCACATTTGCATATGATGTGGTAAGGCGTTTCATCTTCCTGATTGCAGAATCAGCAATTTGGCGAAATTTCAATTTTCATTAAGCAGAGATGTTTATTATGTCTGCAATGCACAGTATACATTTCTGTCAGGTATATGAGTCTAGCCCTATCAAGATTAAGAAGTTATATACTTCTTTTCTTGCAGTACCCTCCCAGAAACAGTTTTGACTGTCTCAGTTTCTTTTGTTGCCAGTTCTGAGAGGCAATTCTGTTGTAGAGCTTGTCTATCTCACTCTTAGCCAGGCTCCATGCAATTCCACAGATTGGCTCAGGAGCAATGGGATTGCTGTCCGAGCCCTGTCTGGCCAGCTCATCAGCCTTCTCATTGCCTGGTATGTTTGAGTGGCCTTTCACCCATTCTACCCAGATTCTGTTATCGATGGCTAGTTTATTGAGATATTGTTTACAATCCTCGACTAGCCTTGACCTGTTTATTTCATTCCTCAGAGCGCCAATAGCAGCTTGGCTATCCGAGTAAACTTTAATGGTTCTTTCCTGTGTATTATCTTCTAATAATTGTTGTGCACAGTAACAGATGGCCAAGACCTCAGCTTGAAATACCGAGGTATATTTCCCAAGGGAAGAGATGTGTTTTTATTATTGCTCATTCTCCATATTCCTGCTCCTGAACCTTTTCCTGTTAAGGAACCATCGGTATAGCACTTTACCCCATTGCATGTGCAATGTTGCTTGTCGATGTCTATGTTGACACTGAACTCAATTTCAGTGTGTTTCTTTATTTGGAAATCTGAGTTCATATTTAGTAACTCTTGTCCCTCCATTTTATTTAATAGCCTCTTGTGTCCATCTGTCTTAGATGCAATCCAATCCTTGTTTGACAAGTTTGTACATGGTATACATCGCTTTGGTTTCCACCTCCAGCTGCAGCGTCTTTAAGTTTAATATTACCTCCATCACCGCAGTTGGGGTGGTTCTCATGGTCCCTGTGATTAGGAGGCAGGCTAGTCTCAGAGCTTTGTTCAGGCAAGTTTTGGATTTCTCCAGCCTCGCTTTGTGCCACCATACAACATACCACAGGGACCTATAATATGATGGCTCTGACTACCATTGTATAGATACAATGGACCACCTTTGGTCCCAGACCCCAGGATTTTCTTATTGTCCTTTTACAGGCCCACAGGCTCTTAAGACTCTTGGAAGACACATATTCAATGTGTTTATTCCATTTGAGCTTGTTATCCAGACAGACACCCAGATGTTTAACATGTGTGCTTATCTTGATCTGGATCCCATTTAGTTTAGGTGGCTAATGACCACATTCTTTTTATTTGTAAAGATGCATAGTTCTACCTTGTCCGGATTGATGTTCAGACCTCTGTTGTCACACCGTACCATCAGTATCTTTATGCACGTATTAAGCAGGTCCAATATGGTAGCCTGATGTTTGCCACCCACCAGGATGGCAATATCATCTGTGTATCCCTGTGTACAGAACCCTGCCCGAGGGATTCAACTACCATATACCAAAGTAGTGGCGATAGGCCCCCTCCCTGTGGGCATCCTCCTCGTTTCGCCCACAGTTTATTTTATCCTATTTTAGAGTACATGGCCCTTTCCTTTAACATTGAGCAGATCCATTTGCGGATGATTTGGTCAACTTGTACCTCCACTAAGGCTCGCTCAATTGTTAGATACGGGGTTCTATCAAAGGGACCTTCTGTACTATACTTATTTTAATGCTAATGATGAAAAAGCAAATTGTTTTGCAGTACAATTAGACATTCATTAAGCAGCTGTGAATAACTTCTACTAATTATACCATTCGTGATGATCAGAGCGCAATCAATTGATTGTGTGAAAAAAATAGGACATGAAGTAGAGTGTAACAGAGGAGAATATACAAGTTAGAAAATAATGTCATCGCAAAATGAAATCTAGTTGCTCTTCCAATGTTTATCTTGAATTATTTATTTAAAACATAAATTTTCTTTCTTTTTTTTTTGGAGTGTTGACCATTGTAATGGGTCCAATTCACTATGAAAATTTGTAATGATTATAATAATAATTGACAAAGATTAACATAATTTCTATTTAGCGATTGTTAAAATTAAAAATATATCTGCTGACTTTAAAAGAACTTTAGGGGGAGGGTGAGTTTGGTTTCAATTTAAGGTTTTTTTTATAAACAGATGATCAAAAATGTGTTTATAATGTTCATTTATTTATTTTTAATTTATCGCGCTATGATAAGAAAGCGGTTTGTCAGGATTCTTTGTTTAATCTTATGTAAACACCATAAATATGCAATGTTGAAAATGAACATATAAATTGCTGAATAATAAGAACCTCTAGCAAATGTAACCTAAACTAAACAGTAGTAGTCTATGCAGTATTCAGAAATAATAAAAAACAAGTAGCGATTTTTATAAATATTATTGTTTAGATAATTTTGTTTTATTGCTCATATGGCTCTTATCATTATTATTGTAGTCATTCGCTTATCTTAGCTTTGACATGGATATGTTTTTTGGCTGGAGGTCTATACTTTTTTACTGTAATGTTTTTTTTTCACATTCAAAAATGTAACATTTTGACAGGCTCTGTTGGAGTTTCTCTACTCGAAAATTTGATGACAACTATCTTTTCAGAAATTTAATGGAAAATAATTTCCGTTATATATAGCATTTGTCGCTAGGACCTACCGTTTAGGAGCTATATTTGTTTGAATGAAAAAAAGTCAGAAAGTTTTTTTCCTAGATTTTTTGTGTTGGGTCTATTTTCACCCGCTCTAGCTCAGTTGGTGTAGCTCGAATCGAAAATTTGATGACAGTTTCCTCATCAGTAGATAGACATATCCATCGTCTGTTGTTTTTCCTTTTCAAGGAGAAATTGAGTTTTTATCAAAAACCCCTTGTATTTTTTTAGTTTACTCACTTTATTATACATATTACCTTCATTTATTAAATTTTTCCATGCCAACATAATTATGATGATTTTCATTAACTTGTTTCCTCAATTAAGTTATAATTAATTATTAAGTTGTATTTTATTTTGCTGTATCAAGGGCCAGCAGGAACTAGGAGATTTGTCAGGGAGCAACGATCAGATTCCCGCTCCCCTCACCTCACTCCCTCCTCCCTCTCCCACCATTAAAATATTCAAAGTAAAAATAATTAACTTGGTAAACAGCAAAAATATCAAATAAAATGGATCAATATTGATTGTGATATTATTATTTTGAAAACGTTTTTAATAGCTTAATATTTTTTTTTTTTTATAAACTCTTCAAATTTTGCGGCCCTCTAATACCTGTTATCCGGGGCATGTGCCCCCCCCCCTGCCCCGCCCATGTTCCGGGCCTGGCTGTATCTACTTCATTTCTATATTTCTTTTTTATATTTTCTTATTTTGTATTTTATGTACCTTTTTTAACCATAGTGATGGCCAATGATGTTATGAACGAAATGTCTACATAATAAAAAAATTATTTGTTAATTTTAATAATTATTTTTCCTTGTCCACAAGGTTGACTGATCCTTTCCACATCTACTAGATATTACTATAGTTTAAATTATACAACCTATAATATTTTAAACTTACTATTCATTCAACAATATACATACTATAAATACTAATTTTTTCTTTTATCTAGTCAACATTATTCTTAACCCATTTGTACAAAATATTTCTTCTTGCCGGTTATATGGAAATCTTAGACATTGGTTTTGACATTTCTGGCTGATATTATATTTTTTGTTTTGAAATCATAAAGTTTATCTGATTCATTAAAATCACTTTACCATAGGTCTATGGTATTATTAGATATATAATTAAAAACAAGCTAAGGAAAGTAAACAAGTTATTAAGTATTTTAGAAATGTTTGTTTATAATATTTTTCATTCCTTTATTGTTATTAACGTAGAAATATAGGGTAATATTTTTAAAAAAACTTTTTATCAATGCAATTTATTTAACATTACAAATATTTGTGAAGTTTAAATATCATATTTATGAATGAATTTTAAGTCCATGTCGAGCCTGTTGTCGTCCAATACCCATTGCTAATAATTAGGATGTCTAGTTTATTCCTCTTGGAAGACCAAACTGAAACATAAAATTTATTTTTACTTTAAATCTAATTTCAAAAATAGAATGAATTTTTCATTATTTTTTCCCATTGTTTACCTTCTTCCAGTTCTTGAATTTGCAAACTACCGCTGAATATGCAAGCTGACATTCGTCTTCCTCCTGTTTAGGAACTGTTAAATTGAAAAATTGTTTTAATAGTTGCGCCCAACAGCAAAAGATAGGAGTCACATCATATCAAAATATTTTAAAATAAATTTACACAAAATTTGCTATATAATTTAAACTCCTCAAATAAATTATAATTAGCCATCGTTAGTCATTCGATGAGTAACAACTGTGACTCATACCTTCAGCTTGGCAGATCTCAGTGATCTTATCAATTTTGGCTTTGTCTTCTTCCTTTTTAAGAAAATGCTTTGTGAGATTCTTGAACCTTTCCCAGTTGATTTTCCCTTCTTCAATCTGTAACACGAAAATTACTTCCTCTTTCTTTATCTATTTCAAAACTAATTTAAAACATCAAATACAAACTCTCATCTACTTCATACTTACAATTTCTAATTTCCTTAAAACGCAACTGAGCCAGCACTAAACATAAGCAATGTAAAATATAATAATACAGAATAAAATATATGTTTCTAGAGAATGTTTAGCTGTATATTAAATATTATCATAAGATATTTAACATTTTATGTAATAAATAAAAGCGATACATTTCATTGTTTAAATAAAACCCGCTGAGTGGAAAGGTTGTATATTATTAACTAAGAAAAGAAATATTCATTTAAAGAAAGCATCTCTATGAGCACTATTAAAATTTAGGCTCACCTTAACTTTGTATTCGTCAGGCATGTGCTCAAGGCTTACAATGCTCTCAACAGCTTCTGTAAAATTTGTAAATATAATGGATTATTTAAAGGCATTTATTAACATCACAGAAGTTTATGAAGTGAATAATATCAAATAAATTTACTATACCTTTGGTGATTGGGTTTTCCTGGAAACATTGATCGAACGCTAGTTGTTTCATTGTCATGGCATTTTCTTCAAAGCTCTAAAAGTCATAACAAAAAACTCGATACAATTTACAACATTATATTATTATATTTATTTATTATTGTACTATTTATTTATATTTATATTTTGGCTAAGATTTAAGATTTTATTTGCTATCCGCACTTTTGGCGCTTTTAGCATATTTGTTTATTCTACATGCATTGATTAATAAGATGGCAATAAGTCCCTCGGCCCTTTTGTTGGAGAGGATTTTTTGAATGTGTTATTAATAACATAAAAATATTTTAAAGTAATTTTATTTTTATATGAGGGATCTGACGTTGACATTTGTATTTATTACTTAACATTTCATATAGCTAGTAATTAATGTGTCGTTATATTTAATTAACATTAATAATTAATAAAAATGTTGTATATTTAAAGGTCTCCTCTAGAAGGTTGCATCATAAATATTATTCGAGTCTAATTATCGTTTGTAAAGTGTGGTATAATTAAAATGATCATCATCATCACTAAAGATAATATGAGGCGTGGAGATGCAAAAGGGGGTAAATCCGCTTTTTATCATTTTAAATTTTTTTAGTTACCGTCCTCAGTAAAGTGGTAAATCGTCCACCCTTCAAAGTTTGAACCCATGATGACTTCGAAACACACATTCACATACACATACACTCAACCCAAACTTTGAAGAATGGACAATTTACCACCTTATAGAGTACGCTAACTAAAAAAAATTAAAAATGATAAAAAGTTGATTTACCCCCTTTTGCATCTCCAAGCCTCATATATTGTATTGAAATAATTTATTCTATGCTTAACATTTAAATCATCAGTAAGATTATTATTTTCACTAAATCTTTTAAAAGTTCTGATGATATAATTGCTCATTTTGATTGTATGTATAAATAAATCAACAAATTAAAAATGAATAATAATAAGTTTATGCACTGAAAAACATTCTGAAGTTTTCTGCAGGACATATTATGTTTTAGGTATTAACTTTCTGCTTCTTGAAAAGACTCTGTTTAAATAAAACAGAAGGAAAAAGTGACTTACTTGAGTGTCATCGGGCCCAGAAGCAATTATAGCAGCTGTCAATACAATAGATAAATAAGCATTCATCTTGCACCGACAGAATGACCTTCTTCCTAAACTTCTAATAGCAAAAGAGGGCGAGGCCCTCGGCAGCCTTATTTATATAGTCCTAACCCCACCCCTCCGCTACAGAAGCCATGGATGACATCATTACCAGCTGACTTTATATATTTGTATATATATTACAAATAACATTTAACATTGGGAAGTGAAATCCAGAGAAAAGATAATTCATCTTAGAATAATTTCATAGCTTACATTAAATGTGCTCTAAATATGTTTGACTTTAAAATATTGTTTTACTTTTGGCAGACTTTCTCTCTCTGTTGCTTTAAAACTTTCTCTTTGAAAATATTAGATTCAATAATTTTATTTTTACACATTATCCATAAAATACATAATATATGCAAAATTTTGCTGTGTGGACAAGAACCTAAAACAATGATTATCTTGATGTTTGCAGAAAATATGGTCAGTTTAGGATAAGAGCATTTGTTATGTTTAAAATTTAGGAAGTTTAACAATTGAAGCCATTGATGGAAGGTGTAAACTCACTTTTATTAAAATGTTAAGGAAAAGCATTTTTGCGTTATTGTTTGGAACTTTGCTGAACGTTAATATTTTCTTTATAAAATTGTTTCTATTTATCATCCATTGTTTGTTTTGATTATATGGCTAACCTTACCCTAATGTTTATACAGAGATTTATGAGCTATTCTAAACTCCCAAATAAATAAATAAAAGCAGGCTTCTTGGTGCTACGGATTAACAGACACACAGTTCAATGACCAAAATTGGTTTATTTTGATTCTAGGGACCTTTAAAATATCATGAATCAGAGGAAAACTTGAAAACTCCATACCCCATTGTTTGGACGCATACAATACTTTCATAAAGTTACTTACATATACCATAGTAGCCTAGGAAAGAACAATGGAATTTAAAAATTGTGAAATTTAAGCTAATTCACCCCATCTGTTGACAGTTTTGTCAACTAAAAAGATAGTTGCATGTGGTAAAACTGAATAAAAAAAAAAAAAAAAAAATATTTTTAAAAAATAAAAGTGAGCTAACAGTTTTCCCACCAATGGCATTAATTATGGATTTAGAGAGATAGAGGTGAGGACTACCGATAGTATTCAAATACAATGGATTAATTTAACATAATCGGAGTACTTGAGTGAAAATTAGTTTCAGAAATGTTTCAAAATTTTATGATACTTTATAAAGATTTATAGATACCTATTGGGTAAGAGTACTGACAGAGTATTTACACCTTAATGACATGTTTTAATATGTTTTCCTTTCAAACTATGCAACCATGTAACTTGCATACATTTTAAGCAATCTTTCTATTGTAACGTTTTTTCAGTAAATAGATTTGTCAACTACAACTTGAAATATTCAACAACGTTTGTTAGTTTTGAATCATTGGCTATAACCGTCTTACTTTTTTTTTCTTTTTAGACACAATAGTTAAAAATAAATTATTGATATATATAATCGTGATTTCTTTCACACGCTACTATAACAAAATTATTTTTCTATTTCTATAATATTATCATGTCAAAATTTTCTTCTTTAGTTCAAAATGTTTTTTATGAATTTAATTCAAAAATACATATGCCCATGTCAGGTATTAGAACAGTGGTGGTCAATAATAAAAAAATTCATTTTCTAATCATCGACTACCATATACCTTGGTTGCTGATACCCTGTAAATACTGATTTCACTAGTATTTAATAAATAACTGCAATAACTCCAGTGATAATAATAAAAAATCATTAAATGAGAATCGAAAATAAAAATTATTAGTAATTTTCAATTATTGAAAGTGCCAATAAGTAGGTAGATAGACGCTATCATATCCCAGTTTTTGGCCATCGTCAATATTCTTTTAATATCCATGAATTCAGTCAAAACGTATCAGCAATAATAATTTTGAATAATGAAATAATCGTGCAAATCTTAAAAAGAAAACAACTCTTTAATGTGACGCTCAACTAAAAAAAAAGAGCATCTTTACATGTTGGCATCTTACCAACTTGATACTGCTCTGCTAACTAGCTTTTAGAATGAAATGGTAGATTATCAAGTAGATAATATGGTTAATAGCATATATTCTGGGATATGGCAACAATATACATGATGAACAGCAAGCCGGTAGGAAAAAGATTGAGAGAAAGACCAAGGCTGAGGTGACTGGACAATGTCCAGGATGACTCGTTGAAGACTGGGAGTAAATGGTTGGAGGAGGAAGGTGGAAGATAGACAGGAATGAGTGTCGGTACTTTGTGAAGTCAATGTTTGACTAGGTCTGTAGCGCTCAATAATAAATAAATAAATAAAAATGGCAACAATATAATTGGCGCCCAACTTCTATCACAGCTGATAGAATTCTTTCCTTGTATTTCTATAATTCTGCTAATATTTGATGGATCCAAGTTGACTAATATGTCATTGTTGAATATTCGCGGTCTTTTGACCTTTTAAATTTCCCGGTTTTTGCTGTTCCTTCGATGGGGGCGCTCCTGGTGGCAGGATTCACGAATCCTCACTCTTTTCTCTACCGCCGATCTGAGCAGATGCAGGAACTTCGGCTCTGCAATTTCTTTCATTTCCTTTTCCTATCCTGTTCACAATTATCTCTCACTTTACCTTGCAGTCAGCCGGTAAGTTCTCCTCTACATGCGCACAGTTCTCGCCGCCAAGGTAAGCCAAACTTTAATCATTTTCGTCCCATCACGGTTCTCCCTCATGAACCAGTCCCCAATTTCAAAATACAGTCCACTATTCTAAACTCATTACATGGTCCTCCGGGCCGGATCTAAATTAAATTATCGTTTTTGGTCGAAAAGATTGCTAAAAGTATCGTTTTCTCTTATCGCTCGCTGCTTTCATACTTGGTTTTTCTTGCATTTCTCATTTCGTGGGTGGAGGAAGGGGTCATTTGTTGGTGCTTAAAGCTTTTATTTGCTCTTATTTTCGTTGTTTGCCAATTATTTTTGGTTTGCTTAACAATAAATTGCGTTTCTCGGGTTAGCGGGTCGGAACTTGCACACACTTGCCGGTTCTTTCCTGCTCCAGCACACTTTGCACTTTGCCTATTGCGCATTTCTTGTGTTCTTTTGCTTAAATTTTTCGCTTTTATTAATTTCTTCGCCTATATTAACTCGTTTAATATTATTTGCTCATATTGCATTTTCTCTTTTTTTTCGTATCTCCTTGGAGGTATAACCTGTACTTGCTCGCTGGAAATTTTTCGCTTTTCTCGTCGTTTTCTCCTGGAACTGTTATCTTTTGGCATTTTGTGATTTCATAAGTTATGGATATTCACGTTCAAAGTCATATTTGCTCTCTTAAGGATTTCCTTAACTTGCTAGGGGATAAAGCCAAACCTGGTATATCGGCTACCGCCTTATCAGTCATTAAAGAACGACTTAATTTGCTTGAGGCTGAAGCAAAATCCTTTTTTCAATCTGCCTTGGATAGTGCTGAGGACAAAAGTGTTATTGGGGAACTCCAGTCTGAACTCATGGACTTCACTTCTCAGTGCTTGGAATTAAGCTTGATTATCTCTCATTTGACTCCTTTAAATGACAACTGTGGTAATATCAGTCAGGATTCCCAGCTCAATAGTGCAGCAGGTAATTCTTTATTGCATTCTCTTCCAAAAATTCAAATTGACAATTTTAACGGCAAGGGTGATTTTGATTTATTCAATTCCAAATTTCAAACTTTAATTCATCAGAATATAAGCTTATCTGTGGTTTCTAAGTTTCATTTTTTGATATCTCTGCTTGAAGGAGAACCTCTAAGGTTGATTAGAGCATATCCTATTACTTCCGAAGGGTATGATGCTGCCTTAAATCTTTTAATTTCTAAATATCAAAATAAAAGGGCTTCAATTAATCAGTGCTTGGACAAGATATTGGATATTTCTTCCATTGCTGCCAATGTAGCTTCCCTCCAGGGTTTTCTTGATACTTATCTTACTGGTGTTCAAACTTTAAAGTGCTATCAAGTAGATATAGAGTCGGGGAATGCTGAGTTGCTGGTTAGATTACTTCTTCGGAAATTAGATAAAACTCTTCGCTTGAGATTTGAGCAGAATTTGGGTGGAACCTTTCCCAAACTGGATAAATTAATCAGTTTCATAAAAGACCAATTAAATGTTTATAAAAATTCAGAGCTCTCTAAACCTGCTACTGTTAGTTTGGTCCCAAAAAGGAATATGTCTTCCTTTCATACTGCTTTGGCGGACACTAAGCTTGTGTGTATATTTTGCAAAGGTGATCACAAAAAATATGCTTGCCCTCTTTTCTCAAGCCTAAATGTTAAGCAGCGCCATGAGAAGGTAAAATCACTTAAGCTTTGTTTTAATTGCTTGTCCAAACATTTTAACCATCAGTGTAATTCTGTAAACACTTGTGCCAAGTGCCATAAACGTCACCATTCTCTTTTACATTTTGATGAACCCAATTCTAATTCTTCATCTAATGCCCATAAAGCATCTCCAAGTTTTAAGCCTGATGGGCATTCCACTCTTCATGCTTCCGATTCTGTTGAAGTACATTCGCTTAATGCCTCGCTTGCCATGCCTACGAGTCCTGTTTCTCTTTCTCATAAGTCTAAAAATTTGTCTTCCACACCAAATGTCTCACTTGCTTGTGAACAGTTCACTTCAACTGTTTTACTCGCTACAGTTAAGGTTAGGATTTTTTCTTTACCTCATAATTACATTATTGTGCGTGGCCTGCTGGACCCAGCGAGTCAGGCTAGTTTTATTACTGAGAGATGTGCTAAGCTTCTTAATGTTTTTACCCCTCAACCTTGTGACCAATTAAATGGTGTTTCTGTTGTTCCTGTGAAACCTCTTGGATATGCCAGGCTAGGCGTTGGTGATACTGATGGAAATACTATTAAGGATGAGCATTTATTTATGGTTCTCCATAAAATTACAAATGATTTACCTAGTTCTCCTATTGCACCTTCAGTTAAGGAGTCCGTAGCCCAGTATCCCTTAGCCGATATTGAATTTGATGTCCCGTCCAGGGTAGATGTGTTGCTTGGCGCCGACGTATCTGCTTTTTTATTTTGGAAACCAGAGTTGCGTCTCTCGGGGAGGGTATGCCATTTCTTTATAAGACTTTTTTAGGGTATGTTCTTATGGGTTCAGCTCCTGCACTTGCTTCCACTCCTGGGGAGGTGACAGGTCTTATCACTTGCCATGTTTCTGATAACAAACAGGTCTCCAATCTCATCAAAAAATTTTCTGAAATTGATCAACCGCCTCTTCTCCCTCCTAGAAAAGATGATCTTCTCTGTGAGCAAATTTATTCTGAAACCACGACGAGAGATTCCGAAGGTCGTTATATGGTGCACTTACCTTTTCGCCCTACTGCATTGCCCCTAGGGGATTCAGCCAGTACTGCTCGCAAATGTTTTGTTTCGCTGGAGAAACGTTTTTCCAAGAACCCTGATTATTTCATGAAGTACCGGGAATGCATCGATGAGTATTTACGTGCGGGCCATTTGGTGCCTGTTGATAATCCAGATGTCTTAAAAGGTCCACATTATGTATTGCCACATCATGGAGTCTTCAGGCGCCACGGAGATACTGAGAGTATTCGGGTGGTTTTTAATGCCAGTCAGCCCACCTCAAATGGTTTGTCACTGAATGATGTCCTGCTTCCTGGACCTAAGTTGCAGAATTCTATTCCTGATTTGCTTGTGAGTTTTCGGATTTTTCCTTATGTTTTCTCTTGCGATATTCGCCAAATGTATCGTCAGATAAGTTTGTATCCACCTCATCGCAATTTTCATTTGGTTTATTGGCGTGAAAACCCTTTAGAGTCTCTTCGTTTATACCAGCTCACCACAGTTACTTTTGGTGTCGGCCCTTCAGCCTTTCAGGCCATTCGAACCCTCCAGCAGTTAGCTTTGGGTGAAGGTTGGAGGTGCCCTCGTGTTGCTCCCATGAAAGTTTTAACTTTGCCTAAGCTAGAGCTTTGCGCAGCATATTTGCTTGCTCAAAATTTTGATTATGTCTTTAATTTACTCTCCAGAGAAATCATCATTTCAGAAAGACTTTGCTTTTCAGACGCTACAGTCGTATTGGCCTGGCTTCGTAGCTCTCCTCATATATTTAAAACTTTTGTGGCAAATCGTGTGGCTCATATTCAGGATCTTACCCTTATGAATTCCTGGTTTTATGTTCGCTCCTCGTCTAATCCTGCCGATGTGGCTTCCCGCAGTGCTCTACCTTTAGAGCTATTGAGTCATAAACTTCGGTTTAATGGGCCCGAGTGGCTTTCTGGTCCCCGTATAGTTTGGCCTGTTAAGTGTTCTGACCCTAAGTGTTCGGAGTCAGATTTTAGCCAAGAGTTAAAGGCCGTGGAACTTGAAAGCTTGGCCGTTACCTCTGTTCCTACACCTTTTTACACCAAATTTTCATCCTGGGTCCTTCTGTCCAGAGTGGTGGCATGGATATTGCGTTTTACTCATAACTTAAGAAAGCCTGTATCGGAAAGAGATTTGTCTCGAACCTTGAATATTTCTGAAATTACATTTGCTCGTAACCAAATTTGCAAAATTGTTCAAAAGGAATCCTTTCCCAATATTTTTGATTTGCTTTATTCTGGAAAAAATATTCCCAAGCAGTATGCTGTGCTCAGCCCTTTTATTGATAATGAAGGATTGATTCGGGTGGGTGGTCGTTTGGCTAACTCAACTTTGTCCCTTAGTGCCAGGAATTCCATTTTATTACCCAAGAGGCATCACATCGTAACATTGATTATTAGTTATTATCACCTGAAATATTTTCACGCTCGTGCCCATCTGTTGCAATCACTTATTGCTTCCTCCTTTTGGATAATTTCCTTTCGTCAATCTTGCGTTCTGCACTCTCCAAATGTGTTACATGCTTTAGAGTCGAGCCTCGAAATAAGCCTCCCTTTATGGGTGACCTCCCTGAAGACCGAGTTATCCCCTCTCCACCTTTTTCACGCTCTGGATGCGATTTTGCTGGACCCTTTATAATTCGCTCTTCTACTTTACGCCAAGCTAAAAGAACAAAGTGTTACTTTGTGGTGTTTGTGTGCTTTGCTACAAAGGCTATGCACGTAGAAGCTGTCACTGAAATGACCACGGCTGCCTTTTTAGCCGCCTTGTCAAGGTTTATTGCGCGCCGCGGTATCGTATCTCACCTTCATTGCGATTGTGGAACTAATCTGGTCGGGGCTGCCAATTCTTTGAACCGCACTTTTCGAGAGCTTTTGAAGGCCGATTCTATGCAACTTCCGCATTTTGGTGAGGAGCACAAAGTTACCTTTCATTTCAATAGCCCTTTGCATCTTCAAGTGGTGGCCTTTGGGAGGCAGCTGTTAAAAGTATTAAACGGCATTTAACCATTTCTTTACAAAATCATGTTCCTACCTTTGAAGAATTCAATACATTGTTGATCCGAGTGGAATCTATGCTGAATTCACGTCCTCTTACTCCGCTTTCCAATGATCCTTCCGATGCCAATGTAATCACACCTGCTCATTTCTTGATTGGGCGCTCCTTGTGTGTTCCCCCTGATGATGCACAATTATATGAGCAACCATCTCTCAAGTGTCGATGGTTATGTATTCAACACATGTTTAATGGTATTTGGAAGAGGTGGAGTAGGGAGTGCTTGCACACCTTGCAACTGAGGCAAAAGTGGTTTGCTCATTCGCCCAATTTGGGGGTTGGCGACATAGTGTTTATAAAGGATTTAAATTTGCCTCCGCTTCAGTGGCCTATCGGGCGCGTTGTCAAAGTTTTTCCAGGGTCTGATAATGTTGTGCGAATTGCCAGGGTCAGGACTTCTCGTGGAGAATACACTCGTCCGGTTTTGCGACTTTTTCCTCTTCCTTTGGATGTCAGGGATGCCTGCGGTGTGTGTGCGAGGTCTGACCCCTTGATTTCGTTAGTTCGTTTATTTTTGCCAATTAACCCTTGTTTGAGTTTTACTAATCTTTGTTATCCAGCGTTTTCTTCTAATTGCATGAATACTAACAAATTACACCAAAAAAAAAAAAAAAAAAAAAAAAAAAAAAAAAAAAAAAAAAAAAAAAAAAAATGTTTTGCTTATTGAAGCTTATACGCTTCAAGGGGGGGATTATGTTGAATATTCGCGGTCTTTTGACCTTTTAAATTTCCCGGTTTTTGCTGTTCCTTCGATGGGGGCGCTCTTGGTGGCAGGATTCACGAATCCTCACTCTTTTCTCTACCGCCGATCTGAGCAGATGCAGGAACTTCGGCTCTGCAATTTCTTTCATTTCCTTTTCCTATCCTGTTCACAATTATCTCTCACTTTACCTTGCAGTCAGCCGGTAAGTTCTCCTCTACATGCGCACAGTTCTCGCCGCCAAGGTAAGCCAAACTTTAATCATTTTCGTCCCATCACGGTTCTCCCTCATGAACCAGTCCCCAATTTCAAAATACAGTCCACTATTCTAAACTCATTACACAGAAAAAACCTTGACATTCTGCTATTCACTGATCTGCCATACAGATTTGACAGCTGTAATTGATTTTCAATTGATTCTTTCTTCTTGCTGCCTTGGGCCCAACTTGATCTTTGGGTTTGGGTTGACCTGATCTTAAACTGCAAGTAGATAACCATACGTGATCTGACTGGAGTCTCGTCTCACAGTGACTCATTAAACAAGTTCACTTGCTGGAGTTATGCCTCAGTGCCAAACCTCTAGCAAAAGCTTCTCTTCCTCTCTTCACTGCCTTCTTAATCTGCACCTTCTCTTTTGTTTAATCACTAAAATTATATGAACAATATTTGTTATTAGATCAGTTTAAGCATGAAATTAAAATTATTAATTTCCAAATGAAATGTAAATTTTCATTTCTTCCACAAAACAAAATACAATCAAAATTATTAATTTCAAAATTAAACATAAATTATGATTTCTTCAAAAAAACAAAATACAATTAAACTTTTCACTCTTATTGAAAAAAAAAAAAAGATTAATAAAATATTGAGTGTAAGAATTATAAGTACTGAATTTTTTTTTAAATTATTTATTTTTTAAATTCTGGAACCATCGGTTAGCCGATATCACTACAGTAGCACTCACATTCATATCACTACAGTATCACTCACACTCTCATTAGAGTCAGAAGTAATAAAATTGTTCAAAACCAATCCAGATTTTTATTTAAATGACCAGATAAACATTTCCAGTGGTCCCATTTTAAGTTTGTTTCCAATTGGAATGGAAAAATCCAATTGGTCATAGAGAAAACCCACAAAAATTTAACATATTTGGCCTTTCCCCTTCCACTCTTGATATATTTCATAAATTCGTTTGACCTCCTCCATTGGGTACCAATATATTTCATTTATTGTCTTACATTTTTTTAAACTTGAGTATATATAATCCATGTAACAAAGTGCTAATGTTTTACAACTCAAGTTGAATGTTCCAACATTCTAAACTATTTTTCAAATAAAATAATTCCAATAGAAGTGGCAATTAATTCATCAATCCTAATAACAATTATCTGCCTCAGCCATTCTTGGACCTGGGCCCAGGTGTGCCCTAGCCAATTACTATTCACTACTCTTTATAAAACAACATCCCTTCTCATTGTTATTTCATTATTAACATCATTCTCTGTTTTTAACAGCATTGCATGTGTGCTATCAACTTGTTCAGCTGCCTCCATGCACCATTGCCCTTTGCCAATCTTCTCTCTTCTGAGTGAGGATTGGTTGGATGTTCCTCATACAAAATGTTTCCTTGATGCTCTATTCCAGGGGTCTCCAAACTACGGCCCGCAGGCCAAATCCGGCCCTCCAGTATCATCATTCCGTCCTGCAACTGCGTAGCAAATGCAATCAACTCTCTGCTAGAAAATGGTGAGTGGACATAATAACAGTTGGATTCAACAAAAAAATAGTAAAAAAAAACTTTAATTCTCTATTGTTGGTCCTTGGTTGATAAGGCCAGCCTTCTCATGATATCTTGTCCACATTTTTCACCTCTTATTCACCCTGACGAAAGCTTACACATTAGCGTTGTTTAGATATTCTTATGACTATCTTCTATCTACCTTTTACTAGAATACTATGGCCTACCAATTATTATATTACAATTATACAATATATATACTGTGGCGGCAAAATTCTAGAAGCGGTGAACCACATTCCCTATCTAAGTACCATCATGTAGCAGCTCTTGCAAATTGCATGATGAGATGGCTAACTAAATCAACAAAGCTAACCTACCATTCTTCTAATATTGGATTGCAGGAAGAGCAATTAAGCTGCACTACAAGTCAGTTTATTTACATACAAAAGTGAAAACTGGGTCATACTTGATAGGCATCTCAGCCAGATTACAGGAGCTAAAATGGAATACCTCGGCAGAATGGCACCTTACATACATATATATATAATTTTTTTTTTTTTATTGTTTCCCTTCTGTAGTAACCCTATGGAAAGGTCGTTTATTTTGATATTTTTACAGGTTCCAAGCATATTTGCGTATTACCTGTAATTAACAGGTGTAATATTATTTTTAATTATAATGAATTACAAATTGTAAAAGTTCTATATAGAAATTAGAACAAACATAGGGAAAAAATAAGAAAATAGACAAAAAAAAAAGAAAAGAAAAAAAATCATAAACAAAAAACAACTAGTAATAGGCTAAATAGAAATAAATAAATAAATAGAATTAAAAAATCTAATATATAAAATTCTCGTGTCACAGTTTTCGGTGCCATTCTCCTCCGAAACGGCTTGACCGATTTTGATGAAATTTTTTGTGCTTATCCGGTATCTATGAGAATCGGCCAACATCTATTTTTCATCCCCCTAAATGTTAGGGGTAGTTCAACCCTAAATTTTTTTTTTTTATTTTTTAGACAAAATTTTTAATTTCTATTTTTTTATGATACAACATACAAAAATACATACAATCCTCAACTTTCACCCTTCTACGATCAACCCTTATTTTTAAATAGCCATTTTAGTAATTTAATCATTTTTCCTCTCCGGTCGATAACTGATCAATCGTCATTTAATTAGTTGTCCCCGCCAGTATTTCCTCTTAAATTACTGTTTATAAAGCGATAAATATGTGGTGGGCAGTAAAGCGAGCGCCATTCAAGAGAGGTTACAATAATCCAGTGTTAATTATAGCTAGAAATTGATAATAAAATTACTAAATTGAATTAATTTGTTATCCAAAAAGCTATATATATATATAAAAGAGCTTTATTTAATGGAATTTAACAATTTACAATTTGTAACATAATCATATAAGTACTTGTTTTGCTAATAAAACAATTCACGCTACAATTTCATTCATTATAAATTAAAACATAGAATATATTATTTAAACTGTAGGAAAAAAACTGAGAAAAAAAAAAACCTACTAAAAAAAAAAAAGAAAAATAAATAAATAAATAAAAAATAAATAAATAAAAATAAAATAAACTAAACTAATAATAATAATAATAATAATAATAATAATAATAATAAAATAATATAAAGTATTAAAGTAATAAATGAAAAATATATAAAAATAAGTTTAAGTTTTGATCATTATAATTACTATTTAAGAATAAATTAATGCTTACAATACTTTGATTTGATAAATTAAAATTTATTTAAAACTGATATAAAACATTCAATAATGTCATTTTAAGTAAATTTTATTCTAGTAGTATGTGTCTAGTTCGTTTGTGTATGTATCTTCTTAAGGTTAGTTTGTTATATTTGCCTATTGCTTGTATTATGGGATTCCTTAAGTTTATTGTAGAGTTGAAAAAGTTCTGGGTCTGGGTGTAAATAAACTGTTTAATTGTTAGAAAATCTAGATCGTGCAGCATGTCAGTTATTTTTGTGTATCTTGGGTAGTCGTTAATGATCCTCAAGCATTGGTTTTGAATCCTTTCTATTTTTTTGTAATTGGAGTCACATGTGTAGCTCCATACCGGAGAAGCATATGTAAGTAATGGTCGAATGACTGATTTATATAAAATAATTTTGTTGCGAGTTGATAGAGGGGATTTTCTTCGGAAATATGGTGACATTGTACTGATAAGTTTTTTGGCTTTGCAGCATTTATTATTAATATGGGATGTGAAAGTTAATCGCTTATCTAATTCGAGACCTAGGTAGGTAACGGTTTGTGCCCAAGGGATCCGAATTTTATTTAGGATGATATGATCCGCTATTTTTGGCCTTCTTTTTGTAAACATTATTGCTGCAGTTTTGTGTTCATTTATTTGTATTTTCCATTTTTTGTAATATTTATTGAATTTGGAGTATAATGATTTTAATCTGTTTTCTATTGTATCTATCCTGTAGGAACTAGTGTAAATGGCGGTATCATCTGCGTAAAACGATCTTTCAACTGAAGGAAGAGAAGGTAGGTCGGATATGTACAGATTAAAGAGAGTCGGGGAAAGACAGGATCCTTGGGGGAGACCAGCTGATAGGGAATGTTTAGGTGTTGTGGTATTATTAATTGTGATTTGGAAGGATCTATTAGAAAGGAATGAATAGATAATATGAATGATGTAAAAATATGAATGATGTAAAAAGCTATAAATATGTGGTGTGACGTGTGGATTCCAGTGAAATTTAAAAATCGAATATGTGGCAAGCGACAATAGCATTCCAACAAAAAAGATAGGATACCTTATATCTTAATTTATAGTCGCAATATTATTTGTATATTATCTGTAAGTCACAATTATCTGTTAGCTCTATACGATTCTAACATATGGCGGTATAAGGTTATACTATTATATAAAAGGACAAGCAATGTTTCGTTTGTGTTAACTAACCGCCAAAAACTACTGAACCAATCTCTACCAAATTTTGACTACATCATCTTTATAGGATGGTTTAACAATAGTAAAATCTAATGATTTTCAACTAATTCTTTATTGAAAAATGAATAATAAGTGGATAACAGTGAAGTTCAAAAATGGCGGCAATTGCCATCTACATGAAAGGTTAAAAGGTACAGTGTTACATAGAGGTGAACATTGATAATAAAATTTACTTATTTTCAATTAAATTGTTATAAAAACAGCTATATGGAGTGAAATATACCAAATTTTAACTATATCATGTTCATAGTTCTAGGTTTAGCAACAATGAAAATTTAAATGTACAATGTTGAGTGTTAGAAAAACGGGTTTTGCCACACTATCACATACTTTTATGGTTAGAAATTAAAATCCAACCAGATCAAATCAAATAAAATTATTTCTGTCGAATGAAAATTATTAAAAATCAAAATGCCGATCCTCAGTTGTTTAATATTGTGTGTAAAAAAACATGAATTTTGAACTTTATTGGATGGAGGTAGAACAGCTCATTCAGTATTTAAGCTGCCACTAAATATTCAGAATAACCCTGACGCAGTATGCAACATTAAGAAACAATCGTCCATGGCCAATGTGCTGAAACGGTGTAAAATTATTATTTGGGATGAATGTACTATGGCACACAAACATTCACTTGAGGCGTTGAACAGGACATTGAAAGATATTAAAAACAGTGACAAACTATTTGGCGGAACTCTGTTGGTCCTTTCAGGTGATTTCAGACAAACACTTCCAGTCATTCCACGTTCAACATACGCTGATGAGATCAACGCTTGCTTAAAAGCATCTCCATTGTGGCGTAATGTTGAAAAATTACAGCTAAAAATAAATATGCGCGTTCAAATGCTTCAAGATCAATCCGCTGAAACATTTTCAAAACAACTCTTAGATATCGGTGATGGAAAAGTTGCTATAGATGAAACTGGATACGTAAAATTACCGACCGATTTCTGCACAATCGCTGATTCGCAAGATACTCTCATTGAACAAATATTTCCCGATGTACACACACAGTACATTAATCATGAGTGGCTTGCAGAAAGAGCGATTTTAGCGGCAAAAAATGTAGACGTTGACAATTTAAATCTGAAGATACAAATGTTGTTGCCAGGGAACTTGGTATCATATAAATCTATTGATACAGTTTGCGACGACAGCGAAGCAGTAAATTTTCCCACAGAGTTTTTGAACTCACTGGATTTGCCAGGCATGCCACCGCATAATTTACAATTAAAGGTTGGATCTCCAATTATCTTGCTTCGTAATTTGAATCCGCCCCGGCTGTGCAACGGTACGCGATTAGTCATTCAAAAATTAATGAAAAACGTGATCGAAGCCAGGATTTTAAATGGCAAGTTCAGAGGTGAAAATATACTCATACCACGGATTCCTATTATACCTACAGATGTGCCAATTCAATTCAAACGTATTCAGTTTCCGATTAGATTGGCATTTGCAATGACTATCAACAAATCCAAGGTCAAACGATGTCTGTTTGTGGATTAGATTTGAGAACACCATGTTTTTCACACGGACAATTATACGTGGCATGCTCTCGAGTGGGTAAACCATCCAGTTTGTTTGTGTTAGCTAATGATGGACTAACAAAAAATATTGTTCACGCTATAGCATTAAGAGATTGATATTGTTTAATAGTGTTACTGTCGTAATTGTTTAATTAATAAATTATAATAATTAAAAAATAATGTTTGCCTTTTGTTATTTTTATATTCCCTCATCGTTCACAGCGCTCCATGCTTATTTCACGCATATACCACATTCTTACATACATACAATATACACATTCTAACATACATACATACTTACAATAAGTAAGCTATTTTTTGTCTACACTAGAAATTACTAGGAAATTATTTATATGGCAAAACAACGTTTGCCGGGTCAGCTAGTAAATAAATAAATATAAGAAAATAGAAAGAAAGTACAGGTATATAAGGTATTTGTTACTTCGATAAAACAAAAACTACTTTAAATAAAAAAAAAGTTTATTGTTAATTATTACAATATAAACTGGAAAATTGTTTGGAAAAGATGATATTATTTATATGGTGATCGTTATGCTGCTGGCACTCTTCTAATCGGGAACGAAGATTGGCGATCACATGCTGACACATAGCTCTCAATATTGCTGCCATTTCTGACCTCATGTTTTCCTTCAATTGCGTCAGGTTCGTCGGATTATTCTATATCTAGTCGAATATAGACCTTACTTTTAAGGTATCACCATGCAAATTAGTCATGTGGACTAAGGTTGTGTCTTCTGGGAATGACCTTATTGGGGAATAATTCGTTAACAGCTTCCATTGCTTGATTTGATGTATAGCAAGTGGCCCCATCTTGTTGAAACCTTGAAATTCCTGTAACTCTGGACCCAAAAAGTTTCGCATTATATCGCAATAACGGTTACTATTCATATTGAGTGAACGAAGCAAACTTCTATATCCGACTAGATATAGAATAATCCGAAGACGCAATTGAAGCTATACATGAGGTCAGAAATGGCAGCAATATCGAGAGCTATGTGTCAGGATGTGACCGCCAATCTTCGTTCCCGATTAGAAGAGTGCTAGCAGCACAACGAGATAGAAAACATCTTTTCCAAGTAATTTTCCAGTTTATATTGTAATAATTAACAATAAACTTTTTTTTTATTTTAAGTAGTTTTTGTTTTGTCGAAGTAACAAATACCCGATACTCTTTTTGGACACCCTGTATAACGATTAGACAAGCTGATTTCCTGATGTATGTCTTCAAGTGTTTTCCTTAGTTTTTGATGGGAGGTGGTCTTCTTTCTTCATGTATGAGGTCTATTTTCCAATTGATGTAGCAAATTTCACCAAAGGTTTCTTGTATTGGATGGCCACCCCCTTTTTTTTCCACAGTTTTTGATACGGAACTCTCAGGATCTTAACCGTGTCAAATAAAGTTTCTTTTCAGGTTATATCCTGCTCTCCAACCTTCCCCAACGACCTTAACATTGGAATTCCTAATGAGGTGTGGCATTTTTTACGACGGATTTCGATAGAAAAGCAAATTTTGAATCGATTTTGTACCGGTGAATTTTTTTATCCGGGGTATCGTTTCGCTGCAAATCGCTAAAAACCATTTTACGAAAATAAGCAATCTAAAACTGGGATTGCGCGACTGGTACGACGAGCAGCGAGAACAGATCGACTTGGAAGGTTTCCCCCGAGAGGCTCAAATCATCAACAACCCAGTGATGAAACTAATATCATTTATATACTGGCTACGATGGAGCATTCGGGACATAGGCAAGGATACCCACTTAAGCATTGGAACGGTGTGGGCCATACTAAAACTACACCGTATGAGGCCGTACCGCACTTCACTTCACCAGGCTCTAAATCCCCAAGATGCTGAGAGACTGGGGCAAATATTCTGTCATTAAGTGGGTATCCCAGGCTATGTATCGAATGCTCCGAGGAGGATATGCTTCCACCGTAGCCAGTACATAAATGATATTAGTTTCATCACGGGCTTGTCGACGATTTGAGCCTCTCGGAGGAAACCTTCCAAGTCGACCTGTTTCAGGTTATAGTTGGGGTCGCACCAGTCGCGGGAAGGCCTTAATTTTATATTTTTTTGCAAAGTTTATTTTATTTTTGCAATTCCAGTTTTAGACTGTTTATTTTCTTAAAATGATTTTTCGCGATTTGTGGCGAAACGGTACCCCGGATAAAAAATCACCGGTATAAAATCTACTTCAAATCGCTCAAACGGCAGGTATTTCCCTAATAAAGAATACCCACTTTATGGATCCTAGGTGTGTTCGGGAGCTTAGTAGTTCTCATCCACTAGCAGAAAAGCTAGCGCCCTTCCACGAAAAATATTATTGAATATAAAATACTTGTTACAGTATTTAAAACTATTCCAGGTAAAATTTCTGACAGCTGTAAAGGTAAAGGTCTGAATGGATTAGGAAGAAAAAGATTTTTAATGAAATCTTGGGGGATATTATCCTACTCATCCACCACAGCTTCTTAAGCATTTTAAGTGTATTAGGACAAAGATCCTGTGACCGAATTTTTCTTTTAAGATTGCTCCACACATACTCAATTGGGTTAAGATCGGGACTTCTTGCTGGCCGCTCTAAGTAACGGATACCTGTTGCGTTGAGGTACTCAGAAACACAAGTTGCCTTATATGGCCGGGAATTATCATGCATAAGCAATGATTCAGGACCAATGAATGACATGTATGGCATTACATGATGTTGTAAAATCATTTCCACATACCTTTAAGCATTCGAGGCCCCTCCTTGAATTAGTACCGACTCGGTACGTGCCTTGCAAGAAATACCACACAAGCACATTATCGAGCCCCTACAAATGCCGCAATTTCTGACTCACAGCACTCACTTTACCGTTCTCCAGGTCTTCTCCATACTCTCTCACGGCCATCTGGACTGTTTAGAGCCACCCTCACCTCATCAGTGAATACAGTCTAGGCTTGGTGTTCTAATGCAAATCATAGTTTCTGTTTACGATTACGGTGCTCTGCAGCAAGAAGAGGCCCTCCCACAGGCCTTCTGGATGAAAGGTTTGCCTCTCTCAGTCTTCTTCTCACAGCAGACTCCGAGATTGCTATCCTTCGAACACCGGCAATCAAGTTTTTAATGCTTGAAGCTGTTGAACTGCGTTTTCTGAACGCTTGCATTTTCATAAAACTATCATCAACGGTATTAGTGATTCTCGGATGTCCTGAATTTGGTCTTCTCGAGTCTCTCTCTGTACCTTTTAATGGCCCTTGAAACAGTAGAGAAATTAAATCCAAGGCGATTAGCGATGTTTCATAAAGATCTTCCTTCTTCGTAAAGAGTAATTATTCTCACTGAATCATCACGGCTTAAATAACTCATTATCACTTGAATGAAACAAAAATAATTAAATAAGAAAGAATGTACTGGGAAAAGTACATTCCGTACTGATGTACGGGGAAAAGTGAAGGTAAATACAGACTGAGAGAGGAAGAGCAATCAATCCATCAATACATTTAATCCTCCGTTTGTTACAAAGGAGTGAAGAACTGTCTACTGTCTCTCATAAGATAATTTATAAATTAATCCCATTACAAGAATAAAATAAATTTTTAAAGGGAGTAAAAAATCCTTAGCTATGCCGTCATTCGGAAGGGACGTAAAATGGGGGTCCCGAGCCTGTGCGATGCCAGGTACTCGTTAAAGATCCCTATCCTAATTATACCTGGATAGGCAAAATTAAGGACTCCCACCGTAGCATCGTCCGATTAGCCATAGCAGCATAAAGTGACGTTAAACGAAATAAACAATAAAATAAATCGTGAGCTACGCTCGAAAAATCGAAATTTTTAGGTATTGCGATTTTTTTGACTGGGAGTGTATTTTAAAAAAGTCTGGAAATTGGATTTGGTTGGTTTTGGAATTCTACACCTCAATTTACCTCTTCTGTTTATTTCTGCTCATACTGAATACTCTTTATTTCCTTTAAAGTTTTCCATTCCTATTTTATATGGCCGGCTATATGTAAGCTTTAACGTTCCCAAGTGTAATGCTAAAGAATGAGATTGCGTTTTATCTCTATAGCATAATAGCATTAATAACAGAAAAGAGCACCTGTAATCTTTTATCAAGTTTCAGATAAAACGTTTCTGTTAATGAATATTCCCATTTCTTGAAAATAACTATCGTTAGATCGAATCCGATAATTCGATATCTGTCTCTGAGTCAGATGATTACATGAATTAATAATAAGTTAATTTCTTCCGAAGAAAGTATTATTATAATTATTTTCATAATAACTCCACTTTTATGAATTATATACATATTATAAATATTATGAAATAATGTTATCAGAACATTATTATTTTTAAGTAGGCAGATCAGTATGATGTGTTGGGCTGTAATATGCTTTTGTTTTATATATATATAAATAAATCATATTAATATGGGATATCTCTGTTTAATTACCAATATAATTTTAGTTACATTTAATATCAAGCATCCAACGCTTGTTACTATAATTTGAAATGTTCTGTTAATAACTGAAGTTTTGCTTTAATTTTATTTCAAATTAATTAATCATAATTGATTCTGTTGCTCTAACACAAACTATTTATGAAATCAAAATTAGTTTCTCCTTTTTAGTTCGGTTAGCTATTAAAACGTGTTTTTATAACTGTAATTTTTGTTCTTAACTTTTAGTCTCCAAACGATATCAGTGTTATTTATTATGTATCAAGAAAGAAATACGACATTTACGATTCCCCGTCACAGTTAACATGCAAACTTATCTAAATATTTTCTTTTATTCTGATAATCCTAGTGAGAAGATTCTCACGTTAAGAAGGAAGAATCCAGTGAACCCGCAGAAACACTACATAATGGGAAACTATAGATTTGAGAGCGTTAAAAGTTTTAAATACCTAGGATCGATGATCAACGACTCCTTAGATGAAGAAAAGAAATAAAATGTCGAATAATGGCAGCTAATCGATCCTATTTCAGTCTATCTAAACTATTTAGAAGTAGACTGCTCAGTCGCACAACCAAACTCAGACTTTATAAAACACTCGTCCGACCCGTCCTGACATACGCATCTGAAACCTGGACATTGCGTAAAGTATCAGCTGAACGTATTGACAGGTTCGAAAGGAAGATATTGAGACGCATCTATGGACCTGTGGAGGAGGATGGTTTGTTTCGACTCAGAAAAAACAAAGAGCTGTACGTACTTTATAATGAACTGAATGTTTCCCAATATGTGAGAATACAGCGAATTAAATGGCTGGGACACATAATCAGAATGGGCGAAGAGAGGACAGTCAGGAGACTGTATTACGGAAGCCCCGATGGAGTAAGGCCTCGTGGAAGATGGAAGGACAGCGTCTCCTAGGATCTGAAGAAAGCAGGAATATCCATTGGACGTGCCACTGACAGGGAAGACTGGGGAAGAGCCGTTGAGCTGGCCAAGGACCGCTTCATAGTGTCTGTTGCGCCGAGTATGAATGAATGAATTCTAGTGAGAAAATTAGAATAAAGTTGAGAAATTATTGTAATATCATCGGCCCTTGGCACGTGAGTAATACCACGTCCCTTGGCAATGTTCAAGCCAATCATATTGCTGAAAATTACAATGAAATATCCCGCTACTAACAACACAGGTCAAGTTAATAAAAGCGTGTTGAGGGTCATTCTCAAAAAAAAAAAACTGTGACTCGTAGTTAACTTAGTAACAGATGGTAACGTCATCTTGTGTTTGAGTTGTTTTTTTTTATTACTATACCACATCTTTTGTAATTTTTAAAGGAAATTTCTTCTCTAGAGTATATTTCTGAAGTAGGAAAATGGAAAAATGTTTTGAAAATTACTAAAAATGTCAGGGGTCTTATTGTCACCAACCAGCTCAATATGACAACAAAAATAAGCATTTTTGTTTACAAAAAACATTGATATAAATTAAAAGTGCAAATCCTAAAGAACAATATCCGCGTATTCTTTTTTAAATAAAAATTGAATATACAGACAGCCAAAAAAAAATTATAATGCTGTCCCAACGGTCTTACTAAAATGTTGGTCTGAAGTGTTACTGTTCTTTCTGATGATATACAAGAAAATGATTCCAAACGGAGGGGGAACTTAAACTAGTTACTTCCGATTCCTTGAGGAGGGAGGTTAATTAGTTTCGAAAATAATGGTATTTTTATTAAATGTCAGGAGTGTTACCGCTATAAAATGTATTTGACACAATTTCTTATTACATCTACAAATAACAATTATATTATCAAAGAGCCTACTTTGGTTTGTTTAGTTTTTTATTGGTAAAAAAGTATCTAAAAGTTCATCAGCATGGAAAAATGAGGTGAATGTCAGGAGTGTTACCTCCCGGACGTTATTCTACAGTGAGGTGAAGATTTTTATGTTAAATTCAGAAACTTTTTCCTTATGAATGAAATGAGACCACATTTTTGAAAATGGAAACTAAATTATATAAAAGTTGGTAACAATCCTGACAAAAAGTTATATTTTAACGACCTGAGAATTAATTTAATTATTACCCCAATAACCAAATCTAAGCAAAATTAGGTGTCCCATGATATAATTTTATAGCAGTCCAGAGAAAATTTTAACAAAATTATAGTCTTTAAGAAATTATTTAATTTCTACATTAATTAACACTCATGACATAAAAATCAATTCTGTTGAGATAAAATAATTAAAAAAACTCATGATTGCAAAGTATTTTTCAAATATACTCGTTCAAGAAAAATGAAGTTTATTTTTCGATTTTTTGGCTATATCTCTAAACCCAAAACGGCAATTTTTTTTTAGAATGAGCCTTAAAACAAATGCATAAAGTAAATTTAATACTCTAAAAATTTGTCTATGGCAATTTTTATGAGAAACTGTATGAGGTACTAGAAGCAACTGTTTGAAAAAAAGTGAGATAAAAACAATTTTTTTCCCCCAGAAATTATCGATTTTCAATAGCGTTTATGTCGATCTCCGTTGAAAGTTCGATAAATATGTATATTAATAGTTTTATAAGAAATTTAATTTTTATTTGGAACATACTTTTCTAGAGTCCACCGTTTCAAAGTTCTAATTGAAAACCCAAAAATTTTACCTCAACCTTTAAAAACTTTACTTTAAAAAATTTCTCCTCAACCCACCATATGCATACCCCCCAGGAGCGGAACATTTAGTATATTCACCTACTAACTTCTAGCGAAAACCTGAAGTAAAAAATTATTGTATATTTCATGGACTCTACAACATGTTTATTGACTGGACTAAAGATGTCTCCTATTATTCCGATCATTCTAGTGCGGACATTAGAACAATTGATTTGTCATTGGTTCTTGACACCTGTGCAAATTTTCAAGGAAATCAGATTGCTGGAAATTGGTGAAAGTTATACTGGAAAATTCCATTACATACAGGTCAAGTTAATAAAAGTGTGTTAAAAAGGAGTTTATAAGCTCCAATTAAAAAAAAAAGAAAAAAGAAGAATTGATAAATAAATTGATTTAAAAATTAATATTTACTGTTTACAATTTTATTTAATCATGCAGCTGCTTAATTTTCTATTTTATTTAGAAATTAGATTGTATTTTAACATTATTTTGCGGTTTGAAAAAATGTACAATAAATATATAAAGTGATAGTGAATAATTCATGGAATGCTCTTAGTGGTGAATACTGCAGTAATATTAAGCATATATTAAAAAGTTAAAACTTCATAATTACTTTTAGTAAACTTACAGAAATTATATGATATGATATTTATGATATACATTATAAGAGAGGGGATGGGGGGTGGGGTGGAAGTATTGCTATATAAAGGAGTTACTTGCCTCTGACTTTGAATCTCTTGTTCTGCTGGAGGTCTTTGAGTCAGAGGTCTTTCTGCAGTTGCAATATGAAATCATTTACAACTGTCTTGGTTTCTGTCGCTATTGTTGCTGTCAACTTAACCTTAATCCAAGTATGTTATTTTATATATTTTTCAAATTGTAATATGTGGTTTATTAAACAGCAAAAAGTGATATGATAAATTTTCAACATTTGATATAAAAAAAACGTATTTTAACTGCTGAGAAATGTTGAAAAGAAGTTCGAATACTACAGGAAATTTTCCTTTTTTTTTTTTAAAGTGTATCATTATGAAATAGGTATATATATAACAAAATATTATGTGTAATTGATAATTTTTTTTATTTATATTTTTTAGGCTTTAGCTAAACACCATTGGCCAACTTTAAAATAATATTTATTCAAAATAATTGTTTGTTTTTATTTTTTTAATAATCAGTGAAAATCTATGGTTTTTTATAATTTAATGCCAGTGGAATTTATAAAATGGCCTAACGTTTCAAGTACAGAATTAGGGTTTGATATTGTATCTATATAAGAAGGGTTGTCTTTATTTATTATATTTTTAATTTTATTTATAAAATGGTATCGCTCGGCAGAATATTTTATGCATGACATTATTATATGTTTTGGATCGTCTTTAACTTTGCACAATTCACAGTAATCAATATCTTTTCTTTTAATTTTGTATGTAGCAGAGATAGCTTGATTAATTCTCAATCTGCACATGATCTGGCAGGTGCAGTCCATGATCTGGGAGCATTGCTGTTACCAAACCATAGTTCCATTGAGACCAGTGGGCAGTGAGATTAATAAAACAATCCCTTATCTTCTTTTGCATAACTTTTCTGCCATTCCACCCTCATGGAAATTTTTAATTCGTGAAATACATCTGAAAATGGTATACAATATTTATCAATCGGTTTATTTCTTGCTTGTTAGGCAAAGCTATCCATAAATAGCTGTACTATATGTTTCTGTTCATTGTCTCTAACCTAATGGGTCTTTGTCGGTATGGTACTTTCAGATTTTGTTGTAAAATTTAGTCAATATTAAATTTGAATATTCTTTTTCTTCATACAGATGATTTTCTATGAATATAGAGGCATATCCATTTTGCAACAGATTTTGGATTATTTTGGTCATCCTTTTTTTTGTTTGTTGCTGAGCTTTGCGTAGCATGCCAAAGCTGTCAAAAGACACAGGCACTTGGAAAATTACGTTGGCCCTGATCTTGTGACTAGGATTCTATTTAGTACATTTAGTACATTTAATTTTCATCATTTCCTCCTAGATATTTTGAATTCCTTTCTTTACTATCTTAAGAGCTTTTTCTTGTGAATTCAATTAGTGCAGCTGTGACTGGGTTTTATCTCTTATTGATAACATTAGAATTAAATGAAATTACCCTCAACATAACTTTTTATTTTTGCCATTAAATGTTCTGATTGTCAACTCAAAACAACAAAGCTAAAATATATGACAGTCATGATTTTAGACATATCAGAAATTTTACTTGCTTCATAAATCATTCATTTATTTTTCTTCTCAAATACTTATATTTGTTGACTCATGGGATTATATTGAAAAATAATCACAATAAGAGCTCACCAATATATTCATACCAAATTGTGCTTGGAAACCATAAACCAATTATTAATGGTTTTAAAAAATAGTTTGTCAGGAATAACTGAAAATTATAATTAGAAACAAAAATTTATTCAAAGGAACTAACATATATTGTCAGGTATAATATAAAAATATATAAATCAATCAAAAATATTGTCATCCATTCATTTTAGAACAGAAGTATTAAATTAAACTATAATAATATTCTAAATCAATAGTCTCAAGTAGAACAAATCCAGTTTAGGGAGTACAGTTTCCCAGCGTGTGAACAATTTAAATCAAAGGACGAACAATGGCAGGCAACAGATGCCTATTCGGAGTTCAAAAAGCTTTTAGGTTCAAAGATTTATCGCGTAAGGCTAAAATAATAGCATATAAAACCATTATTAGACCCATTATTACATACGCAAGTGAGACATGGGTGCTAACAAAAAGAAGTGAAGCGCTACTCCGAGTTTGGGAGAGACAAATATTCAGAAAGATTTTTGGCCCAAAATGTCTAAATTCAGAAAGATTTTTGGCCCAAAATGTCTAAATGGGGAATGGAGAGTAAGAAAAAATGATGAATTAATGGCATTGTTTGGTGAGACAGATATAAACGCCCAAATAAAAAAAGCGAGATTAAGGTGGCTAGGACACGTGGAAAGGATGCCTGCAGATTTCCTAGAAAGCTGCTAAAAGAAAAGCCAGAAGGTTTTAGAATTCAAGGGCGGCCACGATTGAGATGGTTGGAGGAGACTTATTGAGGAGGTCCTGCTCTAAGGACTGTAGCACCGTCTTGAAAACTATTATATGATTATTAATGCATCTGGCGTTGGAAAACTAAAAGTAATGGACAGAATTACAAACCAATATGTTTGAAGTGCAGCGAGTCTTGGTATGTAACCATCTCTTTCTCGCAGTGTAGTCTTTGAAGTTTTTTTTTTGGAGGTGCAGACCTTAGCAAACAATGAAAATTCTCAGGTTATTCAAACCTGTTGATGATTTTCTGGCCTGTAGAGTGATTTCTGGAAATTATTTTGCCATTTTCTCTCAAATACTTTCCTTCCTTTCTTAAACCGATACTTATTTTCTGATTTCTACTGAAATCTCCATAATGAGAACAAATGTAATTTTTTATTAACTTCCTTGCAGGGCAACAGATATTAGAAGACAAAAAATAGATCAGACGAGTAATCCTAAGCAATTATCCTCCAGAGGATTAACAAAATGTGATAGGATATTTTCTTTCTAAGAATAATGTACACAGCTTTTTTGGCTTACATTTTTATATTAAATTACTGTAATTCCAAAATTATGCCAAAAAAAAAAAAAAAAAAAAAAAAAAAAATTGTTTGATGTGCATAAGTTGGTACATTCATTTGAATTACACCTTATTTGAATTTCCAAATAAAGCTACTTCATTTAAAAAAACAAAAAACATGAATAAGTATTTCAGTAAAGGATGTATACAGATTGATTTTACTAATTGTATATATATTTACTATGTATTATAATATCTTGAATAAAATATATATTATTATATATTAATATGTATTTATTATTGATTATGTTTTCTAGTGTCAAGAAGAAGACTTCAGAGCCATGAAAATACAAGTTGTCAAAGAATGCAACCAGCAGCACAATATCAGCAATGGTATTACTTTTATATAATCAATATTATTTAGATATCTGTTATATTATGATATAACAGTGCCTACGACTAATATTGTAATATTTTTTTTATGAGTGATATAAAAATTGAGGCAGGAGCACCACTAAATAAATAAACTTTCTCTCCCTGTCCACCAACTGTCATGACATTTAAAATAATGTACATTGAATTTGTTTGCAAAGTTTCAGGTGCAGTTAAGAAAATTCTAAAGCAAAAAAGTGTTCCCAATGCTCAGGAAATTAAGGTAAGATTAAAGTTTAATCTTGTAAATTTGAGGTTATTTTGTTTTTTTTATTCCTTTAATCATCATTTATTTTACTGTATTTTAATTCATAGTATGTTTTTATGTAGCTATTTATATATTTTTTATTATTACTTTTATAATTATAAATACCATCATTGGTCTATTGTTGTTACATGGATTTACTAAAGTTCCTTAGCAGTTGTTCCCTAAATTTTAATTAAGTGTGAAGCAACAACTGGGCATTAGTAATCACATTAAGCTAATCTCTTATTTAAATTGACTGCTATAATGAACTGTATTGAAGTATTGACATTATCCTTATTTATTATATTATGTTTATAGTATGATATAATATGATGTAATGGTATTTCGTTTTTACAAGTCATTAAAAAAAGGTTATTCGTATTTTATTTTACTTATGCAGGTTCTGTCAATGTTTCTTGGAACTTTTGACTGGAAATTGATTACAACTTTTTAAATTCATAATTAATGGGGTGTATAAAAAAAAAAATGACCGTTTCTTGATTGATTGATTGGAATATGACTGTGATCTGCCCTATTTTTAAAAAAGGCGATGCCCTAGAATGCAGTAATTATAGAGGCATACCCCTACTTCCAACCACCTACAAAATTCTCTTCAATATTCTTTATTAAAAGCTATTTCCCTATGCAGAAAACATATTGGGAGTGTACCAAACAGGATTCAGAAAAAATAAGTCTACGACTGACCAAATTTTTTCCCTCCGCGTGATGTTTGAAAGAAGTGGGGAAATACATTATAACGCATCATCTTTTTATTGATTTTGAAGCGGTGTATGACAGTGTCCTTAGGCCTGCCCTTTATGATGCGCTGATAGCGATGGAGGTGCCCCCTAAGCTTGTTCGTCTGATAAGAATGACTATGGAAAGTGTACAGTGTGTAGTACGAGTACAAGGTGCACTATCAGACCAGTTTCATTCAGGAAGGGAAGTCCGTCAGGGAGACAGTTTGGCCTGCCTTCTTTTCAACCTCGCTTTGGACAAAGCGATCCGTAGCTCGGGCATTCAGATCGGAGGCACTATAATAAACAAAAGGGTGCAGATTCTTGCCTATGCAGACAACATAGATCTGATAGGGCGATCTCAAAGCTCAATTAAGGAGTCCTTCATGAGGCTGGAAAGAGCTGCCCGTAAGATGGGGCTCAAAATTAACGAAGGAAAAACAAAGTATATGCGTGCGGACGCTGAAGCCAATGACATCACTGTAGCGGGGTGCACATTTAGGGGTGTGGAAAGTTTTGTATATCTAGGAAGCCAGGTAGACCGTCACAATAACATGCACCAAGAAATTAAAAGAAGGATTGTAGCGGCTAATAGGTGCCTCTTAGGGCTGCACAAGTATACAAGAAGTAAACTCATCTCACGTACGTCCAAGGTAAGGATCTACAAGACCCTCATACAACCTGTGCTGATGTACGCCTCCGAATGCTGGACTCTCACAAAGAGCAATGAACTGAGCCTGCTGAGATTTGAAAGAAGAGTTTTAAAAAAGATTTCTGGGCCTATCCGTGATGGTGAAATCTGGAGACAGTGGACTAATCGGGAACTAGACCAGCTGTTCAATGAGACCGATGTAGTCCGGCTAATAAAGATAGTTAGACTCAGATGGGCTGGTCACGTCACGAGGATGAGTGAAGAGCAGATGCCAAAGAAGATCCATGATAGGCGCCGAGTCAGCAGACCCAAACTGAGATGGCAGGATGGTGTTAGTGACAACGCAAGGTCCATACTTGGAGGGAGAGACTGGAGAACAGCAGCAAGAGATCGAGACAACTGGCGTAAAATGGAGGAGGCCAGGACCCACGCAAGGGCTGTTGTGCCACATAGATAGATGATAGAGATAGATAGTCAAAATTATCAATTTTTTTCCCCTTGAAGAAAATGGGCCATGGATCGAAACAAGTAGTAATCCGAAGATGCGAGGTCTGGACTATATAGTGGATGAGGCAGGAGTTCAAACCCACCAATTTCTGTAAACTTTTCTTTGGTCAACACACAGGAAGTGTGTGGAGAGAGGAACTTCCCCATGAGCAACTAACAGTATCATTCGACACACCACACTCCCTGGCAAGTTCGCGAGTACTTGTGGACAGATTTTACTCAACAGCTTCCTTCAGAACCTCATCAATATCCATTAATGGCCGCCCGGAGCCCTTCTTCCTTTACAACGTCGTATCTCCACTTCTAAATTTTTCAAACCAATGCCACGCAGTGCACTCTTCAAGGATATCTTCCCTTTCATATTTAATAATTTTACGAGTTGCTTCAGTGGCTGTGAAATTTTTTTTCCAGTAATGTCTTAAAATTACAAGAATTTCATAGGACACTGTCATGTTTCTTCTTTGAAATAAATAACTGAACTGAGGCTTTTTTTGAAGAAGTCCAGTGTTAGTAAACAAGCTTAGAGAATGCTCTAAAGGGATTATTAAATATTGGTAAATAATAAAAAGCATTAAGATATTTACAGACTTTTGAACTCTGGAATTTGATAAAATGGTCATTTTTTTTATATGCCCTATTATATTACATTAACAATAAATATATTTTAAAAAATATTAATACATTTTTCCTTATTTTACATATTTTTATTATTATATAATTATCATTATTTTATATATAGGTAAAATTCCTTTATTAAATAAGCATACATGCTTTCATTTAACTACAAAAAACTTTTTTCACTTTTTTTCCTGTTTATCTTGGCATCTGCATTCAAAACAATCTAAACCTAACCTATACTTATGATGTTCGCTCTCCATGCATCCTTTCTTAAACGCCCCTGTCTCTTTCACCTAACCTTTTTTACCTGAGGAGTTCTTTTTCTATTAAGCCTAGTTCAAGTCAAAGGTTGACATCCTTTGTTCATATTCTTCCTTCTACACAAGACCAGACCATATTCAAATTTAAGTATAATGCCCAGTGCAGTTTTTCAAGCTTGATGTGTCTTATCACATCTTTATTCCTGTACAGCTCATAAATTTCCCTGCTCTACATTTTTTTGTTATAGATAGATTTTCCCTTTTAAGACCAGCATCTCATTCCGTGCTGTCGAGGATCCTGGTCTCTGATTTAAAGGTAAGGACAGGCTTGATGAGGGTCTTGTATAGGAGACATCTTGTATAGCAGGAGTTGGTGATGAATCCACCAAGTGTTTACTGAGTCCAAAATAACACCAATTGGCCTTCATGATTCGCTGGTTAGTTGCAAGGGCTATCTTATTACCGCTACTTACAACAGATCTTAGATAAGTGGGTCCACATTCTGAAAAGTAAATTAACCCATTACTATGGTTGCTTGATCTGATTTATACTCATTACCATAGCTTCCACCAACTTTAAAAATGCATTCTGGAAAGTTACATCCATTTAAAATTAAAAGTTTATTCACTTATTAATAAAAAATGCCGTTAAAACAAGCAAGAGAGCTTATGTGCCTTTTTTGACATTCCATCATTTGTCCTCCAGCTATCCCTTATTTGTCTAGGTAGTCTTTGTAAGATATGAATGTATATTATTAATACTTTTTAATATAGTTATTTTTTATAGTTCAAATTATAATTTAAACTAGATTAAATTATAAATGAGATTGTTTTTTTTTCTACAGCTCTTTGTTTTTATTTTAGTATTTTTTTTTTCTTTTCCCTTCTAATGATCTTTTTTTTCTAATTTTTTAGTGTTGGCTTGCTTGTGTTATGAAGAAATTTGGAATGGTAAAAGTGAATTTCATTAATATAATTACTTATGATTATTGGATAAATATAAACTGTTGGACAAAAGTTTTGCATACAATTTCAAATTCTTAACATTTAAAAATAATTTTTTTTTTTTTTCTTCTTTATTTACCTTTAATGAACTCAAATCCAGTTAATTTGAACCATCTGATTTGATTTGATTTTATACATTTGAACCTCCATGTGGAAGAATATAAAGTTGAAGATGATTTGTTTCTAAATAAAATATGTCTTTGATCCTAAACAGATCAAGTGATATGCTTTGTGGTTCTGAGTCCTGGTGGCACGATGACCACTAGCAGGTTTTCTGTATGTTAAATTTACTTGATCCAACTTTCTTCCTTCAAATATGTCACATTTTAATTATCAGTGATCTAGTTTCATTACTAATTGCTTAAGAAAAACCAGCTCCGTAGCACATTGTGTAGAATAAATTTGTTATCTGTGCAGATTAAAAACTTCTCTTGTAATTACAAAAGTATTTCAGTTCCTCGCTGACATTACTTCTATTGAGTCCTCCTTCTTTAGGTTTTTAAAACCTCATCAAGGCATCCATAAAAAAAAAGAATTATGGTAGTTGTGATGAAATCTTATAAAGAGGGACTTTGTTATCAGTCAAAAATGTCCTAGATTATATCAAGAATTAAGCGTGCCACTATGAAGACCTGGACATTTATTATGGGTCATCCCATGGATCAGAGTTCATTTAGAATGAATTCATATGAAAAAAAATAATAGATTTTACCTTTGAACAATGGGTAAAATTTATTGTTAAACTTTTGCCAAGCATTGATTGATATTTTTAAAAATGGTAATTCTTCAACTCTAATTTTCTATCTTATAGATTCAATATGGCAAAATTGACTGGGAACGATGCAACAACATCACAAAGAAATACCTCACAAATGATCAAGACAAAGCCAAAGTTGATATGATTGGCGAGAAATGTAAAGCTGAAGGTAATATAATATAATGACATATATTAGGGATTGAGAAAGTAATAATAATATGAGTAGTTGATGATGAGAATAATAAATAATAATATAATGATTGAAATATTTATTATTCCCCACCGATAGCCGAGTCAAATTATCATATAGCAGTTCTTGAGGCTAATTTGTAATATAGTTTTAATAATATATTTCCCATGAAAACTGATATCACATAAGACAATTGTAATATGTTTTAATCAAGCCAAGCCTATTAAGTATTAAAAATAAAATATCAATGAGAAATCACTACTAATTTACTCTGAAATAATTAATTATATTGAGATACTCTGCCATTTTTATTGAAATATACTTTCTTTTAATTAGTTCCTCATTACGAAAAAGATGAATGTCAGCTGGCATATTCTACAACCCTTTGCAGAAATAAAAAATGGAAGGAGGTAACTTAATAGCTGGATTGGATTTTTTTTTTTTTTTTTTTTTTTTAATAATGAATTATTTTCTATTTATTTTATTATTATTTTTATTTATTATTATTATTTTTTTTTTTTAAGGTTGGTTTCCCAAAAAGCATCAGGCTCCCTTAGTTAACTACACATCTTTACTTTTTTAAAAGCGAAAACCATCATTATGATTTAGGTGGTATTAAATGCACATTTATACTTTATTGTAAATAAATAAATATATTTTATTTTGTTATACCCAATATTTTCGAGTTTAAGGCTTAAAATATCCCAAATTTCAGTAAGATTTTTTTTTCAAGAGATGTCAGCACTTTTGGGGCAAATTTATTTCCGCTCTCATTTGTGAACGGAATCCAAAAGTGGAAAAAAGTGGAAAACAGAATAAAGGCCAACAAAATTTGACATACATTTTAGAATATAAACAATATTTAAAAAATGAACCTGTGTGCGAAATATTATTCATAATAGCAATATATGTTGTTCTGTAATTAATAAAAAAAAAAAAAAAAAAAAAAAAAAAAAAAAAAAAAAAAACTCTTAGTAGTTAGAATATCTATGGAATTTAAAAACCTTTTTAAGTCCAGGAGATAACGTTATTAAAAATAATAAACCGACGAAAAATGATATTTGGAGCAAATAAGGAGTTAATTACTTTATGTAATTAAAAAATAAATATTTTGGCATATATCATGAGGAATTTATTTCACAGATAAAAGCGTAAAGTGTTTAGTTTTCCACATTTAGTTAAAAATTTTAGCTACTGCACCAACTGCATATGATTCGATACTATACTTTCTTAGTGATTTCCAATCTCACAGATGCCCTAGTTTCTTTTATTCTCTGGAACCTCATGAATTAGGGTTCAGTAGAAATTAAAAAAACTTAGTTTACAGTAAGGTTCAAAGCTTTTTTCTTCCTTTGTGATTTATCGAACAAAATATCATTGTATTGTTTTTATATTTTCTAAGTTATAAATTTGAATTTTAATTTTATAAGAATATTTTAATGAATAAAAAATTGTATGCTTTAAACAAATTTTGTTTTGTTTGATAAAATTATCTAATACATCGCCAAAAAAAAAATTATTAAAAAATTCTGAAGTGTGAATTCAATTAAAATTCCAAATATTATTTAGACATATAACAGGTTGGTGCTTTTTGGTTTATCACTACATTCATTACTTTTATCTGCAGTGGGAAATTCCACCATAGCACCCCTTTTGAAGTTTCGTTTGAATTTTATTATATGTTTTGTTGTACTTGATATACCTGTCACCAATTGACAGAAAAGTTGGTCTGTTTAGGCCTAATACCCTATATGTTCCTGTTGAACAGATCCACTACCGAGGACTCCACTTGGACAAACGTCTTACTTTGAATCCACATACCAGACTAAAGCGACAAGAAACTGCTTGTCGCTACAGACTACTTCAACATTTACTAGACAAACGATCAAAGCTTCCAATTCATTACAAAAGACTTATTTACATGACTGTGATTAGACCTATTTGGACGTACGGAGTTGAGCTTTGGGGCTCTACTAAACCATCTAATTCATCTCATATCCAATCCTTACAATCCAAAATCCTTTGAAAAATCCTAAATGCCCTTTACGTTGTCACCAATGAACTTATCCATGAAGACCTTAATGTTCCATATATTGCTGAGTTAGCCCAAACTAGATACCTATCCTTTCATCGTAAGCTCCATAACCACTCAAATCCATTAGTTTCTCAACTTGCTTCCCACTCCATTCCTGATAATCCTCCGAGGCATCTGAAAAGAAAATGGCCTAGAGATCTTCTAGTATAGAATTTTTATTGAAGGGCTACTGATGAGTAGTTCTTTTCAAGTTATGACACATTATAATCGTTATCAGCTCATTTACTTAATTTATATATTTATACAGTTGTAAATTTCAATAAATTGATATATATAAAAAAAAAATTAAATATAATGATTTTTTATATTTATTGTTTTTGTACTTATTCTTCCGTTCCTTAATATTTAATATGGGATCCTATTTCAAGAAAAAAATATATATTAAATGGTATTCATTATTAGAACCTATAGCTTAATTACTTAAAATATAAAATTAATTCTTTAATGCGTTTGTAGATATTTTATCCAGGAAGGCTTCCCTAACCATCCATCATGCACGCGGTCCTGTTGTACCCATCACGCAGCCAGTCAGGACTGAATGGTAGTTAATAATTCCTTAGCCTTCTGTTGTTTGATCCTTGCCTTTCGGTTACATGAATACTGCTGTGGTGGCATATCACATATCACACAAAACATGTATTTAAGCCACTACTGCCACTTAAGGATTTTTTTTTTTTTTTAATAATGATAATTTGTTTTCTGTCACCCATTTTCTTTTTATTTCTCATTCATTTCCAGAGATGCTTTGCTCATCTTCTTCTTTGACTTTGTATTACAGATCGTCTTTGCCTCCCAGGAAAAGGCGCTCAATATCCTAGATTGACGTGGGTTGGGCTCACTGCAGTTTTCTACTCTTACGTTAAATATTTGTAGTATGACATTGATATCCTTTCCAAAAACTATTGAGCTTAGTATGGACAACCTTAAGCTCTGTAAGGCATCGTAAGATCCAAAAGGTTAGGAGGACATGATAATATCCACCTGACGCCTATACTACAAGGAGGACAGTGGGGAAGTACTAACTAACTCAAGGCAGCAATCTATGCGTTATCACCTGCCTGCAGCTCCTCTGCTAGTTTGAGTGTCCTCTGACTTGCTGAGATTGTCGTCACTCCTCAGCTTACAATTTGATTTACCTTCACCTCTTGTATTTACATGTTATGATATATATTCGAGGAGATCGACAGGTTTCTCTCCAGCTAGGATTGATTAGAGGTAAGTTTTTTGCTAGAGAGGGCTGGTCTATGATGATGATGACCTACTGTTTCAGAAAAAGAATCGTTTCCTTCCTGCTCAAAGAGATTTGAAAAACGTAGGCGGTATAATGTTATATACAGCTCAAACTACTCTATTTTATTTATTGATATATTCTTCCATTATTTTACAGAATTCTTTTATTGACAAGTTGTACTTGACAATTGAACATCTGAATGTAAGTAATCAAATTCAGATGGACTGAGACTAAGAAAGCCTAGCAGATAATGGACTGCATTATCATTGTTTACAACTAAAGGCTCAGGAATCATATTTTTACACAAAACATAATAAAAGAAAAGGATCAACATTTAGATTTGGTAATAATTCTTATTTGTCATAAATAATTTACTGGTTTCATTTGGTTGGATTTTCAACATTGTACATTTAAATTTTTATTATTGTAAATTTTATTATTGCCAAGCCTTCCTAAAACTATGAAGATCATGTTAAAATTTGGTACAGATGAGTTTACTCCATTGTAAACTCTATTGCGAAATGGTGCCAATCATGTATCGGTTGATTTTCACGCTTCACTGGGATCTACATGTCGCACCACATAATTCAATTTTTTAAAATAATTTAATTGAATATAAATAAGTAAATGTTATCATCAGTTTCAAGCTCTATATAACACCGTACCTTTGTAATCTTTCATGTTGAATGGCGCTCGCCACATATCAGTCAATTTTCAAACTTTACTGTGCACCACATATTTATCGCTTTTTTATGACAATATAATTGAAAATCTTTAAATTTTATAATCGCTAAACCTTCCTTGAACTATGAAAACCATGTGGTAAAAAATGGCTTGTCCTTTTATATAATAGTATAGATAATGTGTCATCAAATATATCTTCTTCTCTTGTTCCTCTTTTTACCGCCTCAGTCCAAGCCTGCAATGCATCCCAGTCCTTAGCCAGCTGTTTTATGACCCTCAGCTGATGTGCTCTTTGCTGCCCCAACCTGGAGATGTGGTCTGTCAATGTTAGTTTAGTTCTATCCCACGGAAGAATACCATTGGGCCTAGCTTAAAAGAACTTTCTTTGGTCTCAGTCCTCCTCCATATGGCAAAGGTGACCAAACTATTTCATTTACCTCTTTTCAACTATTTCTCTTAGAGCTGAAACTACTTGTCCTCTCATATTTTCTGATTTCTGACTAGCTCTCTTTCTCTCCTAGTCTGCCCAACCACTCTCCTCAGGTACTTCATTTCCACTGCTGTTACTCGGCTCCAGCCTTCGCTTTCCTTGAGGAGAGTAGGTAAATAAATGCTATTGAATATATGCAGTTTCACATTGTCCATATCCCTCTTTCCAGCAACTGTGTTGCATAGTTGATTATAGGCATTGTTCGTGTTCTTAATTCGATTGGAAACTGCCCCATCAATCTATCTTGTATTATCTCTTTTATTTTATAAAAGTTTTTTGTTAACAAATAATTAGTATAAATTGTTTTCATTTACTGATCGTAACAATAGAAAAAAAAATAAAATAACCATATCCATTTAGCACACATTTTTTGAATGAATCTTTCATAGCATTCTGAAGAATGATGAGTTTTGTTTTTTTTGATCAACTGTTAAAGAGCAATGTTTGGCGTTTCTTCCAACGACAACTAGAAGCTAGATGTTCTTTTTCTATTTAACACACCCTGTTGTGACAGTATTAATTATGGCATCATTCTCCTTAAAAAAATGTAAAACCTTCCCACTATTTCTTTTTCCAATCACATCCATAGCCTCAACCTGTTTTTCTAGCTTCTATTAAATATAAGCCTCTATTCTATCCTTTGTAGATAACAAACTTCTATCCTTATATCTATTTACCTTACCTAATTATTCCATATCTTTAAAATGGATTTGTTTGTTTACGTTGAAATTCTTTCTTCTAGGTTCTTTTATACCAGATTCAGTTTAAATTAAACTTGGCTCTTGATGGTAAATTCAACACATTTCTCAACAGTTCAAAACTTCATAACATTTTTTTAATGTTATATTTTTTCCATTTATTGCAATGTTTTTAGAACTATTTAATAGATAAGGCGGATAGGAATCCAATCTAATCAATAATAGACCTAGACCTATATTATAACTACAAAATGGCTATGACAACTTCTTTTGGGATATTACTGTTATATTACTTATGCAGTTGTTGCACAGTTGAAGGAACAAATTTCTTAGAATAAACAACTTGACATATATTTGTGTCAAGTTTGTCAGTTTATAACTTTTTTCATCTTTCGTGGCGAACTAAAACTCTTGGAGAGTCAAGGCCTCCCACCACTGGAAAATGTTACATAGCCCCTTTATCTTCTTCATATTTTTTTTTTCTAGTTGTTTTTACATATACAGATTTTGCTACTTAACAATTCTGCACATAAATTCTTCATCCAATGAACTAGGTAATATTATTTTTTTTAAATGTGACATAACTCCTTCATCCAACAAACCATTCAATTGTTTCTTAATATTTAAATAAAAATATTTCATACTCTTCTTAACAAGTAGAAAAGTGAGTATATATTTACTGCGATAATTATTAATTATTTTAAAAGAAAAGTGAGGACAATTATCTGATAAAATCAGTAAAATTAATTTGATTGATGAGTATATATTTTTTTTAATCTTGTCTTGAAATTAGGCCATAAATATTATTTATCAGACTGTGGCATGCTGAAGGAAGAACTTAAACAATTTAGGAGCATTACCAAAGACGTTATAAAAATGTGACCCATGGCTTCCGTAGCGGAGGGGTGGGGTTAGGACTATATAAATAAGGCAGCCGAGCGCCTCGCCCTCTTTTGCTATTGGAAGTTTAGGAAGAAGGTCATTCTGTCGGTTCAAGATGAATGCTTATTTATCAATTGTATTGATAGCTGCTGTGATTGCTTTTATGTCCTATGAGACTAAAGTAAGTAATTTGTTCTTATACAGATTATAAATTCTATAATAGTATTATAGATGTATATCCTAATACAGATTATAAATAAACAGAGACGTTTTAAGAGTTATAATTGAATATAAAAAAAATAAATAAATAAAAATATGCTCTATCAATGCTGACGTTTTCGGAATGTTTTCTAAAGCTTTGTTTAATTGATGTTAACTTTGTTGATTTGTCTTATTCTGAAATTTAAACGAGAAAATAAATCCTTAGAACTCGTGAAAGATTAAGTAACTAAACATAAAATGGATTATCGTAATAATTATCTTTAATTTTTATTCTAATAATTTTAATAATACTACTCTTTATTAGTGATACAGAGACTCCTTTTTGATTTGATATACCTTCACAATGTATTCATTCTTCTTCCAAGGAATGGCTTAGCGTAGGTGTATAATAATATAAACAGTAATTCTTAAAATAAAAAAGAAGTGAGAAATGATAAATAGGAGATGTAAGACTTCAAACAAAAGTAAAATGACTTTCAAAGTTTTATATTTCATTAATTGACCATTATTGTAAAAATGTGGAATTGAAAAGGTATTAAAAATACTTTTCAATGAGTAATTCCTAATAACTGGTCGGATTATTGTGCAGGGAAAACCTCGAAATATGTAAAAAGTTGTAATAAATAAAAAATGGATTTATGCATGTATTTTTGTTTTCTACTAATTTATTCAATAAAGTTAAAAAAATTAACATAATAAAATTAGTAATCTGCAGTTTATATAAACATAATTTAAATTTATAATATGAAATATATAGACAACAGGAATGATACCAGGAATAAAGAGTGACTATTTCCAACATTATAAAAAGTTAGGTGATTGAAATAAAATTTTATAAATCAATTAAATAGTTTTATTGAAGTCTAGTAGCATGTAAATTTATAATTATTTTTTTTCAATTTAATAATACCTCTTATTATCTCTTATTATACGTTTCCTATTAATATCTCTTATTATACGTTTTGAAAGAGAAAAGTCAGTTCTACAAAAACTTTCACGACTAGCCATTATTTGAATGTACTTAAAATATTTGATTCAGTCAAATAGTCATATAACTGTGGTAAAATGGATTAAAAATTGTGAAATTTGTGGCTTTTCCACATGTACAGGATGTTGGGAGACAGAACAATATCCTGCGAATTTCCAACCACAACTGAATAATTAAAAACTTTAATAATCTACATAAATTTGAATTATTAAAACCTATTAATACATTTTTTAAATATTTTTGAAATAAATTAATTGAAATTCGTTATCTTCATTATATTAGTTTGCTTTCTCCATGACCACACATCATCGCCGGTCCAATCGGTCATAACCGAAACAGACTATGCAGAAAAAGTTCATTTCAATCGTAAATTTATTAATAAATTGTTTTTATTATTATCGTATAGCTATTGTTAACATGAATTTATTATTTCTTTTTGTTCATATTGATTTACACATGAATAACAGACACGTTTAATTTTTTTTTTTTTTCCACCAAATTTGTTTAAACAAATCCAAAATAATTATCAAAAATACAAGTTTGTGCAATAATACCTTAAAACATGCAATACTAAACTTGTATCAATAGATTATACTTTTCATAATTTGAATTAAACTGAAGTTTTAGATTTAATTTAGAACTAAAGAACAAAAGAACAAAAGCTTGAAGACTGGATCAATATCTTACTTACTTAACAATCCTTGTACTTCATACTCCAAAGTTATGAATAAATTTAAAATGTTTTAATTTTTTTAAAACAATAATATTGCAAATGTGTTTCTGAACGTACAAAATTATTTATTTTCAAGTTATTATAATGAAAAATCGTATTATTAGTCTTATATGAAAAGTCAAAAGTAAACCGAATTAGCTTTAAAATCCACCCGCAAAAGCTCACTTGTATCACTTATTTTTTAGCTGAACTATTGTTTGGAATGAATTTTTTAATGACATGGGATTTGAAGCATAAAAGATAGAATTTTACCATGGTCATTACTGAAATAGGAGATTATTGACTAGTGCTACGAGGAAATACATGTGTGATATGATCTTGTAATTTTTTTATTTTTGAATCTTAATAACAATTCTTGTGATATTTAGGGCCTTGAACAAGATTTCGTATCGATTAAAAAACAAGCCTTTGCTCAGTGCTTGGAGGAACACCCGATCAGCAAAGGTGCAGTAAATTATTTCAATATTATTGTCTTCATAACCTTTTGTGATGTAAATAAATTATCAATTACCTTTATAAATGTTACAGAGGCTGTTGAGAGTATTGTGAGCCATGAGCACATCCCTGATGATTACAAAGTTAAGGTGAGGCTGAATTTTAATGATTTATTTTCTTCATAGTAATATTGGATTGTTCAGAAATTAATGGAGGATTTAATTTTTTCATTAAATGACCAATCTAGATGATAAACCGTTTATGTTTTATGGATTATTTCTTTGTATTGATGTCTTCATCGATTAATCCTCTTCAAACAAAAATATTTGGGTTGTCTCTGTTTGGGTTTAATCCTGTTTGTACTTTAAATGTCAAAGCATTATTTTTGCTTAATTTTGTTTTATGAGTTTAAACTCGTTCAGAACGAGTTTAATATATATTAATGAAGACTGGGGTGATGGCATCGTTCTACGGTGGTTTAAAAAATGTCAGCCTTTACGATGAGGAAGATCGTGGAATGACTCCATCTCTTGATGAAGATATTCTGAGACCTTTTGTCAAATAAAGCCACAGAATAACTGTTGCTGAGAATCACGTCAGCAAATCGATTGTCGCTGACCACCTCAAAGTAATCGGAAAGGTTAAAACATTTCCATTGTGAAGAATAAAAAATTCGATATAAAATGCATTTTTAGAATTAGTTTGTACCAAAGACTGAAACTTCTAATACAGGCTATAGAGAAGTTATTAACTCATTGGCAGAAATGTATTGCGAGTAATGGAGGGTTGGGTATTGATTAATAAAAAATGTTTTAGATCACTTCCTTTTATTTATTTAGAGTAGAATGTTGAAAGGGATCAGTAAAAAAAAAATTAGGCGTTGTTTGATATTAACAAACCAAATTATTTATTGTCAAAGTTTCAGCCATATCATTGATGACAATCATCAGGGCAGGTCGAGATTTAGAAAAACTAAAAATGGTAGTATAGCCAAGGACATACCTTTTTTAGTTTTTCCAAATTATATCCAAGCTATATCTTATTATATCCAAATAATATCCAAGAATATACTTTGGATATCCACCTGCTCTGATGATGGCCATCAAAAACTATGTTTGTTAATAACAAATAATGCCTACATTTTTTTTTATTGTTCCTTCTCAATATCCTAGTCTATATTATTTAAATATATGTATACATTTTTAAATTGCAATTACGAATCTAATTTTTTTTTGTTTATGTTTAGTGCTGGCTCCGTTGCGTCATGAACAAATTAGGAATAGTAAGTATGAAGTATTTATTATATTACAAACATGAGTTTATATTTGATTTTTGAAATATATATAAAGATATTGATCTTTGCTGTTATAGATGAAAGACGGAATAATTGATTGGGAATATTGCAAGATGTTTACAAAATATGGTCTCACTAACGACGAAGATAAGGCCAAAGTTGATAAGATTGCTGAGATCTGCCGAGCTCAAGGTATGAGTCATAGTTGTTACTCATCCAGATAAGATAGTTAACTGTTGTTTATTTAAATTCGATAATCGTTTAAGAACAGAACTAAACTATTATCCAATAAAATTATTCTTTATTTTACTTTGTTCAATTCAAAATTTAAATTTCAAGTATTTATTTTCCATTAAATAATACAACTAAACATTACAATTATATATTTGTATTAGCTTATTTGAAAATATATTTTAATAAGAGTTCTGCTATCTTTTACCACAGATTCAAATTTATATTAAATCTATGTTACTATCGCAATAATCAATGCAAATTTTCTGTTTAACAGTTCCTCAAGATGGGAAGGATGAATGTCAACTTGCATATTCAGCGGCAGTTTGCAAAATCAAAAACTGGAAGGAGGTAACAAAAAAAAAAAATGTACAATTTGTTGCACTTTTTACTAGATTTACATTAAAAATAAATTTTATTTTTCAGCTTGCTCTTCCGAAAGTGATGAATTAGACATCCTTATTATTTGTCAAGATATTCGACAACAACTGGCTGGAAATGGACTTATAATTCACTAAAATAATTAATATTGAATATCACAAATACATTTACTTTTAAATAAATTGCATTTTAATTAAGCAGTTTCATTTTATATTATCCTATATTTCCAAATTAATAAAAATAAAGAAAAGGAGAGCTTTATAGCCAATCATTTATAGAATATAATATAGCTCAATTATTATAAATATATTTTACAAGCTCTATAATATTGTATAAATATAAATAAAGTCTGAAGGCAGAAAATTTGTTTTCTATTATTTCGGCCATGGCTCGACATCGAGGTTGGGAGACCATCCTGGGGCACACCCAGCCTCGTTAAATGAACCCTTAATTGGGGGAAAAAACCTGGCGGTTAAGAAAGTATTCTGGCCGAATCTTCTCCTTTCACAACCATTGGCCCAGTAACAGTACATCCATACCTAAGTAATGAACCCAAGACCCCTTCATAGGTTGTAAGTGCTACAGGTTTTTTTTTATTAATAAAGTAAGTAAGTTAAGTAAAAATAAAGTATAAATATATATATAAGTATAAATATATTGTACAAGCTCTAATATCGTTTAGAAAAAGGATATTTCTTTGTTATGGAATTATTTATCTTTGTTTCACTATTTTGTCTACCTTATAATAGAAGATTTAGAATCTAAGATGAAATCACAAATTTTAATTTTAATATGATCTTTTCTTTTTTTCTCTTCTGCCTTGCTATTTCGGCAACACACTGGCTTTTGCTGTCTGGGAGGGTAATTTTGAGCAATTAATTCCACCCTTTGAGTAGCCTGGTTTGAATTTCAGATCTTAAGTTTTTCAGGTTGCGAGAGTAATACACTTTTTTCCATGTGCGTTAACAATGAACTATGCCCTACCTTTTTTGATTTCATCTTTACAATCAAGTACGTCTTCAAGAAATAGTCCAAGTATATATAATATAATTTGTTATTAAATTGCTAATAAAGTTCAAATAGTTTTGTGACGCAGGTTATGTAATAATAATATTTAATTAATTATTAGCATCCCACGTCACAGCTTCGCCCGCTCCCAGAAATAAAGAACATAGATAATTTTAACTAATAATTGAAGTTTATTAATTTATCAATAAAAGTCTTATATTGTGGAAAGCATGAAAAAAGGAAAAAAAACAACTTCATTTTAAGTTTTATCTTCCGAGATCATGAGAATGATAGAAAAACAAACTTTAATTCGAAATTTTAATCATTTGAATTAAAGTGATAGATCAGTAGGAATTATTGGAACTCTAGGAATAAATGTGAGTTCATCGTTGTTCCAGTGAGAATTATCGCCTCAATGATATTTTCACACCTAGCTGTAATTTTTAACGTGGTACCATTGCACTGATTAGGTGGTTGAAGAGTACGTAAAAGCATAATTGGAAATCCAGTTTTTAATTTTAATTATATTAAGTTTAATAAGTTGGTAATTCTGATTGGAAATCCAGTTTTTAATTTTAATTATATTAAGTTTAATAAGTTGGTAATTCTGATGGAAAGTGAATATTTAGGATATTATAAGCAATATATTGGTCGATTCTTAAACTTTATTGAGATCCACATGTCGCACAACTAATTGAAAGCTTTTTTAATAATATAATTGAATATAAGTAAATTTTATTATCAATTTCAAGCTCTATATAACACCGTACATTTGTAACCTCTCATGTAGAATGGTGCTCGCCATCTATCAGGCGATTTTCAAACGTCAACGTTATCCACATATTTTCGCTTTTTTAATAGCAAACTATTAAATTGAAAATCAGTTAACTTTATTACTTCTAAACCTTCCTGGAACTATACAGATGATTTTAAAATTTGTGATATTAAATCCTAGATAGAGATTGGATCAGTAGTTTTTGTGGTTATTGATTGATCACAAACAAAAAATGGCTTGTCCTTTTATATAATAGTATAGATTAAATATAACATTATTCATTAATAATAATGCAATGATATAATACCCAAGGGGGGGGGGGGTAAGCAGCCAACTGATGTTTGCCCCCCCCCTAACAAATCTCCTAGTTCTGGCCATAATTATACTTACAATATTTAGAAATATTTAACTGCCAAAAACTACTGAAAGAGGATTGTTTAATCCTCAATCATTAAAATCTTGAATTAAAACATTGCTAATAAATTTCTTTATTTAAAAAATTGACAATCTAAAATTTAATTTTGGTGTTATGTAGTACAAGGCGCTTGCCTACCACGTTCCCGGGCCTGAGTTCGAGTCCGAGGCAGAAAATTTATATTCTGTCATTTCAGCTGTGGATTGGATTTGAGGTCAGGAGACCCTCCTGGGGCACACCCAGCCTCTTTAAAAGTGGGTACCCTTAATTGGGGAAAAACCTGGCGGTTGAGCGTGAAGTCTAGCCAAATCACCTTCTTTCACAACCGTTGGCTCAGAAACAGTCCTACCTAAGTACTGAACCCGAGACCCTTCATGGGTTGTAAGTGCTACAGGTTATGTAGTACAGAGCTCTGAAAGATTTATTTTTTGACTTAGAAAAACATAAGAAATTCAATTTATAAGCAATAATATCTTTGACAAGTTACTTAACCACTCTATATCCTAGGGCATAGCAATAGAGAAGGTTCAACAGGGTATCTCCTTATAATTTTAAAATCCAAATAGTTGTGAAATTTATTAAAAGCTAGTTCAGACATCAAAAATTGTAATCTAAAATTTTACTCAAAGAGTTACGAAAACATAAAACCATTAATAATACCTTTAAATTTTGAAAATTGAGGTTTCTTGATAAATTAAGCAATTCAGTAAAAATTGTTGACACAACCCTTTGCACTCTGAAGCCGCGAACCCAATGCCTGGCACATAGCTCATATGCTGGGTATAAGCCGGCAATTCTTTTTGTGGCTTTCACTCAGGTGGCTGGGAGCATGATACTCAATATTTTTTAAAAGGCATAAATAATATTTATATAAAATGTTTAAACTTTTTTTATTACATCAAGTACAATAATATAAAACAAACCACAAACAATTAAAAAAAAAACCAATAAAACAATATTATCTTCAAGAGTGGATCTTGGAAAAAATAATGCCGGTTTGTACCCGGCTTATCAGTTCTGTGCCAGACAAGTGGAACTTAGAATCTGAGTGGAACTGCAGTTAATTTTTCGCAAGACTATAACCGGCTAATGAGTGAATCAGCCCACGCCATATGCCCTGGTTCTGCGCAGCCACCATCCAGTTACGCACTCCAAGCAATGTCCGGGCTTCATGAGCAACATCGTCTCGACAACGCAGTTGGGGTCTTCCTTTTCGCCTGGTTCCATGAAGTTCTTCTAATAATGTCTTCTTTGGAATGGAACCCTCATCCATCCTCGCTAGGTGCCCAGCCCACCTTAGCCTTCCAAGCCAAACAAATCTTAATATATTCCGTTTCCTAAAGAGAGCATACAGTTCTTGATTGGTTCGTCGATACCACTCTTGTCCCTGCATAATTCCACCATAGATAGATCGCAGGATCTTCCACTTGTGGATAAGTAATGTGAACTCATCTTTCTTCGTGAGTGTCCAGGTCTCAGAACCATAGCTAAGGACTGGGCGGACCAAGGTTTTATACAGCTGTACCTTGGTTACTCTCAGAAGCAGGGTGCTTCGGAAATGGTTACCTAGGCCATAGAAACATCTGCTTGATTTGCTGATCCGTGACCTAATTTCCTTAGATATGTTGTTATCCACATCCACTTGACAGATCAGGTACACAAATCCGTTAACTTTCTCAAATTTGTAATCCCCGATTCTGACTTCTTCGCACTATACTGCCTGTTCTCCTGATACCATGTATTTCATTTTCGCCTCGTTTATTACCAACCCATTCTCCTGGCATTCTCTGCAAGGAGAAGGAACGCATTTGAGACAGCCTGAAATGATCGTCCCATAATATCAATATCGTCGGCATACCCAAGCAGCTGAACTGTTTTATTAAATATGGTGCCACCCAGTTCGATTTGGGAACTTCTGATGGCTTTTTCAAGGCTTATGTTAAAAAGAAGACAGGCCAATGCATCACCCTGACTGACACCCCTATTTGAGAAGATTGGCTCGGTCATCCCGCCTTGGACCCTTACGTAACATTCTACACCCTCCATCGTAACCTGACACATCCTTAAGAGCTTTTGGGGTATTCCAAGTTCTTCTAGGGTGATATAAAGTTTTTTTACGATCAATACTATTGTAGGCACTTTCAAAGTCCATGAATAAGTGGTGGGTTCAGATGTTGAATTCCCTACCCCTCTCCAGCACTTGTTGGAGGGTGAAGACCTGGTCCACGGTTGATTTGCCCTTCCGAAAACCACACAGGTAGGGACCTACAATTCTTTCAGTCAAAGGAAGGAGGCGCTCAAAGAGGACAAGAGAGAGGATCTTATATGCTACTGGTAACAGTGACATACGACGATAATTAGACACTCTAGCTGGTCTCCCTTCTTGTGAATAGGGCAAATTATCATTTTGTTCCAGCTCTGTGGTATAGTTTCCTTCACCCAGATAGACGTGAGGAAAAGAGTTAAATACCCCAGCCTATTTTTTCCCAATATAATTACATGTTTATTCTGGCTTATGTTACGTAAGATGGAGCTAAGAACTATCCTCATGATGGGACCTAACTAAATTGAATGTAACAAAACTCTCTTTGAAAATATAAAATTGTTTTCTTGGAAACAGAAACGAAGGCCAACTTGTAAACATTTAAATCAGTCCTTTGTTTAATTTTAAACCTTATCCAAGAACTGAAAGATTTTTTTTTAAATCTAATATAAATAATTACTCGATAGAATATTATTCAGTTGATAATCTCAATATATCCGATTCACATCTATAGTTCACATCATCCCCTTTTTTCCTTTGACTAGATCTGCACATTACCATAGATTTCCTTCTAATACTATTCTAATTATTTTTAGTTAACAAATGATCCTCTAATCTTATGTTAGACCATGCTTTTCCGAACGGTTGATAACTTTTGGCTATTTGAAAAAAATGTTTTAAAATCATTCATAGCTCTTCTAAAAAAGTATTTGCAGATATAATATATAATAAAAGTTTTATTCAAATGATTAAACAGTTTACAATTGCACATATTAAATATTGATACATATTTTGGTAATAAAACATTTACACTACATAGTCAGCTGAGCTTAGCTACAATGGGTATAATTTGGAATGCATTTATTCTAACAGTCGGAAAAATACTAAAAAAACTACAAAATAAGAGAGAAAAAAAAGAGATTGATAAAAGCAAATACATAATAAAAAAAAACTAAAATGCATAATTTATTAGCTTTTGTTTGTTAAGTTAATCAATAGTTTGGATAATTAACTTATATATTATTTATGTTCCAATAAATTTAATTTCGAGCTGAGATAATAACTTTTGGATGTACTATTAGCAAAATATTGTTATAGTAGTATGTGTTTCGTACGTTTGTGTATGTATCTTCTTAAGGAATGCTTGTTATAATTGCCTATTGTTTGAATTTTAGGATTTCCTGAACTGTTTGTAGAGTTGAAAAAGTTTCTGGTCTGTGTGTGAATAAATTGTTTAATTGTCTGAAAATCTAATTCGAGTAGCATGTCGGTTATTTTTGTGTATCTGGGGTAGTCATTTATTATTCTCATGCATCTGTTTTGCACCCTTTCAATTTTTTTATAGTTTGAGTCACAGGTGTAGCTCCATACGGGAGAGGCGTACGTTAGTAATGGTCTTATGACTGATTTATACAGAATGAGTTTGTTTTTGATCGACAGTGGGGATTTTCTTCTGAAATATGGAACCATAGTACTTAAAAGTTTTTTGGCTTTGTCGCATTTGTTATTTATTTGAGGTGTAAATGTCAATCGTTTATCTAGTTTCAGACCAAGGTAGGTAACAGTTTGAGTCCAAGGGATTTGTATATTTTTTAAATAGATATGTTTTGGTATGTTGGGCCTTCTTTTTGTAAAAATTATTGCAGATGTTTTTTGTTAGTTTATTTTTATTTTCCATTTTTTATAATATTTATTAAATCTGAAGTATAATGATTTTAATCTGTTTTCTATTGTGTCTATCCTGAAGGAACTAGTGTAAATCGCCTTGTCATTGGCATATAATGATCTTTCAACTGAAGGGAGAGAAGGTAGGTCGGATATGTAAAAATTAAATAGTGTTGGTGAAAGACAGGATCCTTGAGGAAGACCTGCTGATAAGAGATATTTAGGAGATGTGGAATTGTTAATTGTAATCTGAAAGGATCTATTGGAAAGGAATGAATGGATAGTATGTATGATGTAGGGAGGGAACCGATAGGTAATAAGTTTGTATAATAAACCATTGTGCCATATTGTATCAAATGCTTTTTCTATGTCCAGCAAGATCATCCCTGTATGTTTCTTTTTGTTAAACCCTGCCATAATATAATCAGTTAATCTTGCTGACTGTGCTACCGTGGAATGATGGTTTCTGAATCCGAATTGCTCACTAATAATAATATTGTTTAGATATATGAAACTTTTTAACCTCTTCAAGAGTATTTTTTCAAATATTTTTGAAAGAATGTTGAGAAGGCTGATTGGTCTACAGTTTATGACTAACGCTGAGTCTTTATTGGGTTTCGGAATTTGGATTGTTTTTACTGTTTTCCAGGAAGTAGGAAAGTGTTGAAGGCGGAATATGGAATTGAAAATTTTGGTTAATAATATTATTGCTTTTCTGCTAAGATTTCTTATGACTATTGGAGGTATGTTGTCTTCATCCGGAGCTTTATTTGTTTTGAGATGTTTAATAATATTGATAATTTCTTTTGGTGATACGAAGAAAAGTTAAGGGGATCGTTTTCTGAAGATCCGTTTTTACAGTTTTGTTTACTTCTTGATTGTGATGGAGTGAGCCAAAGTCTTTGGTAATTTGAGTGGTAGAAGCAAAATATTTAGCCAGTAGTGTTGCCTTGTCCTTATCCGAGTAGGCGAACCCATCAGGTATTTTAAGAGGTGGGATGCATTGAGAGTGCTTTGTGAAGGTATGGTGAAATTTCCACAGAGATTTACTTCCTGGTTTTATATCGTTGAGGGTTTGGGTCCATTTTTGATTTTTTCAGATATTCAATTTATTTTTAATGTACGAATTCAATCTTTTAACTAATATTTTATGAGTTAGGCTTGAAGAGCATTGATATTTTTTTCTAATTATATTTTTGCAAATGCATAAAACACATCAGCCCCAAAAATGAACTTTAAAAATGCTAACTGGTTTATTTTTAGACAAATTATCGACAATGAAATAGAAATAAACCCCAAAATTACAACTCCCACCGAGATAAAACAAAACATAAATAAAATTAATTCATTAATCTCTTCAGAAATGTCAATAGCCGTCCCTAAAATATTCCATCAAGTTCAAGAAAAATTACCAGCACACTTAAAATTGCTTATCAAAATAAAAAATATAATTAGAAAAAAATATCAATGCTCTTCAGGCCTAACAAAAAAATTGCAGACATATAATTATAAAAACAAAGATGGCAAAAATTAATATTTCTTTTACAAGAGATGCCCTTTTTTATTTCAGTTTTCTTTTCTCTGTTTGTCATTTGTCCGAAATATGAGCCCTTACTTTATTTATTTCTCAGCCTTTTGAATGTTTACAAGTTAAAAAGCAGGTATAACTCAGGTATAACTCGACCTAGTTTAGCCCAGATCTCAATCTAAAAATTACGACAACATATTACAATTTTTACATTACTCTTTCCTACCCCTTGCTATATTAAAGCAGATCCTTTAATTTTGTTTTGATTCCCTATAACCCTTTATAGCAATAATCCATTTTAATAATTATGATTGTTTTTCTTCAGGTAATTAAAAGGTTTAGAGTAATATGGATTCAATTAAAAACATTGTATCTTCCTACTACAACAATAATGTTTAATACGATTTTAATCATAGGGAATCTGCTTCTTCTTTATTAAACAAAAATTTTATGTTTTGTTTCTTTTCATTCTTATTCACACCATAAGGTGCATTAAATAAATATAAAATCACTTTTTAAAATTGCATACAATACATCCGTGGCCATTTTAGGAGCCTTTGGGTCATTTCTCGGCAGATCTTATTGGAGCCACTTACAATTGTTTACACTTGGGAGTAGATTTCAGAGTATTTTGAAGCTCTCCAAATCATTAGTAATACTACTTTATACTCAAAAATTCCCTGAGGACATTTAATTTTAGAGAATTGAGGATTTCACTCTATGAACATTCTATATTGATTCAATGTTATTATTAGTTGTTGATTCCATCAGTTTCTCTTTTGAAAAGCCTATTGATCTTATAAACTGTAAATAAGTTTTAAATTATTATCCTGGTTCATTTTGCTATCATCCTGGTTCAATCAATAACTGCTATCCACACCAATTCAGCTGAATGCCCAATAACTGGTATGCACAACAATTCAGCTGAATGCCCAATTATAAACAACAAAGATATGAAATTTATCATACTGTAAACTCCAACAAACACAAACTTGGCTCATTTGTCTCCTTAGTCTAAATAATGTTTCTACTGAATTTTGTTCTTTATAAAATTTGATTTAAATTAAGACATGAATCACATTATATACCAAGCATCATACAATCACATTTGCTGTGATTTACTGTCCCCCAAGGTACACACTGGCATCTTCTATGTTTTCGGAATTCTTCAAGTGGTTAGGAAGGTGCTTCATCGCAGGTGGCGATTATAATGCTAAGCATCTAGCTTGGGGCTCGAGGCTGTGTACTACAAGAGGCAGAAATCTTTGGCATGCCCTCCAAGAACTTTCCTTAGACACTATAAATTCACAGACTTATTGGCCTACTTCTAGACGCAAAACTCCTGACTTACAAGAAATTTTTATCACTAAAGGACTAAGGACCATACGAGGTACCATCAACACTAGCCCTGATCTTTGCTCTGACCATTCTCATGTATATATGGTTCTCTTCGAAGAGCCTTCTGAAGCACAGAAAAGACCCTCTCTAATAAGAGGTTATATGGACTGGGATTCGTTCAGAAATTATCTGGACACCAATCTCTCTTTTTCAGTCTCAATCAAAAACCAAGTAGAACTAGAAGAAGCAGTGGAAAAATTTACTTAAAATATACAAGATGCCACATAGTCCTCGTCAGTACCTAAGCCTTCAAAATCAGAGAACTTACCTAATTACTCAATGTACATTACAGAGTTGATCTGAGAAAAGAGAAGGGCCCGTAAAATATGGTTGACTAACAGACTTCCATCAGACAGAAGAATGTTTAACCAACTAAATAATGAGCTTGACAGGCAAATTAAAAAATTTAAAAACACAAATTATGAAAATTACATGAACAAACTTTCGGTTGACAATGGAAATTCATGGAGGCATACAAGAAATCTACTAAAACATCGTGAGGTGTCAGCTCCCCTTCGAAATGAGGATGGTTCTTGGGCTGTATCGGATGAAGAAAAATCTGAACTTTTCGCTATCTATCTTTCTTCTGTTTTTAACCACATACTGACTTCACAAATACTGAGCACGAGACTTTTGTACAAAATGCATTAGATAAACCTTTACAACTCACTCCACCATATCCTTCTTTCAAACCATCCCAAGTTGCAGAACAAATTAGACAATTACCAAGAAAAAAACCCCTGGACGTGACCTAATTAATGCTGAGATGCTCCGGCAAATGCCTAGAAAGGCTCTAGTGCTCTTCACGACAATCTACAGTTCAATACTTAGGACAACAAAATTCCCCGTTCAATGGAAATATTCTCATATAACCATGATCAAAAACCAGGCAAAGACATAAGCAGCCCTTCCTCTTACAGACCAATAAGTTTACTTACTACATGTTCTTAACTATTTGAAAAATTACTATATGCAAGATTGTTAGATGTACTAACTGACAACAAAATTATTCCCGACCATCAATTTGGATTTAGAAAATTACATTACACTCAACTACTCAACAATTACACAGAGTGACTGACTACATTTCAACAGCTCTAGAACAGATATTATATGCAACCAGAGTGTTTCTGAATGCCACTCAAGCATTTGACAAAGCCTGGCACCAGGGGCTTCTCTTCAAGCTTAAGACTACTCTACCACCTACCTATTATCTTATTCTTCAGTCATTTCTCTCTGACAGATTTTTCTTTGTTCCATATGGTTCAGGGCTTTCATCTATTTGCCCAATTCTAGCAGGTGTACCACCGAGATCAATACTAGCACCACTACCATATATACTATTCACACATGATATTCCTCAAAGTTCCGAGACTCTTACAGGCACATACGCAGACGACACAGCTATAATTACTCGACACCAAAATCCAACACGGGCATCATTGAATTTACTACACCACTTAAAAGAGGTACAAGACTGGTGTAAACTTTGGAAGACATGACTAAATCATCAAATGTCCCAACACATTACATTTACTGTGACACGAAACATGCCCTCCCGTTTACATTGACAATATCCCAATTCCACAAACAGACAAAATACAATGTTTAGGACTTACATTCGATAGGAGAATGACATGGGGCTAACATATTAAGAAGAAACGGACTTCATTAAATATGAGAGCCACTGGGCACTATCTCTCCTCATGCCTAACATGAGGATTTGTTTATATTATGATTTCAGCACATCTGCTGATTGTCAATTTTTTTTTTTTTTTTTTTTTTTTTGTGACAGGTGTAGAGTGTGATTATATTTAGATTTAAATATAAAAGTGAAAAAACAAACAAAAAAACATTAAGACACCATTGGTGTGATTCAAATGTGTTTATAAGTTAGTTGAAGATTAGATGGCTACGTCAGTATAGCATGTAGGAATGTGGGAGTTGTATATGAAGGGTACAGGGGAAAAAACAATCAGAGTCCACTTTTTATAGGTTTTGAGATGATGATGCCATCTGTCAGGTTCTTAGGAGTACTAACGCATACATTATTCAATGAGGGTAAAACCATCAAGGTCCTCTCGAAAATCAAGTGAGAAAATATCTGGTACTAGAGGATATCTGGTACTGGGGAAGAATCATCAGGGTCCGCGCGGTTGTGGGGAAGAACCATCAGATTCCAAAAATGAGGGTGGGGAGCCATTGACTCCTGTGCCTGTCTTGCAGTTTCTGTAGTTCACACAAATCCAACCTCCAAACTGTTGTTTATGTAGTTCTGATGTGCAGTGTTTTTTCTTAATATTTAATTTACTCATAGCAACTAATAATGGATAATGGCGCTGACAGCAGTAAGGAAGAAGGAAAACCTGGGCCATCTACAAAAAAAAAAAAAAAAAAAAAAAAAAAAAAAAAAAAAAAAAAAAAAAAGAGATAAAACTGGTAGAGTTAAGGATGTCATGAAGCGATTAGGTCATCAACGCATGAGTTAGGACCCGACTGCGAATGTAAACGCTATCGTTGCTTTGAAGTTGTACCCTGTGAAGTGTCTGATTGCCACAAGACCTTTAAGAATATTGAAGGCGATGAAAGGAAGATCACTGTACCTTTTTCATAAAGCTAACTTCTACAGCAATTATTTGATCACTCCACTAATAAAAACCCAAGCCAACAGAAGAAGGAAAATAGAGCTGCAAAGGTCTTACGATGGCAGAATTCCCATTAAGGTCGCCAAATATCAAGATCTCATACAACTTTCTCAATTTTTGATGCATGAGGAATCCAAGATATCCTACAGGAATTTGACAAGCAGTGTTACAGAAGATGGCCAAGATGACAACGATTATGTTGATGACCCTGCAATTGACGGATGATCAAATAATTTTTTCTTTCAAATTAAAACAGACTGTCAATTGATAATATAATTTTTGATCCAATATTGTTTGCTTTTTCATCACATTTTTTATGTAGTTAATAAGTTAGTGTTTGCTACCTATATACCTAATGAATATTTCAAGAGAATTACAATTTGTCTTCCTTGTTCAAAAATGAATAATATTAGCTCACTTCAAATTCCCCCATTCAAAACCACAGTTGTAATGTTTAAAAGTTTATTATAAACATTAAAATTTTTTATAAGTGGTTCCTTTGACATCCAGGTGACATGAAACTTTCAAAAGCGTTTTTCTCAAAACCACTTCAACAGGATTCTGATGGTTTTTCCTCTGCACCCTTCATATAAGATACGTAAGAGTGGGCTGTTTGTTTCCTTGATGTACTCCAGCTTCGATTAGTACAACTAAATAGGAGATGTTTCCAAACAAGAAATGTGTTCATATCTTACCCATTTGAACATCCTTTAAAATATTATTTCTCTTTTTAAATATGCTTTTTCTGAATACCCATTCTCATTCATAATGCGTTATAAACTAGTAAATTTTTGAAGTTATGAATGTACCTTAATGATTCGGTTTTTATTTGTTTATACTATTTTATCTAATATTTCTCTGGATGATTACAATAAACAAATTAATTTATAAGTTAATGGCCTCATTTTTAATTTTAATTAAATATCTGTTCTATTAATTAATTGTACATTTAATTCATTATGAAATGTCTCTTGATGAGATATAATAATTGTTTCTCTGTGAAGATTGTAATTCTCAAGAGAACTAGCCCCAGAATAAACATTTTTCTACTTTTAATTATAAATGTTTTAATAATATACTTTAAATAAAATTCGATATATCAAAATATTTATTTATATTATACATTCTAAACTGTTTAACAAAATTATTTCATCAACATCTTCATCATTAGAAGAGTGGGGTGGTGACTATATAAAGGGAGCAGCCGTAAACCTCACCCTCTTGTCCAGTTGGAAGCGGTTGAGGAACATATTTCTCGGTAGGCAAGATGAAATTCATTGCAGCTGTTGCATTGTTAGCTTTCATCATTACAGCCAGTTTTGTAATAACCAAAGTAAGCATTTTTTTATCTTATTTTAATAATTAATTAATTTAGCAATTAAAGTGATATAAGAAATGTTTACTATTCCACATCGAGCATCCATAGCATGTTAAAAATGAATGTCACCTTGAGGACAAAAAGCATTTGTGTAAACTCTTTATTATTTATTGATTCATTTATTTAGCTTAAAATAATATGTTCCTACCATTAAAACATAGTCTTCAAAAGGATATCTTCAAATAAGTAATCATTTTATTATTATTGTTAAAATACAACAGCTGGTGTTTGAAGAGCAAATTCAAGTTTTATTTTTTGTTATTGCAAGGAAGCAAAAAAATGTATAGGCTTGTAAACAAGATAAATAATCATTTAAACAAGTTAAATAACGGGGTCCATTTATAAACCCATTTTTAATAATGTGTTCACTATCCATTTACAACGGGTTTGGGTTTATTCGTAATTGTACAACTATTTAACTAGTCCACCTTTAATTGATTTCCTATTATAATTTATCAATCATTGATTTTTTCCCTTTATCAGTACTATTTGGCTCCAAGGATTTTGCAAAAAAACAAATTTAAAATATGAGATGTTTGTTTTCATTCTGATCTGAGAGTATATAAACATACATCAGATACAGTTATTAACTTCTTGTTGGTACACTTTGATAGTTTTGATTACTAAAGGCCTTGATTTTTATTTCTTTTTGGAGCTACCTTTAGCCCTCTTTTAATCCTGTTTCAAAAGCATTTTAATTTTTTTTTACCACCTACCACATTTGTTTGAATTAAATCATCCAAAAAAAAAAATTATGATATTAATCAAACTGTATAAAAATAGATATAATTAAGTTTTTTTTTAAGGAGTATATCGTCACTGAAAATATTTCTGTTTATTCTTTTATCTTCTAGTGCGATGAAACAGACTGCTACTTTGTAAAGTTCATGAAGAAAAAAGCGACCGAGCAATGCTATACGGAATATCCAATTAGCAAAGGTAAGCATTAATTTATCAATGCCATATTGATTCGCAATCTTTTTTCATATTTAAAATGTTAAGCTAATAAAATTTGTTTATGATTCTTTCAGAAAATATTAACAGAGTTTTTAGCCATCGGTATGTACCCGGTGATCATGAAGTTAAGGTGAGACTAAATCTTATTTTTGTTCACACTGCTCCTTTCTTAATTCTTATTTTTTCAATGTTTTATTTTGACACGTTTTACAATGGGAGGGGGGAGCATGGGACTGGACTCTGAGCTTCCAGGCCCAAGTTCAAGTACTGCTGCAGGCAGAAAATTCATTTTCTATTATATTAGTCGAGGATCGACATTGGGGTAGTGAGATTGTCCTGGGGCACATCCAGCCTTAAACTGGGTACTTTTAATGGAAGAGAAAACCTAAGATTCAAACACAGATGTTGACCACATCACCTCCTTGTACTTTCAAATCAAGTACTGAACCGAAGACCCTTCATGTGTTGTAGCGGTACAGATCTTTTTTTGGTATGTAGTTATATATTTTATCGGTGACATTAAAATATATAAATATGTATGTTATTATAAAATATATCATTTTGGGATATTTGTATCTCATATAATATAATATATGATATAAACAATGTAAGTGTTGTATTCTCAGCAATCTTTTCTTGTTTTTCATATTCGGATTAGTGAAGCCTGAAAGCTTTTAAACTTCAATTTAATTGGACAAATCATACGGATGGCCTAGTAGTAATGTTCTGATGAGCGGTAGAATGGGGAACATTATCTCTACTAGAGTAAAGCTCCCAACTTGAATAAAATTCATCTAGCTCATTATGGTGGGCTACTTTTCTAATAGTACATCTTAGTTCAACGACTCTGCTTTAAGCTTTCCATCTCAATTTATATTAATATTCGATAACGATTCAGATTTCAATGAGAAATTGCCTGAAATTCTCGTCCAATGTGTTCAGCCATCATCACTCCAAAACTATCAATAATTTTCTATTTTTAACAGCTGTAATCCAGTAGTCAATACTTAGACACTGTCAAAATGATATAATTAAATCCGTAATGTTTTTAATAAGACGATTTTCCCTTATTGCTTTTATTTTCCAAATGACTAGTTATTTTTTCCAGTGTTGGATCAGCTGTGTTTTGAAGAAATTAGGTGTGGTAAGTTTGAAATATATTGTCCTATGAATTTTGTATGGACTTATTGGCTATTGTTTCAAGTGACTTTTTAAATATAGATCCAATTAATTAAAATGGACTGGCTACGTTATAAGCACATCATTAATCACTGCATTATTAATCAAGATGGCAAAGTCAAAGTTGATAAGCTGATAAAGATATGCCAAGCTCAAGGTAAGAATATGAGCCATTACTCACTAGATAACAAAATAAAAAAAAAATTATAATTCTTCTTCCACAACTGGATCCGTTATGTATATCTTATGACCATTTGAATAATTTAATTTTAATAATAATAATAATAATAGCAATATCAGTTTGGAATAATTTATTTTCCTTGAAACTTTGTTATATTTTCTAAATTTATATAATTAAACTAAAATATCTCAACGATTTAAATTAATTTATTTTTCACACAAATATTTAACTTCTAACTAGGGCTGTGAAATATGTGCATTTGCATATTTCTCCTAGCCTACTAAAACATCTAATATCATCGAAATGTATAGGTTTGAGGCATTTGGAGTAAATTTAAGTTAATTTTATTTGATTATTTGTGCAAATTTTGCCATAAATACATACTTTGGAGTGTAATTGCATATTTATCTACATATCCGCCATTTTTATCTTGCATATCTTTGCATAAATAAACTTTGAGATGTAATGCATATTTATCTACCTATTCAGCATCGCTGCCTTTGACCATTAATTTTTTTTATGTATCTGAGGAGACAAAAAAATAAAATATAAATAAAAACTGAAAAATAACTACGGGAACTCCTCTTATGCTTCCCCCCTACCTGATAAATAAGCTCATGTTTGTCCAAGTGCCGATTCTTCCCTTTGCGTGAACTTACAATCGCATTTGTTTCTCTGGGATTGTTAAATCAGATTATTATATCATTCTCGCTCCACTCAAATACTTGGAAAATTATTTCAATTTTATTTTTTCCCTTCTTCTTACCATCATTTCATTACCCAGTCCTTCATGCAATTTCTACCAAGACACATCATTTGTTAACTGTTTATTTGTGTACTCCTAAAAAGCCCAATATCACTCTTGTAAAAAAGAGAGATCTTGTTGAAAAGTAGTTCTTGTGTTCTCAATTGAGACTTTTAAGGGTGATAGAGAAGTTTAATATTGTGTTTGTTTAGATAAAGTTGTAAAGGGTGATAGAGAAGTTTAATATTGTGTTTGTTTAGATAAAGTTGTAAAGGGTGATAGAGAAGTTTAATATTGTGTTTGTTTAGATAAAGTTGTAAAGGGTGATAGAGAAGTTTAATATTGTGTTTGTTTAGATAAAGTTGTATCATCTACTGTACAGTTTTTAGTAACACATCACATAAAAATAGAAAAGCCCAAATAAAACATAGGTAAGAAGTCAAAATTTGAACAAAACTGCCACTGGATCAAAAAAAGTCTGGTTTTGATACCACTCTATGTTGTATTTTAGTTCAAGCTGATATAAATTAAGCCATTTTAAGTTGTAAAGGTGTTTTCTTTTTTAAAATTCGCTAGAAGCTTCCTTGCTTTCAGTAAGAAAATAAAAGTTCATTATTAGTGACACAGTTTCATTAATTCTCATTAGGAAACTTTGTTTTATATTTTTATCTCTTGGGTAAACAATAGATCTTAAATACATATTTATAGAGAGTACTTACAACCCAATAAATAGCAATTACTTTCTATACAAATTATTATTAAATTCGACTTTCTATTTTACAGTTCCTCAAAAAGAAACAGAAGAATGTCAACTAGCATATTTGGTAGCAGTCTGTGAAGTGATGACGAGGAAGAAGGTAACTATATCTATATATATATAAAAATGAATGTGTGTATGTCTGTACTTGATAGATTCAAAAACCGTAAATCCAATCGCTGTGAAAATTTAGGAAATTATTAGGTATATCCCCGGGAAGGTTTTTGAAAGAAAAATTTTAAATTAGAGTTGGGGTTCTAGGTGTATGTAAATATCAAAATAACATTTATTTTTTATAAATACTACTTTAGTGCAGGTGTTTGTAAACAATTACCAATAAAAATGTTCTATATGTTCTAAATTAATCTATATTTATACTATTATATAAAAAGGACAAGCCATTTTTCGTTGGTTATAACGGTGCAATGTTATATAGAGCTAGAAATTGATAATAAAATTGGCTTGATTCAAATAAATTGTTATAAAAAAAGCTATATTTAGTGTAACGTATGGATCCTAGGGATATTTAATAATCGAACAATATGTGGTTAGTGGCATTCTACGCCAGAGTTTGCAATGGTAAAATTGTTAAACCCCTCTGTACCAAATTTTAACTACAAAATCTTCATAATTCTAGGAAGATTTTAAATAGTATAGTTTACTATAATAATAATTTAAATTCACAGTGTTAAGTGGCAGAAGTTTGTCACTCTGTCATTAACTTTTATAGTTAGATAGAAATTAAAATCCTACCAAATGAAATCAATAAAATTATTTTTGCTGCACTAAACATTATTGCCTTATCAATATACCGATTATTTTTTGATACTGTGTTTAAAAAATGGGCGACCTAACCATAGCTTTAGAAGGTTTTAAGAAGACTATAATTTCAATGATTTCAAATTCATTTCATGTTTTAGGTTTATTTAATAAATTGTACCATTGGTTGTGTGAAAGAGCAGTAATATTACCAACAAATACTATAGCAGGGAATATTAACAACATTATTAGTGAAAAAGTAAATTGTGACATAGAGAATATCTCTATCGATAGGGTTGTAAGCACTGATAATGCAGTCCATTATCCGCCAGAGTTTCTTCCTAAAACGTCTGTCCATCTAAATTACCAACTCATAGGTTAGATTTAAGGATTGAATATCCAATAATGCTTTTGAGTAAATCATTGCAATAATACCGGGTTACAGCTTTGAGTGAAAATATCTAGAAATATTGTGAGAAAATAATTCTCAACTGCATTATAAGATTTTTATTGTTAAAAAATAAAACTTCTGTTATTAGTTAAACCTATCTAAGTTCGTTACTTATAAGAGCGGGCGAAGCCATGACTGGGGATGCTAGTTAACTATAGTCAGGAATTAAGTTTAATCTGTTAATTATTGATTTTACATTGCTTATTATGATTTACAGTAAAAATAAATTTTATATTTCAGCTAGGTCTTCCGATAGCTGACTGGAATGAGTAATAGATTAGATATCTTAACTGTTATTGAAGATAAACTTGCTATCAAATGATTAAAGCATTATAATATATTATATTGAAGATTATGATTCCATTGTTTTTTTTTCTTACCCAACATTTCTAACTAAAAATAAAATTGATACTGGGAGGCTCGTCAGATGGCTAAACTGCCACAGACGGGCATTGGGTCAATAAATAAATAAAAACTAAAAAAAAAAAATTGTTTGTTAATTTGTTTGCCTAATGTTATGTTGCCAAAAAAGTTATATTTGATTAAAATTTATTTTATTTACAATATTTACCGATGCCTCTTAAATCAACTAAGTCCATCAGTGATCCTGCAGCCTAACATCACACATCGAATTAATATTAAGTGAAAGTTAGCAGTGTTATTTGATTTTAGTTCTTGGAAGATATAAATTCAATATTGTGAAATGAAAAGATGAGGAATATTCTAACATGAGAGCCATTGAGTAAAATGAACCAGAGTGGTTAAAAACAACAAAATTTTTCCTCCAGTTTCCTCAGATCTGAGAAGTTGGATATAGAAATGTAACATTCCATTTCCTACTACCTGGATATATATAAATATTCAACTTAAATTTCTAAAAACATTATATTTCTGGCCCAAATGAACACCAAATTACTTTGTAAGATTAGAAACAGGACGGAATCCACTATTCATCCCAGTACTAAAAGAAATAATAAATTTTTTCAATTAAAATCATGGCATTACCAGAAAATCGGCTACCCCATACCTGCCTCGAAAGACTTTTAGATTTACATACCAATAAACCAGATTTTCAGTATAACTGATTATCTCAAATTAAACAATTAACCATTAACGGCAATACCCCAGAACACTTAAAAGATTTTTTCAATCCACAAAAATTATTACCTAACAAAAATAACATAATAGAAAAAGTCACTAATCATTTATTATCAACAGACATTGATCGTACTTTAAATACAGGATGTAACCCATTAATAATAATACAGTTCCAAATTTTAATAACCCCCAGCCAGAAGATTATTTAAAATATAACATTAATATCACGAAAATGAAAACCGTTAGCCAACTGAAAACAGCCAAAGATGACTACTTGAAAATATTTTTTTTTAATAACAGTTTAAAAATTAAAGCTAATGAAAAATGTGAAGATTGTAGCTTATTCATCATAAATAGCTTAAAACATCTATTTTTAGAGCGCCAAAGACACGAAAATTGTCGAAATACCTAAAAGATTATATAGTTCAAACAGATGAAAGTCTATCTTTGGAAAATATTTTATACTACAAGTACAATATTAAAGAAAAGATAAATAAACGTCTTCCTATTTATTTTAGATGTTTTAAATGCTAGCAAAAAGTAATTGATTTATTTCTTTTGGATTACCTAAATAAAATATTGGATTCTGTTGCGATTGCTGCAAGACTGTAATTAATATCAATTATTATAAATTGTAAAAATGTAAGTTTTTATTTTTATATTATATTATTTTTCTTTTTTTTGTATATATCATTATAGCTTGTAAGAAAAAAAAAATTGTTTTTCTTCGTATTAATTATTATGATATGAAGAAATGCTTTTTCTGTTAGTGTTAATTATTAACATGTAAAACTCTTCCTCTATTTGTATTTATTGTTTATTTACTATTATGTAATTATTATTGTTATTGGCTAACTCAATTGCTGTTGATTGGATAGTATTACATATATATATGTTATTAGTTATAAATATGTAATCCAGTGATCAATGTTGCAGGGGATGCTAGATCCCCACCCCTATTTTATGTAAACAAAGAAAGTGTTAGTTTGTCTGAGAGACGCCTCTGTAGAACAGCGAGTCCACTAGTTTGTATCAAGCTAAGTTGAATAAAGTGGTTCTTGTATAGGACAGATGTACTTTGTTTAACCTTTAAACTTTAACAATTGCCATAATGTTTATACTTTAAAGCAATCAATAAAAATTAAAAAATTCATACTATAATATAAACCTAAATGTAAAACCTTATCAGCTAAACACCTAATTTGTAATTATAAATATTCCTTTCATCTTAATTTTTTACTGATTAAACACTTTATAAAAAGTTTAACAAAAATAAAAACAATAAAGTACTACACCTATATCTGTGGCACCTGTGCATAGTGTAGTGGGCTAAGTGCGAAAATTGCGATTTTAGAAAAGCTGAACTGAATGTTTGAGATTTTTTCCAAAATCTTCCAGTTAAAAAAATTCAAATTTATGGGGCTTAAACTCTTGATAGTGCATTTCTATTTATATTGGTAAGGTATGTTTCAATTTTTGCCAATATTCTAAGATTTAAAACTAACCATTCCAAAAAAATCGAACTCTTAGCCAGCATTACACTAACATATTTTGTGTGAAATGGGCTAAGTGATTAATGTTAACGTTATTGACCCCTGAAAGCCAAGTGCTTAACTAATTTTCAGAGTTGAGAAAAATTAGGTGTATATTAAATAATATTTTTCCTTTTTCAAAAATTTATTTTTGAATTTTTTATATATTTTTTTTCATAAAAAAAGTAGTAGAAAATAAAATAGCATACAGAGCATGCCTAAAGAAAAAATAATTATTTTATTGGTAGTATTTAAAATACTGAAAAAAAAATCACTTATAATTTCTTTCATTCGTCTTCATCACCTAACTCTTGGTTCATATCCTACTAGATGTAGATAGAATGTAGATTTAAGCTCTTCATAGAATCGTCTAAATGTTGGACTTATGTAAGGAAGAAGACCTAACAGATCTTTCTTCTTTTCTGCCGCTATCGGAAGTGATTCAACATATCTGATTGCTGGCTCTAATTTTTGTAGCCTGCACTTTTACTTACAGTTTTAAAATTACCATTTATACCGAGAGTCGACTTGTAGTAGAGAAAACCGCAGCTATCTTTGTTATAGTTAAGCCATCTTACCTTCCCCCAATGCATAGTGCCTTTTTCATCATCTTTTTTTCTATGAACTAAGGCGGTTTTTAAAAGGGAAGAAAAATTTTAATTGTGAAAAATTGTGGGGCTTAGTAAACTTGGCTCGCTTTTCACAAGTAAAAGTTCAGTATCAGTCCACAATTAACAAAGGAATATCCTTCATTGCAATGGACGGAACACAACCCATTAGACAAAAGAAAAGAGAGGATTTTTATCCCGCTAGCACCGAGCCAGGTAGAGGGGCTGCCTCCTCATAAGATAAAATTTTCTGTGAACCTATATGTGTGTTTATATGTTGAAATAAAGTAGTCATTATAATCGCTTTTTGATGATGTTCCTGAAGGTAAGAGATAGTCTGTTCAAAAATTAAGTAGAATGTTAATTATCTATTCATCAATAAATGGATATATATACCTAGTCAGGCCAAAAGTTCTGTCACACATGTAAAACCCTGACCTTTGTACTGTTGGAAGTTATTATAGGCCTCAAATCTTAATCCTTTGTTCGTTTACATGATAAGGCATTGAAATAATACTAAGCTTCTCAATTACAGTCTGTTTCTCGAGATGGAAAGTTCAGTTAAAGAGAATCATGCTTCAGTGCTAGCTCTGTCCAGCTCAGGAAAATCTCCTGGCGATATTTTCAAGTTGCTCAGGCCCTAGGGATCAGTAGGCAATTCATTTATAGGACCCTCGATAGATTCAGGGACTCACTCTAACGAAGACAGGGCTTGTTCAGGTCGCCCGAGAACTGTAAGGAAAGGAGCAAAGCATTGAACATTTCAATTCGATCATTGTTTCGGCTGTAGAGGGAAGACCTTGGATTACGGGCCTACTGGTAGTATACAGGACACACTCTTAATCGACATCTTAAACAAATAAGAAGAGAAAGGAATAAAACTCTATTGGCATGGTACCCAAATGGTAAACATCGGAAACTGATGACAAAATTTTAATAATTGAGGTAAAAATTCAACCAAAAAAATGAGAGAGTATATACTACAAGTTCCCAAGTTGTGAATCTGGTGTCAAAACAAGTGCCAAAATCTAAATGGCGACATTTTGAAAAGCCTTGTACTGTTTTTGAAGTATAGGTTGTTCAAAGGAGTGCACAGGGTTTTTCTGCAAGATTCTGCACTAACCCACAAAGCAAGAACTACTCAAATGTGGCTAAGGGACAATTTGCCTGTGTTTATAAGTTGAAAAGAATGGCCCTCCTCCACACCTCATCTCAATCCACTCAATTATAAGTTGTGGCCAGAATTAGAGGCCATGTTCTGAAGAAGAGGACACAAACAACCTTGACGCCATAAAGAAATCCCTGATGAAGGCAGCAGAAGAATTTCTTATAGAAAGAGTGTGTACTGTAATTGGCAAGTGGCCAGAGCAACTTAGGTCCTCTGTCAAAGCCAGAGGAGGACATTTTGAGTAACAACTTGTAAGGGGTCTAAAATTTTGTTGCCAATATTCACATGGAATTTTCAAATAAATTTAAGAAAACTTGTTTGATGAATTAAAATTAGTTAAAGAATGAAAAATGGTTGCATATAACAGAGTTAACTGTTATTTAAATTAATCTCAATATGTTTAGTATGTACATTTCTTTTATTTTGTTTTTAGTTTTTATATATATAATTGTAATTGAGAATAGTGTAAGTTGTATTGGATAACATCTGAAAAAAGTGTAATTTGTGAAGTTTGTTAAAAATTAATTTATTCAATAAATTTAGTTGGTAATACATAGAATAGAGGAGGAGTGGGAGAGGCAGTTTTTTGGAGGGAACAGGAAGTGTAGGTCCACATCGTAGTGGGGGCCATCAGTCTGTGTTTTTTTTGTGATATGCTAAATGTTTTTGATTTGGAGATCTGAAGGAGTGACCCAGAAATTATCCAGTAAGAAGAATGGTGATTCATTTTATCAAGACAATTTAACCTATGAATGGCAAGGTTACCAATATTTGTTTTGTTTATAAATTTAAGGTATTTTTGTATAAGTCCCCTAAGAGGGGCATTACTTGAATTTGAAGTGTTAAGAAAATAAATTGTTTTTGTTTTTTTTAATGCCAATCTTTTAAATGTATCTTATATTAAATTAAAGTTGTATATAGAAGATAGTCAGGGATGCAGCCAAAAAAACATCACGTTAAAGAAGGACTCTTTAATACGTGCCAACGTTTCGACCTGCGTTGCAGGTCTTCTTCAGGGCCACCGAACCACACTTGTGAGGAAAACTTGTTTTTTTTAACGTGATGTTTTTTTGGCTGCATCCCTGACTATCTTCTTCTATATTCATCATCCAGTCAACAACACTTTTATCATCATGGATCGTAATCTGGGCCAAGAACAAGAACCTAGAGTGACTTCTCCTAGGATCCACCGCAGCGCCAGGCTTCAAACGTTATCCAGAATGGGTCATCATCAAGAGAGAAATCTTTTTCCTGCTTCTACTACTTCTCAGACTGGGCTTACTGTTTCAAGCTCTTTTACTACTTATTTTTCTTCTTCTTTGATTCAACCCAATATTGTAACTACCCAACCTTCTCCGCATTTTCATCCTCCTTCTTCTGAATCCAACATATCCTTCTCCCAGTTAAAATCTACATTTCCCAATCATATTCCCCATTTAAACCTCCTTTGTCGTCTTCAAAAAGCTCTTGTTATGAAAATTGAACAAAGGATCTTTCTCCTCAAATGCTGCTCCCATTCTCTCTTTCCTAAATTTATTGATTGCTCACAAGTGTGGTTCGGTGGCCCTGAAGAAGACCTGCAACACAGGTCGAAACGTTGGCACGTATTAAAGAATCCTTCTTTAACGTGATGTTTTTTTGGCTGCATCCCTGACCATCTTCTTTTATATTCATCATCCAGTCAACGACACTTTTATCATCATAAATTAAAGTTGTATTTTTTAAAATATTTTTTTGTGAAACATAGAACCATATTTTCATTCATTTTAAAATGACACCCGGACTAATTAAAAATAAATTTTATATTCACATTCTTTGATATATAAATAAAAAAATCCTTACAAACTATTTTTTTTTTTATTTGTTTATAAATGTATTCAATATCTGTAAGAAAATATTTTAATAAATCACATTTTGTTTTATTTTTTTCCCTTTAAAATGTATGTGACAGAACATATTGCCAGATTAGGTAATATAAGCCGAATGTTATATATAGTATTTTTGTATGATTTTTTTTTTTTTATCTATGATTTTTATTTTTGTATATCATTGAATTGTATATATAATAAACTAATCTCCTTCAATAATAAATATTAATATCATAATTTACTATAATTTAATAATGTAATAGTGACAAAAGGTGTATACATAGGTACACATCTATCTAAATAAAATAGATTAATATATTTAGATTCTTCAGCAGCACGTTTAACAAATATTTATTACGTACATCCAGTTTTTTTTTAAATCAATTTTAGTTTACAGGGAAGATATAAATTCTTTAATCACTACACTCATTTCATTTCCAGGAATTAAAATTTCAATTTCCTTAATAAATTTAATGAGTTGCGTTCTGGAACAAATGGAACTAAAAAAATTTCCCTAATGATGAAATGAACATGATATCAAGACCTAAATTTGTTACAATCATAATCAAGAAGATCCATCGTTATCTGGAACGATCAAAGAGAAGGGAAGGGTGGGGGTTGTTGTATATAAAGGAGGTGCCGGGGAGGCTCGCCCTCTTGTGTTATTGGAACCTCAGCGGCTCTTACAATCAGTCCAACATGAAACCCTCTATAACTCTTATCTTTACTGCCATCTTGATCTGCAATTATTTCTCTCTCATTTCTGTAAGTAATTTTATATATATTTATTTATTTTTAATAAATGTTGGAGGTTAAGAATATAAAAATAATGCATTAGATGGAATGTTTGTTTTTCACAGCAAAATTTATGTTTGAGATCATAAAGTATTTTTAGTTTGTTAGTTAGACCATTCATAAACAACATCTCATAGAAATTGGCTTCAAAGGTTTATATTAATTCTGTTATCCGATTAACAAAATAAAAATTTGTATTTATAATAATTTATTTACTGTTATATGGAACTGTGTTTATTCACACGACTCTCTCATAATTCTAAATAAATAAATAATTTCATCATAAACAATATAATGTAGAGGAATGGCAAACTTGAAAATTAAGACGACAGCCAGTGACTAATCCTTTCATCATTATTATATTTTTCTTCGATTGAAACAAAAGAATCGTTGTTTATTAATTTTGATAAGAATCATATTACTCATTTTTCGATAATAGTTATCAATGTTATCTTAAACTTTTTCCATTTCCTTTTATTTTTCTATCTCTTCTACCACTTTTTTATTTTTTATTAATGTGATTCTACTGTTCTATTTTCTCTTAGCTGCCCGAAATCACATCTATTTCAACAAATGAAGTTGAACACTGGGCTCCACAAAACCACCTAATTTATTTCATGTTCAATTCTTACAATAAAAACTACTCAATTATTTTTAGTGCTTTGAAAATTAATATATCCATAACGATCTTAATATACATATATTGTTTTTTTGTCTTTATTTATAAATACATTAAATGACAATCAGCGAATGTGTTGTCTATAAAACAATGAGAAGGTTCTGGCATGAGAGGCATGCTGAGGAGCATTGCCCAGAGGCATCTCCATCTGTCTTGTTAATCATTTCAATTTATTCAAGGAGATCTCTCATCTAACTCCTTTTCAACCTTCTATGGATACTATTGGGCATCACTGTTGTGGACATGTCATGTACGAGTTTGTTGGGATGACCTTTAAGTCTATTATGAAATCTTTTGTAGTAGGTATGTATGTGTTCTTGGATGGTGGGCATGTGTAAGTTATGTTTCTTACATAACAAGGTGTCTGTGTTATTGTCCTAACAGTGTTTGCCTGAAAAGTTTGTAGGTTTGTCATTTTGGGACGAGAGGATTTTCCTTTCCCACGATTAGTAGTCTTTCTTTATGTAGTGTCAATGTCCAGGTCTTACTTCAGTCATAGGATAAACCCTTATTTTATTTCATCAGAGACCAATAGCATCTGTTTTCTATTATTATCCTTGCTTTAATTTCTTCTTTGATACTATTGTCATCAACGATAATAGTAGCCAGAGGTACTTAAACTATGGAACTTCCTCAAAGTGGCATCCAGCCCCCTCAACGAAACTATGTATTTCCTCTTTCTTCTTTGGTCATTAAAATATATTTAGGCATTCCATTATTTATCATGAATAATATATTCCTTGCAGCTCTCCTCGAAAGCCCCTAGAAGCGCATTGGTTGTTCATCCGGTGACCACTACATCATCTGCAAATCTCTAGTATATACATCCTCCTGATGTTGTGCGGAATTTTGTCATGACAACTTCCAAAACATCAAATTTAATAATAATGGGGGAAGAGGATCTCCCTGTTCAATACCTTTAGGAATCTGAAAATTTTTAACAGCTGTCCCTGAGTTTTCACTGCTTTTTTACTATCCCACAGGGTCATCTTAACAAACCTAATAACCTTTGGGGTATCCCAAAAATTCTAATTTTTGATACAATGCATTTTTCTCTACACTATTATATTTTTGTTTATTGTCAATAAAAATGTGATGTCGATCAATATTCCATTCATGGCATTTTTCAAACATAATTCAAATGGAAAATATGAGGTTTATTGTTGATCTTCCTGGGAGGAATCCACATTGTTACTCGCCCAACACTTCTACAGATCTTGATACGATCCGTTTTATCATCAAAGTTGACAGTATCTTGTATGCTGGGCATTATAATGTTATGCCTCTATAATTTTGGCACACCAGCTCATCCCCTTTTTTATGAATTGGGAGACTAACAGCCATCTTCTATTCCTCGGGCATTTCTATTATAAATACCTCATCATATGATTATAATATTACAAAAAGAAACTAATATTTTCTAATTGTTCATAATTTGTTATTATGTTTTCTAGGGTGTTGATGTTGAAGATATCGAAGCAAGACAAGCCTTCGTTCAATGTTCAGAAATACACCAGATTCGTGAAGGTCTCAAATTATTTTATTCTGTTCTATGATTAAAAACTCTTGTTATGTAATAAAATGGTAGTAAAAGTCAATCAACAATAATTAACAATTAATAAATTGTTGCAGAAGTCCTTATGAGTATCAGAAACCATAGAATCATACCAGATGACCAAGATCTCAAGGTGAGCTTAATATTATTCTTGTTCCTCGATAGATCTTTATGTTTTATTTTTTAGTGTTTTTAAAATTGCTTAAAAGTGCTTTATAGATTACCTACACTTTAGCTTTAATGAGATCTGAATGAGATACCTTTTCTTTCTTTTAAATGTTTTAAACAATCATGATCTGATTTCAAAATGGATTACAGACATCCGCCAATGAGTAAACTCTTATCATGTCCTATGAAGCCACTGACTAATTCCTATATTACTCCAATAATATACAAGGGAAGGGCTTTAGGAATATTTTAATAATCTATTCTTAATATATAAATATTTTTTGAAATGTTGTGGTCGTAATTGATGTTTTGTAATGATATAAAGTTCAATTATTTTTAATAATTATTAAAACTGGCTGAATGTGGTTGAGTAGAGAAGTAAATGGTTGTTGTGTGGTTGCTAGTCATTTAAAAAAAACCATAAACAAACATCAATTTTTTGTTGTGATGTTTCGGCTATAATAAAAAGATTGAAAACAATAACCAATATTCTCTCTTTCATCAAAACATATGTTTATATTAGTTACAACTGTATTTATTTTGTTATGAACTAATTACCTATTTTATTTTATTAACCATCGGGAAGGCGCAATCAAAATGTAGCAGCGGAACGCGCGACCCCTGAGAGGTCCAGCTATCACTTAAAAAAATATTAATACTTATTAAAAATCTAAATAAGCCATTGTTTAGTCAAAAGTAATATATTTACAGTCTTATTAAAAGTCATAGAACTGTTTTCATAAACTCGCAGTTGAAATTCTGTGTAGCACTTGTCTTCCATTTACAAGCAACTTTATTATTACTATTTTCTTGACTTCATTACTATTAACACCTCAAGAAACTTTTGAGTTAACAGTTAATTCAATATAAAACTAAAATAATGAAAAAAACATACAAAATAGCGGGGATCTTCTTATTCAAAACAAAAAAGGCTACCTACAAACATAGGTAAAAATAAAATGAAATAAACTCGATAAAACCAGACTTTTTTGAATAGCTCTAAACGTTACTGAAAACAACAATTTTAGGAAAAAAACAAAACAAATACAAAGAATAACTTTGTTTGAATCAACTTCACTGAGTTTGTGAACTAAGGGACGTCATGGGCCATACCCATCATTATCCGTGATAAATCAGTTTCAAATTAAAATAATAATTCAATTATGTTGCAAGTCATGCAAATAAACTAAAAATGCTTGATAAATAGTTATGTGTATGTGTGTTGAAGCACGCAATGTCCTCTTAGGCCCGAAAAGCACGTGGAGGGGTTACTGAAACTTTTAAGGAACCCGACCATAACACTGAATCAACGTTTAGTTAGAGATAGGAAGTTAGCAGAAGCCATTCCTTCCAGACTCCACTCCACTTCCCATCCAGCCACTATTAAAATGAATGTTGGGCCTCACAGGCCCGCGCGTTCTCGAGGGTTAATTAATTTCTGATTACTGATGATATCTGCTCATCTTTCATTGTAATCATTTTAATTTATTTCGTTCATTTTTCTCACCGATATATAATATATATTACAATCTGAATATATTTTATAATATTATAACTTTTGTGTATATATATCGTTAATCTTAATTTATAATTACTCTGTTTCTGGTCGTATATTTCTTGTTTCCTTTTTCTTGTAGCTCTGATGCAAGGCTTCCAATGCAAGCTTCATAAATTGATGCCTATATATATTGTGTTTTTAAATGGCAACACATTGCAACCATCTTCTTCTCAATTTAAATATTTCCTTTAAATCATATTTATTTTCTCTTGTTTTTGCAGTGTTGGCTTGGTTGCGTTTTTAAGAAGTTAGGATTGGTAAGTATCAATTATTATGGCTTCAACAAAAATCACAACAATGCCTACATATGTAGCTAGATGTTTCAACAAAGATATCAAATTGTTTTTTTAAATTGTAATTAAATCTAATCAACCTTGTTATAGATTAAAAATGGCAAAATTGATTGGAGCTCAAGCGTTCCCCTCGCCAAGCTGTGCCCCTCCATTGAACAAGACCAAAGTAGAACTGAAAAGGTCGTCAAGATCTGCCAATCTCAAGGTAAAGCTATTTAGGAGAAATAAAACAAAAAACAAATCTTTTTAATGGTTTGGGTTTGTTGAGCTACAATTTAAATTTTATTTATGGTATCTATAATATTGCAATAATAATGTATTTTATCTTACCATTATAAAGGCGGGGGGAGGGGGTAAAGAGTTGAATAGTATCAATTTCAAAATATAGATCAAAGAACTACTTCAATGATGGAAGTCAAATATCTGTTTCTCTTTACATACCTCCTCGGCTATTGTAGTCATGTTCAGGATTTCCAATTGAATCACTAGAAATTAACTTATAAAACAAAATCAACACAAACCAATCCCAAAAACAATAAATAGATAGTAAATGATAATTTTTGATAATAAGATAAAAATAAAAGATAAGAGTATTTAAAAAAAAAAATTTATTTTTGTTGTCCAGTCGGTACGTGAAATTTCTGAGATATAATTTCATGATCTAATTATTTACAGAAATAATAAATAGATCAATTAATCAAATTGTATTTAACTTTCGGATCAACATCGAATGTGATACACGAAATGTTTGGCACAAGATAAGGAAATTATGAACATATTTAATGCTATAATCCAAGTATGGCTTGGTAAGCCTTAGGCATTAATCTTCGTCTTATAGAAGTTCCAAGATTATATTCCAGAGCTCCAGGTGCTCATCGATCGACTAGTGAGACAGGTGATCGACCTTTTCAAGTTGATTAACTCCCATTTCCCGGAGGAGCTAGGAATTCCTAACAAACTAGGGTGCGTTCGCTGCCATCCACAGTATTCTGTTCTGGAATGTCTGATGTATCTTTTTGGTGGATTTTGATGCGTTATACCACAACATGGTTTTGTAGATTAAAGTAGCACATCTGTGATTTAGAAGTGGTTACAAAAGTTTAAGTCTTGATTACCATGTTGTAGGATCTTATAGAACCCTAAATAAATTCACTGTTACGACAAATATTGTAATAAAAGTCACAATAAATTATTTAATAATATTAGAAACTAATATAAAATTATATTTAGATATAGCATTCACTCTTGAAAATTACAAATTTTGTTGACAAAATTTACTACTGAATTTAAATTAAGTATAAATTTATTAATCCATGAACTGTAAAAGAACTAAATTGTACAACCTTCTTTTTTTTCTTCCTCGGAACAATCAACAATTCTCTGCTCTTCCACAAATCATAATTCACTGTATAACTTAGCTTAAAAGTTTGTTGATTTGAATGATTGATTCTTATAGTTGACTCAGGCCCAAGATATGTATGACCAAGATCTTAACCTCAACCATAATTCAGACTCCAAGTGAGGTTTCTTCCGCCAGAAAATTTTATTTTTTGTCTAATCCCAACTAAGCTAATCCATTCTTATTCGTTTACTTTGTCTATAACTGTATATATATATAACTAAAGAGGTTAATTTTTTATTAAAATTTTTTAACAATTGAAATAACTTCAAATATGCTACAGCATAAACGGTTTATATTAAAATGTATCTTCGAAAAGATGAAAGAAGGAAGCCAAGTAATGTAGATAAATGTAGTTAAATAAGACAAATTAGTAAAATATAGGTCATTGCCTACTAAGTATAGGCTACTGCCTACTAGAGGTGGGACAAAAATAACGTATTCTTTAAAATAACCTATTATTGACTCGGAACTGTTATCACCAATCACCTATTACTGAAAAAAACCCTATTACCAGTGATCATATTTTAAAATATCTATAAATAAACCTAAATTTGTATTTTAGAATAACTATAATTTTACAATATTAGTCAAATTTATTAAATCTTCCATCGAAAACGATGGAGAAATAACAATAAATTGGGGTTGTTGGTGTAAGGTGTTAGGTTATAACAGATAGAAGAACCGATCGGTTAAGGTTATTCGACCAGTTATCGTTCTTAGATCGGTTCTCAATAACTGTTGAGTAACTTCTGTTATCGAATAACTCATATGGCTGTCCTATTATTGAAGAACCGATAGGCCACGTGATCTAATAACGCAAACAAGAACTTCGAAACTGGTTCGAACTAAAACAGAAATTCGTGATCATAGTACAATCATATCACAATAGATGGAGTTAGAAACTGTGAACAAAAATAAATGCTTTGATTTTAATTTGTAAATAAATCTTCATGATTTCCTTTTTTGTTTCATTGGGAATCGATAAAAAATCTCTTGGTTAAGAGAGGTTCTACTTTAATACAAAGTGCTGAAACTTTTAGATGAGCTTTGTAATACCAGATTTAATTTAAATTTACTTAGACTGAAATAGTTCTCCAATATTCAGGGTCTTAATGTTTTCTAATCGTAATTTTAAAAAGTTGAAATGGCTAGTTAATATCAAATGCTTTTTCTTATGTTATATTACAAATAATAATGTAATGACAAATGAATGTCATTAAAATCTTATGATGATTATAATGAATAGTTAAAATCTTGCAATGATTATTAAATCATGAAAATATTAGCTTGTTGTAAAATCTGTTTAGACTTTTGTAATTTATAGTTATTCCAAGGATATTTACACTTATATTAGATTCCATCGAGACACTACCTTTTTACCTGTTTGTAAAATATAATACTGCTTTTTGAAGTAAGTATTTAGTCTTTTGATATATAGCTTTTTTATTTTTGTGAATGGTTTCTTTCATAAAACTTTTTAGTTATCATTTTTATGGTTAAATACATTATAATATTTGTAAATAGATTTGTTAACAAATAAACTGAATATTTTTAATTCATTTTGTTTTTTTCCTTTAAAAACTCTAATGTAAATTGATTGAATCTGTATGGTTATTAGTATTGTCCAATATTTTGGTGAAGTATTTATGAGAACAGTTCTTTTAAATAAAAACTCATTGTAATTGTACAATGATAATGTGGAGTGTTGATAAATTTGTAAAAACTTTATTGTAATTTGTTTTGTTTTTTTATATAGTTTTAGTCCATACATTATCTCATTTTGTGATTTTTATAATTACCCTTTCTGTTCTGGAAACTTATAAAATGAAAAATACCTTCAGGTTTGTTCAGTTATTGTATCCTAATCTTTATCAGTTATTTGTTCAAACCATCTTTTGATCAACTAATCTTTCTCTTGTTTGCTGCCATACCTTTCTTTACATCCCCTATCCACAATTTCCTCAGACATCCTTCAACCTACTCTCTAATCTGTTCAGGAAAATATACTATGGCCTCTGTTTTGATACATCCTTTTTGAATGAGCTCCTGGTTTAAATACTCTTTAAAATATTTTTTTTCCTCAATTAGGATTGATGACTTAATTCCAATAAAAGTGGCAATTAATTCATGAAACCCTAATTGTATTGATCCTTATGTACCATCATGTGTACCTCAAGTGATTTTTTTTCCTCTCTCATATATTGTCTTATGATATTATTAGAAACATGATGGGCTCTTATTATGAAATAACTTCCACTCTGAGTACCCATCTCTAAAGATAGTAGCGTTTAAGCTTTTTCTTCTCCACACCACAGATTTTAGCAAATTTAAAGACAATTTATAGTGATAAGGAAAGATATAATCATCTTATTTTATTTATTTATTTTTTTTTTAAAGGAAACATTTTTATTCCACAGGAACGAGTTTAGGATTCCTACAGTCTTCCTTTCTCTTAATATTTTCAATGAAATATCTTAATTAATAGAGGATTCCTTTCCAGGAAGGATTAGTAGACCTCCATATCTCTAATCTTCAATGCTAAAAAATGTGCTCGAAGAGTTGAGGGACAAAAACTCTTTCTTCTTTAGATTTATTTCCATGCCCTTTTCAGAATACTGCTTAGAGTTTCCTCAGCATGTATTCCAGATCACATTCCTCAGTGGCAATGAGTTGATAAACTCCTGCAATTTGTATTATGAATTAGATATCTTTCAAAATCTCCAAACCCGTGTGTTAATATTTCTCTCCTATTTCTAGAAAGGTTGTTTAATAACCATGTTAAAGAGCGTAGGTGATTAGCAGCAACTTTGATTTAATCCTTTGGTGATGTGTAATGCTGAGGGGACATGATATCAAAACTTTTTTTTTTAAATACTTTTGTATACAATTAGTAACGCTGCTATTTCAAAATTTAATTCCCAATTCTGCACCTTTATAAAGGTCTTGTATGCCTTATCTCAGACTATCACTTATCTCTGACAAACAGTGCTTTCCACACCTTATTTAAAGGACCTAAGTCAAAGCTTTCTAAAGGTGGATAAAGGCTAAATGTACCTCCTGGACCAGAAGTCTTGGAAGTCCACCAAATGCTTTAAAAAAAAATTGGGATATAGTAAAAACTTGACCTAAGATGGCCCAGCCTGAATCCTGCTTCTACCTCTGTTATTTTCTTCTTTATTTTATCTTACAGCCAATATTTTAATACACAATACATGCTGAGGTAACAGATTGATACAAGCTACTTGTAATTGTTGAGTCTTTATAATTGTTCAAATATGTTTTACTAACACCTATATGTATTTTTTAAAATAAAATCTTGGCAGTACAATTAAATAAGGACAATGTGTTTTAAAAATTTATTTAGCTGAATTCGTTTGTATCATAGTTGGCCGATTTATTTTTAATTTGTTATATATTTTGACAACTTTTAATTGGCTTCTAAAATTTTTTGTTAAAAAAAAATTGACACAATAATTTTGGTTGATTTTGTGTTATTTATCATTTGTAAGATTACTAAATAAACAAATTATTAACATTATTAGCAATGGCGAGGAGGATAAATTAATGAATTACCAGTCAAAATGTCTAAAAGTAAGTTTTTAATAGGTTAGAACCACTAGCGCCAGGTCGGTGATCGAAAAACTGAACGATGGCTGGCAATAGGTTATTCTAATAACAGTTGAGAACTGTTGTAGAACTGGAGTGATTGTAATAACTGCAGTGATTCTTATAACTGGCGTTATTGTAAGAACTGCAGTGATTCTAAGCGTTATTAGATCCCGAAGAGTTATTGGCAACAGCAGTGATTGACGGGCGCGCATTCTAGCGGTAGGGCAGGGGTTTACTTGAATCACCTATTACTGGAATAACCTATTATTGGAACCTATTACTGGGATAGAGCCATAACGTAGTAACCTAATACCAAAAAATAACTGTTTAGCCCACCTCTACTGCCTACTGAATAAAGTGATGAGAGAGGTTAAGAGATTACATGGAGCATGGAGTAATAGTACTTCTATGGATTAAAAGTGGGCAAGTCGATTCATTTAACTGAACGAAGGTGAACCGATTCATTCACTCAAGTGAACCGATTCTTTTTATCGATTCCACGATTCGTTCACCCCCTTCGCCGTTCGTTCACGCCCCCCGCATTTTACTATTATAACAGAAAAGTAGAACACATTAATGTAGTCACTATTTTTACTTCACTTTTAAGTTGGTTGAAATGTTTTGTAATTCACAATTTTAAAAAAGCATTTTGTGATCCAGTTTTAAATATGATTAACTTTTTTATAGTTCAAATTTTAATTCACAGTTATTAGTATCTCTTTATATTACTATTGGTGCCAATAGAAAAAAGAAAGTACCTACCTTTCGAGGAATTCAGTGATAAATATATTTTAATAAAATTATCAATTCAATGAATCAACAACCAATCGAAGAAGCGTCGGTAAAATGGCTTGGGTATGGTTGGTAACAAGCAAGTGAACGTGAATCGTAGATGGGATGAGAATAAACACAAAAGAATCATGATGACGTAGGAATTGAACGAATCGTGGAAGAAAAGAATCGTAAACTTAACAGACGAATCGTAATTGTCAAAAGTCTTTCGATTCCCCCCCCCCACTCAACTGAATCGTGATTCTTTTTAAGGAATCGAAGGTCGATTCGATTATTTTACTGAATCGGTTCTAGTGAATCGATTCACCGTTCACTTGCCCATCTCTAGTATGGAGTTGTAGAGCTTGTCTATAACTCCATGACTTGGAGAAATGATTCTTACTTGTAACCCTTTAAATGTTACACCAAAAGTAAAGAACGTCGTTGGATAGTGAATGTTAGAGGTGGGCCAAACAGTTATTTTTTGGTATTAGGTTACTACGTTATGGCTCTATTCCAGTAATAGGTGATTAAGTAAACCCCTGCCCTACCGCTAGAATGCGCGCCAGTCAATCACTGCCGTTGCCAATAACTGTTCGGGATCCAATAACGCTTTAAATCACTTTACTGTTTAGAATCACTGCAGTTCTTACAATAACGCCAGTTATTAGAATCATTGCAGTTATTACACTCACAACAGTTTTTACATTCACAACAGTTATTAGAATAACTCCTGTTGCCAGCCATCGTTCTGTTATCGATCACCGGCCTGGCACTAGTGGTTCTAACCTATTACAAACTTATTTTTAGACATTTTGGTTGGTAATTCATTAATTTATCCTCCTCGTCATTTATAATAATGTTAATAATTTGTATATTATTAATCTTACAAATGATAAATAACACAAAATCAACCAAAATTAGTGTGTCAATTTTTTTTTAACGAAAAATTTTAAAAGCCAATTAAAAGTTGTCAAAATATATAACAAACTAAAAATAAATAGGCTAACTATGATACAAACCAATTCAACTGGATATTGTGGATAGGGGATGTAAAGAAAGGAATGGCAGCAAAAATAGGATAAGAAGAGAAAGATTAGTTAATCAAAAGATGGTTAGAACAAATGACAGATAAAGATTAGGACACTATAATTGAACGAACCTGAAGGTATTTTTCATTTTATTAGTTTTCAGAACAGAAAGGGTAATTATAAAAATCACAGAATGAGATAATGTATGGACTAAAACTACATAAAAAACAAAACAAATTACAATAAGGTTGTACAAATTTATCAACACCCCACATTATCATTGTACAATCACCATTAAATATGAGTTGTTATTTAAAAGAACTGTTCTAATAAATACTGCACCAAAATATTGGACAATGCTAATAACAACAATGCAGATACAATCAATTTACATCTGAGATTTTAAAGAAAAAAAACAAGGCTAAACGAATTTAAAATATTTAATTTATTTGTCAACAAATCAATTTACAAATATTCCAATGGATTTAACCATAAAAATTATAACTAAAAAGTGGTATGAAAGAAATGATTCACAAAAATAAAAAAAAATATATAAAAGGACTAAATACTTCAAAAAGCAGGATTATATTTTACAAACAGGTAAAAAGGTAGTGTCTCGATGGAATCTAATATAAGTGTAAATATCCGTGGATTAACTATAAATTACAAAAGTCTCAATAGATTTTATCGATTTTTAATGAAAAAGAGAAACAAATAAATCATGAAGATCTATTTACAAATTAAAATCATTGCATTTATTTTTGTTCACAGTTTCGACCTCCATATATTGTGATATGATTGTACTACGATCACGAATTTCGGTTTTAGTTCGAACCACGGCCGCTAGGAGCGTCATAACCCATCTGCGACCAGTTCTTGTTTGCGTTATTAGATCACGTGACCTATCGGTTCTTCAATAATAGGGCAGCCTCATCAGTTATTGGATAACAGAAGTTACACAACAGTTATTGAGAACCGATCTAAGAACGGTAACTGGTCGAATAACCTTAACCGATCGGTGCTTCTATCTGTTATAACCTAACACCTTACACTAATAACCCCAATTTATTGTTATTTCCCCATCGTTCTCGATGGAAGATTTAATGAATTTCATACTTGGAATCTTAATAGTGATGAACATGGTCATTAAAAGGAAAATCATTGTTTGTTTAAATGGAGTTAATTAACATAACTTATTACAAATATAATAAATCCAACAATAAGTAATTTTATCTTTGAAAATATATAATTGCTAAAGTCACAATAATTGTAGCATGACAATATTATAAATATATATATTTTTTTACTTTATTGATAAATTCGCCCATCTTTAACTACAGATATTCTAAAAATGTATCAAATATTTTAAAATATAACTTTTGATTAAAAATATAGATATTTTTAAATATTTAACACATTCTCTGAATTGTAGTTGAAGACGGGTGAATTTGTCAATAAATAATATTGTAAAATAGAGTTATTTTAAAATACAAATTTAGGTTTATTTATAGATATTTTAAAATATGATCACTGGTAATAGGTTTTTTCAGTAATAGGTGATTGGTGATAATAGCTCCGTGTCAATAGTAGGTTATTTTAAAGAATACGTAATTTTTGTCCCACCTCTAGTGAATATCCTTATCGGCCGAGTTTGTAGCTAGTTCAAATGCACGATGTTGTAAGCAAAAGTTTTTTAGTTAACTTCAGCGAAGTATAAAATTAGAAACTTGCAACTTTCAATTCTGGCACCTAAAAATCTTCCTAAATTGACAGCAATGCAAGTTATTAATTTTTCTATTAATAGTTGGTAAGTTAAAACAAGAAATTTTCATTGCTGTTTCTTTGGCAATGAACCAACTTCGGAATCTGAAGACCCTCCCGGGGCACACCTAGCCTCTATAAAGTGGGTACCTTTAAAACCTGATGGTTGAGCGTTATTGCCGACCACACCACCTCATTGCAAAACCGTTTGCCATGGAACAATACTTCCTTACCAAGTACTGAACCGAAGACTCTTCGTTGCTTGTCGTGGTACTGTTTTTTTAAAATTTTATTTTATTTTTTTATTATTATTTTTTTTTAGTTAAAACTAATGCTTTGGATGCTGTAAAACTCTTGATCTTTTATCTATGTGTTGCTAACAATAACATGTAATTGTGATTGAGAATGGTGAGATAACAGTCGCTATAAATGTAACTTATTTAATGTATTTATTTTTTTTGGCATTATCCTGTCGTGTTTTAGAGCATATGGTAGTGTTCAGCCAGGAGTGCCACAGCTGTCTGTTACTTGTTACTGTCTCTGGCCTCAAACAAGTTTATTTCTCCTCCTGGACAAACGGGTAACATATTCCAGATATGGCATCCTTGGTTGGCCTCAAGGTTCTAGACTATGAAGGATATAGTCTATAGTGTTTAATAGAAATCATCGATCCACCATTCCGAAGACATGACCAAACCACTTCAGCTGGAAGGTGTCTGGGGTCTTCTTCATCATGGAAACCGCTAGCCTATTTGAGATCCTCTCATTGATAACACAATTTCTTTCAGTTTTCTTAACTTCATTTCTGCAGCCATGATTCATTGAAGCCGCTCTCCTGCTTGTCTGTTAATATTTAGCTTTCATCACTATTTAGTAGTACATCCAGGTTCATATACTGACTTGAAGATGTGCAGTTTCACCTTTCTGCTCACTTCTTGTTTTCCAATGACAGTATTTCGAATCTGTTAGCAGGCAGATTTGTCTTATTAATTCTGTGAATTTCTGTATACACTTTTCAGACCTGTTCCAAGATACACGAAATCCGTGTTACTTCCTTCTCTCTTTCATTACAGTGTACCAATACATCTTCCAGTAGCCTTCATTCCATACTGCAACTTGTACACTTAGCCTGTAATGAGAACAAGATGGCCCACTTATTCCAAAAAGATCCCATCACATTGGTTCACTTTTTTCGAATCACTGCTATTTCTTCTACATTTGGTCAATATTTATAGGAGAGGGCTTAGACTGTTTCTTTGTTTGATCCCCTAGCTATGCTGCCTTGGTTCCTGCCCATACGATAGTGATGATTCCTTTTGGATCTTGGTTTTTTTTTTTTTTTTTTTATTTCAGGATTATGCGAAAATATCACATCCCGGTCCCCAATACGCCTTCCTTCCAATATCTCCTGTCAAAACTGTCTTCCTCAGTCAGCCCTCTAGCCGCCATTTCTTCTCTGACCTCTTCTATCCACTGTTTCCGAGGCCTTCCGCGTCTTCTTCTCTTCTCAGGACAGTATTTAAGTGCTCGAAGGGGCCATCGTGTCTCATTCATTCTCATGACATGTCCAAACCATAGCAATCTTCTTTCACTGATGTTATTGAGAATGTTGGTTTTAGCTCCTACCTGATTTCTTATAATTTCATTTGGGACCTTCTGTAACCTGGATATGGCGCAACTTCTTCTCCAGAAATCCATTTCTAGGGCCAGTAATTTATTTGCATTTTGTTTTGTCACCACCCATGATTCTGAGCCATATAAAGTTGTGCCGATCAAGAAGGAGTGGTATATCCTCTTTTTGGTTTCTAGGGAGACCTTCTTATTCCACAATATACCGTTAAGGAGACCTATTATTTTTTTTCCTCGAGTGATTTTGTTCTGTATATCCTTTTGGACTGTGCCGAAGCTGTCTATCGTCACTCCAAGATACTTAAAAGCAGTACTTTGTGGAATCGTCCATCCTTCTATGCACAAAGATGAATGAGGGAAATTGCATGCCATATACTCGGTTTTTTCAGTATTTATTTCCAGGCCCCACTTTTTATACTCTTCGAGGAGTCTCCTCATCATAAATTCCATATCATATTCATCTGCTGATAAGACAACCTGATCATCTGCAAATTGTAGCGTAAACAGTTTATCACTTCCTACCTCAATTCCCATCCCTCGGCATCTCTGTTTCCAGGATTTTAGTACCTGTTCAACATATATATTGAAAAGTGTCGGGGACAAGCAGCATCCTTGTTTTAATCCTTTTGTAATTTTGAAGGATTCTGACACCTTACCTCCTATCTTTACCCTTGATTCCGCTCCAATATATAAACTTTTTATGGCTTTTTTTAGGCCTCCACTTATCTTTATTTGATCCAAGGTTTCCCACAGTTTCTTTAGAGGAACACTGTCATACGCTTTCTGTATGTCAACAAACGTCAGGTGGGTTTCGAGGTCGTATGCCATCCTTTTTTGTACGACTTGGGTTAGGGTGAAAATGTGGTCAGTGCAAGATCTTCCCTTTCTGAAGCCAGCTTGTTCTTCAACCATCTGGTCGGAAACTTCCTCCTCTATCCTTTCCTTCAGGATTCGACTATATAGTCTGCCAACACTGCTTGTCACCGTGATTCCTCTATAGTTCGTACACATGTTCTTTTTTTCTTTTTTCCTTTTTTATGGATAGGGATGATGTCTCCCACCAGCCAATCCTTTGGTACCTTACCCGTACTCAAACAGTTTGTAAAAATCATAGCCAGCGCTTTTTTGAGTTCAACTGGTCCAGCTTTGATAAGCTCTATCGGCAGATCCCCTGGACCTGGTGACTTTCCATTTCTCATCCTCCTTAATGCTCTCTCCAATTCTTCCAAGGATATATCATTAATATCGTAGTTAGTCTGGTCATTTTCCTGGTCCTCTATCCTGTATTCTGATCTATCTTCCTGCAGTAAGTCAGAAAAATACTTTTCCCATTCTTTTATTTCTATCATTCTAGAGCTATTTTTTTTTGCCGGGCTTGGGTCTTTATCGTTTTTAGCCTTTTCCATGCCTCTTTTACTTTTTGTCCTTGGATGCAGCGGTCGATCATCTCACAGTTTTGATCCCAGAACAACTCTACAGCCTCTCTCTTCTTCTTCTTAACGACGGTTTTTGCTTTCCTGTACTCATTCAATGTAGTAGAGTCATTTGCTGATAACCATTTCTTATATGCATCCTTCTTCTCATCTACAGCTTTAGCGACCTCATCATTCCACCAGTACTTATTTGTTAATTTCCTTTTCTTTCTATCCCCTAAAGCTTCTCGTGCCGCTCCGTGACAAATCTCCTTTAACACCTCATAGGTCATCTCTTCTTTTATGGACCTATCTCTTATTTTTTCTAGCAGCCTTTTATTGTAAAGTCCCTCTATCGATTCCTGACTGAGGCCTTCAATATTATATTCTACTTTTTCTTCCCTGTTTTGATTCATATGTTCTTTTGTTGCTGCTTTTGAGGTGAATTTAAACCAGAATTTGGCCTTAATCAAAAAATGGTCCGATCCGCATTCTGCTCCTCTCATTACACGAACGTCCAGCGGAATCACACGGCCGTTTCTTCTCATGATGACGTAATCTATTATTGATTTGAGATTCTTTGCGTGTTGTTGCCATGTATATTTGTGGGAGTCTTTATGTTGAAAAAAACCGTTCATTATTGTTAGATTTTGCTCCTCACACAGATCTATAAGACGCTTTCCATTTTCGTTTACTGTATCTTCTCCATGCTTTCCAACCACCATACTGCTTGTTCTTCTTCCTGTTCTGCTATTAAGATCCCCCATACATATTTTTGTCTTTCTTGAGGGGATAGATTCCATGATATGGTTAAGCATTTCGAAGAATATGTCTTTCTCGCTGCTGTTTGCACTTTCTGTGGGGGCATAAACTCCTACAATCACTACTTCCTCCCCAAACAAATTTATTTCTAGTGTGATTATTCTTTCATTCACACATTCATAATTTACTACCCTGTTCTTAAGCCTTTTATTCAATAAAATAGATACGCCAGCGCTAGCTCTCCTATCTTTGTCTACACCGCTGTAGTAATGGATAAAGTTTCCCAAAGTCTCTTCTCCTCTTCCCTTTCTCTTTGTTTCTGTCAATACCGCTATTTCTATATCATATCTTTCCATATTTTCCCGCACTTCGGTCTCCTTCGTCCTGAGTCCCTGAATGTTCCATGTTCCAATTTGTTTAGTCCGTTTCCTAAGCTTTTGTCTTTTTCCGTCAGATCCATCCGGCTTCTTTACGTTATTGGGTCTGTAAGCGATTATGTTTTTTTTCAAGGAGATGGGGTGCTGGCCCAAATCCTTAACCCCCAACCTGGAGGACCAGGGATTTGATTTCGGGGTGTCCTTCCCCTAGACAGGTTGCCTTTGCCTAGCATGGAGCCCTGTCTGCCCCACCGCCTGTGTTTGCGTTACCCAGGGGGCACCACGAGGAGGTACAGGTCGGATTTTACCCCCCTGGATCTTGGTAAATGGTATTAATAGCTTTTACCTGGTTTATTGGGATATTTTTGGCTCATTAGTGTAGAAGACTATAAGTTAAAAGTAGAACTGATATAAGAGCAAGGTAACAGCAAATAAGTTTCATGCATCCTTGCATTTCATTTGTTGCGATGAACCTTACTATTGTGACATTTGTTCCCACCATAGCTACATAAAAAATAAATTAATAAACCAATAAATATTTATATACTATACCAATAAATAATACCTAACTATATTTAACTATAATAACTATCTGATCTACACCAATAAAGAAATAAACCACAAGTTACCTACTTCCCCTCTTATTAGTATTCTAAAGCCTTTACTCCCCTGTTTCTTTTAACGTTAGACTTATCTAAAATCTTTCCATTAAGGTTTTTTCCTTTAAAATTTTTATTACAGTAACAAGGGACCTAAATTCTTGTTACAATTATAATCATAGCTTATTTAAATAAGGATTTCAAAATATACTAGACAAGGTAAACAGTAATAATTAATATACTATTATGTTTATAAAGAATTTCCATGATCTCTATCATTTATGTAAAATTTCTCTTTATTAGTTCCTCAAGATGAAAAAGACGAATGTCAGCTGGCATATTCTGCAGCTGTTTGCAAATTAAAAACCTGGAATGAGGTAATCATATTTCAAAATGAATATTCTATATATTTTTGTATTTGATGTACTTTTTAGATAAAATTCTTTATCATTCTGTTTTACATTCCAGCTTGAATCTTCAAAAATGGACGATTAGCTAATGAGGTACCTGTCAGTCATTGTCGAAGATAATCTGGGCATGGATTGAAGATATTTGTAGCATTGCCTGTGCACCATTTAATGAATAAATTGAATAATTAATCTCTTTTTGTTTCATTTCTACACATTTAAAAAATAAAAACAGGATCATATAGGGTTGTTACACATGAAATGTCTAATTTTTTATATATTTTTATTTTTTATATATAATTATTCATTATCTTTTGAAATATTCTATGAATAAGACCAACTAATCCTCTATTCAGCTAACACTAACAGAGTTTGTTGTTTTTTACCCAAACAGGCATACAGATTGTTCCGTTGTCATTTTATTTTGAGTTAAACTTTGTTGTTCCGCTTCCTAGGCAGTAATGAATATCAATCAAGCTTTTGGTGAAGGGAATTATAATGAAAGGACCATTTGTTGGTATTCAAAATTTTCTGCAAGAGATTAACTATTACTACAACTATATGGTGGTTTATGACGTCATACATTTTCTTTTTAACCGAAGGGGGAAATTATCAATTCAACATCATACTGTCCAGAAATTTACTGAATACAACAAAATTTGATCAAAAAACTGCCTGCACTCGTGAACAGGAAAGGACCTATCAGGATAGGCCATGATAATGCCCGACCTCATATTTCGATACAGACAGTAAATAAATTTGAGGAGTTGGGTTTTGAAGTTCTACCTCATCTCCTCAATTCTTCTGTCTTTTCCATACAGACTACCACTTCTTCCAGTGCTTAGATAACTTTATGCCAGAAAATTTTTTAAAAATGGTTCAGATATTAAAAATTGCTTTTCTGAATATGTTTCTCCACAGGATTTAAAGTGTTTCGATCCTGGCATTGAAAATGAGATTAGCCATGGGTTAAAGTGTGTTCAAAAAGTCAGTAAATATTTTGCGTAAAATATATTTGCTTTGTTTGTTGATTTTTTTAATTTACTTCCTGTTCCAAAAATCAGACATTTCAAGTGGAACCACCCCATATATTGGGTGCAGTAGTTGCAGGTAGCGATATTCTACAAATCAATTACAAAACTCTTTTTTAAAAGCTAAAAGAATTTCTATTTTTTATTTTTCAAATACAACAATAAAACAATTTGTATAACAACATTTACTAGACAAATATTCTAAGCTTCCACTTAATTACAAACGACTCATTTACAGAGTTGAGTTTCTACTAAGCCATCCAATTCACTTTGAAGTCCACATTCTGTCATATTCTGGCAACATTCCCAGTCTTTCTTGTATAATTCATATTCTCATTCTTGTAAAAATTTCAATTGACAAATATAGTGGGATATTTAAACCCAGCCCCCACCCCCTTATTAGTAATCCTGGTTGTGCCACTGTCAACGACTGATGGGTCACCTGTTTTGAGTTAATTTGCAAGGCCCTTATTATCATTTCTGAAACTTGATTTAATGATTTATCTAATATTTTTTTTGTTGTTTGTTTATTTGAATCACTTTCAATTTAACATTATTTTTATTATCAATGCTAGCTTATGTTCTATTCATATACTAGGAAGATTTATTTTAGAAAACAACTTCATTTAGCTTAGTCTGAATTATAATTCATTCTACGAGTTGATTCAAAGACTCATAACCAATGTCTAGTTATAACCAAATAATTAAGATTTAACAAAAAAAAAAAAAAAAAAAAAAAATGTGATAAATCTATAAAAAATTAACATCAATTGCCTTATGAGCTTATTTAAAAATAAATTATTTAAAGTATTTTTATTAAATAGACAATATATAGGTAGTCCCCAATTATTTGTAGTGAATTTACAGAAGAGGAAAAAGCAAAGGAGGAAAAGTATGGCTGTGAACTGGTAACGAAGAAAGGTTTTTTTTATAATTATATTATAAAGGGGGTCGGGTTGATATAATTTAAAATTATATCAAAGATTTTTTGTTTTCAAATATAAGGTATTATATTATTCTGCATTTCAAGTATATCAACCTAATTAAAAAATGTTCTTTTGAATTGACAATATCTTATTAGGTTATTATGAAAATATTGCCTCTTAAACTATAGCAGTTTGAACATAGAATACTAACAACTGATGTTGAAATTAACTTAAATACTATCAACAAACTGAAACCATTGGATAACATGCAATGCTTACTGTAATACATTATGCTAACTCTTTCTTTCTTTTATAACTTCTCTGTTCTAAATATAATCTAACAGCTCAAAGTTTAAACAGAAGCAGAAGACACTGTAAAGGTTATATTTTAATTTAATTACCAATGGTCTGAAGTTTATAAGAAATATTTATATAACATCAAAGGATCTTAAACAAAAGCATATTATGTTCTTAATCAATCTAAAAATGTCAATCAATGAGTGAACATGCATTCATCCACTAACATTTTTTTTTATAAGTTGGCTGTTTTCAATAAATTTATTCCTTTCTTCTCCTAAAAATTTAATTTTTAAACTGCCTGTCATGAGATAATTATTAATTTATTTAAATCTAAGTTTGCAATCAACAAAAATATATTTTCTAATAAATGGGTCTTGAGCGTAGAAACATTCCCACATCATTGGCATTTAATTTCTTGTTTTTATATCACCATTTATGGAGATAGCTAATTCAATTTTAGCAGTTTAATATTAAATCTTAAACTTTTCTAGAAATATTCATGTTTGATTTTTAACTATGCCTGTAAAATTAACAAAATTACTATGATCTGATTGAAACTAGTCGTGATAATGATGAATGCCACTAAGACAGACATACATACCTTTATCCTGCACCAACGGAAAGAACTTCTTCCCTGTAGCATTAGAGGACAACACCTTTGGCTGCCTCCTTTTGTAAAGTTCCAACCCAATCCTTTCACAATTGAAGACATAAATGATGTAATTTCTATTGGTTCAAAACCATGTTAAAAAAATAATGAAAAATACAGCTTAATCTAGTGAATTTTTATTTTTGAATCAACCATGGTTTTATTGCTGATTTCATTTTTAATATTATTTCAGTATTCTTATCTTAGAATTGCTATAGGAAAGATATCAATAAAATTATAAGGTTAATGTTCCTTTGGACAATAAATGTGACCCTTAAATTTCTGCCATATCCTTCCACAACTTATGCGCAGACTCCCAGTATCCTCTTTCATTTTTCCTCACATTGGTAATGACAGTGTGGATTTATGGAGGCCTCTTGATGGGACTTGGAAACAGACTGGAGCCAATTTCGAGCAGCTTCATCAGGCACTCTGAGGCTTTCCTACCCACGTTTACACTGCTGTATAATGGCTTTATTCCTCCACCCATTGATAATATTTCCAAGGAGCATTCTCTTATGATGTCATATATAATTATGGCCCCACCTATATCTATAATCATCTGAAATAAAAGATTTCAATCCTTTCCTAATCCAGAAGATCGCGTGCTTCTAACTATGAACCTTTCCATAAAATAGCTTTCTTCCTTCCCTGCTCCACCACTCTCTGTAGCTTATGCCCCAAAAATTTGACACATCCCCTTCCTATGTTCATTTAAAGCTCTCTTTTTCCAACACCAGTTCACAATCCAATCATAGGTCTCCTAACAGGAGATTAATTTTACCGTAACTTTACTCAAATCTCGTTAAATTGGAACCGATGGATTAGTTCTATAATTATTACAAATGCATATGTATTTGTTTGTGTGTGTATATGTGTTTAAGTGAACATACGTATACATATATTTTTTGTTCTTCATAATGAGGAAATTTATTTTATTTACTTTCTCACTTGAGGTACGCATGATGATATAGAAGGATCAATACAATTAGGATTGATGAATTAAATGCCACTTCTATTGAGATTATTTTATTTGAAAACTAGTTTCGAATGCTAAACATTGATCTTCAGTTCTAAAACATACAATAAAATTTTTCAACACATCAGTACTATGTTACATAGATTAAATATACTAAAGTTTTTTAAAAAGATAAGACAAGAAATCAAGCATAGGCGGCACTCACCTTCGAGGTAACTAAAACACTGAATTTGTGAGAAGTAAAAGGGACTAGAGTCTGGGGACAAGATATTCCATGAGCCGAGGCTAGCCGATTCCACCCGAACCTGATGACCGATTCCACCCGAAGCACCCCCACTACATTCTCTCGCAGCTTGCGGATAAGATATTCCCTTCGCCCCGACTATTTCTACTGTAAGACTAGAGTATGGTGGTATGGTATTAATTAATATAATATGTAATAATTAATACAATATATTAACATTAATAATTAATTAGTCATTTTTTTTAATTGAGTATTTAAACGTATTAGTAAACATACATACATTTAAACGTAAACATTTTTAAACTAAAAACTGATTTCATTATCTATAATAACTGACCTCATCTCAAAAAACATTTAGAAACCAAATTAGGTAGAAATAAAAAAATGAAGGTTTTTTTTTTTTTTGTTTTGTTTTTTTCAAACATTTTGGTGAGGAAAATTTTAAACTAAAAACTGATTTCATTTTCAGATTCCTCATCTCAAAAAACAAGTAGAAACCAAATTGGGTCGAAATCAAAAATTAAAATTTTTTTACCTCCAAGATTTTAGAAGGCATAAGGCTGTCAACTTGCTTCAAAACGTAAATAATTAGCGCTATCTCACAGATTTCGCCACCGATTACAACCAAATTTTAAGGGCATATAGAAGTCGTAAAAGTGCATAGATTAGCCCAAATCCGGAGGTCGCAGGATATCTCCTTACTGAGATAACTCCAGTTATATTTCACCTCGGAAATTTTATAAAAAATTACTTTTTTTCCCACTGAAATTTGAAATAAACCCAATGTTATATACACATATAGAAAGCGGAATGCACGCTGATTCTAGTGATGCCTTTACTATTTTAATCAGTTTACCACAGCAAATGTTACAGCCGCTAGAAGTGGTTGCTAAAATCTCAACGCCGAAAAATGGTGAAAGGGGTAAAAAAAAAAAGTATTTTCTGATTTTGATCAAATTTAATGTGTAAGGGTTTTGTTGTACTATGAATCCAGATGTGAGGTCAGTTTTCCATTAAAAAAATTTCCCATTGATTTACAGCTGATTTTAATGGAATCCAGCTATATTTTTCGAATTATTGAGCATCCTGAAGCCAGGTCGTGTCTTGAGGATAAAGAAAGTATTTTTATTTCAAATGGCAAACAAAAATACAACTTTACCTGAAGAAATCATTTCGATAAGATATTCCATTCCCGTCGCCGGGCGACGGGAATGGAATATCTTATCCACAAGGTGAAGAGCTGCGAGAGAATGTAGTGGGGGTAGGTTCGGGTGGAATCGGCCATCCCTCGGCTCATGGAATATCTTGTCCCCAGACTCTAGTGTAGAAGGGGGGCAGGTAGGTTAAGTTTTAGATTTACAACGGGGTTTCCCTTATGACTCATTGGGTTTTTTCGTTCCTATGGGAAATAAATTTAAAATGGGGCTATTGGATATGTTAATCTGATCATTTAAACAAAAATCTGGATCGGTTTTAAACGATTTTATTATTTCTAGTGATTCAAAAGTATTTAATTTTAGGCTATTTTCTACTACTTGATGTAATATTTTTACTCCCGAGTCTTTATTAAATTTGTGGTTATTTTCATTTAGATGGATAGAGAAATTGGAATTTTGGGTCTTATTAGTGTATGCTATGTTCATTTACTCTTTGATTTACTGATCGTCCGGTTTTTCCCGTGTATTTTGCTTCACAGTCATTACATTTTAATTCGTATACGCCGCTTTTTTGGAAAGGGTCTATTTTGTCCTTCGGTGAAGGGAAGTATGAAGACAATGGCTTATCTATTTTAAATGCAGGGTTTAAACCTAATTTTTTTAATCCTTTCCCGACTTTAGCGGATATTGGGCCGTAGTATGGTATCAAAATATATTTTTTAGGGGTAGCTTTATCCTCTGGGGGTGTTTTGTATATATTATTCATAGTTTTTTTATGTATTTGTTTTCTTAAAATATTATCGATTGTGGTTTTACTGTATCCGTTGTTGTTAGCTATAGTGTGAATCGTTTGTATTTCTTTGTTAAAATTTCGTTCATTTAGCGGTATATTTAAAAGCCGGTATATCATGCTATGAAATGCTGCGAGTTTGTGTGTTAGTGGTCTCCTGGCATTGTTGTCTATAACAACATCTGTGTGTGTGGGTTTCCTATATATATTAAATTCGTGTTGTTTATTGTTTATGGAGATTTCTATGTCTAAAAAATTTCAGTATACTTGCTGTCAAAGAGAATACAGCCTTCAGGTTGAATGACAATTTGATTGAAGTTATTATAATCGATTATTGAAATGATTAATGATCGTCACCACCAGTGCTGCCGATGCGGGTATTTTTTCCCGAAATCGGGAAATGTTTGACATCGGCGGGAATTTAACGGGTATCTCTGAAAAACGGGTAATTTCGGGTATTTTTGCTTTCCTTAACTGATTATGTTAATACCTATTACATTGTTATCTATTTCTAAAATGATAAAAACAATTATTGTCAAAAAGTTCAATAGGGATTGTAATATTTTTCGGTCAAGGAAGAATCGAAAAGGTCAGTTAGTCTTCGACGACAATCAGGGGGATGAAAGCCGTTCAATTCCTCAGATGTCCACTTGAATGTTAGGTACCGCCACCAGCGCTGCTGTCCTTTCTTCGATGGTGCTCAATATTAAGCTTAAATGTTTGAGTGCGGCTTTTTTGTGCGGCTTTTGTCACTGCCCTTTTCGAATGCTGCCTTGGAAAGGGTTTTTAGTGACTTAAAAAATCTTCACCGCAATAGCTTAGGCTGTGAGACACTGACAGCAATTTTGCAAGTAAAGGACAACATAGGCAGTTCGTTAAAAACTTTTAATCCCAACAATACCATGTTGACGACTAATGTTTGGGCAACCGTTGAAAGTAAAGGCGATAGTGATTTAGAAGAGTAAATAAATTTTAATGTTTTGTAAATAATAAGCTAAATAATTTAAAATTCTTGTTATTACCTGTATGTTATATTATATAGGTATTATGTTAGTGCCTAACTTGTAGGCGCAACATTTATATCTATAAATGTATATATATATATATATATATATATATATATATATATATATATATATATATATATATATATAATTATTATAAATGTTTTATGTTTTGAATAGACATCATTATTTCTTTTTAAAAAAGTTGTGTACAAATTTGTACCTACTAGTCTTTTTGTTTTCTACGTTTTGAGTTTATTAAATTACCATATTTTAAGTTTATAACATTGTGACAGTTTGTGATAAATGACAATTAAGTCTGAATTAAACGATTAAGACGTTATTTTAAGTGTTATATTACACAATTTCATACCTGTAAAGAATTTAAGTACCTGGGAGGCATAGTAACAGAGAATAATTATGTAGGAGCTAACATTAAAGCCAGAATAGGAGCGGGAACAAGGTGTTTTTATGCGATGGAGAAAGCTCTACGGTTTAAAAGCCTTTCTAGATGGGCAAAAGTAACCATATACAAAACTGTAATAAGACCAGTAGTGACATATGGTAGCGAAACATGGACTCTAAAAAAAGAATATCAGAAGTCTCTACTAGTATGGGAAAGAAGAGTTTTGCGAAAGATATATCGTCCAGTCAAAGAACAACAATGGTGGCGCATCAGAAGCAATGCAGAGCTCAGAGAACTGTATGATGAGACGGATGTTGCCACTGTTGTGAAAAAAGCGAGGTTGCGATGGCTGGGTCATTTAGAGAGGATGGAGCCTCAAAGGCTGCCAAGACAAATGTGGACGGGAACGCTAGGAGGAGCAAGGAGAAGAGGCAGACCCAGGCAAAGATGGATGGATGATTTGGAGGGGGACATCCAGCGCCTGAATATCCGGAATTGGAGGAACATGGCCGCGGACACAGAGGAGTGGAGAAAGCTGCGTGCAGAGGCCCAGGTCCTTCATGGACTGTAGCGCCCGGTATAGATAGATTGATATATTACACAATATGATAATAATTTATAACATTGTGACACTTTATGATAAATGGCAATCAAGTCTGAATTAAACGATTACGACGTTATTTTAAGAACACTATTAGACAATATGATAATTGGCGATCCTTGAAAATAAAGGCAATAGTGATTAAGTATTATATTAGATAATACGATAATAATTTTATTTAGAGTTTTTGTAAATACAAATAATTTATTTAATATATATATATAAATATATATATATTATATATATATATATATATATATATATAAATGTTTACTAGTCTGCCAGTTATTAGTCTTTATGTGTGCCAGTTTGTGATAAATCATAAATAAAAGTCTGAATTAAACAAATTAGATGCTATTAAAATATAAAATTTTTACCTACTAATTGTTTTATTAATAATTCCTATTATATTTTGTACCTGTCCACTTTCCTTTTCTTTTAGTCACCCAGCAAAATAATAAAATAGGTAAATGTTGAAAGGTTGATTAATTAAAAAAGGTTAAGAAATTGAGAAGGTTAATACAGTAATACAAAGTAACATTTATTATGTTACACTGGCACTAAATTTAAAATATATTTTCCAGAAATCAATTATAATAAATATAAAAATTATCCAGTAATTTTTTGTTTTGCGGACCATTTGGCCTCCCTTTATGAGTATTTGATGTCCCCTCCCCCTCGCTGGGTTAATAAAGTTAATTCCCGAAAAAGGGTATTACTTCAAGCATTGGCGGGTATTTCTCGGTAAGAACGGGAATTTTTATGCTTGGTGGCGGGTATTTTGGCTTGGGGTATGGGCAGCACTGATCAGTCTAGCCATTGCTGAAGATGGCTCGAAGAAGGAGACATGTCGACAAAAGCAGTGATTATACTTATTTGATCGGCCTATTAGTAATATATTTAGTGTTTGTTGTGAGTAGTTTTTATATTTATTTATTAAATATTGAGATTAATTATAAATCAATAAATGGAACATATAACTTTTTCATATATCTTAATTAAGTTCAATTCTTAATTTATTTTTATTTCAATGTATTGTTCTTATAGCTATTTACAATTATATTCATCACTCATTGAATTTGATATTGAAAGTAATAATTGTGTGATAACTATATTTAGCTATTTGTTCATAATGCATAGTTATTTTTTGGGACCAGTCCACTATTAGTGCTCCAGCCCCTTTTGTCATGAAAAATATCTTGTTTTGATTTGTATCCAGTTATACTGGTTTTGTTTCATCATTAACTTATCCCTTCTTAATGAATTAATGAATTTAGTTGACAAGACCCTATCTTCACTGAAAAGGACTCTTAAGGGTTTTGTGTATCAGTTGAATTAGTGAAGCGAGCTGTGATCTGCAAGAAGCAGTAATTAGTTCATTGCATAAATCGCATTCAATTAGCAGTGAATCCACTGATATGTTATCACAAGATAACACCACTTGCATAACCTCTGAATCAAGGTCATTGAGGAAACAATAAAACTATAAGTGTATTACATAGCAATATAATCTCCCATCATTATTTATTTAAAAAACATATAATGCTAACCTGATTTCTTAAATGGGCGACGTTTCATGGCTATTGCCACATTTTCAAGCCCTAAAACATGCAAAAACTTATATGGACGATAAATACAAATAAAGTATCGACAATGTGAAACAATGTTCATCTAAATACACATTATATATAATAAATGAATTACCCTTCTGTGTCCATTTACATTTGGATCTGTCTGATGAACAAAAGTTTTAACGACTAAAAAAGTCTTGTCACTAGTATTGCACCTTGCCATTTTTCTACATATATTAAAAATTAAATGAATAAATAAATTAAACAATATAAATATAAAAAATATGAAAAAATTTATACTGTTCATTACACTGCTATAATTTTGCAAAATTTATTATTGTTATTATGGCTATTGTATAATTATTATAATTACCTTAAATAACGACAAATCTCTTAGAACATTTGATTACGGATCACATACTATCTATCCCTATCACTTACTGCAATGAGGTCTAAAGGTTTAAATATTTAATTTGTTTATTAATAGTGCATAGTTGGCTCCTACTTTTTGTGTGTCTGTTTTGAAATTTACAGCTATGTCCAAATTTTTTGCTATAAAAATGGATTCTAAAATTTCTCTTTTATAACTGTTTTTTAATAAAATAAAATGTTGGTTTTTCTAAAATTAAATTTGTGATTATTGTTTATTGCATGTTTTGCCTATGCTGTCTTATTAATATTTTTATGTTTTTGGTATCTGAATTGTGCTGTTTGATTCTATTTTCAAGTTTTTGTTTGGTTTCTCCTATATATATATATATATTATTGCATGTTATGCTTTCAATTTATAGATTATTATTATTATTATAGATTAAATCATTTTTTTGCATAGGGTCTATTATCTTGTTTTTCCTTTTTATGATGTTAATAATTTTGTTTTTATTGATTGGGGCTGTTTTTTTATTAAAATAGAATTTTTAGAGTTTGTTGATTATCTTATTGGTGAGTCCTGGTATATATGTTATTCTATGGAACATATTCGGATTATTTATATTATTTCTTATTTTTGGTGTATTATTTATATTGTCTATTGAATCTATATTATTCTTTAAATGCTCTATTGTATTTTTGTTATTATCGTTGATGTAAAAATCAGTTATTTTCTTTTGAGTATTTCTATCTTTTATTTGTTTGTTATCTTTTATTTTGTTACCAGATAGTGTGGCTTATTGGTTTGTATGTATTTTATCCTCATTATTATTTTTTGTGTTTAAATTTTTATATAAATATTTGTTCATTATATGTTTCGGTATGTAATTGTCTTCCATGATTTTGTAAATATTCTTTAATTTCTTTGATATATTCTATTTCAGTTATGGCTATTGCTTTAAATATTACATTGATTATGGTGTTTAAAATTTGATATTTGTGTGTTTACTGTGGTAATTTAGTAATCTATTGGTTTTTGTTTTGTTTTTTTAATGGTTCAAAAATTAATGGTTTTTTTTATTATGGTTCCATAGAATAACATATATACGAGGACTCACCAATAAGATAATCAACAAACTCAAAAAATTCAATTTTATTAAAAAAACAGCCCCAATTAATAAAAACAAAATCATTAACATCATAAACAGGAAAAACAAGATAATAGACCCTATGCAAAAAAATAATTTAATCTATAAAATTGAATGCATAGCATGCAATAATATATATATATATATATATATATATATATATATATATATATATATATATATATATATATATATATATATATAGGAGAAACCAAACAAAAACTTGAAAATAAAATTAAACAGCACAATTCAGATACCAAAAACATAAAAAATATTAATAAGACAGCATTGGCAAAATAAGCAATAAACAATAATCACAAATTTAATTTTAGAAAAAACAACATTTTATTTTATTAAAAAATAGTTATAAAATTGAAATTTTAGAATCCATTTTTATAGCAAAAAATTTGGACATAGCTGTAAATTTCAAAACAGACACACAAAAAGTAGGAGCCAACTATGCACTATTAATAAACAAATTAAATATTTTAACCTTTAGACCTCATTGCAGTAAGTGATAGGGATAGATAGTATGTGATCCGTAATCAAATGTTCTAAGAGATTTGTCGTTATTTAAGGTAATTATAATAATTAAACAATAGCCATAATAACAATAATAAATTTTGCAAAATTATAGCAGTGTAATGAACAGTATAAATTTTTTCATATTTTTTATATTTATATTGTTTAATTTATTTATTCATTTAATTTTTAATATATGTAGAAAAATGGCAAGGTGCAATACTAGTGACAAGACTTTTTTAGTCGTTAAAACTTTTGTTCATCAGACAGATCCAAATGTAAATGGACACAGAAGGGTAATTCATTTATTATATATAATGTGTATTTACCTAGATGAACATTGTTTCAAATTGTCAATACTTTATTCGTATTTATCGTCCATATATGTTTTTGGATGTTTTAGGGCTTGAAAATGTGGCAATAGCCATGAAACGTCGCCCATTTAAGAAATAATGTTAGCATTATATGTTTTTTAAATAAATAATGATGGGAGATTATATTGCTATGTAATACACCTTATAAACTAAACTCTCCTTTGGTTGTATTTATTGTATAATATGATACAACTATTACTAACAGTTCTAACCTCTATGGATACCATTTTAATATGTCGGGAATTCCATATGGTCAGGAAAACTTCGGGGTGGTTAGGGGTGGTCGGGATATTTACAGAAAATTTGTGAAAGTCGGGAAAAAGTCTTCGTTAATGCTAAAATTTTCAGAATTTTTTCAGTTTTTGCTCAATATGTCAGTTAAGAAAACGTCTGATAGGTATAGTCACTATACATATTGGGAGTTGGAATTAATTTTAAAGGATTTTTTTCGATTTTTGAGCATTTATTTAGAAAAAATGGTACAATGTATATTATTCAAAGTATTGTCCATCGCTAGCGACTACTTTTTCCCATCTCTCTGGCAATTTACGGAGACCAACTCAGAAGAAGGCTTCGTCTTTTGAGGCTATCCATGAATCCACCCATTTTTTGCAATCTTCATAAGAAGTGAACCGCTGGTCAGTCAGGTCGTGTGTCATGCTTCGCAACAAGTAGTAGTCAGAAGGAGCAATTTCTGGAGAATACGGCGGGTGGGATAGGACCTCCCATTTCAGCGTTTCTAGGTATGTTTTGACTGGTTTAGCAACATGCGGCCGAGCGTTGTCATGTTGCAAGATTACCTTGTCGTGTATTTCCCCAAATAGCGGCCATTTTTCCTTCAGTGCACGGCTCAAACGCATCAACTGAGTTCGGTAGAGGTCTCCCGTGATCGTTTCATTCGGTTTCAGCAGCTCATAATAGACCACGCCCATCTGGTCCATTTTTCATCGCCAGTGATAATACAATGCAAAAAACCCATTCTTTTTTGACGTTGGAGCAGTTGTTCACAGGTGAAAAATCGCCTCTCAACGTCTCTCGGCTTCAATTCGTACGGAACCCAACGTCCTTGCTTATGAATCATTCCCATTGCTTTGATGCGTTTGCCGACTGTTGACAAGTTGACTCCCAATGACTCAGACAGTTCTTGAAGGGTTTGACACAAGTCTTCATTGAGTAATGCCTCTAATTCTTAATCTTCAAACTTCTTCGGCCGGCCAGGGCGTTCCTTGTCATCCGTGTCAAAATCACCATTTTTAAACCTCCGAAACCAGTACTCACAAGTGAAAATCGATGGAGCATAGTCCCCATAAGCCTCGCAAACTAACCGATGGGCTTCAGCTGCTTTTTTCTTCAAATTCCTCTTACTTGGCACAAAAGTTGACATGTTTAGAGAGCAAAAAAATAATGTTGTTCACACTTCAGAGAAATGACACCTACTGAAAATCAAAGCTAAATGATGACGCTTCAACATGAATATAGTAACAAGTTGGCCCGATGGGATTAGAGACTAGTAATACCATCTCTTATCAATCCTTTAAAATTAATTCCAACTCCCAATACTTTTAAAGTAAACTAAATATGCTACAATTTGAGATCAGGGTGAGCTCTATATATCCATTGGTTCCATTGGTATCTGGATATCATTTTCGAATAGAGGCCATTTTGTTTCCAAAAAGTTTTTCGATGTAGTCACTTATTTTGTAACATATCTCCAAAATACGTCGTTTGGGACCAGAATGGTACCGGTGGGTCCAGCGGTTCTCTCATATACGGCAGATAACAAAAAACAGTCAAAAGTGGGTTCTGGGGGAAAATACTTTTTATGGTTTATTTATCAAACAATCAAGATTTATTTCTTTTTGTTATTGTTAAATAATTTATTGATGAAAAAGAAAAAGATAGCATAATCGGGAATTATGTCATCATCGAACATTGTTTTATATACCTACATACTATAATGCTTGAACAAACATCATATATATAGTTATGTACACCTCAATAGGATTAGCAATATAAATAAAATGTATGATATCCCCTCTCCCAGAAACCCTAAAAAAGGCCACCTTCATCTGGCCTCGTTAGACATTCTGCCATCGTACGTTGAGACATACAGATGTTATGCTCGAAGTTTTGTACTAGGTTATAAATTGTGCTTTTATCTTGATCAATGTATGTAATACTTAATAAAGCCTCTTTTTAAAAAACTCTAAACCGCGGTCCTTTTATTTAGCTGGCGCCCGAACGGAGGGACTTTTGAAAGCGTAAACGTAACTTCGCGGCAGTTCTATCTTATTACAGGTACAGAACAGCGAGACCTCTTTTCACTGGCATGAGAAGATTGGGAGCTGAGTATTAGCAGAATACATCAGCAGATCTTCAAGTCTTTGGGAGCGCTTTGGTATTCCAATACCTTGACCAAAAGGACCTACAACCTCTTGCTAAAGAATTGACGGGAAGGAGCTGAATAAAGCGGCATCGAGAAGACATCGTTGTATCAAGAAACAAGTATTATTAATTTAGTTTTATTTTATTTTTATTTTTTTTTGTAATTTGAATATAATCAGTAATAAGTATAATAATTTAAAATATTAATTTAGCATTTATTTTTATGAATAAGTTGGAAGAAAAATTAAGTAATTTAAAAATAACAGGTTCTACGTTCATTAAAAAAGATAATAATATGGCATTAGAAATCAAAAACCACGGTTTAGCATTAATCCCGGAGTATGACGGAAATCCGTTACAATTAGTAGATTTCATTAGGAACAGCGAATTTTTATATAATTTATATTGCAAGGAGGATAACACTCATAAAAATACCAATCAAGCTAAATTAGTTTTAACTATTCTAAATAAATTAACAGGAAAAGCTAAAGTCGCCGTATATGATAAAGAATTTAGTACCGTCAAAGAAATAATAAAATTCCTAAAAAGAAAATATCAGGACACAAGGACTCGGGAACAACTAATATCTGAAATTCTAAATACGCGTACTTATCATAATGAGAACCCACTCGATTTCTTAGGACGACTGGGCCAGAAAAGATGTGATTTATACGCACGTATTTATTCAGACAACGAAATACTAGACAAACAAGATGAAATGTACAGATACGACAAACAAATATCTCACCACGCGGTCCATAGTCTACACCCGGCATTAACAGATTTTATCTATCATATTAAATTTGACAGCTTAGAAGACCTAGAAGAAATACTAAGAAATAGTGCGGCTCACATCATACACAGACTATTATTACGGAGACAAAAAAACAATATAAAAATAACCCAGCTCAAAATAATTATAAAAAGAAAAATTTTGAAAATAATTATAAAAGTAAAGAATATAGACCAAATTTTAATAACCACCACGACTACCAAAATTACCGACCCCATCAATATCATCGCGAGCAATATACGTCTCATAATAATCCTCAACACTACCGACCGCAACAGTATCAGCATGAACAAGGTCCAACCTTCAACTCCTTTAATAATAATAATCAGAATTAAAAGCCACAACAGCGAGCTATCGAATATCAAACATCAATTTATAATCAACAATGGGACCCTCAGTCACAGTATAAATTTTTCAATAAGCCGCCCTCTAGAAATTTTAGGCAAAATTATCAACAACCCCAAGTAGATTCAATTACAGTCTCAATGAGAACGGTGTCTACTAGAGTGCACGCGATAGAGGAAGAGAAAGATGAACAAATAAAATTATTATTAGAACGTATAGAGTCACTGGAAAAAAGACAGGATCATTTTTTAGAATTAGGCCCGAGCACGAGCAGACCTCCGGACCGGATATAAATAATCATTTAAATTCTAACAGTAAACAGACCGTTGAACATAAACAGAATAAACAAATAGAAATACAAGATTTAAACTTAAGCAACGATTTACCAAATTTAATTGTCCATCTAGGAAATAAATGGCTAATTGATACGGGTGCCACAAAAAATTATATACACCCCGATCACATTCCACGTTTCTCGGAAATTTCTAAAAGAGACTTCGCGATAAAAACCCCTACAGGAAGAGAAGAAGGATCACAAAGCGTGATAATTGACCTAATGCCCCTGATAGGAATTAATCAAAAAGTCAAATTTTTAATATTTCCGTTTAGCGAAAGATTTGACTATGAAAAAACTAAAATTAAAAATAAATTTAGAAAAAAATGAATTAAAATTTAAAAAGAAAAAATTCAAATTAGAAAATGATTTATTTTTTATTGATGATAAAAAATGAAATAAAAAACTTAATCCGACATGAACATATAAAACCGGAAATAAAAGAAAGTGTAGAAAATTCTGTAGACAATTTTAAGAGTGTGGAGGAAGCGTATAATTTAAAATACCAAGAACTTAAAGAACTTGATAAAAATAAAGAAACAGTCCAAAATAAATATTATAATTTAAATAAAACAATAGAAACCACTAATAAATCACAGGAAGGAAAAGAAAAAAATATAATTAGTAAAATTAAAGAAACGGAACACTTAAATTCAAATTTAGTGAAAGAAACAAATAATTTAAAAGCTTCAGAAAGTAGTTTGAAAGTAACTGTTGAAAAATTAAATAATGAAGTAACAAAAGTTAATAAATTGAACCAAAAGACCTTAAAAGAAATAATGGCTTCTATTTCCATAAAAAGTGGGCATGGTCACTGCCACAATCAGTTAAAAATTTTAAAAGTTCAACTAAATGTTCCTTTAGGTGAGAAAACGGTTCATGAAGAGTTATACAAATTGTTAAATGTAATAAACAGACCAAATAAATCAAAGAATAATTTCCCACTGGATTGTACCAAAAAAGATTGTTAAATATAGGAAAAAACCAAGTAAAAATATTTAAGTCGGATAAATTGTTGATTCTAGTAACTTCGAATTCAACATCAATACCATTTTTATTAACATTCATATTCATACCAGTTTTTGCTAATACTTACATTTATTAATATTATCATTAATTATTAATAATACGTATTAACTATTTCCATAAAATTTTAAATATCTTATATTCATTTAGATTGCAAAGTTTAGTTTTATGTTGCTTCTCACTACAATATTTCATTTATAATTAATATCTATAGGTAATTTGAAAAGAGCAATGGATTCCCAACAAATCAAAAGTCACTATTTAATTTTAATAATAATTTAATAGTAATAATAAATTAATAATTTAATAATAATAATTTAGTTGATAATAATTAATTGTATGTTAATGATAATTAGTCATTCAAAGAATATATTTATTTGATTATTACTCCATAATAATCTTAACTTTCAGATATGTTGATCATGCTAAATACGTTAGGATTAAATTGTATTCGTTCTTTTTAAGCTTCTATTATGTTTGATGTTTAAACAATTACATTGTATCAACGAAACTAAAGAATCTATAAATTAAAACTGATTATTTTATTTTAATTTTTCTAACGATTCAAATTAAACAAAACAAGGTATGATCACCTATATGTTCTGTTAATCACTGGAATTGAAATATTAAATATAAAGCTAAAGGGATAAACGATTTCACAGATTTAAGTTTAAATTTAAATGCAATATGCATAGCAATTTCATTCATCTTCGTGATTAAGTATAGTCATCGTTGGTTAAAAATCTAATCACTTTACTCCAGCCTTGATTTCTTGGTTATTTTTGTTTTTAAGAAGTTGAATATAATTGTTATAAACATTTTTTATGCAATTATAAAATGAAGTTAGCGTTACAGATTTGATATGATTTGAATGGTTTACACTTCAAAAATTTAAAATAGACTTATCAGAGTAATTTGTTCAATATTCATTCAAACTTTAGAAAAAGAATATCATTTTATCAGTTTTATAGTCAGACAGAATTTAAATTAATGATTGAAATTTTTAATTTAAACGACGCGATAATTTTCACAGCGGTGGACACATTTTCAAAACATTTATTTGCCCAAACGTTACGATCAAAAAACGCAATTAATATCTGCAATGCACTAACCAACTACATGACATATTTTCCGACACCGTTACAAATATCTTTAGACCAAGGGACTGAGATGAAGAATAACTTAGTTAGACAATTTTGTGAAGAAAATAATATTATCTTACATTACACGTCAGCCAGTCATTCAAATTCGCTAGGATTATTAAACAGGGTTCACTCTACTTGATATGAGTTATTAAGAATAATAGGGAAAGAGAGAGATAAATGTTCAATGCAACAAAAATTATGATTAGCAGTAATAGCCTACAATATAATACTTTGAACAATAAACTAAAACTAACACCCAACTAAATTAACTTCGGAACCTCTAGATTTGAATCAGACAAAAACATTGACCTGACTGAACAGTAGGTATTAAAATATCATAAAGATCAACAGCTACTACATAAATTAATTAGAACTAAAATAAATAATGAAAAAGAAACAAGAACTGAAAAATTAAATAGAAATAGAGAAGACCCCTTAGCTATTCAAAAACAATTAGGAGACATAGAATATTTAAAAAATACTCGAGCAAAAATAAAAAGTAGGGACAAGTTTAAAAAAAGTAAATATACTAGTAAAAGATAAAAGACCAATTAAAACACATATTGACAATATTAAGAGGCCCACTAGGAAAAAAAGGAAAAGGAAACAATCTATTTCAGACGACGATAATGAATCCATTTGCGTGAATATTTCGGATGACTTGGATAATTATGACTCGAATGACTCAGATAATGGTGATGATGAAAAATATTTAATTTTATTTAAACAATATTAAAATGTTTTAAAAATCTTTTATTTTAATAAAAGGTAATAAATATAATGGTATTAGGGAAAAGATGTTTATGTTATATTGAAAGAATTATCTATATTAAACTGACAATGCTGTAGTTTATTTTAATAAAGTCGGACTTTTGTATTTTGCTGTAAAATATTATGTGTAATGCTAATAATGTAAAAGATCATTCAAATTATTATTTTATTTCACAGTAATATTCTGTTTGATTTATCTTGTAATTAATATTTTGTATTCACTATAATAAATATTAGGATACTATTATTTTGTCTTGAAATATTATTTTGATTGATCGTTGAGAAAAGTATGTATTTTATTTTTGAAATTACTATAAACTGTAATTGGAAGAGTGTTTGAATTATTATTTTGATTTAAAATGTTATTGTTTTAATTGAGTAATTTTGAATTTAGAAGTATTATTTGTAATAGAAGAAACTAATTCAAAGACTCTTATTTTATTTTCCTTTTGTTTAAATAATGTATTGTTTAGTATTAAGAAATATCATTTTATCTTTTTGTACTTTAGCATGTAAGGAATTCTGTAATGTATAAACATTTTATTTTTGTAAATAGTCTAAGCTTAGTATTAATATTAAGAAATGGACAAGGTCTAATCCTTTTGTTTATGGGAAATTGACAATTATATAAATCCTATTTTAGTATTAGAGGTACTAGGTTTAATCTTTTTATTTTTCAAAGGTATAAATCCTAACTTAGTAAACAGGAAATTCAAAGTCCAATCCTTTTATTTTTATAAAGTTCCTAGAGTATCAAGAGACGTACATGGTTTAATCCTTTTATTATTGTATAGACTTAGTGTTTAAGGTCCAATCCCTTTTGTTTATAGAATGTTATCTATTATATTTAAAACTTAGTGTAAAAGGTATTAAGAAATGTATAAGGTTCAAACCTTTTATTTATTGAATTGTATAGAATCTAACCTATTTACACTAAGATATTTGTTCGATTGGAGACCTCGGAACTCGGGGGGGGGGGGGGGAGGAGTTATGTACACCTCAATAGGATTAGCAATATAAATAAAATGTATGATATCCCCTCGCCCAAAAACCCTAAAAAAGGCCACCTCCACCTGTCCTCATAAGACATTCTGCTGTCGTACGTTTAGACGTACAGATGTTATGCTCGAAGTTTTGTACTAGGTTATAAATTGTGCTTGTATCTTGATCAATGTATGTAATACTCAATAAAGCCTCTTTTTAAAAAACTCCAAACCTAGATCCTTTTATTTAGCTATATATATATATTTATCGTATATCTCAAGTTATCGCATGGGGGAGAGGGGAAAGGGTTGAAAATCGTAAGTTCACAGCTGTTTGATCAAATAACTCGGAATCTGTTATTTGTAGTACATTTTTTACAAATCAAACAAAAATAACGAAAATACTTATGTGTACTAGGTAATTATTAAAAAAAAAAAAGTTAATTATTTAATAAAGGAAAATAGTCATTCAAAGTTTCTTATCGACACATTAAAGCAAATCAAATTTGCAACAAATTTGGTTCGATCTCCTTTTTTTTTTTTTTTTTTTTTTTTTTTTTTTTTTTTTTTTTTTTTTTTTTTTTTTTTTTTTTTTTTTTTTTTTTTTTTTTTTTTTTTTTTTTTTTTTTTTTTTTTTTTTTTTTTTTTTTTTTTTGGCGGTCCGCTAGTTTTATAGCTGTGGGGAAGGGAAAAATACAATATTTCGTCGAAAACTGTAAAACGTTACATTAAACTTACTTTTTAATAATATTACATTCAAATCCGGTTACATTCAAAGATTGGCTAAGTTGCGGTAACACATCACGAAAACACGTATGTTGGTACTCTTTTGGCTATAACTCCAAAATTATTTTTCCGATCCGAAATTTGTTTATTTCATCTGAAAGCTGGTGAAATTTGCAATGAGACCTCTTATATGAAATGTGATTTGAATACCATGTAATACACACTCCAGTACGCTTAGAATCCCATACCGTTGTGAAAACCACTTTCTTTCAGCACAGTTCTGTGCTTCGGAAAAAAAAAAAATTTTGATCGAACATATATTTTTGAAGTTATTTTATCCGACAACCTCGTAGTCCAAGAGCCCAGGCCAAATTTCGTGACTTATTTGAAGAAAAATTTTAGACATACAGCCATAAAATGTCCACCCTCAGCAATCATTTTGCACTTGTCTGCCAACTCAAAGCGGGGTCGTTTTAAAGTGGCGACCTCCAAAAGGGGGTAGCAAATATCAAAATATGGTATTATTTGAAGATGATTTATTTAAAGCAAACAAAAAACTGCAGACCCACTAGGTGCCAAAAAACGTTGTCTGCCAAAATTTGGAGGGGGCGTCGCACCGGCAGCCAAAATTCAAAATCCACATTTTTTCAGTCCAAAAGTGGACCATTTGAAGACGATTTATTTGAAGCGAACAAGAAACTGCATACTCCCTAGATGACAAAAAACGTTGTCTGCCAAAATTTGAATGGGGCTAAGCACCGGCAGACAAAATTCAAAATCCCCGTTTTTTCAGTCCAAAAGTGGTCAATTTGAAGACGATTTATTTGAAGCACACAAGAAACTGCATACTCCCTAGATGACAAAAAACGTTGTCTGCCAAAATTTGGAGGGGGCTAAGCACCGGCAGACAAAATTCAAAATCCTCGTGAAGGCGTCACACCGGCTGACATTGTTCAAAACTCACATCCTTTTCGTTCACATTGAACTTTTTGAACATGATCTCCTATTTTATTTGATTTATAAGTAGTTTTTCTCTAGAATAATTTGAGGAAATTATATCATATTGCTTCCTACTTATGGTACAATATAATTATTTTAATATAAAATAATCTTGTTTTAAAATTTTAATATTGAAAATACCAATATATCGTAGTGATATTTCGGAGTCGAGATAAATTGTAACTTAAAAGAATTCAAGTTTGAATTTGGCGCCAGCGAGAGTTCAACGCCAATCTAATTGTTACGTAGTTTTTGCTTATCAATTTAAATTGGGATATGCTAAAAATGATTAAGATTTTTAAATGTTTTATTATTGTATAATTTGAATTTTGTATATTTTATTTTAAGTTAAGACGTAATACATATGAAGGCCATGATGGAGCAGATTTGGCCGTTAACGGTTTTTTGAAAGGACGCTTGGGGCTGGCGTCTTTTAGCTCTCTCTGCTTATGGATCCCGAGACGTCAACATCGCTCTCTCTCTGCGTATGGATCCCGAGGCATCAACACCGGGCTCTCTTGTTTCGGATTCCGGAGAATCAACATGGCTCTCTGCTATGGGACTTCGAGGCGACAACACCTCTCGCTCTCATCTCTCGGATTTTGAAACATCAACATCTCTCTGAGATTTAACAAGTCACATGTGTGAAGAAATAATAAATTATACTAGCAGTCTGGATGAGAGGAGTGTTTGAATAAACTGGCGAAGGAAGAAAAAGAAGGAAGTTTCATGCAAGAAGGACAAATTGGGGAACATTTGGGTTGTGAGAACCTACAGTCATTGAGAAGATAGAAGGTATCTTAATTACAAATACGTTAAGTAAAAAATGTAATCTAATTGTAAAATGTGTTTATTTCTTTTATTTGAAAATATATATTCTTGAGTCAAAATCATTATCTTTGAAAAGCTCAACCCTTGATATTCCCTCAAAATTAATATAAAAAATTAAGTTAATATATAATCATATAATATATTATATAATTAATATAAAAAGCTGAAACATAACAAACTACAGCCCAAATGGGGACAAATAATTAAAAATTTGTTATAAAGAAAATTAACTTCAAAATATTCGAAATTTTTAGTAAACTAACCTACAACAAAGAAATAAACATAACAATATATATATATATATATATATATATATATATATATATATATATATATATATATATATATATATATAATATGAACAGTAATAATATAAATACCGGCGATATAATTAAAAAATGAATATAAAGTCATGTAAAATGCCCAAGTCAGCATTTTCTGGTACATTTTTCGTTAAAACCTTAAAACTATTTGTTCGATCCAAAATTTATTTTTTTTCAACTGATAGGTGTCTAAATTTTCAATCAGACCCATATATTAAATTGATATAAAGTCATGTAAAATACCAATGCCAGCACACTAAAACCCCGTACTGTTGTGAAGTCTATGTTTTTTGGTACATTTTACATTGTAACCCCAAAACTACTCATCCAATCCAAAATTTATCTTTCTCAAGTGATAGCTGACTAAATTTGCAATCAGACCCATATATTAAATTGGTATATAGTCATGTAAAATACCAATGCCAGCACACTAAAACCCCGTACTGTTGTGAAGTCTAAGTTTTTTTGGCACATTTTTCGTTATAACCCCAAAACTATTCTTCCGATCCAACATTTATTTTTCTCAACTGATAGCTGATTAAATTTTCAATCAGACCCATATATTAAATTGATATAAAGTCATGTAAAATACCAATTCCAGCACGCTAAAAACCCATACTGTTGTGAAGTCTAAGTTTTTTTGGCACATTTTACATTGTAACCCCAAAACTACTCGTCCAATCCAAAATTTATTTTTCTCAAGTGATAGCTGACTAAATTTGCAATCGGACCTATATATTAAATTGATATGAAGTCATGTAAAATACCAATGCCAGCACACTAAAACCCCGTACTGTTGTAAAGTATTTGTTTTTTTTTGGGACATTTTTCATTGTAACCCCAAAACTACTCATCCAATCCAAAATTTATCTTTCTCAAGTGATAGCTGACTAAATTTGCAATCAATTTAGGAGGGAAATAGGACGGAAGTCACTTGGAGAAGAAGGGTTAGGGATTTTGTTCAAGGGGTGGACGAGCGCTGTTTTCCAAGAAGAAGGAAATGTCGAATTTTGAAGAGAAAAATTGTAAATGTGGTAAAGGAGAGGTATAAGTGTGGGAAGGCATGATTTGATAAGTTTAACTGGGATATTATCGGGTCCATAGTCATTTGTTCGGGATTTCATAATGGTCGAAAGTATATCATTGTAGGACACATAGGAAAAGAAAAAGTTGTCAGGATCAAAGCTAGGATAAGGTAATTCAGTTTCGAGCAAAGGATTCGGAGCTAGGGAGATGAAATGTTGATTAAGTTCATCCGGGGAAACTGGGAAGGAGTTGCAGTTGGGTTCAGAAAAGGTTAGTTTTCTCAGGATTTTCCATTTGGATTTAGGATCAGGAACGGAAGAAAGTGTACTGTGCGTATATTTTGATTTAGAGAGTCGGATAGCCGATTGGGTTTGGTTTCGTAAAATTTTGAAGGAAATATAATCTGTTGGGAATCGGGTTCGTCGGAATTTTCGTCTGGCTGATTTTCTTTTTCTCATCATCTCTCTTATCTCAGGAGTCAACCATGGAGCGGAAGGACGGCGCATCGTTAGTGTTTTTAGAGGAGCATGAGTATTTAGGATTGAATGAAAGTTTGAAGTAAGGGTGTAAATCATTGGTTCAATCGAGGTAAAGGAATAGATAACGTCCCATGGGATGGAATCAAGATCAGGTTGTAGTGATTCGAATGACAGGAGGTCCAGATTTCGGAAGGAAACAACTGTGGGAACAAAAGATTTAGTTGGTAAATCATATGAAATCTGGATTAGGTCATGTGATGAGAGAAAAGGAACTGGATGCTGAGATGAAGAAAGGATTTTGTCTGGAGAGTCAGTAATATAAAGGTCAAGCCAGGTATCTGAGGATCGTGTGTGATGAGTGGGAAAAAATGGTACTAGATAAAGATTAAGGGAATGGAACAAATTGACGAGGAAGGATTTATCAAAGGATTCGGATAACATATTAGTGTTAAAATCACCGGAGATTATAACGTTGGAGTAGGTAGAAGTTAATTGAATTAAAGAGGTTTCAAATGCATCGTCAAATGGAACATGGGGAGGTCGGTAAATCACAGCATATAGCGAAGGGTAGGGAGTAGTTGATATCTCAAGGAATAAGTATTCAACGTGAGGAGAATCTGAAGATGGTGATTGGAGAAGGATTTTGGCTTTAAGACTATTGTGGATATAGACCACGACACCCCCGCCCCTTCGGACAGATCTATGAGTAATTAGGGATGGAGACATGGGAAGAAGGGATAAAGGGTTTTAACCAAGTCTCAGATATGGCTATAATGTGGTAAAAGTTATCAAGGAAATATTGAAGGAATTCGTCATAGTGGGCAATAAGGGACTGAGCGTTGATGTGACAGGATACAAGGATGTTACTCATGGCTGAGTGGGTATATAAGGAAATAGGGTTAGGTAGGTACATGAATGAAGGCCTAGGAACATGGGACAATTTAAGTATGAAATAGCTCTAAATTTTAGATTAACATTCATGATATTATCTATATAAAATAAAAAAATAATAATGGTTAAAAAATAAACTATTTTAGTTACTAAAATATAAGAAAAAATGTATGAAAAAAATAGAATAAATAGAATTGTATAAAATGATCTAATACCTGCTAGTATAATTAGAAAAAATGAAAAATAAAAGAAACTAAACTTACAGTTTTTAATATTAAGAATCGTAAACAAAATTTTAAATAATAGATAAAGTAGATGGCGAACATTTAGTCAGGCGAAAACATCTAAGTCACTCTGCTTGCTGGTAATTACTGCTGGGAAGCCATCGTTCTGCCGACAACGTACTCTGCCTCCACTAAACCATACATATTTAATTTTTGCAGTAACTTTTTTCTGCCTGGCCAGCCAATAGAGATGTTAATTAGCAGGTGTCATCGCTTCACCAACGTACACTCGGTGCACGTCATTTTCCTCCCAGCCTAGGTGGCGCGTGGAAAAGTCTCTCTTTATTCGCCTTTGTTTTACGATTTCTTCTTTTAAAGATTTGCGAACAAATCTAGCAATAATAGGGCCTGGAGTTCCTTCTAGCTTAGGCTTCTGCCGCACAACGTGGTCTAGATCCTCAGGGCTCAGCTTAATACCCAGGCCCGCGCCGACGGTGAGTATGGTACCCACAACAGTCTCGCCAGACCTCTCTGGTATGCCCCTTATTTCAATTGTATTCTCGAGCTGCCTTTGCTCGACAAAGATAAGTCGACTTTCCAACTCAGATACTTTGCCTTTAAGCTGGGAATTTTCCTCGGTTAACTTTTCTATTCGAGATTTCTGGTCCTCTAAGAGAGTTTCTATTTTTAATAACCTCTCGTTATTATCGAGCGAAAGTTCCGTCTATATACATGTATACATTATATAGTTAAATTATATTATATTCTATAAATAAATTTTATATATGATGTCTTAAAGGAAATTTAGTCAGCTATCAGTTAAAAAAAATTAATTTTGGATTAGAGTTATAAGCGACAACAGAAAAGTACCAACTGCTTGTTTTCACGCAGAAGTGCGACTTACGTGAAGTTAGTCAATCATTGGTGGCCAAACCACTCTATTGATTTGAAAACAAAATGACTATTACCAAATTTGTTACAAAGTTGATTTGCTTGAATAACGTATAATAGAAAACAAAATATACTAAAATTATACAAGTTTTTTACGAATTATGTTCCAGGATAGTACATATTTCATAACTTTATAAGTTGAAATATTATTCTTTTTTAATTATGTGGCCGGTATCTATATTATTACTGTACATATATATTAATTGGTACTTTAAACATTAAAATTTTAAAACAAGATTATTTTATATTAAAATAATTATATTGTACCATACGTAGGAAGCAATATAATATAATTTCCTCAAATTATTCTAGAGAAAAACTACTTATAAATCAAATAAAATAGGAGATCATGTTCAAAAAGTTCAATGTGAACGAAAAGGATGTGAGTTTTGAACAATGTCAGCCGGTGTGACGCCTCACGAGGATTTTGAATTTTGTCTGCCGGTGCTTAGCCCCCTCCAAATTTTGGCAGACAACGTTTTTTGTCATCTAGGGAGTATGCAGTTTCTTGTGTGTTTCAAATTAATCGTCTTCAAATTGTCCACTTTTGGACTGAAAAAACGGATTTTGAATTTTGTCTGCCGGTGCTTAGCCCCCTCCAAATTTTGGCAGACAACGTTTTTTGTCATTTAGTAAGCATGCAGTTTCTTGTGTGCTTGAAATAAATCATCTTCAAATGGTCCACTTTTGGACTGAAAAAACGCGGATTTTGAATTTAGTCTGCTGGTGCGAAGCCCCCTCCAAATTTTGGCAGACAACGTTTATTGGCACCTAGTGGGTCTACAGTTTTTTGTTTGATTTAAATAAATCATCTTCAATTAATACCATATTTTGATATTTGCTACCCCCTTTCGGAGGTCGCCATTTTGAAATGCCCCCGCTTTGAGTTGGCAGACAAGTGCAAATTGATTGCTGAGGGTGGACATTCAATGGCTGTATGTCTAAAAGTTTTCTTCAAATAAGTCATGAAATTTTGCCTCGGCTCTTGGACTGTCGTAACTATTTTCAAACGGAATGGAAATACTCGAAGTTGATGTGTTTCTTGAAATTTATCTAGGGTAATCTGAAATATAAAAAAAATTCCTTTTTTTTTTTTTTTATTTTGTTTAACTGTGATGTGTTAAGGAGCAAAGTATGCATAGATTGATTTGTTTAGATTATTATTGAAACAGCATTAAAATATCGATTGGCTAGAATTTCTAGAAATATTTTTGAAAAAGTCAGGAATTTCTAGAAAAATTCGTTAAAAAGTCGAGAATATGTCGGGAATTTTGATAGCTGCAATTGGTAGACGCCATGTCAATGGGTGTCTTGGGCCAAAAAAAAAACAAAACATCGGTGCCAGCCAGGAGCAGGAGCAGGAGCTGGTTAAGTCCGCCACTGTGGTCGCTGGCAGCGCAAATCGTTGAGGAAGAGCCGTGCGTCTTCAGAATGCCGCCGAATAACAGCAAAATACACTACTCTCGAAGCCGAAGAACAAAGGTCTATGCGTGATGATATGATAGATCATATCAAAGCTGTCCGTACGTCAAAACTAGATGAAAACATACAAAAACGTCGATCTTAAAGTGAACACATATGGAATATTCGTTGTCAACAGTCTAAAGATGAAAGAATAGAGCGACTTAGAGCCCTGAGTGAAAACGCTGGTGTCCAAAGATTGTTAGAAAATGAAGAAGAGAGACTGGACCGTCTTTCTATAATGTTTTAGAACGTTGTGGGGTACAGGGCAGGGCGAAGAATTTCTGAATGATATTAAAGGCTTTGCTGTATGCCATATAATATAACAATAATGAGATAATATACTTGACCGCCTCACATTCTTTTAACGTTTTGTGTGCCCTTATTGAAATATGTTCTAAAATATGGTTGATTTTGTTCAACTTGCTTTGGAAAGAGCTAAACACTTTTGACACAAGAGTTTAACTAAAGTAAAATAGTTTAAGGTAAAAAAATATTGCAAAAAACTAAAGAGTATCATTTTCACTGTGAGATAAGTAGTTGTAAATAAATGTGTTTTATCTATTATTATTAAATCCTTGTTTATTTTTATCTGTTTATACACAATGTACATACTACGAAAATGTTAACTGATTACAATAAATTAATGTTTTTAATGTAATATAATTCGAACTATTTAATATCTGTAAATATCCTGGTGTATCATTTTGACTGGGAGCCACTATATGTCTTGGCCTTTCTAATCTAGCAAGAATAATTTCTTAACATGCACTAAAAGCCATATCTTTTCATCACATGAGCACATGAGAATGTTATGTCCAAAAAAACTAATTTTATTTTTGTAAAGTTAATAATTGATTTTCAAACTCAGATTTTTGTTTTTTTGTGCATACACCATGCAAAAAGCATATTTCATGCATTACAATGTTTCATATAATTTTCTTCTAATACATGTCAAATTGAAACATTTTTTTTTTTTTTAGAAAGAACCGGCCAAGAAGGATCAAGTGAGTATCATTTATTCTTCACACTTTTTACCTTTCTTCTATCTCAATACTCTTTCACCCACTTGGACTGCTCCTTGGGTCCTTCCTTAGTCCATTTTCTCCAGGCCTAAAACTAGGATATTTGCTTGGGGAGAGGGAAAGATCAGTTTGCAGGGGCACTTGCCCCTCCCCCTGCTCTGCCCTAACCCTAACTCTTTTATTTTTTTCCAATACGTTCTCTATTCAAGCACTCTTTATCTGTAATTTTTAGCCTGCCTAGTTCCTCTTTTATTTGTTTTACATATCCTCTGATACTTTTATAGCTACACACTTTGTCAAAAATTTTCTTGTTTAGTCTCTCATTGTTCATCCTGACCATGTGCCCATAGAACCTAAGTTCTCCTAATACTGTTTCCAGATCTTCCAAAAAAATCCTGTATATTTATTCATTTTTGGCTATATCCCTTGTCCATGAATCCTCAGAATTTTCCTCTCAATCTTCAGGATTTTCTCCAGGCTCAGAAGGCTGACTGTTTCTGTACCATACAGCATCACTGGTCTTACTACCCTACCGTACTGTAGTGCTATATTTTTGCATTAGAGGACAGACTTTTCTTGTTGTAGATGTTTCTAGTGGCGAAGTTCAGCCTTTCCAGTTTGGCTATATCTTTCTTCTATGGATGGCCTGTCCGTTCCGTTGCTACATATATTCTCCCCTAGGTATCTAACCTTTCTAGTTACTTTCATTTGCCCATATTTTGTATCCACTTTTTTCTTGCTGTAGTTGGCATCCATTGCTATAATTTTTGTCTTTTTATACGAGATCTGTATTACCATTTTCTCAGCTATTTTTTAAAGGGTGTTTATCTGCTTTATAGCTTCCTCTTCTGCTAACAGGGCCAGATCGTCTGCAAAGGCCAAGCACTTTACTTTCACATCGTCCCTTATTTTTCCTATTACTGCACCTGCCTCGTCCTTTTGCCAGAAAATTCTCATGATTATATCCAGCACTACATTAAACAGTAACAGTGAGAGGATGTTTGCTTTAGCCATGTGTTTATTTGGAATGGTTTGCTGATTAGTCCCTGGAATTTTATTTTTGACTTATATTTGTCATAGTCAGTTTTATCAGGTTTAATGTTTTTTGGTCTTCTTAGTATTCTCTCAGAATTTCCAGGAAGATTTCCCTGCCTATTGAATCATATGTCTTTCTGAAGTTTTGTGAAGTTTATGAAGGAGATGAAGAGATTTTTCTGGGGTCTAGCCCTATTATATTTTATGATCAATTTGAGGCTAAGTACCATATTGGCTCAGGCTGGAGCTTCCCTTCTTAAAGCCTCCCTAGCATTCCCTTGTATTTTCTTCTTGTATTTTCTTTTCATTTGTGGCTCTAATCTATTGAGTAATAGCACTAGAATACTTTCCTTTTAAATTCTTCACTAGCCATTCTCCACATCTCTGCAAGGACATTATCTTCACCTTGTTGTTTTTTAGGGCTTTCATTACTTCCTCGACTTCTTCATCCGGCAGGTCTGATTCAATATTTTGCGGTGTATTTCTCTGTATTTCCAGTTTTTTTTTCTCGGTTTCTCAAAATTCAGGAATTTTTTACAGTTCTCTTAGTTGCTTAATGCCAGTTGTAGAAAAGTCTACAAACCTGAATTTGAAAAATATAATAATTAATATTGTAAAAAAAAAAAAAAAAAAAATACATTTTTAATCTGGTCAGAGATTTATTATAATGAGAAAATTACTCATGGTACATGCATTGTCTTATAACTTCTGAGGGACACTCACAGAGCCCCAGATTATCTCAGTTTAGATCAAGGGTCAAACAAAGCTACTTTGAGGTAGGCTTTGGTTTCTAGTTGTAATCAGATGAGATGACTGCTGTAGGCTCATGATAAAATTATACTTTAAAGTTATCCTATTTCTGCATTGGCTACCTTTGACAAAACAATTGTTGATTGATTACAATTTTTTTGATCCATTTTAGTCTATTTATTAATATTTAGTATTTATTACATTAAATATGTGGAGTTGTAGTATTAGTATTCTAGAAATGAGACAGCATGGATTGTAAAAATCATCGAGATATCTGAAGCTATAGTTTTGGGATCAGTCATCAGGAAGGAAATGGAGAATATTAGCAAGTGGCACAACTTGTGTCATGTTGTGTCATTGGATGCCATACCTCTTCAACAGCTAAAAGATCTTAAATACCTTGGAAATCAAATCAATGTCAAAAGTGTTTGTCTCTATCAAAATTGGTGCAAATGGATGTGAATGATCAATTAAGAATTGTGAGAAGAATGTTGACTGCTGTTAAGAGAGACTCTGAAAAGGAGGGAATAAGAAAAGAAAATTAAATTAATAGGGTACAAGTGATTTACCAGGGCAATGTTGGTGGAAAAAGAGGAAGGGAAAGAGTTAGAACTAACTAGGGGAAAAGAAGATTAGAATAAAACGTATTGAAGGCAACTCATGGATAGGAATGGCTGAGTAGGCATCCTCCTCGTACTGCCGACAATTATAAAATAAGTGGAGTTTCAGTTGCTTTCCTATTCATTCTCTATGTTATGAAAGAGATAATGGCTATTCTGACCCTGTTTGAGAGTTATTGGTCTGTTCTCCCACATTTATTGCCAATGATTTTACTAATCATTTTAAGTTTTTAATTTAATTTTTTCATTTTAAGTATCATTTTTAAGAGTTTTTACTAATATTATTAATTTATTATTATTAATATTCTGATATTTATAGACTGAAGAGAACGGGATCTGCTTAAAAGGTGATGAACTGAATGAGCATTGCCTTTCTGATGGGAATAAAGGTAAAATTATAAATTATATTCTGAGATCAAGTCAAACTAAGATAGAGATAAATTATAAAATTATAAATTATATTCTGAGATCAAGTAAACCTAAGTAAGGCTCTTGAGTCTTTTCCTTAGGTCTATACCACATCTTTACATTCTATACAATAAAATGTAAAAGTTAATAATGTTTACCCCATAGCACTTTGCTGATTATGGTTTTTTCAAGCCAACCCATTTGTTAGCTAATTGTTATTAACTAGAAGTTACTGACATTTATTACATACTAGCTGACCCGCTGAACTTTGTACCAACTAACAGTTAATGAATGTTGTGATATAGGACTCCTTCACGGGTATAGGTATAACTATTCCCTCAAGTTTCATTGCAACTGGATGAATGGTATAGGAAGGCATAAGAGATATACAAACATACATTTTTAGTTTTATAGATAACTCAGAAACCTTTGCGGATATGCGTCCAACCATTCCCCCAAGTTTTATTGCAAAAATGGATGAACAGTTTAGGAAGGCACAAGAGAAATACAGACATTCATTTTTATTTATATAGATTATTTAATTTTGCATTATTACAATATTAATATCGGAATTAATTTTCTTTTAAATAGTTGAGGAACTTGAGGAAGAAGAAAATGGCGGATCAATTTTTGGATATCCAGGAGCTGGAAAATGTTCCTTGAAGGTATTTATGCCAAATAACAAGGCTTTTTCTTTAGTTCTATTGATTACTATGAAAGAAAAAAGAGTATATTATTTTGCTTGATTGATTCATTAGGAGATATATCTGCTGGGAAGGCATAAAACTGAGGGATACTGCCAAAGACAGTATCTAGGAGGCGGTAAGAGGAGTAATGAGGAGAGACAAAGTCTCCACCCTGAAAATATTAAGTCCTCATCGGTTGAAGAAGAGGCGAACATTTTTTTGAAAGATGAATTGTAATATCAATTTTAATGATAAGCTGGTGAGGGTTTGAGGTCATTTGGAAAAAACAATAAAAATAAATCAATTGATTGTGACAATATTTTGGCTTATATTGGAAGTCTTCATGAGAGCATACCAAGAAAGATGTCGCTATCAACTGCTTTTTTTTAAATTTATTTTTTAATGACTGCTCTGCCCCTCCCCTAGTTATCTCCTCAAATATTTTATGGTGTTGGTATATACATCTATTGTCTGACTAATTATTGGTATTATTAAATATATAAGAAATATAATGTATGTAACTCTTTTTTTTTATTATTCCATATTTTGCAATATTATTAAACCCAGACATAGACCTGTTTCTGTCCATACACATTGCATGTTGAGTCAAATCAAAAAAGGTCATTTCGAGAAAATTGACTTTTAAGTATTGCAGTTCTTCTAAGTAAAATATTTCATCTTCTGACTGATTTTTACTCCAAAAATTCAACTGATATTTTAGCTGAAAGCCATTTTTAAGCTGGCATGTATGTTTTTACCTGACCTTTTTTTTTAACAAAAGAGGTTTTTCAACATTAATTTTTTTTTTTTTTTTTTTTTTTGACCACTCCAATCCACTAGTCTCCCAACTTGCTTTGCACTTCATTCCTGATAATCCCCCGAGGCGTCTGAAAAGAAGGTGATCTAGAGACCTTATAGTGTAGAATTTATTGAAGTGCTATTAGTGAGTAGTTCTTCACAAGTTATTTACATGCCATTGACTATCACTGCAGTTACTTGATGTATATATTTTGTACAGTTGTAAATTTCAACAAATTTATATATAAAAAAAAAAAATTTTTTTTTGGTATGGTGTCAGTGTTAACCGAAACTAGTGTTAAAATTTGATTGTGATTCTTTTTTTACTTCTTATTATGCATTATGTATTAAACATTATAAACTTCTTTGAAGAATGCATTCAGTACCTATATTTGTTATACCTTCTCCTGTATCATAAATGTGTTAGTAAAAATGAATAATAAACATTGATTTTTTAAAATTTTATTATTTCATTTATTATAAAATTTAGAAAAAGCTTAAAACTTTATAAAGTAATATAGTATTTTAACTTTGTTGAAGGTTAACTTATTTTGTTAACTTGGCAAAGAACAATAAGCTAACGTAAGGAACATAACATGGCTACAGCCTTTTAATTAGGACAAACATTAAATTAAAGATTTTCACAGAAGATATAAAACATGTAAATATACATTACATAATTAGTATTCTTTGTCACTCAGAACAGATTCAGCTGATCTTTTCTTCTAGATGAACTTGTTCATAAAATTTACAAGAAGTTTCAGGGACAACTCCTCTGTTTATTAAATTCAATTAGTCTTTTTGTTTTTGGAAATACCAGTAGGTGATCTATCTGGCAATCCCATTAATCAAATATCTTGAGTTTTATTTCTAGGATATCTTTGTCTTCCACTAACAATAAAAAAAAATATCAAAGTTCACGCGATTGAATCGCCACCAAACGGCCGTTATTGCCCCTAAGATACACCCAATACTATCAAATTGTAGGTTTTGAAATATATATATATATATATATATATATATATATATATATATATATATATATATATATATATATATATATATATATATATTAGCATTATTACTGTGTTTATCACATGCTTGAATGAAAAATATACTTAATTTCAGGACGTTCTAAAAAAATAATGATCAATATAAAATGGATATTATCCAAAATGAAGACTTATGATCAAATCAATAAAAACAGAAAATTATAAGGTTTATTAACCAATTTTCAGATACTAGGATGCAGAAGAGAATAGAAGAGTTTGGAAGTAATTTAGGAAGAGGTGAGGTAGAGAAGTGGATAGGGAAGAACTTATTATGTTGTTGTGGAGAGGGGGGGGTTGTTGTGGAGGGGGGGGGGTTCTTGATTGCAAGGTCAGCTCTTCTTTTCTAGAATATGGTTGAACAAGTTCAAAGGTAATGATGTGTTTGCATGTGTATATACTCGTATTTATACACACTTAGTTCTTTCCATATTTCAAGTTATTATTTATGTAAGCTAAAATAAGTAAAGGTTGGTTTTTAAAATTTTAACAATTTTACCATTAAATTTACAAGTTATTCAGTGGTTCTGTAAAGTGTTTATTTAATATAAATGACAAAATATACATTCCTTGCCTTGGGTAGCTCCCTTGCTATGATTGTGTGCCTTTTTCACTAGTTTAATTAGCTTTAGGGGGAAAGCTAAATTTTGACCTGGAGCACTACATTATAAAGATAGTTAAAAAAAATTATCTAGGAATATTTTCAAGGTGAATAATATTAAGATGTTACAGGAGGATGTTCATATCTGGTTTAATGTTGTGGCAGCTATGATATACAACTAATATCAATTATATTTAAAAAGGAAAAGAAAGAAAAACATATACATATAATATTGTTGATCATATATAATAAATTATCCTTCTTATACTAATACTATGACTATAACCGTGTTAATTGTTGCTCAAGAGAGGCAGAAAAAATTGCCATGTTGCATAGAATCCACATCTTCCAAAAGGCCTATTTTTGATATCAAAGGGAAGAAAAGTGCAGGAAACTTGAAATTCTGATTAAGTACCTCAAAGAAAAAACCATTTACAAAAAGTAAATTTTTCTCTGACTAGGAAAAATAGACTATGGGTATGTCTATCCAATTAAAACCCATTAGTCTTTGTATCACATCCACATACGTTGTCGATTGCTTTGCAAAATCGATCTCAACTTTTTCCTTCTTTTGATCAATTTAAATTTTAGAATTGAATTACATTAACAATATATAATATAAAAATATAATATAAGCAACACCAATGAAGCTAGAGCATGTCAAAATACACTTTTGAGGTAAAGAAGAAAAGTATACACCCCCAGCCAAAAGACACCAGCAAAAAAAAAAAAATTGCTCTGATATCACCAATATAATTACTGGCAGAACTTATAAGTATAGAATATTATCTTAAGTTCTTCAAAATAAAAAAATAAAATAATATTCTGGAAAATAATATTGTAGTTCATATTATATTAATAACATTTCATTAAAAAAATATGAATGAAACTCGAAAAGAAGAATAAATGAAATTCTGTCTATAAAAAGTACAAAAGGTGGCAGAAAAAATTATAATATATATATGTATATAAATCATTTCAGATCAAATTAATTGGTACAGTTGAAATAAATATTTTAAAAATTACTAAAAAATAATTAAGACTACTTCTTTCTTCTGAATGTACTTAGGGCAGTTAATAGAGTAGTTTGAATGGAGAGTTTTGAAAGTTTCAGTTAAAGAAGGGTAGGATTCTATTTCTTGAAAATGGATAATTCCAGAGGGTCGAGTAAGGTATCTTCAAATGACGGAATTCTCTGTAAAGGCATAAGTATTATAATCTGTGTCAATTGAGGGCAATGTATAATAGTGATCGCTTTGTGAATCCAATCACACAATATATACAACTAGCTTCCACTGTTGTGGCCTCAACTGCTCTCTCAAGTAAACAACTTAAATAATTTTAACTAATAATTGCAGTTTTATTTGTTACTTGATATAAATCTTGTATTGAAGTATCCAATTGAGCATTATCTCTTCTGTGATATTTTCAGGCATTGCAGTAATTTTTAACCTGGTTAAAATTGCGCTGATTAAATGTTTGAAGATTATATTTGTTAAGCATAATTAGGTATCCAATTTTTAATTTTAATATTTGAGTTGGTAATCCAGGACAGAAAATATCGAGAAACTCTTGTGGATAATAGACTGCATTATCACTTTTGATGTTTTGATTTGGTAATAATATGTATTTGGCAGAAATAATTTTATTGATTTCATCTGTTTGGATTTTAATTTCTATTCTTAAAAGTATGACTGTGGCTAACCTTGTTTCTGTTACTCAACATTTTACATTTAAATTTTTGCTATTGTAAATTTTAATATTGGTAAACCTTCCTAGAGCTACAAAAAATGATGTAGTTAAAATTTGGTAGAGATGGGCTAAGTAGTTTTAGCATTGTAAACTATTGCGGAGTGGTGCTAACCATATATTGGTCGATTTTTAAACTTCACTTGGATCCACATGTTGCACTACATATTTATAGCTTTTTTGATAATTTAATTGAATATAAGTAATTTTTATCATCAAAAGAAGATAAAGAAGCTCATACTATACCATATAGAAAGTAATATAAATATATTAAAAAATAAAAATGGAATGAAATTTTATTTTAAATTTAATTAAATAAATACAATCATACTCTATGTACAATAGACACTCAGTCTAGGAATTCCCGATCTAATAAACTAAACCAGTCTTCTTATGGAGGGACAAGCCAGGTCCAAAGAGATCCAATCTCAGCTGTCACTGACGTAAAGATAATACCAGTGGTGGCTGAGTGAGAGCAATATAATAGAGTCACTCAGGGCATGAGTGGAGAAGCTGGTCATTGCCAGGTCTCCATGACAAATTTTATAATAGATCTTTAGGCCACTACCTTTTTAACCTGTGAGGAGGTTTATAACGATTGCACTTGTGGACTTTGATGATGAGAAAGATTTTGAAAATTGGCTGGTATTTATGTAAAGTTTTGTTTTGTTTACATTGTAAGGGGAAGGGGTAATGGTTACGGTTAGGATCATATGATAACTTTCAGCATTTGTTTGGACATAGCTATATAGTTTGATGAATAAAAAGTAATTATATAAATCAATTCATTCTAACATCCTTTTTATAGATAGTGAGAATACTCTTCATTAAATAAAGAAATAAACCATCAATAGGTCTTAATCTTTATTTCAGCAACCATAAATATTAAACTTAATGAAGAGACAGTATTTTAAAAAAAAGTTTGTTTATTAAACTAGGGATGATAAAACACTATATTGATATGAACTTTACTCCAGTATCAGAATATAATTTGATTCTGAATTTATATAGAATGGTGATATTGAATTTATGAATAGCATTGTCTGCAAGATTGTGTTGTAATAACACTCTCCCCGATATTCTCTTAATCTTAAAGAACGAATAAGATATTTCCACATTTTAAGTGAACATAATAGTTAGAACATAAAATTATTAATATTAAAATAAAATCTCCTGTAATGATAGATGATAGATTTCAAAGGAATTTGATAAATAAAAGAAATGTCAACTATTAACTTAAAGATTGTTTATTTATTTAGTAAAACTCTGTAGACCTCCATCATGTCAGTTTTAATGAGGTATTTTCAATTCTAGAAACTAGTTCTTTATTCTTTATATTTATAATAAGATACGGTGTAAACTATATTTATATTTAGATAAAAAAGTGAAATAATAAACATTAGAGAAATATATAGATCTTGTTAATGGAAATGGTATCGCTTGGGCTCTATTTGTAGATCAGCTGTTATTTGTTTATTATTTAACTCATCTTTACCCAACTAAAAATTATTTATTGTTTTATTCATCTTAATATGATAGATATGCAATATTATTTTTCCATGTTGATTCTATAAGTATAAACAATTTTCTGAAAGCAAATAAACATATTCTTGCATATGTATGTATATATAGCCAATAAAAATGATGTCATCGATGCCCCCAGAGGAGGAAGGGTGGGGTGTGAACTATATAAAGGAGGAGGGCAAGGTCGTCGCCCTCTTGTTTTTCTGGAAGCTGAGGAACGCCTTTCTGTTGACGCAAGATGAAGAGTTTTATACTTTTTGTGTTTTTAGTTGTCACCATTGCACCTCTGTTCATCAACAAGGCTCGAGCTAGCTGTCAAGTAATTTTGTTTTTCCACTTTCTATTGGTATAGCTATCTATCAATCATAAATAATAAGGGAAAATATCACAATTGAATGTTAAGCTTCTGTAATATACTAATCAGATAGTTTTCTTTTTAGAACTGATTTTACTTTAAATTTTATTTATAGTATAAAAAAGTTTAAATTGATTGCTAAAAAGCATGGTATAACGACATGTCATTACTGAGTTACAAACAATAACGTTTACACAGCTATTGCTGCAGTTAACCTCAATTGTTTTCTCAAATATTCAAATGTTAATTGTATATTTTCTCATTGCTAAATATCAAATATATTGAATATCCTTTCCTTCTTAGCTGTGACAAAGTTCATTTACATTCTGTTCTGTTATGTTAAAATGAACATCTGTGTGATTGCACATTGTTGTCAACTATTGGAATCATCATTGATATTTCATGGGTGACATTGATCACGATCAAGTTGGATTATGATTTGAAAAGAAGTGATATTCTTCTTATATAACCAGCTTTTATATACTAGAGATATGTATATGTAAAATAGTTGTAACTCACAGTCATCATTTCCCAATAACTTATTTTAATAGTAACTTACATCGAAACTCAAGCACACATATAAAAATAATAATAATAATAAACATAACTAAAGGAAAGGATCTTGCTTGAATTCACTTTAAAATCATCCTTTTGAGGTATGATCAACATTATAATAAGAAATAAGACGAAGTGGGGTAAGTGCGTCATATCGTGTGCAAAGTTCAACTTCAACTTGATATAAAAAATCAGCTATTAATGCTAGGATAATATTTTTTATTGCATTGCAAACATTGGACTTTACTCTTTTCAATAATATAGTTGATTTTTCTGATATCCTAAAAATTATTATTGATTTTAAAGGAAAATTGATTTTATGTCCCATTTATTCACTTGCCCCACCTAAACGGGGTAAGAGAATAAATCGCTTGTAAACTCCTTAGCAGTGAATTGATTCTTTGATAGGGTAAGTGCATATATAAGCAACTCCCAGCAATCATTTTCCTCCTTGAAGTTAAAAAATTAAAGGAAATTTCACTGAGTTATTGAGTTTTGCATTAGCCAAAAAATTATTAAATATGTAATTAATTAACAATAAATGGAGAAAATAATTTAAAAACACAGTATAATTATAGTTATATACAATAAGTTTATTTCATATGTAGGATTAATTTACAATAAATTAAGAAAATAATTCGATAAAAACAGTAAGCATTTAGATATATCACAACATTAATTAAGTGGATATATAATTAATTGACAAGGCATGAATAGAGAAACTACGTAATTCAACAAAGGCTGTAGACTGAAAATTGTAAATTCAACATTGCTTCTTCTCGACAACCAATCTTAGGGAGTGGGAGAATGCGTACAATATAATTTTTCTGAATGGAACTGATGTCATCTTGTGCTGGATATCTGAATGGAACTGATGTCATCTTGTGCTGGATATCTCAATGGAACTGATGTCATCTTGTGCTGGATATCTCAATGGAACTGATGTCATCTTGTGGTGGATATTTCAATGTTGTAGCTCTCCCTGAGGATGAATGTTTTCTCAGGAATTTTATTACAGGATTCCCTTTATCAATTTTCAAGACTTGGCCGACAAAGTGGCCAACCATTTTTTTACCAAGAAACTTTGTCAGTACCCAATCGTGAACAGCTAATTCTTCTATCTGTTAAAAGACTTAGAATATCATGCACTTCTCCGGGAGGGACAAGTGTAGGATATGATGCACTTCTCCAGGTTTTATAACACACTTACCCCTTGTGGAAAGATACTTGGGTTCATCATAGGGCTTAACTCTAGTATGTTAGGTTTGGAGGGTATGAAGTCTCTCTACATACAACTGATCGCAGTTGATGTAACAAAATGGCAATAGAAATTATGGCCGACTAATGCAATTACCCCATAAACACACTTACCCCACCCATACTACCCCTTATTAGCCTAAATAATTTTGCACTATTTGAGATTCAGGTTATATTTTAGTTGTGTAATTTTGTGATGCAGTGGATTTTTAAAAGTGATGCCTTGTACTGTTTACTATGGAGTTTATTTATCAATGTTAAACCTAAAAAAATTTATTTCATAATGTAAAATTTTTGATATGCAATTGTAAATACATCAACAATATTTATTAATTGTAAAAAAATTAATTTTATTAATAAACAAGATTATCTTATAAAGTTATCGCTATTAATTGTTTTCTTGTTCAGTGTAATGAAGAAGTCACATTTCTACAAAATGAAGCCTTCGTTCATTGTTCTCAGGAATATAAGATCAACAATGGTATAACGTTCTTTTGCATTTCAATTTTTAACTTTATGCGTTTTAACTATATGTTTTAAAAATTATCAAATTTCTTAAAAACTTTTACAGAAGAGATTAGGAGTATTGTGACCCAGGAGTATGTGCCCGACGACTATGAAGTTAAGGTAAGATTAAAGTTTAATCTTCTTCTTTCTCTTCCAGAAATAGAGCCATTACTGGCCTAGAGTGGCTTCAATCCAGTGCTGCCAATCCTCTCGGTCCCTGCACAGCAACTTCATTCCGGCGAGGATTTTGTTCCTTTTGCCCCCAATCCTCTGGATGTATTGTATGATAGGAGGTGTTTGGGCGGCCTCGTGGTCTTTTACTTATAGGTCTTGTTTCCATGGTCTTTCTGGGTTCTCTCACTCCTTCCATCTGACAGACATGTTCAAACCATTTAAGTTGTCTGTTTTCGATGATTGCCTTTAATGGAGGAACCTCTAACCGTTCTCTGATCCTTTTGTTCCTAATACAGTCATTCTTAGTCTTTCCTGCTGCTCTGCGTAGGAACTTCATTTCAGCAGCAGTGATACGGCTGACATACTTATCAAGCATTACCCTCTCACCACCATATGTTAGGATCAGAAGGTATATAGCCTTGTATATGAGGCATCCAGTTGCAAATCGTAGCAAAACTAGATTTCTACATTTTTCACCAGAAGCCAAAAACCATAGCAATATGATGTCCAATTGATATGAATGTAATTTTTCTTGTATAATTAGCAGATACATAGATGGTTTTAGTTGGGAAAGTGTAATAAGGGCCCCTGTTGACCAGTTTTTTTAAAAATTGGTTTTTCTTCTGTACTTACTCCATTTTGCAACAGTTTGAGACTTACTCCTTTTTGATAATAAAATAAATACATGCATTGAGTTGATTTATAGAATTGAAATGATGGATTAAAAAAATAATTTTATATTCAAAGATGTTTCTTATTAGATTGGTGAACAATAAAAACGGATAGTAAAGTAATAAACGATATATGTACGTACATAGACAAGTCTATGTAATCACAATACTCATTTTCCTAAACAAATTATTATTCTTCCTCATCTTACTTCTAGAACTTTTAGTAAAACTTCTTTGAAAATGGTTAAAAACAATTTATCATTAAACAATGTTTGTATACATAAATGCGATTATTGAGGAACAAAATAAAAACAATAAAGTATTAAACTACCTAGTAGTATCAAAACATTATTGACTGTGTTTTTTAGTAGGTAACTTAAAAATTCAAAACAAATAGCTATCTAAAAACTTTCTTTATAATGTTTAAAAACATTTATTAGTTAAGTTTAACAAAAAAAAAAAAAAAAAATAGAAAAAATCAAATATAATTTAAAAAATGGACTAGTCAATAGTAATTACGATCACAATAATAGGTAACTTTTCTAAACTGGTTGTTTATGTCTCCTAAATCTGACAAATAATAATAATTTTCATTTTCTCCATCATAATTTTCAGTGTCAATTATTTTCTTGTACATCTCTAACTCTTTTAATTCTTTTCTATTGTCCCGATGTTTTTTTAATAATTCACTGACATCACTCTACTTTGCTTCTTTGACTGGGACACCAGCTTCAACTAGCAAATAGGCTACAGAATTTAAAAAAACGGTAGCCATATTGTGAGATACTCCCTTTTGGTACTGTGATAGGCATGGTTTTACTCCCTTTTGCAACAGTACGTGATTTTTAATTGTAAATTTGAACAGCTTTTCCTTCGTTTTTAAACCTAAAACCTAGTCAGTCTTCTGTGTGGCAAGCAGCTGGATCGAATGGTATATAAAACTCAATATCGATTTTCAGTGGATTTGCTACGTTTTGCAATTAGGCGTCTCATATATGCATTTATTTATCATAATGCTATTATTGATCTGGTAGTAAACCTGGTTTGGTTTAGTTATCCTATTGGCTATTTCTTGGTCAATCCTACCAGATCTATTTATTATGATTCCCAAGTTGTTTTATTCATTAACAAAATCTAGGACCTTCCCGTTGCAAAATATTTCAATATGTTCTTCATCATTCCATGTGAAAATTAGGATCTTGCTTTTTGGATTGTTGATGGATATTCCTTTCCATAGTTGTTCCTTCCCCCATTTCACCATTGTCTGTTGCAGCTTTTCTTTTGAATCTGCAATTAAAACAATATCATTCGCATATAAGAGACCCTTTACGAGTACGGTCCGCATTTTCCATTTATGTATTGCTGTCCATAGGTATTTCATATCTAAGCACAGAATCGAATGCAGCTTTTAGGTCAAGAAAAGCCAAATAAATGTTTTTATCTCGGTCTCATGCTTTTTCGGCAATATTTTTGAGGACGAAGAAATGATCCTGGGTCTGCCTTCGGGGGTGGAAGCCTGCCTGTTCATCCTCAAATTGGCTCTCCACAATATGTCTCAACCTTCTTTCAAGGATAGAGGTGTACATTTTATAGAATACAGACAGTAAGCTTATTGGTCTGTAGTTTTCACATAAAGTTGAACTGCCTTTCTTATATATTGGGATTATAGCACTGTATTCCCAGTCTTTAGGAATTATCTTGCTATCCCATCCTGCTTGAAATTGTCCTTGCATTACTGCTTTGTTTACTTTTACTCTTTCTGTAGCATATTTGACCTCATCTTCTTCTATACATTCTTGGCTTTTTTCTATGGCTGTTTGTGCATAGGGCATTGTAGTACCACGTTCCTCTGAAAAGAGATCTTGGTAACAATGTCTCCAAGGATCCAAAATGTCATCCAAGGTAGTAACCATATTGTCTCCTTCATCTTTTATGTTCCTGACCGTCCTTTTTGCTATTTCCTTTAAGAAGCTTTATGGGCTGCCAGAACTGCTTAATATTTCCTCTATGATTTTCATCCGGGCTCTTTCTGAATTGATCCCATGTTTTTCTTTTTTCCAAAATGATTGCTTTCTTGGACTCGTTTGTTTATCTGCGGTACTCAATTAAATTGGCTAGGGATTTATCTTGCAGATAGGCCTTTCATGCTTGCTATTTCCTTTTCACTATCTGCCTAATGGTATCATTCCACCATTTTATGCACTTTTTCTTGCCACCCACCTTTCGCATGCCACACACCTCCTTAGCAACAAATGTTTAATCGCGTGTATGTGTATATATAGATTCTGCAAATAGTTGTTTCCGAATCCCAAGCGCTAGACACTGGTGAATTATAACTGATCATTAACCAGATATCAATATATCTGATATTAACCAGATATCAACTGCGCTGTTGAGTATCATCATCTTCTATCGCCACCTCTCGATAAGTAAGATATCAAATGAAAACTTTAAATTACAGAGGGTTAAAATTAACCGGAAATCTAATATAATCAATTGTAAATAATAATAAACAGATGCGGTAGATATAGATTCAGTAAAACTATTAAAATAAAAAGTATAGAATATATAATTAATGTATGTATATAATTGAAAAGTATTCAAGTTAAATGTTAATTTCTGTGTTTTATTTTCATTTTCCCTAATTTTTCTTTTTGTTTGGTACAACAGTTCTTAAAGCTGGGCCTGGACCTCTTTAATGAATCTTTTCCATTCATCTCGGTCCATGGTGTTCAGGCGCCATCTCTCACTCCCACCTGCTGGAGGTCTTATTCCACATCATTTAGGCATCTAAAGTTGGGATTGCCTTCAAATTCTTGCTCCTATTTGTTTTATGTTTAATAGTTTTTAAGGAAACCTCTGTATAAGCATCTTCTCTATTTGCCCTAACCTTTTTAACCATCTTTTTCTTTATTTGGCAGACTATATCTGCCTCTCCAAACAAGCCATTTTATGCATCCCTTTAATCTAAGATTCAGTGATTTTTTCATAATTTTCCAGTCCAGTTTTTTTCCCTTGCATCCAGCTTTACAGTAATTGTAGTTATTTTTTATACTTCATTTTTTTTTTATTATTTTTTTTTTTTGGAAGGGTCTATTTGGTTTTTAGGTACAGTGAAATATAATTATTATATAGAGAATGTCTACCATTTGAAACTAGCATCAATTTTTGCATTAAATCATTAATTGTTTCCAATATGAGGATAGAGAGAAAGAGTCTTGGAATTGCTGGCAGTCATTCTTTTCCATCACCTTTCTCATTCTTATCACCAACTAAGTTTAATCATCTAGACACCAACATGATCTTCCACCAGAACAAATTCTTTTTTTTTCATACTAATTACATTATATTATCTGCCTTGTCCTGCCCTTCAAGGTTTTTTGTTTTTATGATTATTTTTATAGTTAATTACTCTTCAAAAGTTGCATCTATTTCAGTTATTTTTCTGCATATATAATTTTCTCTCGAAACATAGTCAATTTTTTTAATTTTTTTATTTCGTAGATTTACAATAGGAACTTAATCTAATGAAAACAGTATAATTAATTTATTTTTATCTTAGATATGTTATTTTGATTTTTTTTTTTTTTTAAATCCATTTCCAATATTTTACTTTTATTCTTATTTTTCAGTGTTGGATCAGTTGTGTAATGAAGAAATTAGGAATGGTAATTATTAATTTTTTTTAAATATTAGTTATTGCTTATAAATTAAAAGTTATTATAATAATACACCAAGTTATAATTGGTATTATTTTAATGTATCCTTTGAAAGATCAAAAAAGGCAAAATTGACTGGGAACAATTCAAGAATCAAGGGAAGAAAAACAAATGATCTCTCACCGCTGAAGAAGACAAAGCAAAATTTGATAAGCTGGCTGAAATATGCCGCTCTCAAGGTATGAATGATAATTATTTGTTCTCATGGTTAATTCGGTAGTTCTTTTATCTGAAATTAAAAATCTGAAAGAGGAAAAAAAAAAAAAAAAAAAAAAAAAAAAAACTTTTATCAGTATAATTTTTAACATTAGTTTCCTAAAAAATATGATGGTGATGATAATGATCCATAATTGATAAATAATATGAATTTACAGTTAAGTTCAATAAATCTAACTTTTGTTCAAGAGACTTGTATTTTTCTCGAATATATTTTAGTCGACTGCTGCCTGTAATCCATTATTATTAGGTTGATGCAAAAATAATGCAGGATTTTATTTCCGTTTCATTATTAATTCTAATTGTGTAAACAAAACTAATCCACAATGCTAAGTTATACCTATCATTGTAAAGCCTATTTATCTCGTTTACTTTCCTATATAATCCTTTTTTTTTTTTAACATTGAATTCAGTCCATTCAGTGCCTCCAGACAAAATGACGTCTAGGAGCGATTTTCGGCAAATTTACTTGTATGAGTTCAAACTCGGTCGAAATGCTGTGCAAACGGCTCGAAATATTAAAGAAGTTTAGGGGCTAGGTACCATTAATGAATCTACAGTGCAGCGATGGTTTCAAAAATTCCGTAGTGGAAATTTTGACCTTTCAAACAAAGAAGGTGGTGGCCGTCCCTCTAAAATTGACAACGACCAGTTAAAGGCAACAGTTGAAGATGACCCTAACAAAACTACTTAAATAATGGAAGAACTCGATATGGTTCAGTCAACAATTGTATGCCATCTCAAGGCAATTGGAAAAACAATCGATGTTTTTACTGAATACCAAAAACCTGCATTATTTTTGCATCAACCTAATATCTTTAATACTCTTATCAAATGTCCTAGTAATATAAATATTACTCATTTCAACATTCTCTTCTATCAATAGTTCCTCAAGATGAAAAAGATGAATGTCAGCTGGCATATTCTACTCTAGTTTGTCAATTCAAATTCTGGAAAAAGGTAACCTTAGAGCTAAATAACTCTAACTAAATTACTTTTAATTTTTTTTTCTTTAAACTAAATTTGCAGTGATAATTAATTTTATTTTCAGGTCGTTCATACGATGTGTCCGAGGGAATTACCACTACCATCATTACTAATGTAAAATATGTACCCAATTGGATGACTTGCAAGACCTGTACTTCTGATATATATAGGCATTGTTTGTAAATCACATATACTTGAGATATTAAATAATTTGCATTATTTAGTTGTTTTATTTAATAGTATCTCCCATTTTTTATTATCAGCTGTAATGGTGAAAATACATCAAAACCAAACTATAAAAGATTCGATAAATATATTCCTACTATTGCATTAGAGAGGAATATGGAATAGTTTTGGATTAAGTCACATAATTTAATCAATTTATGAGTAATTTTCTAGATCTTAATATAAAAAAAATAATTTTTTTTTAATCGTTTTTGGCCATGGCATGAACAACAACAAGACAGGATAGAAGCACCGAAGGTTATATAATTTAAAACAATTAAACAATAATATTAAACATTAAACAATTGATACAGAGCTGATTAAAAAACTATTTAATTTTTTGTTGTACAAATTGTTTTTTTATTATAAATACTGAATGGAAGTAATTTTGGCAGCAATACACTGGATTACCTTCAGTACTTACGTACTAGGGAGTGAGCTTGGTCTGTCCAATCCTCAAGTGGTTATTATGCTTTGCTTACTGGAAGGGGCTGTAATATTGTATTTTCATAAATATATATGTACTAGCATCCCTGTCGCGGCTTCGCCCGCTTTTATAAGTAAAGAACTTAGGTAAGTTTAACCTATAATTGATATTTTATTTGTTTATCGATAAAAATCTTGTATTGTATCTTGCCGTTGAGAATTATTTTCTAAATATTTTCTCAGAAAGCTGTAATTTTTAAGCTGGGACTATTGCACTGATTAAGTGTTTGAAATTTACATAAAGCATAATTGGATATTCAATTATTAATTTTAATTTTGTTATTCAGATAGACAGAGACTTTTTAGAAAGAAATTCTGGCAGATACCAGGTATGCAAGTTTAAAATGTCGTTTTAATTCCAATAGAATGCGCTCTTAGCCTATTGAAGGATTTGCTTATCTCTAAACGCTATTTTGTTTGTTAGTCATTTGTTCACAAAAGTCAGTTGTTTTTAAGTCGTTTACGTGGACGTATCATACCTTTCTTTGGTGTTAAAAATGTCTAATTTTAAGCCAAATAAAGAGCATTTGCGGCATGTCATGATTTTCTTATTTAATCAAAAGAAAAAGGCATCTGAATGTCATCGAATTCTTGTTGAGACTTATGGCAATGTTGCTCCAACCGTCAGGACATGTGAACGTTGGTTTCAAAGTTTCAAACGTGGTGATTTTGATGTTACTGATCAAAAACGAGAAAAATCGACCAAAAAAGTTTGAGGACTTCGAATTGCAATCTTTATTAGACGAAGACAATACCCAAACCCAACAAATGATGGAGAACAGTTGAATGTCACTAGGCAAGCCATTTCCGATCGCCTGAGAGCTATGGGAAAGATTCAAAAGGTTGGAAAATGGGTTCCACATGAATTGGACGAACGACAGATGGAAAAACGAAAAACTGTGTGCGAAATGCTGCTTTTACGCCACGAAAGAAAGGGTTTTTTTTGCATCGAGTTGTAACTGGCGATGAAAAATGGATTTATTTTCAGAATCCCAAACGAAAAAAATCATGGGTAACGCCAGGACAACCATCCACATCGAGTGCAAGACCGGATCGTTTTGGGAAGAAGACAATGCTGTGTGTGTGGTGGGATCAGAAGGGAGTAGTCTACTACGAGCTTCTCAAACCCGGCGAAACAGTCAATACCGAGCGCTACCGACAACAAATGATCAATTTGAGTCACGCATTGTTCGAAAAAAAACCGCCCAGAATGGGCTCACAGGCACGCCAAAGTCATTCTTCAGCATGACGCTCCTGCACATTCAGCCAGATTGACTAAGGAAACGATTTCTTCGCTTGGTTGGGAACTCCTACCCCACCCGCCGTATTCACCTGACCTGGCGCCTTCTGATTATCACCTCTTCTCATCGATGGGACACTCATTGGCGGAGCAACACTTCAACAATTTCGAAAACGTACGAAAATGGCTCGATGAATGGATTTCAAATAAAGATGAAGCATTCTTTTGGAATGGTATCCATATATTGCCCGAGAGATGGACAAAATGTGTAGAAAGCGAGGGTCAGTACTTTGAATAAAATATATTATACTTTTTTTTAAATTACTGTGTATATATTTTAAGAAATAAACGACATTTTAAACTTGCATACCTGGTAATGTACTGCATTATCACTGCTTACAACCTTATCAATAAAGATATTCTCAACTGTCACCATTTACTTTTAATAATGTTATATATTTTCTCTGGCATAGTATTTGTAAATAAAATTGCTGCTCTTTCACACAACCTATGGCACAATTTTTTAAAAAATAAACCTGAAACAGAATAAATATCAAATCATTGAAATTTCATTCTTCTAAAAACCTCTAGCAAAAACTAAGGTTAGGCCTCCTTATCATTTACACATCATATAATTACACACCATATTGATAAGGCAATAATGTTGGGTGTGGCAGAAATAATTTTATCATTTCATCAGGTTGGATTTTAATTTCTAACCATAAAAGTTATTACAGTGTGGCCAACCTCTGCCAATCAATACTGTACATTTAAATTATTATTATAAATCATAAATGATACTATTTTAAACCATCCTAGAACTATAAAAATAGATGCAGTTAAAACTTGGTACAGATAGATTCAATTGTTTCACCATAGCAAACTTAATTGTAGAATGGTGCTAACCACATATCCTTCTATTTTAAAACACCCTCGGGATCCACACGTCACACTACATATTTATAGAACAATTTATTTGAATTAAGCAAATTTTATCATTGATTTCTAGCTCTATATAACACTGTACTTTTATAACCTCTCATAAATGGTACTCACCACCTATTGGTCAATTTTCAAACTTCACTGCCCACCACATATTTATCGCTTTTTAGTAACGATTTAATTTAAAATGTGTAAATTTTATCATTGCTAAACCTTCCTTCAACTATGAAGATGATGTAGTTAAAATTTGGTAAAGATTGGTTTTGTGGTTTTCACGGTTAGTGATCACAAACGAAAAATGGCTTGTCCTTTTATATAATTGTATAGATTATAAAAAATTAGGTTGACTGGTACATTTTGTAGCAAATTTTGTTGTATTTACCCAACATTTCAACAAGCCAAAACTGGAAAATAATGGTACAATATTGAATTTTTATTAATTGAAAATATGGTACAATAAAATTATCCATAAAGATCTTAATGTTTGATATGTTGCTGATTTAGCCCACACAAGATACCTATCCTTTCGTAGTAAACTCCATTACCTGTCTTACAGTATCCTTTAACAATATTCCACTGATACCTGTTGAACACACCCGCTATCTAAGACTCCAACTAGACAAACGATTAACTTGGAAACCACATACAAGACTAAAAAGACAGAAAGACGTTTCCGACTTCTTCAACATTTACTAGACAAACGTCCAAAGCTTTCGATTAATTACAAAAGACTCATTTACATAACAGTTATTTGACAGACCTATTAGGACCCATGGAGTTAAGCTTTGGGGCGCCACTAAACCAACCAATTCATCTCGTATCCAATACTTGCTAACAATGATCCTCAATGCTCCTTACTTTGTCACCAATAAACTTATCCATAAAGATATTAATGTTACATATGTTACTGATTTAGCCCACACCAGATATCTATCCTTTCATAGTAAGCTCCATAATCACTCAAATCCATTAGTTTCTTAATTTACTTCCCATTCCATTCCTGATAATCCTCTGAGGCAACTGAAATGAAGATGGTCTAGAGACATTCTAGTGTAGAATTTTTAATAAAGTGCTACTGATGAGTAGTTCTTTTCAAGTTTTAACATGTTATTGTGATCGTTGTCAATACATTTACTTGATGTATATATTTTGTACAGTTGTAAATTTCAATAAATGTATATTAAAAAAAATTAAAATTATAAATTATACAATAAAAGGAACATATATCACTGCATAGATGGTAGTGATCAAGAAGGCAGCAAGGAGATACAAATAAATTCTGAAGGAAGAAGCTTCACTTTGTGGATTGTCATACCTAAATCCCATAACTTTGGGCCCACGTCAAAATTAATGAGTAATCAGTTAATGAAAGAAAATGTGTAGTCTATTTAAATATAAAGAGGAAAACAATAAATGTATGATTGAATGATTGAAAATTAAAGAAACACAGAAAAAATAAATTTGAAATTATTGAAGAGAGCAAAGTCTGATTAGTGGCACTAATATTTAAATATTATTTTATATTGAATATCACTAGTGACAATATAATATCACTAGTGACAATATAATATTGCAGTTAACAAGATATATCTCCATCTATATTAAGTTTCAATGAAATAATTGTTTCAACAGTGATCTTATTTATGTTTTATGCATTATTAATTTTGGGCTCAAATATATATTTTTGAAAATACAGTTTTATATTTATTATTATTTACTAGCATTGCCTGCGGCGGCTTTGCCTGCTCCTAAAGTAAAACTTAGCTAATAATTGAAGTTTAATTTGTAATGGAGTGGATAAGAAAAAATGACCATTTTTGAAACAAATATTTGTACCGTCATTACCCATCTGCAAGCCAATTGCTCGATGCCACGCTGATACTATTCCTTGGGGTGGCTGTCAAAGAACTCTTCCAAGAAGGAACATGTTCCGATAGTATTTTTTTTTTTTTTTTTTTTTTTTTAACTCTTCCATTAGTTGGAAGAATCTATTCAGCAACAATAGCTCTAAAAAAAATAACTTTGCATACAGAAGAAAACGAAAACCCTCCCTGGACGCACACACCTCCAATAACAATGCTTCACCTAGTTATCCAAAGATAATAAGTTATTAGACAATTAAGTTATCCAAAAACAATCGACTTCCAAACCAGACTCTCCTGTATGCTCCAAAACTTTCGAGATCCTTTTGTGATCTACACTGACGGTTCCAGATCGGATAATGCAACAGCTTCTTCTTTCGTCACCCTTAATTTAATGTACAAATTTAAGTTGCACAAACTATGTAATATATATACATCCGAACTTCATGCAATATCCTCAGCTCTCCACTTCTCTATGTAAATTAATCAAAAAACAATAATAATTATAACCGATTCATTGAGTTCACTAAAAGGCCTAAATAACATGTACTCAATTCATCCTACTATACAGAAAATCCATAGATACCTAAATATGTTACATAACTTAGACAAAACAGTTTAATTTATTTGGGTACCGAGCCTCGTGGGAATTGTGGGCAACGAGCTCACTGATATAGCTGCTAAAGAAGCCCTTGCACTTCCAGGCAGAGGAACTGCCATCTTGACTCCACAAGATATTAGCTCTCCTTTACAAAATGAAGTTCATGATAGATGGCAGTCCATGTGGAACGAGAGCCCACCTAGTAAACTGGAAACTATCACAAAATCAGTCAAACCATGGACTACATCTGTTCGATCCAATCGTAGAGAGGAAGTAGTCTTGTGCAGGCTAAGGATAGGTCACACTAACCTTACACACTCCCATCTACAACAAGCAGCCACCGCCAAAATGCCAATACTGCGGTGAGATAATCACTGTTAGTCATATATTCCAAGAATGTCCATACTATATAATGCAACTGAAAAATCTAGGACTTACACTCGGCATATTTCAAATTCTTGGAGAAAATTAAAAAAATTTAAAAACTCCGTTCACCTTTTTAAAAGTACAAAATTTACTTAATAAAATATAGACCCACCAAAAAAAAAAAAAAAAAAAAAAAAAAAAAATAATAATAAGAATTAAAGTGAAAAAAAGAAAAGAAAAGAGTAATAATAAAAATAAATAGCTAAAAGTTTATAAAAATCCACAGGCGTTTATGACCTTTGTAGTTTTACGCCTATAAACAATAACAAACAACAACAACAACTCTGATTGTATTAATTTTGTTAATGTAGAAAAAAAAAAATACAAAACTAAAAATAAGTAATATAAAGGTGAGGTGGATGACAATTGTTAGCCAACCAGAACAAATTGGAATTATAACAGGTACAGACCGGGAATATCAAATAGGAACCAACAGAGGTACATTGACTACCTATGACCCCCTAGCCTCCCTTTGCAGACTCTAGGCTGGTCATATTCATCCATGCCAAAACACATGCACAGTAGTAATGCTAAGAGCAATGGAGGCCTATTGTCATCCGCACCACTACTTGAGGGTTAGTAACAAATTAATTGAAAAGAAGTAGATTTTATTGTTGCTAAAACTTTCCGGGAACTATAAGAATGATTTATTATATTATTTATTATTTATTATATTAAAAAGGCATAACTCCCCATTTGCTATTAATAATTGTTAATAATAAAAGAAAATAAAAATGATATGGATATACTATACGATAAATTCAACAAAATGAATAAAAAAATTAAGTTTACAAAAGAATAAATGTCAAATAACCAAATTAAATACCTAAATTTATTAATAATAAAGAATAAAAACGCTATAAATACTAAATGGATAAAAAAAGAAAAATCCAGCAATAGAATTTTAAACTTTTTTAGTAATCACCCCATATACCAAAAACTAAACACAATAGATAATTATATTAATACAGCAATAAAACTAACAGATCAAATATACCTAAATGAAATAAAACAAGCAATTAAAAACAACCTAACAGATAATATGGTCCCGTATAAGATAATAAATAAAAGTTGGTATAAAAATATAAATAAAACAAAAATAAAAGATAAAGCCATTATTAAAAATAATAAAGATACTGACAAAAATAGTAAAATTAACATAGGAAATAATAACAATAAAAGTAACAACACTGATAAAACAAGCTGTAAAACAGGCCAGATAAATGAACAATTGAAAATCACTGACTTCTACCATAAAAAACAAAGTACTGATGAAGAACTTAATAATAGTATAAAAGAGAACACAGTAGAAACAATGCCAAAAACATCTAACATAATTTTAAAGAAAACTTAAAACAGAGTGAAACACATCCCAACACTTACAAGACAATTAATAAATAATTTAAATAATGAAAAGTTTAAAATTAATGGTGCTTTATATAATAATAATAAAATTAATAACATAATAAGAAATGCAGAAACAATGGACAAGTGGACTAAAAAAGATCTGATTTATAAAATAAACTGTAAAGATTGTGAAATGCATTACATAGGTGAAACCAAACAGAATTTAATTAAAAGAGTGAACCAGCATAAATATGACTGCAAAAGAATAAATAACAAAGAGAAAAATAATAAGACTGCACTGTGTGAACACACAAACAAATTCAAACATGAATTTGACTTCGAAAACACAACAATATTAAATCATGAGAATAAAACCAAAAATAGAAAAATAATGGAAGCAATTTATATAAATAAAACAATAGACCAGGCAGTAAACTACAAAACTGATACACATAAATTTGGTACAAGCTATGCTAAATTAATAGATAGACTGAAAATATAAATAGGCCATAAAAATAATAAAATCATTAATAAATAAAAGAAATAAAAATGTAAATAGTAGTGACATTACAACTAATAGAATAGAAATGGAATGGTAAAATAGGAACTATATTAAATAGGCCAGAATGCTGACAATAAATAAACAAAACAATAATTGAACATTGCCCAGTGTAGAAGAGATGACCAGTGAGAATATCACAGTGTTAGGTAATAAAAACCTAAAATTGTTAAGTGATATAACAATATAGTAAAGAATTGTAAAATAACATAATGATTGTAGAACCTGAAGATGGAGCAACATGACAAGCTCTGAAACATGTAGTTAAATGAATAAAGCAAATGGGGAGTTATGCCTTTTTAATATAATAACTGATATTAATCTCCTTAAATGAAACATTTAAAGTATAAGAATGATGTAGTTAAAATTGGGTATTGATTGGTTCAGCAGTTTTCGTGGTTAGTGATCACATGGCTTGTCCTTTTATATAATTGTAAGATATATGTAATTTGATTGTAAATTATCCCTCAGAAATTTCATTTACCGACTGAACAACAATCGGAGGATTTGGCGGATGAAGGAGCTATACAACAAAACACAATTTTGAGTAATTTATGTTTAATGCCGCGTTTACGCCAAAGTTGGCAACTAAGTTTTCCACAAGTTGCGGTAATTTGTTGCTTTTTCTACTAAATACAGCAACTTTTTCTGTCTTCCACTAAATTCTGGTTTTCCGTGGAGTGTCGGTAAATATCAAAGAAAGTTTACAACTAAAAGTGGAAGATTTGTTGCTACACACTTTGCGTAAGCAACTTGTAGAAAACTAGTGGAGAACTGTTCCTCTCCACGCGCCCCGGACCTGACGGAGAAGTCATCGTCTGGTCCAAATCAGTACTATACCTTGGTTTGACTCTATACACATCTCCAACAAACATGTCGTCTGTGTAAACGATAAAGTAGACAAAGTAAAAAAAAAAAATATATATACAAGATTACTTACTCACACAAAAAATCTAAATTAAGTCCTAACAATAAACTTATATTATATAAAACAGTTATTCGATCCCAGATTACAAATGCTTCATCAGTGTGGAGCTCAACTTGTACAACCAACTACCTTTTGTAAACACGTAAGGATGAAAAACTTATGTATGAGGATAATCACTTATTAGCCTCGATATATAAAAATATCAACAGTGCTTCACGTCTACCATCAAACCAAAACCTACTTTAAAAAAACAACAATTTCAGAAAATTCGCTTATCCGAGAAATCGGTATTTACAATAAAACTTAACTTAAAAATATACGAACAAAAGAACGAAACTCTTCACTTAATCTAAAACTTTCGCACCAATTCTTTTAGCAACATGTTTTCCATTTGTTGCTCTAAATTTGAGAAGAGCAACTTTTAGTCGTCAACTTTGGTGTTAACGCGGCTTAAGGTTTCATTCTTACATTTTCCTTCAACAAGCAAATGTTAAATAGCTCCTTTAACTTCTCCATATCTCTTTTTCTAGTTGTTTGGAAATATTCGGGTTTTGCTACCCAACTCTTCTGCACATAAATCCTTCATCGAATGAGATCGTATTTTTAAAAAAAAATGTGATATAACCCTTTCATCCGCCAAACTCTTCATTTATTTTATTTTTTATTTAATTTTTTTTTTTTTTTTTGAGATACTCTGTGTTATATTTTTGGTCTTCTTTTTAAAAACGACAATTTACACTAGCAGGGCCTATAATCAGCTCATCCCTTTCACATATATTGAACGGACCTTATCCGATGCCACCTTGATTACTCGAAAATTGTTGGTGGTGTAATTGTTTCGAACATGCACCGCGTCCATTTGTGCACAACAAGAGCCCCTTATCGCCGTTACCATTCCTCCCCCCTTTCTTCCCTCCCCCTGGCCTATAAAGGCTGCTGTCCAATTGAACAAACCATTTCAAAATGTTCTCTTATAATAACATCCCTCCAAAGAACAAAGTCAGATTGAGATACAGGAAAAGAAAAGAGTTATTACAAGTTGTTGGGGATTTCATTGTTCTTGTAACAGGTAGTTGTTCGTTCCACGGAATGAAGCACCTGACCGCTCCTTGGCTCCATCCATTAGAAAGGTACCTATCGCCTATCGCCTATCGGCAATCGCTTTCTATAAACAAAATATTATTTATTTTACTTTGTTAACCCTAAAACGGGCGCTCAGGTTTCTTTTGTTTTCCTAATTCAGTGTCGCGGACCCTGCTAACACAAAACTCTTCTCCAGACCCTTTAGTGCTTTTTAAAATTTAATCTAGTGAGCACCTGTCACGTTGGATACCTGACACCAAGCTTTGAGGTAGGGAATGTTGACCATAATCCCGATCATGTTTGTACTTTTTTTCTGTTTTTAGTTATTATATCTTTTTTTTGAACTATAGGCATCACTTAGGGCGCGTTTTTATTTTTATTTTTATTGTATAGAGGATCAATATAACTAAGGTTGATAAATTAATTGCCACTTCTATTGCGATTATAATACTAGTTCCGAATGATAAACATTTATCTTCAATTCTAAAACGTACAAAATTTTCAACATCTCAGTACTATGTTACGGGGATTATGTATACTAAAGTTTTCAAAAATGTGAGATTGGAATTCAAATTGGAATATAGAAATATAGAATTTCCGGTCTTGTTAAATAATGCAAAATAATAATTACTTTTAGATAATATCAAACCTATTTTACAACTAGAAACAATAAGAATCGATGTTAATACAAAAAAGGTTAGATGAGGAATGAATGTATCCTGAGAAGGTAAAGAAAACTGGAGTAGTGGCTGACAAAGTCTACCGCGCGCCCCGCTATGTTGCTCCGGTAGGCGCGCCCAGTTTAGTTTTAATGGAAAAAACACTGACATATGGACATAGCCAGGGGCAAAAAAAAAAAATTATTTTCTAAATGTAAGACCGACTTACTCATATTTATACGAAAGATAGACTTTGACAAACTGACTCTTTTTTTTTTTTTTATTTATTTATTTTTTAATTTTTCTTACTTTTGTTTATATAAGTTTGTTACTGTTATCTTATTACTTTATGTTTCAATAAATAATCTTCCTAAACTTTGTACTTTTATATTCATACATGTAGTATGACAATAAGGCATGCGACATGTAAATATACATATAAACTAGCATCCCCGTCGCGGCTTCGCCCACCCTCATAAGTAAAGATAATTTCAACTAAAAATTAAAGTTTTATTTGTTTATGGATAAGATTCTTGTATTTTAGCACGTGGTTCAGCATTATTTTTTCACACATAGCAGTAGTTATTAATCTTGGTCATAATTGCAATGATTAGGTGGTTGAAGATTACGTAAAAGCACCATGAGACATAAAATGTTTAATTTTAATGTATGAATTGGTAATGAAGATGGATAAAGACTATTAAGAAACTCTTGCGGAAAATAAACTGCATTATCAGTGCTTACCACAAAAGGCTCGTGGATCATATTTTTACACACAATATAAAAAAGCAAAGGATCAACATTTTGATTTAGTAATTATTTGTATTCGGCAGAAATAATTTATTGATTTCATCTGGTTGGATGTTGATTTCGAACTATAAAACTATATGACAGTGTGGCAAACCTCGGACCTTCCTCTCAAAATTGTACATTTTAATTTTAGTTATTGTAAATTTTACCATTGCAAAACCTTCCTACCTAGAATTATGAAAAATTATTTATTTAGATGTCGGTGCAGATAGATTCAGTTTACCATTGTTAACTCTGTGGAATGGCGCTATACACAATCGTACGATTTCCAAGTTTCTCTGGGATCCACATATCGCACACCATATTTAAATCTTTTTACATAATTTTCTTTATAGTTTAATAAGTAAATTTTATCAGATTTCAAGCTCTTTTGTAACCTCTCGTGTAGAATGGCACTCGCCACCTATCGGTCAATTTTCAAACTTCACTGTTGTCCACATATATATTTTATTTTTTTAATAATGATAAAAAATAAATTAAAAATCAGGAGATTTTTATATTGCTAAACCTTCTTGGAACTATGAAGATGATGTAGTTAATATTTAGTACATATTGGTTCAGTAGTATTCGCGGTTAGTGATCACAAAACGAAAAATGGCTTGTCCTTTTATAGAATAGTATTAATTATTATTATAGTAAATTTTCTAATTTTAAATCTTTCAAGAACTATGAAGATGATGTAGTTAAAATTTGGTTCAGATAGGTTCTTTAGTTTTACTAAAACGCTATTGTCGCTTTCCACATATTTATAGCTTTTTGGATAACAATTTAATTGAATTAAGTAATTTTATTATGAATTTCTAGCTATATTTAACACCGGATCATTGTAACTTCTCTTGAATGGCGCTCGCTTTACTGCACACCACATATTTATCGCTTTTTAAACAGTAATTTAATAGGAAATATGTAAATTTTATTATTGCTAAACCTTCCTTAAACTATGAAGACGATGTAGTTATATTTGGTACAGAATAGTTCTATAGTTTTCGCGGTTAGTGATCACGAACGGAAATGGCTTGTCCTTTTATATATAACTTCATCATCCCCCCCCGTTGAGGCTTCGCCCTCTCTCATAAGTGAAGACTTAGATAATTTTAACTAATAATGATTTTTTGTTTATCGATAAAAAATCTTGTATTATTAAAGTGAACAATTGAAAATTATATTTTTGATGATATTTTCACGCATAGCAGTCATTATTAACTTGGTTAAATTTAGATTGATTGAGTGTTTGAAGATAACATAAAGGATAATTAGACATCCAATTTTCAATTTAAATATATGAGTTGGTAATCCGGATGGACAGAGACTATTAAGAAACTTGCGGTATAAGAAACTGCATTATCAGTGCTTACAACTAAAGGTTCAAAATTCATATTTTTACACACAATATTAAACAGCTGAGGATCGGCATTTTGATTTTTAATAATTTTTATTCGACAGAAATAATTTTATTGATTCGATCTGGTTGGATTTTAATTTCTAACCATAAAAGTATGTGGTAGTGTGGCAAAACCCGTTTCTAACACTCAACATTGTACATTTAAATTTTTATTGTTGCTAAACCTAGAATTATGAACATGATGTAGTTAAAATTTGGTATATTTACTCCTCATATAGCTGTTTTTAATAACAATTTTAATCGAAAAAAAAGTAAATTTTATTATCAATGTCCAAGCTCTATGTAACACTGTGCCTTTTAGGGGCCGAATTCATAGACTGCACTTAGAGTAAGGGATAAGTAATACTCACTTAAGTAGGATTTTACACTTGAGGAAAAAAATTTTAAAAACGGTATTCATAGACGGCCACTTAAGTGAGTAAAGAATCGGACTGATAAGAACGAGTAGCGCATGCGCAGTAATGCTATTAGTGTAAGGTTTCGTGTCGGTTTCCAACCTGAGTTGTTGACATTGTTTGAGCTACCTATTATAATGGAAGAAAGGAGAAAGAATAACATTTAGTGAGGAGGAGAAATTGCTTTTAAAAGAATGCGTGTTAGCATCAAAAACTCTTATGGCCTCCAAACGGACAGATAAGGTTTCAAATGCGGAGAAATCCCAAGCTTGGGAAGAAGTTTGCTGGGAATTTTAATTCCCAAGGAAGAAACGTTCCAGTAAGTACACTATTCTTTATTTAACAAAAGTGTAGTATAAATTAATCAACATAAATGATATTAAACAAGGTCAATAAAACTGATTTACACATTGTATTTTATATTACTTAAGGAGATATAAGGAATATTAATCAGCAATATTATCTCCCATTTTAATTTTATTTAAACAATTATGATATAATTCTTTATTTGGTCTACGTTTCATGGTCTTTACCACATTTTTAGCTCTTAACATAGTTGGATAATACAAGAAAATTAGCTATTACTTAGAATGGGAGATAATATTGCTGATTAATATTCCTTATATACTGATTTACATAGTTCTCAACTAGACTGGTGTTCAAGCCAAATTACAGTATGTTAGGCTCTAATTTCTGTGTTATATTTATAGAGAACTGTAAACCAACTTAAGAAGCTGTGGGAGAATATAAAATTCCGCCAAAAGGCGGAATTGGCTGAAGAGAGGAGGAAACTGATAAGGACAGGAGGTGGTCCTTTCATACCTTCCTCTTATGAAGAGGATCCAGAACTGGAGGCAATGGGAGGGTGGATATCAAAATTAAAGATGCTTTGGACAATGAATCTGTGGTAATAGGGAGGTATAACATCACCATACCAGGTGTAATATAGAACGATGGTTTTTGTTAACATTCATAAGAAAAGATACGGCTTATTGTGAATTGTGCGAGGTTAAGGCTGATCCGAACATATAATAATGCCGTGATAAAATATTCTGCCGAACGATATTATTAGATTTTTCATTAATTAAGATTTTAAAAAACATCTATTTTGAATAAATATTATTTTAAAGTTGCCCAATGGCGTCTAGCTAAAGCCTAAAAATATAATAACCAAAAAATATCATTTTATAAATTCACTTGAGGGCACAACAATGTCCACTTAAGTTTAGTTAAAGTTAAGTGGTAAATTTCACTTACTTAAGTGTTGAGTTAGGTTTATGAATACCAAATAATGATAAAAAAAACACTCAAGTGGAAATTCTTGAGTGAAACTTCAAAGTTGAGTTGAGTTTTGTTTCTGGAATGGTTAAGTAGAATCATATCTGAGTAGAGTGAAAAATTTCACTTGAGTGCAGTCTATGAATTCGGCCCCTTAACCTTTCATGTAGATGGCAATTGCCGCCATTTTTGAACTTCACTGTTATCCACTTATTATTCATTTTTGAATAAAGAATTAGTTGAAAATCATTAGATTTTTACTATTGCTAAACCATCCTATAAAGATGATGTAGTCAAATTTTGGTAGAGATTGGTTCAGTAGTTTTTTGGCGGTTAGTGATCACTAGAGCCCGGATTCTCGTGCAATTGCATCTTTTTGTTGCAAGCTCGTAATCAGCCAGAGACAAATTATTTATACGAATTAGGATGTTTAGGTCAAATTTACCTTAGTTTAATATTGCACAAAATTGCACGTTTTGGGGGGGATACTGCATAAAATTGCACATTCTGCAGTTTGAATGCATAAACTTGCACATTCTACAGTTTGAATGCATAAAATTGCACATTCTGCAGTTTGAATGCATAAAATTGCACATTCTGCAGTTTGAATACACAAAATTCTTGCATTCAAATCCTGAATGCACAAAACTTTCATGTTTTTGGACAAGTAACAACTTTAGATTGACTTTAGCAAGGGAACTCGGGCTCCCAACTTCCAAAAAAATGTTGCCTCTCCCCTCCTAACTTACGAATATTTTTAATAATACTTTTTAAATTAAGCCCTCTTCACTGTTAGTAAACATTTTTACATTAAACAAAGAAATTTATTCATTCTCCTGTCTTCTTAACGAGAAATTAAATAAAGTTTAATCATTGCTAACATACATATTTATACTCCTAAGTAATATGTACACATAGCTTATGTATACCACGTACAATAAAGATATGCGATTTGTTTTTATTGTATTTTAGACAATTATTATTTAACTACTCCCTACTAAGGACTGGATCAATAAATTTTAAGATAAAACAACTTTTTGTTCAACCATTTTTATCATTTGCATTTTATTTTGCATGATTATAAGTTTTATTGCACGATTTTGCACAATTTCAAGTTTTATTGCACATTTCAGAATTTTTGTTGCACGAAAATCCGGGCTTTAGTGATCACAAAACGAAAAATGGCTTTTTCCTTTTATATAAAAGTATAACCTTATACCGCCATATGTTACAATCGTATAAAGCTAACAGATAATTGTGACTTGCAGATTATATACAAATAATATTTCGATTATAAATTAAGATATAAGGTATCCTAACTTTTTTGTTGGATCAAACTGCACACGGTGTGGAAATTTGATTAAAATCGGTTCAGTAGTTTAGGTGTCAGCCTGCCCCAAGACAGCGACCCGTAATTTATATATATTAAGATTATTATTGCTTTTATAATTCACTAGCTGACCCGGCGAACTTGGTACTACCTGACAGTCAATGAATGTCATGTTAGCTTTAGGTAACTAATGTCATGTTAGCTTTAGGAAACTAATGTCATGTTAGCTTTAGGTAACTAATAGCATGTTAGCTTTAGGTAACTAATCATAATTTAGTATTAATTAACTTAAGTAACTGACCTGCCTTCCTGCCTGAGCAATAAATATTCAATTCCAACAGGAATAAAAACTTTATTTCCTAAGCATAAATTGATTGTAATGTAAAATGGTATTCAGATTATTTTAGATAGTTGTGTATCTTTGGGGTTTTATTGGGAAAAGAATGACAATTAAAGTTATAGATTGAAAGCTTTTTTATTGAATACACTATTTATTGGATACACAATATTCTTTTATTTCCCTTCTGGTGCGTAAACAAATAAATGAGAAGGGTTTACGACACCTGAGCAGAGCAGGCACAGCTTGTGAGAAGCAACGATTTTCCAAATTCAGTCCACGTAGCGATTGTCCTTGTGCTTTGCTGGGGTGCCATTGTTGATGTTCATTGCTGAGGGTCACTTAAAAGCTGAGTCGCTCCAAAAACTGTAAATTTTTTAATTCAAATGGGATATCTGTTGGAATCATTGCGATGTCTGGCAACAGTACATCTTCGCCTTTTCATATTGCGTTTAAAATTTTAGCTTCGATTGTGTTGCTTATAAACTTTTTTTCGCCGTTAGCCTGATGCCATTACAGTATTATGCTAGATTTGATACTTCGTAGAAGAATTAGGGCACGCCCAATATTCAATGTTAGAAAATCCAGTTAATTTGAGAGCTTAGTTGGATAATTTACAACTTCCTATCGATTCATTACAGTATCGATTAACTTGTACGTTGTCGTGTCGCTTCGAATTCCGTTTTGATTTCTGAAATTGTATTGACTTCGTTGTTTTTGAGTGCTAATATAGCCACTGATGGTTTTTGTAATTTTGAGCTATATTTAGAGAAACTTTGTCAATTAATTCGGCGGTGGTTGCTGTGATTTTACAGAGATATGTATATAACGTGATGCATTCATCTATAGCCAGCATTCATCAGTTGATTCATTTATAGACGTTTTTTTCATTCCCAATACCCAACAATTGTTTTGAAAAACGATCAGCAGATGCATCATTTTGTAGTTGTACTCGCAAATTGGTCTTCAAGTTCAGTTTGTCGAAAATCACGAGACAATAAGTTGATTGCGGCACCGATGAGCAGTTGATTTTCACTTCCACTTTCTTGTAGCGTCAGATCAAGTCCTTCTCATATCTTTTTGTGAATCATAGTACATTGACCCTATATAATATTATGTTTCCATGTTTGGGAGTATTTTACCCATTCCAGTAGTTTTGGTGATGTTGCATATTCGTCTTTTAGTAATTTGGATATTCAACGAATGCACAGTTCGACCACCATCCTGAAGCATTGCTGCGAATCCAGAAGATGCGATTGCCTGAGAAGTTTCATTTCTTGATCGTATTGGTTGCCAAAATAAACAAAATGAGAGTCTTTCCAGTGCCTCCGGGCGTATCCAAGAAATACAATTAACCACATTTACTTGCCATTCCAGGCGCAATTCTTTGAACAAATCTATGTAATTTTCCTTGTATGAAGCGTTGAATATTTTTTTTGCTGATGTATTCCGCGTGTAATGTCTTGGCTCCTCAGAGTAAGGTAGCCTCTTTGCAAACACCTTCGTTGCACAATGAGCAAAATTTAGGTATTAAGTTGTTGTTGATGGTGGCGACAATGCTCTTATACGTATATTTTCTGCCGTGAAGTTCAGGCGCTGTCCCTTTTCAAGGTGCTCTGGCAAATGAACAACTGTTGGATGTCGTTCATGGATTGGAAATGATAAAATGCGCTATATTGCTTTATTACTACTGAGGTAGCGTCTCAGTTGATATTGATTAAGTTCGACAGATCCAGTTCTATTTCCCACACCAAAGACTGCCTATCGCTTCCTTTGTTTGCAAATGTACTTGATCGATTTCATGGAATCGCAACACTCGACAAATATGAGTTCTTTGAGTGTCTTCGAGAGTAGCGGTAAATACGGCACAACCTTAGGATTATATGCTGTAGAAAAATAAGAAATATCTATAGCCTAAACTAACTGCCGCTGAACGGTGCGCACGCCACCTATCGGAACATTGTTTTACTAATTCAGAAACCTTCCAGGCTTCCAACCACTCCCCAAAGTTTCACCGGCACAAGATAAACGGTTTAGGAAGGCATAAGAGACATAGAGATAAAGATTCATTTTTATTTCTTTATATTTGTATCATTTTATATATTTTCACGCTTAGAAGTTTTTTCTATTTAATTTATTTCTTATTGTAAATATTGTTTGGACGGATCCATTATTATTAATTATTGTTGGGACCTTAACGTCCTATAGTACTCCAACTAGGCTCTCCACAAGGACGGACATATCCTACAGGTCACATTATCTATTGTAATGTGGGCTGATATATATATATATATATATATATATATATATATATATATATATATATATATATATATATATATATATATATATCAGTATAATAGAATTTTAAATAATAGAATATTAGCGAGCTACCCAATAAGCTACCCTTTCACAGCCCTTGGCAGGAGATCCGAGAATTGACCCTTCTGGGGAATATACGTTGCTGATGACCACAAAGGTTAGTTTTTGTACCTTGCCCTTAATTTATAATATTCTGAATAAACATTTCACTTCCAATTTCGAAATACGAAGAAGCCTGAGGGCGTGTTGGCTTCACACCTAGGGACGGAAAAAATATTTTCACGGTCTTGTGTGTTGTTTCTTCTCAGCTTGTTACTTGAGGTCTTGTCCTTCTCAGTTGGTCTATCTAGCTGTTCTTCATGTAGCCGAGTTCATTTCGTCATCCCCTCATGATACCTCACCAATCTGAAAACACGACTTCCACCTACAACGGCTTACCCACAAGATAGCATCTATCTTATTAGCTAAGTTTAGATTAAGTTTGGTTTGTTACGACTTCGGCCTTTAAATCTAGTTATGATCTATGTTTCTTATTGTAATTTTCGATGTCAACCATATGCACGATAATATTAAAAATAAAAACGATAAATAATAAAAACATAATTAAATTATTTTGTTTTAGATGGGTCTGGTTGATCGCGGTACTGCTGTCACTCTGGGGAGCGGCTACGCTGAGCCTCTCGACTTGGACCAGGTTCCAGAAGAACCCAACAGTTGTGTCCATGGAACGTAACTACAAAGACTGGAATACGTCGTTTCCCTCTGTAACCATTTGTCCATTGCCAAAGTACGATGAGGAGAATCTTGTTAAAATAATTGAGGAAAAGTAGGTTACATTCCTTTATCCATTAATAGATTGCTATAGATATAGAATGTATAATATAAACACATTATTTTATCCCTCATGTTCCTCCTGTGATAACCATGCCTTCTGTGATAACTATTCCCCCTGTTACAACCATGCCCCCTGTGATGACCACTCCCCTGTGATCACCATGCACTTCACCAATATACCAAATACCCTTATTCCCCTTTTTCCAATGACAAACATCCTTGGTTCTTTAATTCTCCTCTCACAATTTTGACCTAAGTTCATACTACCTGTGGTGCTAATTGTAATTACATTGCTGTATTTCAAATATTTTGCCCACAATGAGTTCATTGTTCTTTTTAATGCATAGATTTCCTGGTGTCGAGGATAAGCGATCTGCGATCGAGTTTCTAGCTCAGCTTTCAAATGCTACGTTTGGAACGTTCAGTAACGTGAGAGCAAGAACAGATGAAATCGAACCATCTTTCTATTGGAAAGCTCTCTGGAAAATAGGTTTTCCTTTTAGATACAATGTCAGCAACAGTAACACAGAAGCTTATAATCAAACTGAAATGAATGAAGTGGTCACAGAAGTAGGTCTCTGTTACTCCTACAATTCTCTCGCTACTATCTATAACGATCCTAAGTGAGTTTAGGCAAGTTGAGTTTGAGTTTGTTTGAAACTTCCGATTTTATTGAGTTATAAATACCTTGCTTTGATATTGAAGGATGTGGGAAAGAAATGAGTGGCGGCACCAACCTGGACTGGAAGTGTTCCAGAGCAGCCCACTGGACGGAGATATCTTCACACAACTTATGAACATGAATGCGGGATATCAAGTATAATTCATAATTTTATCTAATGTTAAAAAAAAAAAAAAAATAATAATAATTAAAAGAAATTGTATGTTGGGTACCGTAAACCCCCCCCCCCCCCCCCAAAAAAAAAACCGATATTCCATATCGATTTTGGAATCCAGATTTTTTTCAAAAATATTATTTTCAATATTCTTATCACGTTACAATGATAATCCTTTATTTATTTATTTTATCGTTTTGTTTATTTTAGGTAAGGCCATCAAATCGGATTGGTCAAACCCGCATCTCTGTTGATATTAAATTCTAGTGCTTCACTTCCAGTTTCAAATTTATCGATAGATATCCCCTTTCTATAACTTCACATGTAAGCTTCCATTTTTATAGTTTTAAGTTGGATTCTATTGTTTAGTGTGTTATATCGATATTTTAGTCTTTCCTCTTACCTAATGTAAAAAAGTGTAGGACAAGTTAACAACATTACTTTACAAATGATTTAATGTTTTATATATTTTTATTTTTTTTACTTCCATTCCCCCGTGGTAAATTATTATTGTATTGTATATATTGTGTGTGAATGGTTTAATTTTCATTATATTACTTATTAAATAATTATTAAGAGAGTTAACAGACGGACGGTTCTACTCTAGAGATCGAGTTAGTCCCCGTAAAAACGTGTAGCATGTTAAAAAATATGAGAAAACTTTTCAGAAGCTTGACATTTTCTTATTTTTCTCCCCTACTGTGAAAAAGTCTAACACAAGTTAACAAAATTACTTTCAAGTGTTATACATTCTGTATATTTCGTCATTTCCCCTTCCATAATGTGAGAAATTTTCATTGTATATATTGTTTGAATATGTAACAAAACTAACGCAAGACAGTCAACTATTCAACAACAACAACAGAACTACAAGCGATACAATAACAAGGATGTAACCAGTACCAGTCTTGCCAATTGTACTCTGCCCCTAATATTAAATCCTTTGCTATGATTGATGAAATAATTGCCACTTCTATTGGAATTAAATAATTGGACTTCAAGTGTTTAAAACCTTTTTATCTTATTAAAACCAATCTTATAAGGTTTTGTAACTTTTTTTCAAATATTTATATATAGTTGTATGCTGTAATTTTATAATATTGAGAAAACGATATATCGTAATATACGTATCGATATGACAAATATATGAAAGAAATGTTATGAAGGTACTGTAATATAATTTGTACTAGTTAAACCTAATCTTTCTCTATGTCGTTGAAACTTAATGGAATTGAGGACCTTGTTATCATTTATCAATAGAATGTTTTATCTATTAACTAATTAAAATTTATTAATCTTCCTATTTCTGCTCCTAAAAATCGATTGGGTTACTAACAAACAACTTTCTTAATAGATTTGTTTTTTCTAGCTTTATATTTTGGACCCGGCGGAGTTCCCGGATGCATCAATACCAGCGATACAAGGCTTCAATAACTCCTACAAAACCCTGGACCTCACTGCTCTCAGCATCGTGAGTACTGAAGAAGTGGAGGAATTGTCCATCGAGCAAAGAAAATGCCGGTTGCCTCGGGAGTCCGACTTGCTCACAAGTCCTGCCTACAGCTACAACTTGTGCAGGATCGAGTGTCGTATGAAGGAATCTTACAGGATTTGTAAATGCGTTCCACATTTTTATCGACCTACAGGCAATTATCATCTCTAGCATATTTTTAGCCGACTTCAAAAAGAAGGAGGTTCTCAATTCTATTGTTTTTTTTGTTTTTTTTTTTTCGTATGTTACGCGATTATTCCGTCAATTATGAATCGATTTTGATGATTCTTTTTTTTGATCGGTAGTAGAATAAAAAATTAATACATGGATTTATGGTACTATGGAGCGGCCCTTCCTGTATATTGTTCCGTGAAGGGCGAGACCAAAACACTAACCGGCCACGCTCACTATGCCCTAGGCAATTGGCTAAGGCCCTATGAGCTAGGGCAATTGAAAGGGTTCGTAATAAATAAAATAAGTAAATCACTAAAGTAAATAAATCACTAAAATAAAATAACAGCAGTATAAATCCTAGGAAACCAAAATTTGAACTGATAAGAGGTTAATATACTGATAATACGGTGCACTCCAAAATGGCTGCCTGCCCTGGCTATTGAGAGGTAAGCCCCCTCCACTTGTCTATAACTCCATGGAATTAATAACAATAAAAACAACAGTCGGAAAAAATTATCACTGTTATATAACCTTCTACTATAAACATATTACTCCTTGGTAATTAAATATAAATTATTTTCACAAACAACTTACATATCTATACAAAAATATATACACACACTAAAATATAGTTAATTTTCAGAAAAAATAAAAAATGAAAACGAACTACAAAGTTAAAAAACATATTTTAGTTACTTGGAAGAACATTAAAGGACAATCAACGGGTAACTGATCATAAATTGTGAGTATGATTAGTGGAAATTACGCTGAAAGATTCCATTACATCGAGGTCATAATAAAATAAAATAAGAAAAGATGCTTGACTTAAATTAAATCTCTATGAACCTGCTTACTAGCGCTCCTAGCGGCAGCATTTTCGGATTATTGAGCCAACGCATTATACACTTACATTATTTACTAGAGGTGGGCAAAGTAGTTCCTTTTAGGGAATAGTTCCTTTTGAGGTAGTTCATTCTAATGAACTAGTTCAAATGAACTACATAGTTCATTTTTCAAAACAACTACGGAAATGTACTGAACTTAGAGAGGATTTGAACTATGGAAAAAAGGGAGGGAACTGAGACGTCAAATGAACTATACTGAAATAAAAAACACTTCTATCTTATTTCTCCATTTATTTACATTTTTTAATATTTATGATATATTTACATAGGTTACACTTATTTTCTATATCTTTTATTACAATCACCTGTATGAAACTGAATCTTTCAATATAATTTTCAGCAGTGTGATAAATTTGAAAATTTGCACATGCTTCAAGGACCAATGACAATACAATAATTACACTACTTCGTTCTAATATTTTCACTTAGTCTAGTCAAATTACCCGCAAAATGGGGGGGGGGGGGTCTGTCTTGCAAAAGGTCCTGAAAATAAAATATCCAAAATGAAACTTAATTTGATAAAGAGGAAATGTTTGGGGGGGGGTCAAAAAACCCACACTTTTTCAGATTTTTGAAATAACACAGAAAAATGGTTTCATCGTAAATGTTATATTTACAAAACTTATAAGAGTCCAAAACACAGAAATGGCTAATCAATAAAAATGTATACTAAAAGTTGTAGATCGTTAAATTTTGTGCAAGATAGGGTTTTTAAAGAAAACATTTGCCCATTCATATGCTGAGATATGTCAAAAAAAAAAAATTGTTGATTGAATTTGGATAAACTGTGTTAAAATTGCAAACAGATCACTATTAGTACAGGGAAATTAGCTTCGAACCTTGAAATCTAAAAATTAAAAGGTCTGACTGCTGTAAATTGTTCACCACACTTAGCTTTTTAGGTAGGTTTGCTATAAAAGGGTGTTTGTCTAGTGTTTTTAAGACTGTAATTGTTATTCTGGATTTATTTCAAGTATAAAACTTTTCAACTTTATGGATACGAATTGTAACAAAAAGTGTTAGGAACTTAGGTTCATTAGGGAAAAATAAATAAAACAAACATGGTATTTACTCAGTCAGTAGGTTGAGAATTAAAGGTAAATATCAAGTCCTCGGCGTTGATATCTAAAGGAAAACTCAACTAAAAAGAACTTAAGTAATAAGAATTTCGTTGAGTTTTTAAAAAAGGTAAAACACAGAAATAGAAAGCAGACACTATTCCTAGTTGGAGCAAATTGGAGGTTACTGGTTCAAGATTGTTTACCTGCCTCGGATGAGGACACGACAAAAAAAAAAAAAAAAAAAAAAAAAAAAAAAAAAAAAAAAAAAAAAAAAAAAAAAAAAAAAAAAAAAAAAAAAAAAAAAAAAAACCTGTACCACTTACAACCCATGAAGAGTCTCGGGTTCAGTACTTAGGTAGGCTGTACTGTTTCTAAGCCAACGGTTGTGAAAGGAGGTGATTTGGCCAGAATTCACGCTCAACCTCCAGGTTTTTCCTCAATTAAGGGTACCCATTTTTTTAAAGGCTGTGTGTGCCCCAGGAGGAAATAACAGAATATAAATTTTTCTGCCTTCAGGCGGACTCGAACTTAGACCCGGGAGCTTAGCAGTCAAGCGCCATACCCTCTGAGCTACCGCGCCACGACAAAACACGATTAAACCCGAAATGAGGAACTAAGTGGCGACCAACTACCTAGTTCATTTAGTTCAGTAGTTCCGTAGACCCGACGGTTCCCCGAGAGCACTCTTTATAGTTCATTTTCATGAACTAGTTCGTTCACGTACTACTCATCTCTATTATTTATATTTGAGTGTAAAAATGAGTAATTGGCTCGCTTATGATGATCGGTATTGAGATTAAAATAAAGTAATCCAAAATTATTTATTGATTGTGTGTTTGTCTGTTTTAACAGGAAACTATCCGGTGTGTGATATTGAAGGTATGCGCTGTTTTGGACAAACATTCAGGTAAGTAGCTAAGTTGAACAGAACTCGTTTGAAAGTTTTGGGTATTATATTGGTGATTTGTCGTGAAGTAGTGAAGTAGTGGATAAGACAAATTAACTACAAAGCAGAATTTTTAATTTCTACGTTACGAAAAAATGGCTGTTTTGCTTAAAGTTTTTATTTTTTGGCAAACGTTATTTTTTGAATAGTTAAAGGATTTAGGAAAGAGATCGAAAATGCCTGACTGGAAAGTGTGCAAATTTTACTTATCCACTTCTTCACGAAAGCTGGGAATATAAATATGTGCAGTTATAATTTTAATATATATTTACCACGGTTTGAAATGGAAAATTAAAAAAATAAAGAATCAAAATCAAATCCAATGAAGATTTTTTATCTGAAATTTCTAAAATCATTTGATGATTTTTATTTTTGATCATAAGTGATAAAAATCAAATTCTGAACATTATTTTTGTTTGAACAAAATTTTTACAATTTTCAATAATAATGATTTTTGAGCAATTCCTTTCTAAATCAAAAAGTTAATTTTTTTGAATTATCACCAAGATGTATTTTGAGTATTTTGTTTACAAACATATTAATCAATTTGTGTGTAAAAGGTGATTTTTATTTTCTGATCAACTTTTTTTTTTATCGCAATTTAATCATTACTATTTATGCAATACCGTATCACTCAGTGAGTGATCATAATTTTTAATCAAATTAATAAACATCAAAGATCAATTAAAATTTTTATTTATAAACCAGGAATGATTTTTAAATTGTTAATCAAATACAATAATTATTATATGATTTTTTCGAAAAAATAATTATTGATTTCAAACTCTGATATTTACAAATAAATGAAAGATATTTGACAGAACTACTCGTCCGTATGGTTGATCCCAGTAGCGGAGAGAAGGTTGCATGCGGTTGCTTACAACTTTGCAATGAAGTAAACTACATTGTCGATACTGACAACTCCATGGCCTGGTGAGCAAAATAGCAATTAAATATAATAAAAAAATACAAATAAATGCAAATTTATTGTACATATAAAAAACTAGGATCACCCATGGCGGCTTTGTCCGCTCCGATAAGTAATAATCGAATTGTTATTTAGATATCGATAAAAATCTGCTATTGTAGAAAGCATGCCAAAAGGATAAAAAAATAAATTCATTAGACATGGGAATAAATAACCTTTCGTGATGATTGCTGATAGGTGTAGATCCAAGAGCCGTTGCTAGGCGACCGTGGACTAGCCTAGAACTTAAAGCTCCTCGTTGCTAAGCAACAGGTATTTAATAAAGACATTATAGTGTGAAACCTCTCACGATAAAGTTGTCTTCCATCTGTAGTCATAAAATAAGTCTGCTATCTGATGTTATAGTTAGTTCCAGTGTTAGTTGTTCTATTCTGCGTCTACGTAATTGTTATTCTGTGATATTTCTTTGTTAATATATCTTGTGTTTTAAGAAAACCCCCTGTTTCCACTTGAGAAACAATGAATCTTTAGATCTATTTGTAAATCTATTCTTGCAGTAGCAAGTATTTTTAAATGTATTTTAATTGAAATTAAAGAAATTTTTATAGTTTGGCAAACCAATAGGAATCAGTATGATTCCTAGCATAAATGCGATTTCTCCATTCCCTGTTCCAGTGAGAATTGTGATATTTTGACAGGCAGTACACATTTTTAACCCGGTAGCATTGTCTAGATAGATGGTTCAAGATCAGATCAGTAGGTAATTAGATTCAATTTTTAAAGCCTGAGTTGCTAATTAAGAAGGACAGATAATATTTACTATATATATATCCACATAGTTATCTCTTTTGTAATAACAATTTAAATGAAAATAAGTATATTTTATAATGGATTTCAAGATTTAGAAACTTCCCAGTTTTTCGAAAAAATAAAATTTTAATTCGAATTCAAGACCATATTTTGTAAGTCAAACTAAAGGTTAAATGTCAACCTAAGACACATTCTCGAGAATATTGTCGATCCGGGTCCAATTTCGCTCTGGAGACTGCTTCCTCAGACTCGATAGCCATTACAGTTCCGAGACCAGCGTTATTTCATGCCCAATGGCTCTACTCACAGCTTTGACAACTTATTGATCATTATATTTATATTATTATAAAAGGACAAGCCATTTTTCGTTTGTGATCACTAACCGTAAAACTACAGACTAAATCTAAACCAAATTTTGACCACATCATCTTTATAGTTCAAGGAAGGTTTAGCAATATTATACCTAATTTTTTTTTATTTATTTATTTATTTTTTTTATTAAATTGCCATAAAAAGCGATAAATATATGGTGCGCAGTGAAGTTTGGCAATCGGCCGATAGGTGGCGAGCACGATTCGGGAGAGGTTACAAAGGTACGGTGCTATATAGAACTGTAACTTTATTACAAAAATTTAATTATTTTCAATTTAAGTGTTTTTTAAAAAATCTGTAATTATACGGCGAGTCATTTGGATCCCAGGGCAGTTTAAAAAATCCACCGATGTGTGTCCATTCTGCAACAGAGTTTGCAATGGTAAAACTATTAAACCCAACTGCTCCAAATTTTAACTTTAGCATCTTCATATTTCTAGCAAGATTTTTAAAATAATAAATGTTACTATAAATGTTACTATAATAATAAAATGTTACTGTAATGATTATTAAAATGTAAAATGCCTCGACTGGCAGTAACGAGCTTTACCAAACTGTCATATGCTTTTATTGTTAGAAATTAAAATCCAACCTGATAAAATTATTTCTGCCAAATTGGATCTCTAATTACGGTTTTTACGTATTCTTCAAACACCTTTCAATGCCAGGTTAGAAATGTCTGCCATGCGTGTGAATATCGTTGAAGAAATAATGCTAAATTACATAGTTCAACACGAGCTTTTTATCGATAAACAAATTAGATTCAATTATTACTTAAAATAATCTAATTGTAAGTTCTTTATATATGGGAGCGAGCGAAGCCGTTGCGGGGTATGCTAGTATAATATAATATAATAAACGTTATTAAAAATTTATTACAAATTTATAGCTCACAAACTACTTATTTATAGATACACTTTTAACAGTGTTATACGGGATAACACTTTGTTGGAGAATACTTTTTTCCTGTTCGCTATTCTTGTATTATAATTTTTTTTTTTTTTTAATTTTTCAGGACACTTGGCACAAATTTGAAATGGGGCCTAACAAAGTACCCCAAGTTCAGGTTAAAAAGAGGCATAATTTTTGGTGAGACAGAATTACTAGGTAATTTCCATTAACCATAGTTATAATAATATAATCATTAATTTTTATTTTATCATCATACTATATATATATATATATATATATATATATATATATATATATATATATATATATATATATATATATATATAATGTGTGTGTGTGTGTGTGTGTGTGTGTGTGTGTGTATGACGTCGGCGAGATTGCCAATACCGCTACGTGCATTTTAGCAGTGTATAAGCCTACTGGCCGGTAACTATTGGTGGCCAATACTTGTCCCGTGCTAACGTTGATTTTTTTATTTTTTTACAATATAAAAAAATTAACTTGGATTTGACCAAACTTGCTCGATCCCTCTCGTCTGTTCAAAATTTTGGTATGAATAAAACAATTCTCGTTTGAAACCTCTTTATTATAAGTGTATGAGCTTTTTAATATGGAATATGTTTTACCCGTGAGCTTGTTGGGCAAAGGCGTAGTTTGACACGCTCTAGCTCAGTTGCTGTTGTTGACGGTATCAAACTTGATGGTATCAAACTTGACGGTATCAAACTTGACGGTATCAAACTTGATGGTATCAAACTTGACGGTATCAAACTTGATGGTATCAAACTTGACGGTATCAAACTTGATGGTATCAAACTTGTTACAAATTTAATGGCTAGAGCCTACCATTTAGGAGCTATATTAGTTTGATTGAAAAAAGGCACGTTCAAAACCTCTATTTGACACGCTCCAACTCTTATGGTGTGACTCGGTTCGGAAATTTGCTAGAAGTTAACTTTTTAGAAATTAAATGGAATATACAAGGTGTCCCGAATTCAAATGGCAAAAGTTCAGGAACTTATAGGGGACCGAAAAACTAAGACAAAATGTCCTTTAGAGATTTGCTCGTTTTTGCTTAGTTTTAGAGAAAATCGCAAAAAAAGAAACAAAACAAAAATGTTACAGCTAGCGATTATCACCTTTCAAAGTTCTTTAGGCTAGACAGTGAGATATGTAAACACTTAATGTTATCCTTTACATTCTTTTATTTGTTTACATTTTGGCTTTAGAATTAGAATTAGAATTCCTAAATCAGTCTTCAGTCAGTTACTCAGATATTTTTTGTGTGAATAGCATCAGCCACAATGCCGCATACATATTCTAATGTTGAATACGCTGATGTGATTTTTGTGTATGGTTTCTGTTAACTTTTAATAGACTACGAGAGGCTGGGTCATTCCTTATACGTAATGAAGGCGACCAATTCCAGGCAGCAATAAGAGCAGATTATCGGGGAAGAAATTGTGTCCACCCGGAGAGCATCTGCTGCATTAGCAATATCGCGGCAAGCAATATGGCGAACTTTGAAAAGTGACAATCGCTACCCATACCATCTTCAAAAAGTTCAGAATTTATTACCTCAAGATTATGTCAAGAGATTGAATTTTAGTAACTGGTTTCTTGACAAAATTCGCGATGATAATTTATTTCCATTAAAAATTATATGGACCGATGAAGCTACCTTTACAAGAGGAGGAATTGTTAATCGAAGAAATTATCATGTATGGGCTCTTGAAAATCCCAGAGCTATTTGAGAGAATAGGTTTCAGCATGAATTTGCTATTAACGTTTGGCTTGGAATTTGGAACGGATTACTGGTGGGACCATATTTTTTACCTGGAAGATTGAATATGTCATTCACACATTTTTTGGAGAACGTCTTTTCTAATTATTTAGATGACATTCCCTCACAGCAGCGGATTGAAATGTGGTCCCTACTCGATGGATGTCCAGCTCATTATAGCAGAGTTGCTCGAGCTTGGCTGGATATAAATTATCCACAACGATGTATTGGACGTGGAGGAGTAGTACCTTGGCCACCCAAATTACCTGATATGACACCCATGGATTTCTTCGTATGGGGAACCTTGAAGCAGAAAGTTTATTCGGTGTCAATCAACTCAAGAGAGCAATTAAGAGACCGAATCATAGATGCAGTGCACCAAATATCATCAGTACAATGTTTAGCTGCAATTTATCATGTGAGTGCTAGATGTAATGCTGGCATTAGTTCAAGAGGACAACATTTTGAGCAATATTTACATTAAAAAGAACATAACATAAATATAAATGTAAATAAATAAGTATAAAAATGAAAACTTGTTTTGTTTCTTTTTTTGCGATTTTCTGTAAAACTAAGCAAAAAACGAGCAAATCTTTAAAGGACTTTTTGTCTTAGTTTTCGGTCCCCTCTAAGTTCCTGAAGTTTTGCCATTTAAATTGGGGAGACCCTGTATATTTTGGTATATTTTGTTATATAACATTTGCCGCTAGGACAAAATATTGGTTGAATGAAAAAAAGTCACTTTTTAAACCCCCGTTTTTTCTCAACCATGTTATTTTCGAATAACCACTATTATTTTAATTATTTAAAATCATATGTTTGTTATCAGTAAATAATGATCCCTTCATTGCATCCCATCATTGCACTCCAAACCCATGTCCAAACCCTTCAAGAAAGGAGTCAAAAATGGAGAATTAAAATAAATCCCATCAAATAACCTTTACCCTTTATCGTAAACCTACGACTTCCTGCCCTACGATATCCTTTAACGATATTCCTCTAATCCCTCTTGAACAGATCCGCTACCTTGGACTCCATTTGGACAAACGTCTAACTTGGAATCCACATACAAGACTAAAGCGACAAGAAACCGCCCGTCGTTACAGACTACTCCAACATTTACTAGACAAACGATCAAAGCTTCCAATCAATTACAAGAGACTCATTTACATGACAGTTATTAGACCTATATGTCAATGCGGAGTTAAGCTTTGGGGCACCACTAAATCATCCAATTCTTCGCGAATACAATATTTACAATTCAAAATCCTTCGAAAATTCCTTAATGTAAGTAAGGAGTTTGTCACGAATAAACTTATCCATAAAGACCTCAATGTTCCATATGTTGTGATTTAGCCCAAACCAGATAACAATCCTTTCATAGTAAACTGCACTCCCACACGAATCCATTAGTCTCCCAACTTTGAAGTGCTACTAGTGAGTAGTTTTTTACTAGTGATCTACATGTCACTTTAATCATTTCCTCAAATTTACTTGATGTAAAAAAAAAAAAAAAAAAAAAAAAAAAAAAAAATCTCCTACAGAAAACTGAATCACAGGTAAGTGAAGAAATAAATAAAAAAATATAAAATATATGACTATCGCCTGGTGGTCTAGTGGACAACTCCTAAAACATGTTCCGTGTTGTGTTCTTTATTTAGCGGAAAGGCTGAAGAGGTCATTTGTTTTCGGTAATTATACCTTTTTGCAATTTATTTATTTATTTATTTTTTTATTTGTAAGCAGGGCCATGCCCTCTACAAAGAAGTTGGGCTATATATTGTGTACAATGAAATAAGATACAAACATTAATACAACTACAAATATTATGCACATTATCATACTCATCTAATAATAATTCAAATAATATACCAAAGCACTTTGAAAAAACTAAGAATTAAATACAACTAATAAAAATTAAATTAATATTTTTCTATCTAAATAATAAAAAATACCTAATAAAATAATTAACACTTTTTTTTATGTCCTTTATAAACCTTTAAACTTTATCAAAGATCATATTAAATTACTACTTTCAAGTATATATATATATGTCATATCTCAGGCAAATAGGTACATACATGATACTGATATTTTACAGTTAAATCTACTATATCTCAGTAAAAAAATTTCTGATTTTAATTATATTTAAAATAAAATATGCCAGTTTTTTTGCTTCTATTTCATTTTGTGGATTAAGTATTTGCTAGGGTAATAAGTGTTATGCAGGCCATTATAAATATGGCAAGTGTAAAGAATATGTCCGAGGTCTTCATTAGTTTTCATATTACAAACCATACAGATTTCTTGAGGATTAATTTGTGTGATTTTATCTGGAGTGGTTATTTTTATTATATGTTTTCCTGTAGTTCTTAACTGTGCAATAATTCTAGTGAAAATAATATTTATCCGTATATTAATGTAAACAGGGATTGAACCTGGGGGGTTGGATTAATGCTATTGTAGAATGTGCTAAAATTCGACTGCTGGCTAGAGGATAGATCCGAATTAAATAAATAAATTTTGTATTTTTCTAATACAGTTTGACTTTTTTCTTTGAGTTTAACTATATTTGATTCGAAAACTATTTCCCCTTCTCCGATTTTATCCAGTAAATGTTTTATTTTTGTAAACACCAATTATACTTAAAATTAGCATTTCTACTTGAAGACAGCTTGACTAAGTTATAAAAACACAACTTTGGAAGCCTATCATCACTCATTTGGACTATGGTTCTTAAATAATTTAAAGCTATTTAAAGAGCCAGCCAACTAGCATGAATAGAGCCAGTTTCAAGCCTCACAAGCCAATTTGGTGTAGATCTCGATAAACAGAATAACTTTTTATAGAAATTAGAGTTTATCTTCTCTAATTCCTCTAAATACCTCAAACCCCAAATATTTACGGCGTATGTGATTGTACTGTCAATTATTGCTCACTTAAGCTTGCCCCGGACTGACTGTGCTCGATTTCTTGCTCCCCTACATGTATCTAATACCGCTCCTATTGCTGCATTTCCACGAGAAACAGAATTTTTTGTTAATATAATAAACCAGATCGCGAAAACAGTACACCCAAATAATTAAATTCATTAACAAATTTTACAATGTTCCCTTTAATTATTATTGTTTTTTTTTTTTCCTTTTTCGGTCTTCCATTGTAAAATTTTTAGGATTTCGGTTTTTTTTTTTTTCAAAATTCATCTTAAGGACATTAGCCAGGCAGTAATCGTCGAAGACATTTAACTCCTCTTGTATATCAGTGTTGCAATGACCAAACAGAACTACGTCATCTGCATGAAGAAGTAGGATCAAATCTGTGTTTTCATTAATTGGGATACCAGTGATCCCTTTAGATCTGAAAAATTCCTCGATATCACACAAAATAAATTGAATAGCGCCGGACTCAAGGATTCCCCTTGCAACAGGCCTTCTGTAATTGAAATGCCATTGGTAAATGTACCATGGTCACCTTTTATTTTCATGTTAGCTCGACTATAGAGTGATATGAGTAATCGCACAACTTTACCACTAACCCCTATTTTAAATAATTTCAACCATAGTAAATTGTGTGTCACAGAGTCACCTTTTTGCAATTCCACTCATAAAATATTGAAGATTTTTCCTCACCGCTTTCACAATATTTAAATATTTATCTTAAGTATTTCAATTTGTTAAATAAAATAATTTATATTTGGTTGCAGTTGCGGTCGGCGGGACAGCTGGCCTGTTCTTCGGCTCCAGCTTGCTCAGCTTTGCGGAAATCATTTACTTCTTTACACTTCACTTGTTTTGGTATATAATTCACAGGGGGAGGGGGGGGGGGAGGTGGTAAATAGTGATTGATGGACCTACCTCACGATTGTCTTTTCTTCACATTATACTTTATAGCATTTCTTTACCCTAAACTGGGACAACTTTGCCATGTGGTGCAACTTTTCCAGTTTTTGAAAAAAAATGTTGTTTGGCACTTGGTGAAGTTTCTGAGCCGTTATATAGAAGCGCTGGTGTTGGAGTTATTGTTTGAAAGAAACTCTTATGTTTAATCAGATTTATCTTTACATTTAATCTTTACACGTTTTATCAGCGTTTTTCTTTGCTTGTTTTGCAACACTTCATTTTGATACGCTTACAAAGTGTCTCGTCCTCCTTATACATTCAAAAGTAAAAATAATAACTTTTTATTTTGTCTAATACATAATTTAATATTTATTTAGAACAACTTCATAATGTAAATTTTACTTTTTCTTTAGGTTTATAATATAACTTGGCAAAGTTGCACTAGGAAGTAAGGTCAAGATGGGGCAACTTTTGTCAGCCTATAATTTTGTGTCTGTTTTTACATAAATATATATATTGCAAAATTGTAAAGCATGTCGTGGGCAAACAACAAATTCTACGGAGAAGAGGAGTTTGAAATATCCTACCTCCCCACAAACAACGCAGGAAGATTATTTAACTTCCTATACGTGGCTGATGAACCTTTAAATAATCACAATGTTATCAACAATATTACAATGTTAAATAAATTTATAATCACAACTGTACAAAATAAAAAATTGCTGAAAATATAAAAATAATTTATAGAAAAAAAACAAAAACAAACCCCGACTTCAAGATTAAACCTAAATATACAAACTTGAACTAAAAAGTTAAAAATAATATTTTAATTACTTCGAAACAAAGATAAGTTCTTTTTGGAGTCGGTGCCAGCCAAGCAGGGCAGTTTAAGGTCAGTTTTCACTTCTTAGTGGTGAGTGAGTGTATTTTTTTTTTTAGACAGTCAACTTCCGATAAGTCGATCTTCAAGGGACCCTGAAAAACGACTTATCGAGTTTATCATTCGATTTATGTTCATATAAATTGGAAAAATTAGCACAGAATTGGAGATGAAATCATTACGTACTAATAGGTATATGTATGTTGTTTGAAAATAGATATGAAGTCATTGAAACAGAAAATTAAATAGCCGGAACTACTAGTTATATTATGAGAATGATTTGGTAGTTTCAGATTTGGAAAGCCCAAGATATAATTGACTGTGAGGGGAACTGTCAGTCCGAAGATCCACAATTACCTTTTTGTAATCCTGTCCTTCCAATTTTTTTTTTGTATTCTTTACTTTTTTTTTATTGAAATATATGTACAATTTGCTCCAATTAAGGGCAATAAGTAACAGTGATTAAGAGAATTCATTCGTAGCTTATATATTGTACAAGTTCTCATACATACACAATTAATAATAATAAGAGATAAAATAAAACAAGTCTATGCCACCTGTCCATAGTGTAGTGGGCTAAGTCCGAAAATTGCGATTTTAGGAAAACTGAATTGAATGTTTGAGATTTTTTCCTAAATCGGTCAGTTAAAAAAATTCAAATTTGTGGGGCTTAAACTCTTGATTGTACATTTCTATTTATGTTGGTAAGGTATGTTTCAATTCTTGCCAATATTATAATATTTAAAACTAACCATTCCAAAAAAATCGAACTCTTAGCCCGCATTACACTAACTGATTTTGTGTGAAATGGGCTAAGTGATTAATGTTAACGTTATTGACCCCTGAAAGCCAAGTGCTTAACTAATTTTCAGAGTTGAGAAAAATTAGGTATACATTAAATAATATTTTTCCTTTTCCAAAAATTCATTTTTGACATTTTTTATAATTTTTTTTACATATAAGAAAATAATAGAAAATAAAATAGCATACACAGCATGCCTAGAGAAAAAAATATAATTATTTTATTGGTAGTTTTTAAAACACCTAGTCTTCTTCTTCAACTAAATCTGGGTACAGATCCTGCTTAGATGTAGATTTCCGCTCTTCATAGAATCGCCTAAATGTTGGACTTATATAGGGAAGAAGATCTAACAGATATTTCTTCTTTTCTGCCGCTACCGGAAGTGATTCAACATATCTGATTGCTGGCTCTAATTTTTGTAGCCTGCCCTTATTCAAAAAACTTACTGTTTTAAAATTAACAATTATATCGAGAGTCGAGTAGTAGAGAACACCGCAGCTATCTTTGTTACATATAAGCCATCTTACGTTCCCCCAATTCATGGTGCTCTTTTCATTGTTTTTTTTTTCTATTAGTATGTAGCTGTTCCTTTTGTGCAAAAGGGGTTTCGTAAACTTGACTCGCTTTTCACAAGTAAATGATCAAGATTGGAGTATGAGCCCACGATTCTCAAAGGAATATCCTCCATTGCAATGGACGGAACACTTAGCCGGTTAGACAAAAGGAAAGAGAAAAAATTACGATTCTGGTGATGTACATAGCTCAAAATAAGAAAAATTCGACTTAGTCCAACTATGCACAGGGGCCACAGGTATACTAAAAGGCCTTTCACATTTACCAAGCGTATATCTCGGAAACGGTACAGAATATGAAAAATGTGTACATAATAAAAGTTGTAGAAAATTTAATTTACATTAATTTAGTAAATAGTCATTTTTTGCATACGATGTACCGTTTTCGAGATACGAGGGCAAAACTAAAAAAGGGAACTACCGCGCCCCCCCCCCCCCTTCCTGTTTCCAGGCCCGAAAACTCGAGGAATTATAGTATGTTTACTGTTAATCACCTCGAACAGGTTTCCGAAGAAAAACCTTGGATTACTGAAAACGCGCATTATAATACTTATTGACCGGACAAACTGCCCATTAGGAAAAATTACAATTTGTTTTTTTTATCAACAACCCTTTTCCGTCCCATACTAAAATTTTGTTTAAATGTAGTAAGTTATAGTATAAATCACATATATTCTTTTCGAAAAAAAAAAAAAAAAATCGAAGGGTACTTATTTTGGGGAAAACCAATTTTGGATGTTTCGATATATCAAGTGATGTAAAATAAAAGGGCATTTGAAATGGAAAATAATGCCGTAAATTCGAGCTCTCTAGGAGAAATGTTTCCAAAAATCGGTAAAATCGGAGAATTTAAGGTCCAAATCTCATTAAGAATTGTTTGATTTGACATGGAATGATCCGTATATTAATAATTACTATTTATAAGGCTATATACAAATATCTATAAAGAAAATTAGTAAAATAATTTTATCTTTCCCTAATAACATTAGGTCGATATTTTTGAAAAATATGCGGTATTGCAACATTATTTTTTATTATGAATCAAGTTGAATTTTTTTTGAGCCATGAGTACGTTGACCTTAACCTATAGCAGGTTATAAATGTTCAGTATGGTATGCTAAGAGCTGCCACCGGTGGGCAATAGCTTTCAGGGCCGGCTTTGAAGGAACTTCGCAGCTCAAAGGATAGAAGCGATAAAATGTCTGAGAATTGAATAGGATTAGATTATTTTGATTGACTCCTCACTGAATGGCCAAAGAGCTATTAAATGAAAAGATTCAGAATCCAAAATGGAAGAAAACTCTTGCCATAAATGAGATTTATGAAGGATTATCTGAGCGGAGAATAGTATAGATCCTACCTCCGAGTTCAAAAGACTCTCTTCCAGGCGGTTTCCTTCTTTTTTTAAACGCTCACAATTACCTTATAACCTCTTTGGTGGAAATAATAAACCAGAAGAATTTTATCCAACTCTAGTCTTAATATATATAAATACGTGTCGCCGCCTAGGGGCCGGCTAACACCTAAACTACTGAACCGATTTTAATCAAATTTGCATACCGTGTGCAGTTTGATCCAACAAAAAAGATAGGATACCTTATATCTTAATTTATAGTCGCAATATTATTTGTATATTATCTGTAAGTCACAATTATCTGTTAGCTCTATACGATTCTAACACATGGCGGTATAAGGTTATACTATTATATAAAAGGAAAAGCAATGTTTCGTTTGTGTTCACTAACAGCCAAAAACTACTGAACCAATCTCTACCAAATTTTGACTACATCATCTTTATAGGATGGTTTAGCAATAGTAAAATCTAATGATTTTCAACTAATTCTTTATTGAAAAATGAATAATAAGTGGATAACAGTGAAGTTCAAAAATGGCGGCAATTGCCATCTACATGAAAGGTTAAAAGGTACAGTGTTACATAGAGGTGAACATTGATAATAAAATTTACTTATTTTCAATTAAATTGTTATAAAAACAGCTATATGGAGTTAACTACATCATGTTCATAGTTCTAGGTTTAGCAACAATAAAAATTTAAATGTACAATGTTGAGTGTTAGAAACGGGTTTTGCCACACTACCACATACTTTTATGGTTAGAAATTAAAATCCAACCAGATCAAATCAAATAAAATTATTTCTGTCGAATGAAAATTATTAAAAATCAAAATGCCGATCCTCAGCTGTTTAATATTGTGTGTAAAAATATGAATTTTGAACCTTTAGTTGTAAGCACTGATAATGCAGTTTCTTATAGTCTCTGTAATAGTGGTAATAGTCTCTGTCCATCTGGATTACCAACTCATATATTAAAATTGAAAATTGGATGTCTAATTATGCTTTATGTTATCTTCAAATACTTAATCAATCTAAATTTAACCAAGTTAATAATGGCTGCTATGCGTGAAAATATTATCAAAAATATAATTTTCAATTGTTCACTTTAATACAAGATTTTTATCGATAAACAAAAAATAAATTATTAGCTAAAATTCCTCGACGGGGGATGATGAATATATAAAAGGTCAAGCCATTTCCGTTCGTGATCACCAACCGCGAAAACTATAGAACTATTCTGTACCAAATATAACTACATCATCTTCATAGTTCAAGGAAGGTTTAGCAATAATAAAATTTACATATTTCCTCTTAAATTACTGTTTATAAAGCGATAAATATATGGTGAGTAGTAAAGCGAGAGCCATTCAAGAGAGGTTACAATGATCCGGTGTTAAATATAGCTAGAAATTGATAATAAAATTACTAAATTAAATTAATTTGTTATCCAAAAAAATAAATATGTGGTGTGACGTGTGGATTCCAGTGAAATTTAAAAATCGAATATGTGGAAAGCGACAATAGCATTTTAGTAAAAACTAATGAACCTATCTGAACCAAATTATAACTACATCATCTTCATAGTTCTTGAAAGATTTACAATTAGAAAATTTACTATAATAATAACTTAACTTATACTATTATATAAAAGGACGAGCCATTTTTCGTTTGTGATCACTAACCGCGAATATTACTGAACAAATCTGTACTAAATATTAACTACATCATTTTCATAATTCTAAGAAGGTTTAGCAATATTAAAATCTACTGATTTTTAATTTATATTTTATTAAAAAAAGGTTAATATGTGGAAAACAGTGCAGTATGAAAATTGACCGATAGGTGGGGAGTGCCATTCTACACGAGAGGTTAGAAAAGAGCTTGAAATCGATTATAAAATTCACTTATTAAAGTATCAAGAAAATTATTTTAAAAAATTTAAATATGGTGTGCGATATGTGGATCCCAGTGAAGCTTGAAAATCGACCGATTGTGTATAGCGCCATTCCACAATAGAGTTTACAATGGTAAACTGAACCTATCTGTACCGACATCTAAATAAATAATTTTTATAATTCTAGGAAGGTTTTGCAATGGTAAAATTTAGAATAACTAAAATTTAAATGTACAATTTTGAGAGGCAGGAACGAGGTTTGCCACACTGTCATATACTTTTATAGTTCGAAATCAACATATAACCAGATGAAATCAATAAAGTTATTTCTGCCGAATACAAATTATTACTAACTCAAAATGTCGATCCTTTGCTTTTTTATATTGTGTGTAAAAATATGATCCACCGGCCTTTTGTCGTAAGCTCTGATAATGCAGTTTATTTTCCGCAAGAGTTTCTTAATAGTCTTTATCCATCTTGATTACCAATTCATACATTAAAGTTAAAAATTTTATGCCTAATGGTGCTTATATGTAATCTTAAACCACCTGATCAGTGCAATTATAACTAGATTAATAATTACTGCTAAAAAATCATTGTAGAAACAATGCTCAACCACATGCTAAAAAACAAAAATCTTATCGATAAAACAAATAAAACTTTAATTTTTAGTTGAAATTATCTTTAGTTATGAGGGCGGGCGAAGCCGCGACGGGAATGCTAGTTGAATATAAAATTACAAATATTTGTGCTTATAGTTGGAAAACAATTTAAATACAACCTGCTTTTGAAGCTAAAATCAAAGCATCTGTATAGTGTAATTGGAAGCTTCATTTTAATTTATGCTCATTATTAATTTATATTATGTAACTATCATCCACATCCCGCGCTCTCAGAAGTAAATAATTGTAACTAAATAATTGAAGATTATTTTGTTTATCTATAAAAATATTTTATAGAGAAGTAGATTGTTGGGGTAAAATGTTTCTGTTTACATGTGTCTCTGAAACCCTAATGAAGGCTTGGAATGCAAGTTGAAACGTTGGCATTACAAATTAAAAAACTTATTTTTTAATTGCTGTGTATCTATTATGACAGCATACCCCAACAATCTACTTCTCTAAAAATTTTTTAATTAAGTATACAATTAAGCGTTATTTCTTAATTCATATTTTCATAAATAGTAGTAATTTCAAACCTAGTTAGTAAAATTATAATTGGACATCTGATTTTCGAACATTATTTCTTCAGTGATATTTTCACGCAGAGACATTACTGCTCTAAGATATAACCTAGCAAAAATTGCTAGAATTAGATGCTTGAAGATTACGTAAAAGCATATATTAGACATGCCATTTTTAATCTTAACTCTGAGTTGGTAATTAGTTAATTCTTAAAGAAACTAATATGGGCTGCATTATCAGTACTATATACCTATAGTTGTAGGCCAATGAATCATAATTTTACACACAATATCAAAATGCAAAGGATCGATATTTTGATTTGGTAATAATTTTTATTCGTCAGAAATAATTTGTTTGTTTTGATCTGATTCGATTTTAATTGCTGACCATAAAAGTACAGCCAAAACTCGTTAAGTTGGTGTGAACCCAATTTATAGATTGCGTTTATATGATAAATTATATTCGTTTACTCGAACCAGCATCAATGAACTCAAAGTAAAATTTGTTTCAAAACAACTACCGTGACTTCTATAACTCGAATTTCCTGAGTCAGGAGGCTGTATAAATCTAAGTTTCTAAGAACCATGAATATGTATAAACTGTATGTATATCTAATTATTTAATAAAATTATACAAATGAATAAACTACCCTCACAGTGGTTGGAATCAGACATTCTATTAATCCACAAAAAGGTAACAGACAAAATCTAACCATTTACCGCCCTATAAGTTTAATTCCTGTATTTGCAAAATTGTTTTCCAAAGCCCTCCAGAAGAGATTAAAAAACCAAATAAACGAAAACCAACCTCCAGAACAAGCTGGATTCCGCAAAGGGTACTCCACAATTGACAATTTACACACAATCCACCAAATTATCGAAAAATCCAACGAATATCAATTACCAGTATATTTTGCCTTTATTGACTACAGCAAAGCATTTGACACCGTAAAGCATAATTTCATATTCAAAAGTCTTCAAAAACAAGCTATCAACAATGACATAATTCGTATTTTACAACATTGGTATAACACATAGTAAAGCCCGAATAATTCTGGAAAAACCTGGAGCTGACTTTCCGTTAGAAAGAGGAGTAAAACAAGGAGATCCTTTATCACCTGAACTCTTCAATTGTATTCTAGAAGAAGTATTTCGAAAACTGGACTGGGAAAAAATGGGAATAACTATCAATGGAGCAAAACTATCGAATCTGAGATTTGCGGACGATATTGTCCTGATTTCGGAATCTATTGAAGAAATAAATTGCTTGCTGCAGCAACTAAACGAAGAAGGGAAAGAAGCAGGACTAGAAATCAACTATAACAAATCTTTCCTAATGACAAACAGAAACAAGGAAGAAATTTACGTAGAAGATCGCAAGTTAGAATGGGTAGAAGAAACCGTTTATCTCGGGCAATATATATCTTTTGAAGAAAGATTTAAAAAAGAATTAAAAAGGCGAACCAAAATAGCTTGGTCTAAATATTGGTCAAACAAAGATATATTCAAAAAGTAACATGCCTATCGCCCTGAAGAAAAAAGTCTTCGATATTTGCATTCTATCTTCCCTAATTTACGGTTGCCAAACTTGGCCTGCAAACAGACATATAATTAATAGCCTAGCTATTACCCAAAGAGCGATGGAAAGGAGCATGCTAGGGATAAAGCTAAGGGATAAAATCCGTAGCAGGAAGATCCGCTAAATATAACCAGGACAAAAGATGCGGTGACAACCTTTCTAGAAATTAAGTGGAAATGGGCAGGCCACATAGCAAGAATGGACAGTAGAAGATGGGCCAAAAGAACCACAGATTGGTATCCTGTCCATTCAACACGGAAGAGAGGAAGACCTAGTTCGAGATGGCGGGACGACATCGAAGATCTTCTGGGGTTTCTATGGCACCGGTCCAGCAAATTATAAAGACATTTGGAAAAAACTGGGAGAGGCTTATGCCCAAAGATGGGCCACTTTTCCTTGAAAAAAAAAAAATGTTAATTTCTTTCATTATTTTGTAATTATCTTATGTGGAAATAAAGGAGCTATTATTATTATTATTATTATGTATATCTAGTCTATCCTTGCTTGTCCTCAGTACTGTTTTAATTCGGGGATAAGACAGACATTTATTGCGTAAATTGTTTTTATATTTATGGCTACCAGAGGTAGAAGCTGACGTCTTTGCTGCTTTGTAAACAATTCAACGTGTGATAGATCGCCGCGCTTCTACATGTATGGAGAAGAAAGTTACAGACTATTTTAAATTATGTAATTTATTACATATTTATTTTATTTGCATTACTATTTCTGCAATTTTACGCTAATTTCTTTCCTTTACGTCTTTACCTTACTATACTTCTTTCCTATTCCCTTTTAGGAGGAATGCATTCTTATCTTTTTTTGTTTTAACACTCAACATGTTATCTAGTGGCGAACTAGTTGGTCAAAAGCGATACGTTTTTTGAGGAACGCGGGTACGTTACGCGTGGTTCTATAGTTATATATTAGGAGATTAGGAGTATTAAGGAGCTGCATTCAAATAACACTATTTTAGACTAGGAGGCAGGTTCTAATGAGTGAGCTCCTTTTGACTCTAATTCTCCAAATATAAATCGAGCGATCTTCCTCAATAGCTCTCGGCTCTTCAAACCTTTAGTTTAAACTGTTGTGGGTTTGATTTATTAGTTTAGGAATCTCATAAATTTGTAAAATCTATAACTAAATAGTAGATGGGAGGATACATACACACTGATATTTCTTTTTATTTGGTTTTATATTGTATGTGTTTAGTGTTGGAAGACCAGTATAAACCTGCTTTTGTTTTGAAATAACAAAAGTCATCTAAAAATAACAAAGAATTGTAATAAAGTGGAGGATAAAGCAAAACAGCTTCTGCAGTTTAACATCATAGTCTCATTGAATCGTCCACGATTGGACGATCAACTTTCATTTGGAATGGTTGATTTTTTAAGAGAATTGATTCAAATTTGTATCAGGCGGTCCGAGTTCATTTAGTAGATCAAGTATTATATTATTGTTAAATATAAAGAAATACTGATATACAATCGATAGTTCCATAGATAGTTATCACAAAACTATACCGATGACGTTATCGATCAGTTCTTTGGAATTTTTCTTGGACCAATGTCTTATAAAGAGGACTTTGTTTTCTTATATCTTAATAGAAATAAGAAAAATGAAAGATGGAAGAAAAAGAAAAATTGATATTTATTGATTTTGGTATTGAATGTTCAATGTCATTGAACCCTTTGTACCAACAATGAAATTCATCGCCTGTGTATTTCGTTCCTTAGTTGGTCTTTGAATCTTATCACCAGCTCATCGTCTCAAGCAACTATCGCATAGATAACAGAAGAGATAAGAGCAATTAAGACCAAAGATGGTTGAATAACCGAGGATTCGGAAGGTTTAGGTTCATCTGGGATGTAAGATTTCCAGAAATCGAGTGTCTCTTGATAATCGGTCAAGTTGCTAATCCTAACTCCAGTGTCTTGGATATCCAAATAATATTGTCCTTGGAACTGGGGCCATTGGATCGTCTCTTGGCTGCTTGGTCTTCTGAAAAATAGCAGAAATAGAAGGTGTCATTTCAAATAGAGATAATGCTTCAAGCACATAATGTTTAGTTATATATTCTTTATAATGTTTTTATTATCAAATATATTCATGGAGAAATGGTGGATTAGATCGTTTTTCGAACATTAGGCATAAGAAAAATAAAAATGTGGAACCAATAAAATAAAATTAAAATATTTGGTTAAAAGAAAAAGAAATCATTACAATTAACCCTAAAATTACTAAATGTATAAGCACCATTTAAAAAAACAAACTATTTTTAGATATTTTCAACCATATACGTTGTATACAATAATTTTTATTTTTTTTATTTTTATTACATTCCGCATCTACTCACATGAGTCATTAGCGGCTCAATATACATATTAGATTTTGTCGAACAGTTTACAAAATTTTAGAAATTCAAAAATTTTTTTGATTTTTTCCTCTGTGTCTTCCAGTGCTTTATCTATTTCTGAGGGTATATTGTACTTTGTTCTGGCGTCAGAGTATAGTGTACATGTTGTTACAATGTGTTTCACTGTCAGTGTTGTCATGCATGTTGTACAAATCGGTGGTTCTAGGCTTCTCATCAGGTAACCGTGGGTGAAAGCTGAATGTCCTATTCTTAGTCTCGTCAAGATTATTTCCTCTATTCTTGATTTTCTACAAGATGTTGTCCAGGGTCGTGTGTCTTGTTTAATTTCTTGAAGTTTGCTGCGTATTTGGTTCCATTTTGTTTTCCAGTGATTGAGCAATTTTTTTCTACAGGATGTTTTTAAGTCAGAAGTTGTTGTAATGTCTGTAATAATGGTTCCTGTTTGGTTCAGTCTCGCAAGATTTGCTGCACTGTCTGCAGCCTCATTTCCGGAGATGCCACAATGTGAGGGTACCCACATTAGCACAGTCCCTCCACCCATCGACTCGTGCATCTCCCACAGGCAGTTATTAATCTTGCGTATTAGGGCATTTTCAGAATTGTCTTCAGCTATTGCCAATATTGAACTTAGAGAGTCTGTTACCAAAAGAGCATGTTTTGTATTTGTAGATTGTATTAATAGAAGACCTGGTAGATTGCAAATAGTTCTCCTGTAAAAACACTATTTAGTGACGGTAGGTTAAATTTTAGTACGCTATGTTAAAAACCACTGCACAACCGACTTCTCCATCAGTTTTCGATGCATCAGTAAAAATTGTTTTCGTGGTTTGGATACTTTTGCCTTAATTCTGCAAAAAGTCTCTTTTTAATGATGGGGTTGTCGTCTTCAATCTTTCACCTTGAGGGATGTGTCAACCTTGATGTAAGTATTGTCCCATCGAAAAAACAATGGATCATCTATGGTTAGTACTGTATTCGGTTTTATGTCTAAAAGTTGGAGGAGATTTTGGGTTCTACTTGCAATGCCCACCAGATTGTTTCCTAGGTTACTATTAAGGTTATGAAAAATGTTATGATTTGGATGATCTGGTTTGGAAATCAGAGTTGAGTAGTAAGATAGTGTAAGGTAGGATCTTCTTAAAGTTAGGCTCGGTTCTCCCGCATTCTACATATAGGCTTTCAACTGGTGAAGATCTGAACGCACCAGTGCATATTCTGATTGCTGTGTTATGGATTGTATCGATTATTTTGAGAGTTGTTTCTGAAGCGGAATTATATACTATACTACCATAGTCTATCTTGCTTCTAATTAGAGTTCGATAGAGAATTAGGAGTGTTTTTCTATCGGCTCCCCAACTCATTCCTGATACAACTTTAAGAATGTTTAATAGTTTTAGGCAATCCGTTCTTAGCCTTTGTAAATGGACAGTCCACCTCAAGCGTTTGTCTACCCACATCCCGAGAAATCGTATATTTTCTACAAATGTTAAGTTATTTCCATTAAAAACCAGTGTTGGATTTTCAGAGCACATTCTTTTCCTGCAGAAATGGATACATTTAGTCTTGGAGGTAGAGAAAGTAAAGCCCGTGGTAGAAGCCCACAGTTCTAGTCTATTTAAGATATTTTGTGCTTTCCATTGTATAAATTTAGTGGATTTGCTTTTTATTAAAATTGTGAAATCGTCGGCAAATAGCATGCTAGTTGCTGGCTCTTCAACCGACTTTATAATATCATTGATTGCTATTAGAAAACATAGTAACACTCAATACAGACCCCTGAGGAATTCCGTTTCTTGATTAAAACGTTTTGGATAGCGTATCTCCAATTTTAACTTGAAAAACTCTTCCATCTAAAAACTTTTCAATATATCTGATCATTCTTCCTTTCAATCCCCAATCCAAAAGTCTTGCTATTATAAGTCTTCTCCATACCTGTCGTAGGCTTTTTCTATATCGAAGAATATAGCTATTAAATGTTCTTTTGCTTTAATAGTGTCATGGATGAGGGTGTCTAGTTTGATTAAATGATCTACAGCCGAAACGTTTTTTTACAAATCCACATTGTTCGTCAGCGATTACACGTTTTTTTCTTTAGGGTGTCGGTCAATCTTTCATTAACCATCTTTTCCATAATTTTAGATGTACAACATGTCAGGGATATAGGACGAAACCTATCAGGAGTGAGAGTATCTTTAGATTTAGGGATAGGTATAAGTTATCGATTTCCTCCATATGTCAGGTATACTTCCTTCCATCCAAACATAGTTATAAAATTTTAATAAGTGAACTTTCGCTTCAATGGGGAGTTTTTTAATAATATATAAGGTATCTCATCGGGACCAGGGCTTGATTTGGATTACAATTTTGTATAGCTTTATTAATTTCTTCAAAAGTAAAGTTTTTCATTATATTTTTCAAAAATCATTGCAGGTTATAATTTACCATATGATATTCAGTTATACGTTTATGAGAATAATAAATTTTTTCATCAATAATTTTCTGTGGCTGAAACCTTTTGAAAAAATTCACCGAAATCATTGGCGATATCGGTATTTGTCCGTTTTGACTCCGTTTTATTGTCGTCAGTCCTGATATTTTACAAATATTTTTATTTCCGTAATAATTCTCATTTGTAGACCATATGTCCCCTGAGATGTGCTTGATGTATAGTCAGTGTAAGACACAAACTTCCTCCACATTGTTGTCTTCCTAGTTTTAATTAATCTGTTGGCATAGGCCTTTAATTTTTATGAAATCCTCTAAGTCTTTTCTTCGATTAATTTTAGTCTTACTTATATCTTATTCAACGCTCTCCTTCTTCGCCGTTTAATTGAACTGTTGCATTCGGCATTCCACCAGGTAACTCTAACACTAGAATATTCCTTGGATGTAGAGGAGGATACTAAGACTAGCGCTTTCGAAATTATTACTTTATTGATACGTTCAATTTATCGTTGCTATTCATGGGAAACATTCAGCTCGAAACACAGCTGATTTTGTTGCTTCTTAGCGAGTCTTCGTAAAGTTCACAGTTATGCTAAGGAAGATTACGCGAATGCTATAAGACTACAAAGGTCTATTTTTTTGCATTTCAAGATAATTGGGAAGGATCACTACCAAAAAGTTCGTTCAAGTACTGTCCAGTTTGTGTTGGTAAGAGACTCGTCACAAAAGTCTAAGTCTGGGGCTGATAGAGTATTATTGACTGATGGTTAATATGTGTTTTTGCTACATCATTCACTAAAACATCCATGGTTATTCATTTACAAAAATTTGGGGAACTAATCTCTTACCTCTTTGATTCTTGTAAAAAGATGAGCCCCAAAGAGGGTGGTGTCCATTCATATCTCCCAAAATATAACACGGGTTTTGGTAGTTGATTCCGTTTAGATCGAAAAATTCTTCCGCAGTTTAAAATGTTTTCTTTGTGGAATGTACAACTACAACGCGTGAGTGGATTTGGTAAATAGGACCCCTAATGGCAACGGCTTCAAAATCAGTAGTCCAGGTTTAGCTTTTCGAAGTATACTCCATTTTTGGACAATTATACATACACTTCGCCCAAGCTGTGTTATGGAATTTCGGTTTTTTTTTTTTTCACTTATGATTTTGGTAATTATTCAAGTCAAAAGAGTGGTTGGTTTAATAAATGTGTTGTCTTGAATGCAGTTACATATTGGGTCATGTAT